>CM038672.1:356825371-357425371 GCA_021605145.1 Aegilops bicornis
CGCGGGCACCGCTGGCGATGCTTTTTCCTTTCTGCATCAATGAATCGATGGGAATCCATTGGCGTTCGTTGTTGAGGCCTTCAATTCTTGAATCACTGGAGATCCACAGCCTCTGTTCTTTCTCATTCTGCCCTGACCGCGCGCCAAGAGACAGAGCCGCCGCTCAAGCGATGGCCGTTGGTCGCTTCCTGTGGACGCGCTGCCGAGCCAGCGGTCGCAGCGTGGTGCCGCCTTCCGCGGGAACACGCGTTGCAGCGGAGTAGCCGTCCGAGGTGTGTGCGGCGCCATGCGCTGCCTTTTGCTAGCGCTGGAGCGCTGGCTTCCTTCGCCATGCAGGGCAGAGGGCATCGCGACGCTGCGCTCGCTGTCGGAAGTTTGGCCGTGAAATCGCTTCGCCGGAGAGTGTGCTGATAACGTGTTAGGAATCGGCAAGAACAAATGATCAAACTCTTTGCATTAGATGAAGTGCTATATACTAGCACTGGAACAGGCGTTTACAGGAGGCGTTTACAGAACCGACGCGATTGCAGAAAGCAACCCTCGTTACAAGCGGGGATTAATCCCTTAATTACCATGTTAATTAATTTTAACACAAACAAGCATATGCTCACGTAATCTACCTCTGTAAAGATAGAAAGGAAGGACTGGACCTGGGTGAATGGAAGGACGTCACTCCCACCAAAGTATGAGAAGAAAAGAGGGAGGAAAGCAAGAAACAAAAAAAAGGAACCAGAGGAGATGGAAGGGCCAAATGGTGAGAAAATGGTGTCAAGACATGGTAGAATAATGCACTACAGCCACTGTGGAGGTTCTAATCATAACAGAGGTGGATGTACTATTACGAGAATGGGATTGATCCCAAGCTGAAAGAGAACATAAGGGTTGGAGCTGATAGACGACAACCTGAGCCAGAACAAGATGATCCTGTAATCACACAGGTAATCCATCTCCAAGGCATCATCAAACGTCGATGTGTACACACACAATATAACAAAGGCATCATCAAACGTCCATGGACACATTTGGACGTGTACACAGACAATGTATCATGTAATCACATAGAATGCTCACATTAAATGCCTTTTATAGGATCACAACATATTTGAGTCTGCAAGCATGCCAGAGGACAGTGTCATTAGTACTTTGGTACACCATGTTAATTCAGTGCTCACTTATTTTTTAATCTCTTGTAATGCACTCAGTTGTTTACTTGCACTGATCACTTATTTAATTGCAGAGAGAACTAACTCAGCAATCACAGATCAGGGTCACACCTCCTCCACTACCTCAGAATCAATTCATTGCAACTCAAATTGATCTTACATCACAAAGGCAAAAGCATCCTTCACAAGCCCAATGCCAGAGGAACAAGGGATTGCTAAGAGAAAGGCCAATTAGTAGTAGAAACAAATTGATGAACTGATAATGCTACAGGCTGCTGAGTTGAGAGCAAAATAAAAGGAAGCAAAGAAACAAGATGGTATGGGCCAGGTAGCCTCTACTCCTCCTCCTTCTTCGCCAGTCAGACCATCGACTTCAGGTCTCACAGCCAGGGCGGGAGGGGAGCCTGGGCCGGCGGCGCCCGTGCTACCCCCCCCCCCCCGGCGGCCTGTATGTGGGGCATGTGAGCCCTCCGTCGCCTCATCAGGTATGTTTGGCTGACGTTGCAGCACGAGGCTTTACGCGGGAGGAGGTGATTTCATTTGGTGGGATCCCCGATCCGGCCTCGGCGGGGCTTCAGATGAGCTCTCGGTTCCAGGACAACCCGGAGGTGGATGACATATAGCTGAGGTGCGCTATGAGGGCGGCCAAGCTTCGGGATGCTGAGATTACTACTGGTATGTCTGTCAATATTTCCAATTCTTTATTGCATTTTTCTAATGAGGAAATTATACATAATGCAAACCAATTAGGAGTTCCGCTAGGCGCAAATGATAGTGAAATTTCCAAGTCGGTTAATGATCTTCTAGATTTGGAGGCAGAACGAGCATTAGAGACAATTCAGAATCAAGTTATGTGAAACCCATGAATGATAATGAGATTGATGCATTGGGGGTCCGAAAGTGCTTGATAATATGTGTGCGGATCTAGCACCATCTGACCATGAGTGTGAGGAGGATGATGTTCCCCTCAACCATACAGTTGCTTGTGCTTCTGAGCCCGGTTATGAGGACCGGGTGGAAGAACCTAGTAAACCTAGGCGCAAGTGGAAACGGAAGATTTACCCCGACTCTGCGGTTCGTAGGAGTGCTAGGATTCAGACTGCCAAAAAATTTCATGATGAAATGTGAAAGGAATCTTTTGGAATAGCAGAGGTCTGAAGGACTTGGCTAAAAGAAGGTTCCTTGTTGATGCATCGTTGGAGCATCGGTTAGACTTTGTTGCTCTCTCGGAAACTGGTCGTGAAAACTTTGCGCCTCAGTTTCTTGCCTCTCTGGTCGGAGGTGTTGAGTTCGACTGGCATTGCCTTCCTCCGAGAGGAAGATCGGGTGGGATCTTACTTGGCGTGAGCTGCGATTCGTTGGAAGTCCAAAGTGTAGTGATGGGTGACTTCGCGGTTAAGTTTCGAGTCAGGTCTAAAGCCGATGGTTTTAACTGGGCTTTGGTGGCGGTATCACGGTCTTTGCACAGCCCGAGCTTAAACCGGAGTTTTTGGCGGACCTCGTTCGAATATGTGGGTCTGAGCAGCTTCCAATTTTAGTTGGAGGTGACTTCAATATCATTAGGAGGAGAGAGGAGAAGAATAATGATAACTTTGACGGCAGGTGGTCGTTTATGTTCAATACTATTATTGAAAGTTTGGATCTGAGGGAGATCGAGCTTTCTGGTAGAAAGTTCACCTGGGCTAATGCTATGCCAAATCCGACATATGAGAAGCTTGATCGAGTTCTCGCGAGCGTTGAGTGGGAACAGAAGTACCCTCTTGTAACGGTACAAGCCCTCTCGCGTGGAATTTCCGATCATACTCCGTTGTTCGTCGACTCAGGGGAGCCGAGCCACGTTGGAAACAAAAATACCTTTTCTTTCGAGATGGCCTAGTTTGAACGCGAAGGTTTCTTGGACCTGATTGCCCGGGAATGGGCTAAGGGTGCGGGAGGGAAGACTTCGGTCGAGCGTTGGCAGAATAAGATTAGGCATTTGAGAAGCTTCTTACGTGGGTGGGCTATGCATCTTAGTGGAGTGTACAAGATTGAAAAGGGAAGGCTCCTTTCTCTTATTCAGACCCTTGACTTAAAGGCTGAATCCACGGTGTTGCAGCCAGCAGAACACCAGGTGAAAATCGAGGCGGAGAAGAGGTTGAAAGAACTTCTCCGCGAAGAAGAATTGAAGTGGGCCTTGCGGGCTAAGGTCCAAAAAGTCGTCCAGGGGGACGCAAATACTCAGTTCTTTCACCTGATTGCTAATGGTAAGCATAGAAAGAAGAGAATCTTTCAGCTTGAGCAAGATGAAGGAATGATTGTAGGACAGGACAACCTAAAAACTTATATCACCGAATATTACAAGAAGTTATTTGGACCTCCGGAGGATAGTTGTGTGTCCCTCGATGAGTCCAGTGGTTGAGGATGTGCCTCAAGCTGTTGGCTCTTGATAATGATATTTTGGTTGCCCGTTCTTCCGAGAAGGAGGTGTTTGAGGCTATTACTGCACGGATGAAGAACAACAAGGCTCCCGGACCGGATGGGTTCCCGCTGAGTTCTACAAAAAGTCTTTGGCACATTATTAAGGGGGATCTGTTACCTATGTTTAATGATCTGTTCTTCCGGACAACTTCATTTATTTCACTTGAATTTTGGAACAATTACGTTGCTTCCTAAGAAAGCGGATCTTTGTGAGAATTGAGCAGTTCAGCCGATCTGCCTTCTCAATGTTAGTTTCAAAATTTTCACCAAGGTCGGGACTAATAGGCTCACACAGATTGCGCATTCTGTGGTGCAGCAGTCCCAAACTGCTTTCATGCCGGATAGAAACATCCTTGAAGGGGTGGTTGTCCTTCATGAAACGCTCCATGAAATCCATTCAAAAAAACTAGACGGTGTTATTTTTAAGGTGGATTTCGAGAAAGCGTAGGACAAAGTCAAATGGCCATTCCACCAGCAGGCATTGCGTATGAAAGGGTTCGATGAAGCTTGGCGCCGCCAGGTGGAATCATTTACGCAAAAAGGAAGTGTTGGAATTAAGGTGAATGATGACATTGGTCATTACTTCCAGACACATAAAGGCCTAAGACAAGGAGATCCGATGTCCCCTATCCTGTTTAACATTGTGGTTGACATGTTAGCAATTATGATAGGAAGGGCTAAGGAGAGTGGTCAAGTAGGTGGCTTGGTACCTCATCTTGTTGATGGAGGTGTGTCCATCCTTCAGTACGCTGATGATACAATCATCTTTATGGAGCATGAGTTGGCCAAGGCGAGAAATATGAAGCTGGTGTTATGCCTTTTCGAACAATTGACCGGGCTTAAAGTTAACTTTCACAAGAGCGAGTTGTTTTGCTTTGGTAGAGCCAAAGATGACCAAGAAGCTTATAGGCAATTGTTTGGGTGTGAATTGGGGCGTTGTTTTCTCTTACCTAGGTATACCAATTCACCACCGTAAGCTAATCTGACAGAGAATGGAAATGCATCAAAGACCGATTTGAAAAGAAACCGAGTTCTTTGGAAGGGCAAGCTCATGTCATACGGAGGCCGATTGATTTTGATTAATTCGGTACTCACGAGTATGCCTATGTTTCTCTTATCGTTTTCAAGTCCCGGTTGGTGTCGAGAACGATTTGGATTTTTACCGCTTCGCGTTTCTTTTGACAGGGTGATGAATTAAAAGAAAATACCGCTAGCTAAATGGGATGTCATCGTAGACCAAAAGACCAAGGAGGTCTCGGTATCGAGAATCTCGGGTTAAGAACATATGCCTTCTTAGTAAGTGGCTGTGGAAATTAGCCCATGAGATCGAGGCCACGTGGTATAAATACTTCGTAGCAAGTACCTTCGCACCAAAACTTTGTCCTGTGACGGTCAGCCGACCGACTCTCGCCTTTTCTCGGAGAGGTCTCGATGAAAGTCAAACAATCCTTGTTTAATAGGACAAAGTTTATTATTGGCAACGGTGCTAGTACACGCTTTACGGGAGGATACTTGGGTCAGAGAAACACCCTTGGCCATTCAATACCCGTTGTTATATCGGATTGTGCAACGTCGTGAGGTGTTCGTTGCAACGATCTTTCAATCTATCCCCCTTAATATTCAATTTCGACGGTCACTAGCGGGCAATCGTTGGAAAGAATGGCTCCATCTCGTTAGAAGACTGATGGAGGTTCAGCTTTCCCAACAACCCGATGAATTACGCTGGCAGCTTACTAGGTCTGTAGTATTCACAGTTAAATCAATGTATATTAATGTCATTAACTCAAGCCTCATTCCTACCTCTAAGCATGTTTGGGCTGTCAAAGTACCTTTAAAAATAAAAGTGTTTATGTGGTTTGTTCATAAACAAGCAAGGACAACCTGACTAAGCGTAATTGGACAGGATCACTAGGTGTAGCTTCTGTGATCGGGATGAGACGATTAAGCACCTTTTTCTTGATTGCCCGCTAGCCAAAGTTCTATGGCAGACAGTCCACAATGCTTTCAATATTACGCCACCTCCCATCAGAACGCGTTATTTGGGGTGTGGCTTAATGGGATTGAGCCTGACCTAGCGAGACAAATACGTGTCGGAGTATGCGCGTTGCTGTGGTCTATTTGGAATTGCGGAAATGATTTGGTTTTTAACAGAACATCATGCATTCAATTTTTGCAGGTTATCTTCCGGGCCACTACATTGATCCGTTCGTGGTCGCTACTCACTCCGATGGAGGCCAGGGAGCATTTGGTTACTGGATCTATCCGTTGGGAGATGGTAGCTCGGGATATCTTCAACCGGTTTGGATGGCGGTCATGTAATAGGATAGGCAATTAGTTTACCTATCTGTCTTTAGCCACCGGTTGTATGCGTTCCTTTTACAGCTAGTTTGTTGTTCTAGCCTTTTTGATTCTGTGTGAGCCTTTTTTTTCAGTTCGAGACTTTTAAGACCTTGTTGGAACATATTTATTTGTTTTAATAAGAGGGCCGTATGCATCGCTCCGATGCAGAGGCCGGGGTGACTCCCCTTTTCAAAAAAAAAGAAACAAGATGGTGCAAAGAAAAAAGCTCAAGAGCAAGAAGCTAAGAAGCTTGCACTGGCTGAGAAGAAAGCTAGAGCAGAGGAAGAAAAGAGGGTTGCACATGAAGCAAAGGTGCAAGCACTAGCTGAAAAGAAAGCTAGAGAAGAAAAAGCTAAGGACGTGTTTGGTTGCCTGCATACACCTCAACCAGGCCCGTGCGAGAAGGATTCAGCCTGTTTGGTAGCCCGCATATAATGTTGAGCGTGCATCGCACGCTTCTTAAAGCACCTCTGGGCTTGGCTCACTAGAAACGCTCAGATAGGCAGTTTCTCTCGAGTCGCCGAAAGGAAGCGCAGCTGAAGCGGGCCCTTGCACGAGGAGAAACGGGAGGGATGCAGGTGTTTATCTGGTGTCTTCTTCAACCTCCAGTAAGCTCCTCTCTAATCTCCTCTCTTCCATGTCCCTCTAATCTACACAACGGTGTTTCGATTCGAGGTAAGCTCTACATGAAAAAGATGCACATCAATGCTATGGTTCCATTCAGGCGATCGGTTTGTAGTTTCGTCGACCGTACATGCTCAATTTATTGTTCCCGTTTGAAGCTGTTTTGGACGAATTTTGTCAGATTCTCGTGCATGATTGATTGTTTGAAAGTTCCTTTGACCAGCAGCCTAATCTCGCAGTTCTGCACAACATTCGTGTTGCAAGTTTCATGTTTCGATGATCGCAGACGAGAAGATCTACATATTTCTCATGGCTATACATATGGATATGTGTGCTGTGATTTAAGACACTGCTTAAGGTTTCTCTCAATCTCCTCTCTCGCGTCTTGCTGTGGCAGCATCATCGTCGCTGTCGTTCATCTCGGCCTTCTCTCCATGATCCTATTGTAGTTAGGCCGCCATGGCGCACACACTGATGGGGTTCTTCTCCTCTGTTCTCTGCCACCGACGGAGTCGATCATCTTGGCCTCCTCTCTCTCGTCCTACCACACTGGAGTCATTTCCGGCGTCGATCATCTCAGCTCCTCTCTCTCTCTCTCTCTCTCTCTCTCTCTCTCTCTCTCTCTCTCTCTCTCTCTCTCTCTCTCTCTCTCTCTCTCTCTCTCTCTCTCTCTCTCTCTCTCTCTCTCTCTCTCTCTCTCTCTCTCTCTCTCTCTCTCTCTCTCTCTCTCTCTCTCTCTCTCTCTCTCTCTCTCTCTCTCTCTCTCTCTCTCTCTCTCTCTCTCTCTCTCTCTCTCTCTCTCTCTCTCTCTCTCTCTCTCTCTCTCTCTCTCTCTCTCTCTCTCTCTCTCTCTCTCTCTCTCTCTCTCTCTCTCTCTCTCTCTCTCTCTCTCTCTCTCTCTCTCTCTCTCTCTCTCTCTCTCTCTCTCTCTCTCTCTCTCTCTCTCTCTCTCTCTCTCTCTCTCTCTCTCTCTCTCTCTCTCTCTCTCTCTCTCTCTCTCTCTCTCTCTCTCTCTCTCTCTCTCTCTCTCTCTCTCTCTCTCTCTCTCTCTCTCTCTCTCTCTCTCTCTCTCGTCCTACTGCCCAGCGATGCCATGGCGTGAGCACTTCATTTCTCCTCCTCTATCCACTTTGTCTTTGCGCAAGCACTCTAACTAGTTCGCCGACGGGGTCGCTACCATGACTTCGTGCTCGTCATGTGGGACACGGGCGCCACGGTCTTGTCCACCGCGATCGCCATGGTCCGCGACATCGCATTTCTTCTCCCTTCCTCTGCTAGCTCTTAACCCTGTGTGCTAAGTGCAAGTGCTAGCTCTTAATCATACCTCATGCGTGCAACCAAACACCGTGTTCATGTGCCGCTTGGGGCAATGCAGGCAACCAAACAAATTGCACTTGCGTATTACCTAATGCAGGGACCCTAGATGCAGGCAACCAAACAACTTGCAGGTGTCGCATATGAGGCTGTTTTTCCAGAGCCAGGCTGAGTGGAGAAGTGTATGCAATGCAGTTACTGTTGCAAACTGGAACTAAACACGCCCTAAGAAGCAAGCTCTAGCTGAGAAGAGAGCACTGGTTGAGAAGCAAGCAAGACCTACAACCAACAAACCATTCAAAAGACCTAGGACAAAATTCAGAAGACAAAGTGGCAACAGGCCTTTCAAAACTAGCATGTTTGACTGCCCGACAGGGCAGGGGTAGGGGTAGGGATGTTATGGGTGCATCTGGGACTTATTTGGTTATAAACTTGTCCATCAGTGTTATGTATGATCATTGGGCCTAAACTGTGTGATCATGGCTGACCCTGTGTTGTCATCTACTTTTGTCTAGTTGATGCACTCTATATCAACTAAATTATGCACTTCCATGTCAAAATGAACCAGACACTTTTATGTCAAATCTAAATGAGTTCTTTGAATGTTGTTATGTAATTATTTGTTTTGTGGCTGTTCTTTGTCAATGTAAGCTATGACCTGCAATGGTTTATGAAGTCACATTGCAAATAAAGAAACAACATTTGTCATTGCTCAGATCTACATTTTTCAGTGCACATATGCTGGATTTTGAATTGCACAACAACTCCATTTTTAGTGCATATAATCTGATCATCAGGCACACAAACTACATTCTTCAGTGCACACAAACTACATTCTTCAATGAACAACACTGATGATCTGAAATACAAGCATAATCACGAACAATACACACACTAGCTTTAACTAAACTAACATTTCTTTCCCTACACTAAGCATTGCTATTTCTCTATCTCCATCTCTGAACTGTTTGCATTGCTGCGGTATGTGCAAAGTTGAGAAGCTGCCTACAGCAAGGGAGGTGGGAAAGCCGGGTGAGTCAACTCACAATGCGATCCTACGAACGGACGGTCGTGCCTAGTTCAAACCATTCGATGCCCCAATTTAAATCTTGTGTTTTACATAGGAATACCAGCCACTGACACGGTGCTAGGAGCAATCTTCATTGAGAGCAGAGGCAAGTACTCCCTCTGTAAACTTTTATAAGAGCGTTTAGATCATTAAAATAGTGATTCAAACGCTCTTATATTTGTTTACAGGGGGAGTAGTATTCACTCTCAGATGTTACGGACCATTTACAACATTTATTTAGAACAGGCAGCGTCCGGAGAGTAACTGTGCAGAAGAAAGTACTAGGGATTATCATGGCAAACACACGAAGATAATACTGAAAAGTTCAAGCAAACACCGAGAACTACTCGAGATAACACCATCAAGCAAAATTACACGTACTACGTACACCGTATCTCATCCCCCTACTTAACATTACAGCTTCCATCCGCAGCACACACGAACGTGATGGAAGGACGAGGCCTCCACACAACATAGTAGACAAAACACAAACGAGGAGCTGCGTGCCAGCCCAGGGGTGACGACCTAAGTACATACTAACACAGCACAGCACAGCACAGCGGCAGCAACTTTCAACACCTTCTCTACACATACATAACCATACACGCGTGCACTGCATATATAGTAAAAACAGAACACTACACATTCATCTATATTATACTATCACAGTAGAGGAAAGGCAGACCCTTGGCGTTTCTCAGATTTCTCTGATACGTCCTCTCTTCCTCCTCGGGCTTGCATTAAGTAGAGCGGGCCGAGGAGCAAAAACGAGCATGAGCGCGCTGGGCAGTCACACTTCAAAAGGGTGGAGGAGGGTGACTGGTCGACGCCCCAGGTGGTGTAGCCCTCTCGTACGCATCCGAGGATGATTTCCTTCTGAAGCGACCACCTGGTAGACATAGTCCTTTCGAGTTTAAGTAAGAAGAACAATTAATTAATGAACCACAAAAGATAAGTCTCCAGAATATAAATATAGTTCAAATGAATGAACAATTCCATGCCGCATGCATTTCATATAGTGAGGGGAATCGCCCATGTACTACTAGCCAGGTATCCATGTTTTCCTACACACTACCATGTGATTCTTACAAACTCATCGATAATTGGTCACTGATACAAGAGTAGACAAAGACAGCATCAACAAGGGATAATAAGTAAATCTTCCAACAGGAATCTGACAAATCAAACGAAGTTGTGGACTTGGAAAACGGAACGATGATTAATTGTACAAGTATCCCTGTTTCTTGAAATCATCTACAACCCCATCACTGTCTAACTCGTAATATTTTACCCAAGATAGATCAACTGATTCAGCATCAAGCAAAGAACTGCAAAATAATATACTAGAACCTGTCCCACATCAAAGTATCTATTTCCATACAGAAATACATACAAAAAGAGGTTCCTCATGAGCGAAGGTATAACCAAAGCATATGCATAAGTCAATTAACTGCACCTACGGCGCACAAATTCACGATATGCATATCAGATTTTCAATACTGCCTTCGCTCCAAAATACTTTAAGTTATAGGTTCATCCTAAGTCAAACTTCTCTAAGTTTAAACAACTTTACAGAAAAGTGTCTTTATATTTACACTCTCAAATATATACAGTATGAAAATATATGTCATTATACTAATCTAATGAAGCTAATTTGGTATTGTAGATTTTGGTATATTTTTCAACAAAATTGGTCAAACTTAAAGAAATTTGTCTTAGGACAAACATACAAGTTCCGGAGGGAGTATGTTCCTTCAAAAGTACTCCCTCTGTTCTAAAATAGATGACTCAACTTTGTACTAACTCTATTCTAAAAGTTAGTACTATATATATTTTGGACCGGAGGGAGTATGAACTCTTGTGTACACTCTGGAGACTTGGTGGCCAATTAGAAATAGTATTACTGGATCTATGCTCTTGGTTTGACGAACGGTCCATTGCTGGCTTCGCCCGGTCAGGAGAGCTGGCTTCAATTAGGCCAACACCCCATTGACAACTTCACGCATACAAGGAGGAGTACTAGATAAAGCAGCTCCATACTGGTACAGACAGATCAAACGTACCCATTTTTTGCTCTTCTACGAACAGAAAACAGAAGGGCGTCGCTATTTTCTCTTGGAAGGCAAGCCTTACAACCTGATAGTTACACTTATCCGGTTGCTGCTGCATTTCAAAGGCACCACATAAATGGTAACTTATCGAACACGATGATATCCAGTCATGATCCCACGAAAGAGACCTGAGAGCTAAAGCACTTGCCCGGGCAGAAATGTCCAAAATGTCCCTAGCCCCGTCTAGACCCTTCCGAACTCCAGGACAAAAGCCACATAGACGAAAGCTACCCATCCTGGCATTCCCCGTCGCACACATGCACGCGGCTACGAAATGGCCGAACTGCCCCTACCGTAAAAATAATAATAATGTGAGAAGTTGGATGAGGGGCACGGGAACTCACCGCCGCCGGCGAACGGGGAGATGGGCGGCGTGGTTCCTAGCGGCGAGGCTGGCGGCGTGCTGGCCGCGCTCCTCGGCGACGAGGGGTACCCCGCCGGCCGCTTAATCATGATGCTGCGCGTGACTTTCATCGGCGCATCCTCGCCGCCGGCCGGCGTGGTAGGTGGGATCACCGTCGCGGCGCCAGGAGCCACATCTGAACGACCCAACGCGACAAAAAACAACAACACAACAGCTGGTCAGGTTGATGGTACAAAGATCTGGCGAGGGTTAACAATATGTCGATTTTTAGCGGGCGGCGGTCACCGTTGATCTTGACGGCGGCGGGGCGGGCGGCGAGTTTGCGGAGGCGGCCGAGACCGGTGTCCGGTTGGGGCCCCGCGACGGTGTCATCCCACAGCTTGTCGAGGAGGCCCATACCTCGTCCCCAACTACCAGACTGCCACTGAGATGGATGGACCGATCCCAACAGCCAACTACCAGTCTCCCCAAGTTTCCGGATCTGAGAGAAGGGGAAGAGTGCAAGTGAGACGAGCAGGAGCTTATTTATAGAGCGGCTTGGCCTTTCCCTCCGGAGACTGTGCCCCGTGAACCTGGTCTACGGAGCGCTGTGGGAATGCAGGTGGGCCCAGACTGAAATGTCTCCTTACGGGGTTGCAAGGCGTTGGCGGGGGCGCAGGTGGGCCCGCTGCGGATAAGATCGATGGGTTGTGCTCGTGGGATGGCCCTCGTGCTGGCCTCTCACGACGCGCCAGGTGGGAGGCCGCCATACCGGGCGTCACGTGACTAGTACTACCCGGGTGTAGAGACAATCAATTAATAAATGATGTCTTGCATGATACCACATATATGTTACTCCCTCCGTCCCGGTTTATTGGACCCTTAGACCAAAATGCAGGTACCAAAACACAACAATTAATTACCCCAAAATTAGCACTGTTCCTTGGCTTCTATGCTCAATTAACTGCCTAAAAGGACATTATGCTATGGGTAGGCTTATCAAACGTGGTTGGGGCCGAAGGACGCCGGTGGTTCCGAAGGCGAGATTGGAGACAAACGGTGCGAGACACACGATACCCAGGTTTCGGGCTCTCCGAGGGAGGTAACACCCCTAGTCCTACCGGATCTACTATGATGATCACAAGTGGGCTACAATGGTGCTCCTGAAGCTGTTTGGGTGAGAAGGAAGAAGGAGCTAGCTCTCCACTTCTCCTTGCATGTGTGTGTGGAGGGGGTGGGTGATGAATGAGCCGACCCCCTGGTTGAGGGCTCCTCGGAGGTCTTATAGGCCAGCCTCCCAGAGTACAATGGTAAATCTAAGTTGGGGCGGGCCCTGCTATCATTGTCTTTGTCTTCTCATGTTCTCATGGAGCCCGCCGGCTGCGAGACCCGCCGGTAGGATGTCGCTATGGCACGTCGCCCGTCATGCCACAGGGCAGTTGGTACAGTGCCAGGCCGCGCTGACGTCGGTCGCCTGTGACGCCCCCGACTCGACTATGCACTGATCATACACACAAACATGCACGATCAACCCAGAGACTTACGGGAAGGTATCACAACACAACTCTAGACCAAATTCAAATATAAAGCTTTAAATTACAAGCCAGGGCCACAAGAACCCAAATACATAAGTTAGCGAAAGCAACAATATCTAAGTACAGACATAAATAGACAAGTTTGCCTTAAGAAGGCTAGCAAACACGATATCTAGATGGAAAAGGCGCAGGCCTCATGCCTGGGGCCTCCTAACTACTCCTGGTCGTCAGTCTCCTTGTAGCAGTAGGCTCCACCGGGGTAGTAGTAGCCATCGGCGGGATCAACTGGCTCCAAGGCTCCGTCATCTGATCGCAACAACTGGGTAGAGGGGAAAAGGTAGCAAAGCAACCATGAGTACTCATCCAAAGTACTTGCAAGACTTACATCAGATCTATGCTAAGTATGCAACAGTATCAAGGGAAGGGTTTGTCTGAGGACTATGCTGCAGAAATGCCAGAATAGAAGGGAAGACCTAGCCTAACGAAGACTAGCCTCTTGCAACGTCTTGCAGCAACAGAAGAGAGTAGAGTAACATATTATATAGTATCAAGTATATAATAGCAATGCCCAAAGATCCTTCCTCGTCTCCCCCATGAGGAAGCGATCCTGGAGCCATCATATCAGTTTAATGTAATAAGTATCCAGTTCTAGTTGGGATACAACATCGAGCATTCATTACCGTGGACACGGCTATTCGAATAGATTACTTCCCTGCAGGGGTGCACCAACTTACCCAACAAACTCGATTAACTCCGGCCGGACATACTTTTCCTGGTAATGCCCGGCCTCGGCTGATCGACACGCCGTAGTCCTACCTAAGTGATACGTCTCTAACGTATCTATAATTTTTAATTGTTCCATGCTATTATATTATCTGTTTTGGATGTTTTATATGCATTAATATGCTATTTTATATTATTTTGGGGACTAACCTATTAACCTAGAGCCCAGTGTCAGTTTCTATTCTTTCCTTGTTTTTGACTTCTACAGAAAAGAAATATCAAACGGAGTCCAAACGGAATAAAACTTTACGATCATTTTTCTTGGACCGGAAGACACCTATGTGACTTGGAGAGAGGGCCAGAAGAGTCCCGAGGAGGCCACAAGCCTCTAGGGCGCCCCCGAGGGGGCATGTGGGCCCCTCGGGAGTCCTCCAACCCTAAAACCACCTCTATATATTCTCAAATATTCCCCAAACATGAGAAGCGTCCACCAAAATACTTTTCCATCGCCGCAAGCTTCTGTTCCAGTGAGATCCCATCTTGGGGCCTTTTTCGGCACTCTGCCGGAGGGGGATTCGATCATGGAGGGCCTCTACATCAACCTTGTTGCCCTTCAGATGAAGCATGAGTGGTTTACCACAGACCTGTGGGTCCATAGCTAGTAGCTGGATGGCTTATTTTCTCTCTCTGATCTTCAATACAATTTTCTCCTCGATGTTCTTGGAGTTCTATCCGATGTAATACTCTTTTGTGGTGCGTTTGTTGAGATCCGATGAATTGTGGATTTGTGATCAGATTATCTATGAATATTTTTGAGTCTTTTCTGAACTCTTTTATGCATGATCAAGATATCTTTGTATTTATCTTCGAACTATTGGTTTGGTTTAGCCAACTAGATTATTTTTTCTTGCAATGGGAGAGGTGCTTAGTTTTGGGTTCAATCTTGCGGTGTCCTCACCCAGTGACATAGTAGGGGTAGCGAGGAACGTATTGTATTGTTGCCATCAAGGATAAAAAGATGGGGTTTGTATCATATTGCTTGAGTTTATCCCTCTACATCATGTCATCTTACTTAAGGTGTACTCCGTTCTGATGAACTTAATTCTCTAGATGCATGCTGGATAGCGGTCGATCTGCGGAGTAATAGTAGTAGATGCAGGCAGGAGTCGGTCTACTTGTCACGGAAGTGATGCCTATATTCATGATCATTGCCTTAGATATCATCATAACTTTGCGCTTTTTTATCAATTGCTCAACAGTAATTTGTTCACCCACCATATGTTTTCTTTCAAGAGAGAGGCCTCTAGTGAAACCTATGGCCCCGGGGTCTATTTTCCATCATATATTTTCGGATATATAAACCAAAAATACCAAAAATACCTTTGCTGCTATTTATTTATATTTACTTTAGTTTGCTCTTTTATACCTATGTCTATTAGATCTCACTCTTGTTCGTGACCGTGAAGTGATTGGCAACCCCTTTCTCGTGTTGTGTGCAAGTGTTTGTTAGTTTGTGCAGGTGCATACATTGGAGACTTGCTTGTGCCTCCTACTGGATTGATACCTTGGTTCTTAACTGAGGGAAATACTTATCTCTACTTTGCCATGTCACCCTTTCCTCTTCAAGGGAAAAATCTGTTAGGAAACATTGCGTGGAAAACAAAAAAATTCTACGCACGCGCAAGATCTATCCATGGAGATGCATAGCAATGAGAAGGGAGAGTGTGTCTACGTACCCTCGTAGATCGTAAGCAGAAGCGTTTAGTAACGCGGTTGATATAGTCGAACTTCTTCGCGATCCAACCGATCGAGTACATAACATACGACACCTCCGCATTCAGCACACGTTCAGCTCGGTGGCGTCCTCGCCTTCTTGATCCAGCAAGATGGCGAAGTAGTGGATGAGTTCTGGCAACATGATGGTGTGGTGATAGTGGTGGTGATGCTATTTCCGCAGGGCTTCGCCTAAGCACTACGAAAATATGACCGAGGGACGAAACTGTGGAGAGGGGCACCGCACACGGCTAAGAGATTGTCGTGTTTATGTGTGGTGCCCCCCTCCGACATATATATAGGTGGGGGAGGGGAGCAGCCAGGAGGCGCCCCAAGTAGGGTTGAATCCTACTTGGGCTCCTGCCTTGCCCCCCCCCCCTCTTACCATAAATGTCGGAGGTGGAAAGGAAAGGGGGGAGAGGGAAGGAAGGGGGAGGCCGAATCCCCCTCCTTTCCTTTCTCCCATAGGCCAGCTGCCATAGGGGGGTGCGCCAGCGAAAATCTCCTTTGGTGCACGGCGTCCAGTGGTATGCTTATCGGCACCATTTGCTTGCATGTGGATCACCACCTACCATTTATTGATCAATGTATAAGGGCGTAGCATTCGAGTTTCATCCGGCAGTATTTGTCGCATAATGCAGCAACCTTGGTCCTGGATTCATCCACTGTGCGTAGCATATGTCCCACGAGCCATCACCCTATTAGGCTGGAATCTGAAATTGGTTACATTTTGTACCAACTCGTGGCACAGGTACAAGATTGCTAGAGTAGTCTAGCCTCTGTCACACATATATCCGGGGGAGCAAATAATTCCCCTGAGCAATTAAGTTGCTACTTTAATACATTTTTCTAGTTTTCATGCAATCATTAGTGGATAATTAGTTTGTCAATTTAGCTAATCAAGTTGTACTAATCACCGAACTGCGCACAGTTTGTATGCCCCCCAATTACATGCATACATTGCTAATCGGCTAATTGAATCACACATTTGCTTTTAAATACTCCCTCCCTCTCTCAGTTTACAGGGCATGCGCTGATACGTCTCCAACGTATCTATACTTTTTGATTGTTCCATGCTATATTATATTCTGTTTTGGACATTAATGGGCTTTATTATACACTTTTATATTATTTTTGGGACTAACCTATTAACCGGAGGCCCAGCCTGTAATCGCTGTTTTTTGCCTATTTCAGAGCTTCGCAGAAAAAGAATATCAAACGGAGTCCAAACGGAATGAAACTTCCGGGAACGTGATTTTCGGAACGAACGTGATCCAAAGGACTTGGACCCTATGTCAAGAAAGCTACCAGGAAGGCACGAGTTAGGGGGGCGTGCCTACCCCCCTGGGCACGCCCTCCACCCTCGTGGGCCCCATGTTGCTCCACCGACGTACTTCTTCCTCCTATATATACCTACGTACCCCAAACTACGGACACGGAGCCAAAACCTAATTCCACCGCCGCAACCTTACAGCCGTGAGATCCCATCTTGGGACCTTTTCCGGAGCTCTGTCGGAGGGGGCATTGATCACGGAGGGCTTCTACATCAACACCATAGCCTCTCCGATGATGTGTGACTAGTTTACCTCAGACCTTCGGGTCCATAGTTATTAGCTAGATGGCTTCTTCTCTCTCTTTGGATCTCAATACAAAGTTCTCCACGATTCTCGTGGATATCTATTCAATGTAATCTTCTTTTGCGGTGTGTTTGTTGAGACCGATGAATTGTGGGTTTATGATCAAGTTTATCTATGAATAATATTTGAATCTTCTCTGAATTCTTTTATGTATGATTGGTTATCTTTGCAAGTCTCTTCGAATTATCAGTTTGGTTTGGCCTACTAGATTGATCTTTCTTGCAATGGGAGAAGTGCTTAGCTTTGGGTTCAATCTTGCGGTATCCTTTCCCAAAGGATGAGGGCAGCAAAGGCACGTATTGTATTGTTGCCATCGAGGATAACAAGATGGGGTTTATATCATATTGCATGAGTTTATCCTCTACATCATGTCATCTTACTTAAAGCGTTACTCTGTTCTTTTGAACTTAATACTCTAAATGCATCTTTGGATAGCGGTCGATGTGTGGACTAATAGTAGTAGATGCAGGTGAGTCGGTCTACTTGTCGCGGGCGTGATGCCTATATACATGATCATACCTAGATATTCTCATAACTATGCTCAATTCTGTCAATTGCTCAATAGTAATTTGTTTACCCACCGTAATGCTTATGCTCTTGAGAGAAGCCACTAGTGAAACCTATGGCCCCCGGGTCTATTTTCCATCATATTAATCTTCCATCACTTAGCTATTTCTGGCGCCGTTTCCATTTTACTTTCTTTACTTTGCATGTTTATCATAAAAATACCAAAAATATTATCTTATCATATCAATCAGATCTCACTTTCGTAAGTGACCGTGAAGGGATTGACAACCCCTTTATTGCGTTGGTTGCGTGGATTTTATTTGTTTTTGTAGGTGCGAGGGACTCGTGCGTGGCCTCCTACTGGATTGATACCTTGGTTCTCAAAAACTGAGGGAAATACTTTACGCTGCATCGCATCACCCTTTCCTCTTCAAGGGAAAACCAACGCAGTGCTCAAGAGGTAGCAAGAAGGATTTCGGCACCGCTGTCGGGAGTCTATGCAAAAGTCAACATACCAAGTACCCATCACAAACCCTTATCTCCAGCATTACATTATTTGCCATTTGCCTCTCGTTTTCCTCTCCCCCACTTCACCCTTGCCGTTTTATTCACCCTCTCTCTTTCATTCGCCTCTTTTGCTTGTTTGCTTGTGTTACCATGTGCCTTCTATTTGCTTGCATCTTTGCTTGCTAAAAATCTATTGTTATGGATCCACTTAAATTGTTCTACTTGGATCATCTTCGATCCTTATGCTTTCGTCTTTGAAACCCCAACTAGCCTAGTTGATGGGAAATCTTTAGATGAGCATGCTCATTTTGTGCGTCATCGTTTGTCTGAAAAAGGGAGACTCCTATGGAATCAAATAAACAAATTGATGTGTTATGCTCGGAATCTTTGTGAAATTTATGATTTTACTTGTTGCTCTGAAAACCTTAAGAAACACCTTCCCTATCAATGTGAGTTTAGCGATAATGGAATCGTATCTTCGTATGCTAAGGGTGTTTATAATTACTATGATGTTCAACAAATTTAAGAATTTGTTGCTTTTAAGGGTGCTTATGAAATTGCTTCTTTGATTGAAACGTATGATGCTACTCTTTACAAATCTGAAAATTTTGCCATACTTAAATATTGTTATGATAATTATGCTTCCAATGCTTATGTTAAAGCATATATTGAGGACTCCTCCGCTGTCCAAGAAGAGGCTACTATTTTGCAAGAGTCCATGGAGGAAGAAAATAATGATATGCATGATTCTATAGATAATTATGATTCCAATGATTTGATTGAAATATCCCTTGATGAACATGATGCTTGCTATTCTTGTGGCCATGATGCCAATATTTATAAACATGAATTTGTTGTAGTTCCATATGTTAAACATGAGATCGTTGCTATTGCACCCATACTTGGTAGTTCCTTCGATGCAAAGCATGATTGCAATGATGTTATTATAAATTCTATTAATGTCAATTGTGCTAATAATATGCAAAACCCTAAGCTTGGGGATGCTAGTTTTGCTATGTCCTCTACTTGTTGCAATGATCATGATTGGGGTGATTCTTCTTATGATCTTGAAAATTTATTTAAGCCCCATGATGAATATGAGATTGATAATAATGTTTGCAATAATATTAAAAGTGGGTTTGGAAGAGTGTCAACTTTAGATTCCACATATTTGGAGAATATTCAATCTTATGAAGTTTTTGATAAAAGTGGGTTTGGAGAGGTCATGACTTTAGTTAATGTTAATCACACTATTTTGGAAGAGTGTCAACTTTGCATGCATGTGGATCGTGTTGAAAATATTTGATGTGATAGCTATTTTGTTAAATTTTCTTATGATCCCACATGTAATTATTATGAGAGAGGAAAATATGGTTGTATAAATTTTCATGTTGCTAACTTACCTCTCGCTATGTTGAGATTGCTATTGTTTCTTTCCTATTCCTTGCATATGATAGTTTTTGCTTGCTATGGTAATTTGTTTGCCTATAAGATGCCTATGCATAGGAAGTATGTTAGACTTAGATGTGTTTTTCATATGCTTTTTGATGCTCTCTTTGTGCTTCAATTCTTGTCTTTCATGTGAGCATCATCAAATTATCAATGCCTAGCTAGGGGCGTTAAACGATAGCGCTTGTTAGGAGGCAACCCAATTTTATTTTTAGTTTTTTTTTGCTTTTTGCTTCTGTTTAGGAATAAATATTTGATCTATCCTCTGGTTAGATGTGTTTTTATGTTTTAATTAGTGTTTGTGCCAAGTTAAACCTATAGGATCATCTTGGATGATAGTTATTTGATCTTGCTGAAAATTCCAGAAACTTTCCGTTCACGAAAATAATTGTTAAAAATCACCAGAACGTGATAAAATATTGATTCCAATTGCTTCTGATCAATAAAAAAATTTAGGTCTTCCTATTTTGGCTGAATTTTTGGAGTTTCAGAAGTTTGCGTTGAATTCTGATTACTACAATTTACATTTTTTGGTGATTACATTTTTTTCGTGTGTTGTTTGCTTATTTTGATGAATCTATGGCTAGTAAAATAGTTTATAAACCATAGAGAAGTTGGAATACAGTAGGTTTAACACCAATATAAATAAAGAATGAGTTCATTACAGTACCTTGAAGTGGTGTTTTGTTTTCTTTCGCTAAAGGAGCTCACAAGATTTTCTGCTGATTTTTGTGTTGTGAAGTTTTCAAGTTTTGGGTGAAAGATTTGATGGATTATGGAACAAGGAGTGGCAAGAGCCTAAGCTTGGGGATGCCCATGGCACCCCAAGATAATCTAAGGACACCTAAAAGCCAAAGCTTGGGGATGCCCCGGAAGGCATCCCCTCTTTCGTCTACTTCCATTGTTAACTTTACCTGGAGCTATATTTTTATTCACCACATGATATGTGTTTTGCTTGGAGCGTCTTGTATTATTTGAGTCTTTATTTGTTAGTTTTTCACAATCATCCTTGTTGTACACACCTTTTGAGAGAGACACGCATGATTCGAAAATTGTTAGAATACTCTTTGTGCTTCACTTATATCTTTTGAGTTATATAGTCTTTGCTCTAGTGCTTCACATATATCTTTTAGAGCACGGTGGTGGTTTTGTTTTATAGAAACTTATGTTCTCTCATGCTTCACTTAGATTATTTTGAGAGCCCTACAAAACAGCGTGGTAATTTGCTTTAATTATGATAGGCATTCAAGAGTAGAAAAAAATTTCTTATGAGTGTGTTGAATACTATGAGAAGTTTGATACTTGACAATTGTTTTGAGATATGGAGATGGTGATATTAGAATCATGCTAGTTGAGTAGTTTTGAATTTGAGAAATACTTGTGTTAAAGTTTGTGATTCCCGTAGCATGCACGTATGGTGAACCGTTATGTGATGAAGTCGGAGCATGATTTATTTATTGATTGTCTTCCTTATGAGTGGCGGTCGGGGACGAGGGATGGTCTTTTCCTACCAATCTATCCCCTAGGAGCATGCATAATACTTTGCTTTGATAACTTGTAGATTTGTGCAATAAGTATATGAGTTCTTTATGACTAATGTTGAGTCCATGGATTATACACACTTTCTTCCTTCCACCATTGCTAGCCTCTCTAATACCGCCAAGACTTTTCACGCAGATCATACACCCACCATATACCTTCCTCAAAACAGCCACCATACCTACCTACTATGGCATTTCCATAGCCATTACGAGATATATTGACATGCAACTTACCGCCGTTCCGTTTATTATGACACGCTCCATCATTGTCATATTGCTTTGCATGATCATGTAGTTGACATTGTATTTGTGGCAAAGCCACCGTTCATAATTCTTTCATACATGTCACTCTTGAATCATTGCATACCCCGGTATAGCGCCGGAGGCATTCACATAGAGTCATATTTTGTTCTAAGTATTGAGTTGTAATTGTTGAGTTGTAAGTAAATAAAAGTGTGATGATCATCATTTTTTTAGAGCATTGTCCCAAGTGAGGAAAGGATGATGGAGACTATGATTCCCCCACAAGTCGGGATGAGACTCCAGACTAAAAAAGGGGGGGAGGACATAAAAAAGAGAGAAAAGGCCCAGAAAAATGAGAGAAAAAGAGAGAAGGGACAATGTTACTATCCTTTTACCACACTTGTGCTTCAAAGTAGCACCATGATCTTCATGATAGAGAGTCTCCTATGATATCACTTTCATATACTAGTGGGAAATTTTAATTATAGAACTTGGCTTGTATATTCCAATGATGGGCTTCCTCAAAATGCCCTAGGTCTTCGTGAGCAAGCGAGTTGGATGCACACCCACTTAGTTTCTTTTGTTGAGCTTTCATATACTTATAGCTCTAGTGCATCCGTTGCATGGCAATCCTTACTCACTCACATTGATATCTATTAATGGGCATCTCCATAGTCTGTTGATACGCCTAGTTGACGTGAGACTATCTTCTCCTTTTTTGTCTTCTCCACAACCACCATTCTATTGCACATATAGTGCTATGTCCATGGCTCAGGCTCATGTATTGCGTGAAGATTGAAAAAGTTTGAGAACATCAAAAGTATGAAACAATTGCTTGGCTTGTCATCGGGGTTGTGCATGATTTAAATACTTTGTGTGGTGAGCATAGCCAGACTATATGATTTTGTAGGGATAACTTTCTTTGGCCATGTTATTTTGAGAAGACATAATTGCTTAGTTAGTATGCTTGAAGTATTATTATTTTTATGCCAATATTAAACTTTTGTCTTGAATCTTTCGGATCTGAATATTCATACCACAATTAAGAGAATTACATTGAAATTATGCCAAGTAGCATTCCACATCAAAAATTCTGTTTCTATCATTTACCTACTCGAGGACGAGCAGGAATTAAGCTTGGCGATGCTTGATACGTCTCCAACGTATCTATAATTTTTTATTGTTCCATGCTATATTATATTCTGTTTTGGACATTAATGGGCTTTATTATATACTTTTATATTATTTTTGGGACTAACCTATTAACCGAAGGCCCAGCCCAGAACTGCTATTTTTTTTCCTATTTCAGAGTTTCGCAGAAAAAGAATATCAAACGGAGTCCAAACGGAATGAAACTTTCAGGAACATGATTTTCGAAACGAACATGATCCAGAGGACTTGGACCCTATGTCAAGAAAGCTACCAGGAACACGAGGTAGGGGGGCGCACCTACCCCCCTGGGCGCGCCCTCCACCCTCGTGGGCCCCACGTTGCTCCACCGACGTACTTCTTCCTCCTATATATACCTACGTACCCCCAAACTACCAGATACGGAGCCAAAAACCTAATTCCACCGCCACAACCTTCTGTACCCGTGAGATCCCATCTTGGGGCCTTTTAGGAGCTCACGGAGGGGGGCATTGATCACGGAGGGCTTCCACATCAACACCATAGCCTCTCTGATGATGTGTGAGTAGTTTACCTCAGACCTTCAGGTCCATAGTTATTAGCTAGATGGCTTCTTCTCTCTCTTTGGATCTCAATACAAAGTTCTCCACGATTCTCGTGGAGATCTATGCGATGTAATCTTCTTTTGCGGTGTGTTTGTTGAGACCGATGAATTGTGGGTTTATGATCAAGTTTATATATAAACAATATTTGAATCTTCTCTGAATTCTTTTATGTATGATTGGTAATCTTTGCAAGTCTCTTCGAATTATCAGTTTGGTTTGGCCTACTAGATTGATCTTTCCTGCAATGGGAGAAGTGCTTAGCTTTGGGTTCAATCTTGCGGTGTCCTTTCGCGATGGCGATGAGGGGCAGCAAGGCACGTATTGTATTGTTGCCATCGAGGATAACAAGATGGGGTTTATATCATATTGCATGATTTTATCCCTCTACATCATGTCATCTTACTTAAAGCGTTACTCTGTTCTTTTGAACTTAATACTCTAGATGCATGCTGGATAGCGGTCGATGTGTGGAGTAATAGTAGTAGATGCAGGCAGGAGTCGGCCTACTTGTCACGGACGTGATGCCTATATACATGATCATACCTAGATATTCTCATAACTATGCTCAATTCTTTCAATTGCTCAACAGTAATTTGTTTACCCACCGTAATGCTTATGCTCTCGAGAGAAGCCACTAGTGAAACCTATGGCCCCCGGGTCTATTTTCCATCATATTAATCTTCCATCACTTAGCTATTTCTGGCGCCGTTTCTATTTTGCTTTCTTTACTTTGCATATTTATCATAAAAATACCAAAAATATTATCTTATCATATCTATCATATCTCACTTTCATAAGTGACCGTGAAGGGATTGACAACCCCTTTATTGCGTTGGTTGCGAGGATTTTATTTGTTTGTGTAGGTGCGAGGGACTCATGCGTGGCCTCCTACTGGATTGATACCTTGGTTCTCAAAAACTGAGGGAAATACTTAAGCTGCTTTACTGCATCACCCTTTCCTCTTCAAGGGAAAACCAACGCAGTGTTCAAGAGGTAGCATGCGCATACCCCTAGGTCGTCAATTTGACCAACCTAATACAAGCCATATATTACAGAATATATCAATATAAACTTCAGATGCTCTATTTTCAAACGGATAACTTTTGTGTTATATAGTTTATATTAAGCTGATAAAATTGGCAACCTTGAAAGTGCTAGTTATCGACTAGAGGGGGGTGAATAGGCGATTTTTAGGAAAGTCCTCAGAACACGGATGTTTCGAAGACAAACAATAGAAATGACCTAATTGATATGCAGCGGAAGATAAACTACAATAAGCAAACCGTAGTCAAGTATGCAATAACGTGAAAGTACAAGACTAATAGCAGCTTGGTAGTAGGATCAAGATGGAAGATAGTGAGAAGCCAATCAACAAAAGTAGTCAAGCAATGAAGTCAAACAGGTATGATAGATAGGCAATGACTTCACGAAGACAAACTCTAAGTAAGGAGAGGAGAAGATAGAACCAGTCACTTGTTGAAGACACATGATTTGTTGGACCAGTTCGATTCTTTGTGACAAGCTGTACATCCGGTTAGGGAGGCTGAGATTCAACTTTCGAAGACCGGCGTCTTCACCTTATTCCCCTTGAGCTAAGGACACAGTCCTCGCCCGATCACTCTGGTAAGTCTTCAAGGTAGACTTCCGAACCTTCACAGACTGCGTTCACCGACAATCCACAATGACTCTTGGATGCTCGTAACGCTGACGCCTAACCGGCCGGAGGATTCACAGGTCCTCAAGTGTAATAAGTCTTCAGTCACAGACATGTAAAGACTTCAGTGATGCCTAACACTCTTTGGCTCTGGGTGTTTGGGCTTTGTCCTCGCAAGGATTTCTCTCTCTCAAAGGCTTCGAGGTGGGTTGCTCTCAAACGACAAAAGCCGTGCACTAACTATGAGCAGCCACCAATTTATGGTGTAGGGTGGGCTATTTATAGCCACTAGGCAACCCGACTGATATGTCCAAAATGACCACAGGTCACTATGGAACTGACACGTGTTCCAACGGCCAGATTTCAAACACACACGGCAACTTTACTTGGGCTACAAGCAAAGCTGACTCATCCAGCTCTGGATAAGTTTTGCTCTCATTGTCTTCGTCGAAGACATAGGATTTGGGTTGAGCATCACTTGGTCATTCTGAATTTGATCACTTGGACCCGCTTAACGATGCGGTGGTTCCTATGACTCAACAAAGAAGAAAAGGAAACAACGAAATGACACAGTCTTGGCTCCATAGTCTTCACTCAATGTCTTCTCATGTCATAGTCTTCAATGTGAATATCTTCACATGCCACCATTGTCGCCAATGTCTTCATACATTTTAGGGGTCATCTCCGGTATGTAAACCGAATCAATGGGGGAGACTTCGTGCGTTATCCTTCAATTCTCACATACGCTTTAGTCCCTCAACCACATTTGTCGTCAATTCTCCAAAACCAACTAGGGGTGGCACTAGATGCACTTCTCGTGGCGACCCGACCTCGGATGGTCAAGTCTACGTATACATGTCATCCCCGGATCGGTAATCTTGACACACACATTACTCGAAGGATTTATAACAGAGTAGCAATCACACACTTATTACATCGAATGTCTCAAAAGAGAACTTATTACAATAATATGGCTTAAGGCCGTCTAATGCGATAACAGCGGAAGGCTTGGAAGACAAAGTGAGTCCATCACCTCCAACGGCATAACTGAGCTGCACGGCAACGACCTACCAATCCTTACTCCTCGTCTGAAAAGTCTGCAACATAATATGTTGCAGCCCGAGAACGGGTCAGCACATGGAATATGTTGGCAATGTAACACATAGAGAGTAATGAAAGAATAAGCTATACTACATGCATATATGGCTGGTGGAAAAGCTCTATGGTTACAGTTTTGCAAAAAAGCCAATTTTTTTCTTATATCAAAGGAATAAATTTTATTTTAACTATCATGGTGGTTGAAACATCATTGAGAAGGTATAACCCCAACTCAATCCCTATTAAGGTATTAAACAACCCAACAATATTAATTTAGAGTGATGAGATACATGTGAATACTCAAGTACTAGATACTCAGAATTTGTCCATAACCGGGGACACGGCTAACCATGATTAGATTGTACACTCTGCAGAGGTTTGCGCACTTTTCCCCACAAGACTCGATCGCCTCCGTTGGTTTCTCGCACTACATGGTGTTTGAGAAACGGATGACCGAGACAGTCTTTGTAAACATTAACTCTCTACTCCGGATAGATCATACCAAACCTATAAAACCCACTACCTGCTGATCTACCTCTTGAGAGCTTCACGTAACTTACTTAACTATGCTAGAGCCCATAATAGCTTGTGGCTGCACACGGAAGTTTCTAGCATGAATAGTCTCAGTTCCTTTGAGCCCTGGTGGCGGTCCTTAGGAAGATCACACGGGTACCGGGATTTCCAAAAATAAAAGCAGACAACACTGGGTTCCCAGTGCCTCAATCCACCCGGATGTGTATTTAAGTTGCCACCTTAAAGTAAACCATTAATTAACAATCTCACATCTGTCGTGAATATCTCTCAAACCCAAACCACGTCTCTGAGCATAGCATAGCAATATAAGCAACACGTAGAAGTAACTCCCAAGGGTTTGATAGTAACAGGGTAATAGGTTCCTACCTCATCATCTACTTCCCAACCCACAAATTAATGACTTCCTAATCATGCAATGTTTGAGGATTGAGCTAATGCACAAAAACTGGGTATAAAAAGGTATGATCAAGTGTTACTTGCCTTGCTGACGATCCATGAATCCTAGAGACTCGTAGTAACACGCTTCGCACTCCGGGAATTCTACCGCAAGCAAACAATACATACACAAGCAACAAACAAAGATGCACAAACGAAACTTCAACTGAAAGAGGTTGACCGGAGAGTTCAACTTAAGAACTCCGGTTTGCGAAAAGAATCAAACCAAACGAAACAACAAAACTCAACGGCGAGAGAGACAAGATCCGTTTACTAATTTGAACTAGAGTCAACTTTTACAGAGGCAAAAACTGATTTAAGTTGGCTATTCGGAAAGAGGGTTTCGAGATGAAACTCCAGGCGCTTGAATTGCCTGATTCCGATAAACGAGCGAAAAGTTATACTAATTTGAACATCGGTTCAGAAATCGCGATCGGAATAATCGCGGAATAAAACCGATAAAAGAAACGACGAACGGCTAAACAAACGAATGTTCGTTAGCGGAAACTAAAAGACGAACGGTTCGTAAAAACGAACGAACGGGTGAATGTTCTTAAAATAAATAAACCAGAAAAAAAATAAAATAAAACCAATCTAAAAAAAACGGCTAGGGTTTTATAAAAAAAACCGAAGGGTTATTTTTTTAAAAAAACCGGCGGCTACCTCCGGCGATCGTCCTGGGCGGGCGGCCCGTGAGGTCCGACGAGGGGCGGCGAGGGCAGGCGGGCGGGCGGCGACGCTGGAGGCGGTGGCGGCGCTGGGCCTGGCTGGTCGGGTCGGGTCCGAGGCGGGCGGGCGGCGGCGGGCGGGCGGTGGTGGTGGTGGCGGAGTTAGGGGAGAGGCGGTATTTAAAGGGGAGGTGGCTTGGAGGAGGGCAAGGCGGCGGGGAAGAGTCCGCTCGGACTCTTGTCCGGGCGGGCGGCGGGCGGAGCTCAAGAAGTGAGGCGGCGGCGGCTTGGGCTGCTTTGGCCGGGCTTTGGCCGGGCCAAGCAGTTTTTTTTTTAAAAACATTCCGCCGAAAATTGTAAAAACCCTAGGAAAGTAAATAAAAATCTAAAAATGCCAAAACAAGTTTTCTTTGCCTAAATAAAATATTTAGAACAAGATGAACTTTTCTTGGCCCCTAAAATGCAATTTTAAATATATGCAAATTTTCTCTAGGCAAATAAAATTCCAAATTAATAAAATAAAATTCCAAATAATGATTTTAATATTTTTTCTCCGGTATTTCAATTATTTTTGGAGAAGTCATATTATCTCCTCTCGTTTTATTATTAAACTTGAAATATTTTTCCAGAGAGAAAAATAATAAAATTTAAAATCCTCGTCTTCATTATTTGATAAAATTCAATTATGAAAATCGGAAAATCGCCAACTCTCTCCGAGGGTCCTTGAGTTGCTTAGGATTTCGAGGATGGCAAATGAGAATGCAATAAAATATGATATGCATGGATGACCTGTGTATAACATGCCAAATTGAAAATTTGGGATGTTACAAACCTACCCCCCTTAAGATGAATCTCGCCCTCGAGATTCGGGTTAGCTAGAAAATAGGTGCGGAGGTCCTTGCGAATATCATCTTCTCGCTCCCAGGTGGCTTCCTCCTCGGTATGGTGGCTCCACTGAACTTTACAAAACTTGACAACTTTGCTGCGAGTGACTCGGTTGTCGAAATCCAAAATCTTTACTGGCTTCTCCTCATAAGTCAAATTACTATCCAACTGTATCGCCTCTAGGGGCACTGTATCCTTTAACGGTATGTTGGCCGTATCAGCGTGGCACTTCTTCAGTTGTGATACGTGAAACACATCGTGAACTCCTGACAATCCTTCGGGTAACTCCAGCTTGTAGGCAACTTCTCCCATTCATTCCAAAACACGATATGGTCCTACGAATCTTGGGGCTAACTTTCCCTTTACTCCAAAATGTTTCACTCCCCTCAGGGGTGATACTCGCAGATTGGCTCTGTCTCCAATTTCATAGGTTACTTCCTTGCGTTTTGAATCTGCGTAACTCTTCTGTCTAGACTGTGCAATCTTTAGTCTGTCTCTGATCAGTTTAACCTTCTCCTCTGAGTCTTTGGTCAAATCTGGTCCAAACAACTGACGGTCTCCGACCTCATCCCCATCAAGGGTGTTCTACATCTGCGTCCATACAGAGCTTCAAACAGTGCCATCTTCAAACTGGCCTGGTAGCTGTTGTTATATGAGAATTCTGCGTACGGCAAATTGTCATCCCAACTAGATCCATAATCTAGCGCACAGGCTCCTCCAGGATCTGGTTAACTCTCTCTGTCTGTCCATCCGTCTGTGGGTGGAACGCGGTACTGAATTCCAATCTGGTACCCAAAGTTTGGTGTAGCTGATGCCAAAACTTTGAAGTAAACTGTGTTCCTCTATCTGATACGATGCTCCTTGGAACTCCGTGCAAACATACAATCCTGGCCATATATATTTTGGCCAACTTGGCACTTGTATAAGTTGTTTTCACTGGGATGAAGTGAGCTACTTTGGTCAAACGATCCACAACTACCCATATTGAATCATATCCTGCTTTGGTTCTGGGTAATCCGGTTGATAAAATCCATGCCAAATTTGTCCCACTTCCATTCGGGTATTGGCATAAGTCGTATGATCCTGGCTGGCTTTTGGTGCTCTGCCTTCACTCTCGACATACATCGCAAACGGCTACGTGCTCGGCAATATCCTTCTTCATACCAGTCCACCGTAAACGTTCCTTCAAGTCCAAATACATCTTGGTGTTTCCGGGTGAATCGAGTATGGGGTGTCATGGGCCTCTTGAAGTATTAACTTCACGATCTCCAATTGTTGGGCACATAAATCCGGTCCTCAAACCACAAGGTATCGTGCTCATCCTCGCGAAAACCTTTGGCTTTTCCTTTGCCCATCTTCTCTTTTATCTCAGCAATCTCTTTATCCTCCTTCTGAGCTTCTCGAATCTTGTCTAACAACGTCGACTGAACCTCCATTGTTGCAAGAAAACCTCTTGGAACAATCTCCAACCGAAGTTGCATAATATCCTCTGCTAACTCCTTTGGCAGTCCTCTACTTTCAAGGATATTGGCATAACTCTTCCGACTCAAAGCGCCTTTCTACGACGTTGGCCTTTCTGGATGGTAGTGTAGCTTCATATCGTAATCCTTTATAAGCTCCAGCCATCTCCTCCGTCTCGAGGTTCAACTCATACGTGTGAAAATGTACTTCAAACTTTTATGATCCGTGTACACATCACAACGGTTTCCAATGAGATAATGTCTCCAGGTCTTCAACGCATGTACTACAAATCGCTAACTCCAAATCATGCGTGGCATAGTTCAACTCATGTGGCCCGGTTGTCGTGAGGCATCTGAAACAACTTTTCCGTCTGCATAAGAACACATCCAAGTCCCAAGCGAGAGGCATCACAATACACTTGAAACTCCTTATGTATATCTCGCAATGTCAAGACCTTGGGGCTGTAGTCAACCGTTCCTTCAACTCTTGGAAGCTTGTCTCACAATCCTCATCCATTTGAACTTGGTATCCTTCTTTAGCAATTCTGTCATTGGTTTAGCAATCTTGGAAAAATTCTCAATGAATCTCCGATAATATCCTGCCGGTCAAGGAAGCTGCGAATCTCGTGGCCCGAAGTGGGTGCCAACCATTCAAGGATCGATCGAATTTTTTGGGATCTCTTGCTATACCCTCTCACGATATAACATGCCCAAGAAATCCAACTTCCTTCAACCAAAACTCACACTTGCTGAATTTGGCATATAAGCGGTGTTCCCCGAGTTTCTCAAGAACCAAATGTAGGTGTTCTGCATGCTCCTCTTCGTTCTTCGAGTAAACCATAATATCATCGATAAACACCACAACAAACTTGTCCAAATACTCCATGAACACTTTGTTCATCATACTCATAAAATAGGCAGGGGCATTAGTCAGTCCAAATGACATGACCTTATACTCATATAATCCATATCGTGTGGTGAATGCTGTCTTTGGTATATCCTTCTCTCGGATCTTCAACTGATGGTATCACGATCGTAGATCAATCTTAGAAAACACCTTAGCTCCTTGCAACTGATCAAACAGATCATTAATCATCGGTAAGGGATACTTGTTCTTTATCGTTACTTCATTCGAGCTCGGTAATCAACAACCATCCTTAGGGATTTATCCTTCTTCTCCACCAAAAGTACTTGGGGCTCCCCAAGGTGATGAACTTCTCTGAATGTAACCTTTCTCCAATAGCTCCTTGATCTGCTTCTTAATTTCCTCCGGATCATTTGCGGGCATCCGATAGGGTCTCTCCGATATTGGCCCTGCACGGCATTAGTTCTATCGAAACTTCGATGTCTCGATCCGGTGGCATGCTGGTAACTCTTCCGGAAAAACATCTGGATAATCCTTCACTATGGTACTTCCTCTTGTACAACTCCCGTGAGGGTATTCACTTGGCTCCTCTTAGGCACATGCCTAGATACATACTTAATCCTTTTTCCCTCTGGGGTGGTAAGATAAATTGACTTGCTAGCACAATCAATACTTCCTCCAAACTTTGACATCCAATCAATACCTAATATCACATCCAATCCTTGCGACTCCAAGATAATTAGGTCAGACGGAAAAACATGCGTGCCAATGATTAGGGGTATCTGGGTGCACCACTTGCTAGCCATGTACTCTGCTCAAGCGAGCTCACTAAAGAGGGGTCCTAAGGGTCCGGGTTGGTAACTTAAACTTATCCACAAATCCCTTGATATGTATGAATGAGATGCACCAAAGATTTAAAAAGAACAATAGCGGTAAATGACTGAACCAAAAACTTACCTATTATCGCGTCCGGCTGCTCTTCAACTTCCTCCACGTTAACGTGGTTCACTTGTCCTTTGTTGAATGGATTTGGCTTCTTCCCGGCGCTTCCATTTCCGTTTCCATTCTTTCCTTGAGCGATCGTTGGCATAGTGCCCTGTCTTCCCGCACTTAAAGCAAATAACGTGGCACAAGTCTCTCTGGGCGGGTGTAGCTGGGTTTGAGTGATTCTGATTATTGTTGGCTCCATTTCCATTCCCATTCTTTGCACCATGATGCGATCCTCCTCCAGTATGGTTATGTCCTCCATGGTTATGAACTAGTCCTCCCGAGTTCGGGGTTAAGCGAGGCTTCTGGTGAGCTCCTGAGTTATACTTCCCATGTCCATACTTCCTCTTACGACTCTCAATTTGCTTTGCTTCCCTTCAATCATTAGGGCCTTATCTACCAACTCCTGGTAGTTGTTGAAAGTTGCCACCATCAGCTGCATACTCATCTCATCATTCAACCCTTCCATAAACTTCTCTTGCTTCACGGCATCTGTGGCCACATCATCAGGGGCATAGCGTGATAACTTGCTAAACTCATCCACGTACTGAGCCACTGTACAGTTCCCCTGGCATAAGTTGCGGAACTCACGCTTCTTTATCTGCATGGCTCCAGTTGAAACATGGGCCGTGCGAAAAGCTTGTTGGAACTGGTCCCAAGTGACATTGGCTATAGGAAAAGTAGCCGTGTAATTCTCCCACCATGCGGTCTTTGGTCCATCCAATTGATGTCTTGCAAAGCACACTCTTTCAACATCCGTGCATCCTGCGGTGGTTAACTCCCTTCAATACGGCGTAACCAGTCATACGCAACTATTGGCTCGGTGCTCTTTGGAAAACACCGCCGGTTGTAACCTTAGAAAACAGGCTAAATTGTCCCTTTGGCGGCGGGTTGTTGTTGTTGTTGTTGTTGTTGTTGTTGTTGTTGTTGTTGTTGTTGGCATTGCCACAGTTACGAACTAGCAATTGCATCAAGGCATTCTCATTGTTGGATCAACTGAGTAAGCTCCGGTGGGAAAACAAAGCCGGGGTCACTCCTCGGAGGCATCTGAAGGTTTAGATGGGAGAGATTAGAATAGAAAGAGGTCTAGTGAGAAAACACTACCCATATGCACATGAGGCAAACACACATTCATTCAATCAAGCAAGCAAGGGCATACAAAACGATCTAGGACTATCGCATAAGTGCTCAACTACTACTAGTTACATGGGGAAATACTACTATTATATGGTGGTCATTTAGAAATTTTGATCGGTGGAAGACTCCATGATGTACGCTCGGCTTCGTCTTCATAGTCATCATCACTTGGATCTGAGTCGGTGTCGTCGATGATGATGTAGTTGTCTGGACAAGCGGGATCTTCTTCCTCTTCTTGCTCCTCTTCCTTGGGTGCTGGTCCTCCCATGAAGACTCCGATCTTCTTGACTAGGTCGTCGTTCTTCTCCAGTAGTATTTTGATTTCTTCCTCATATCCATCGCGTGTAGACTTGAGTTCTTCCTCCAGTTCGATGATCTTAGTTTTCTCCTTCTTCAAATCCATCATGTCTGCGCACATCTGGTTCTCTTGACGTCGAATGTGCTGGTTTAGCTCCTGGATGTAGGCTGCAATGGATCTATCCTTCTTGGTGCTGATTTCTTCCCATTGCTCGTCTCGGCGCCCACATATTTGGTATATGGTGTCTTTAAGCTCCTTATTGTAGACTTCTCCAATGCGTCCCATGGTAATGTGAGCTGCCATACTCTTTCCCAAACTCCATGTTGGTGCATTGAAAACACATACTATGGGCTCCGTGCTTGGCAAAGCGTCCTTCCGGGAACTAGAGCTTGAATCTTCCTGCATTCTTCTTACGGTAAGGTGGCGTTATGCGTCTGGTGAAGCTTGGTATTCCAATATTCAGGTACCTAGTGACTTCCTTCAAGTGGCGCCCAAAAGGTGTGTCTTCATCCGGTTGTGCAAACTTGTACTTCATCTCCGTCATCCTAAAGAGTGGAAAATGGAGAGGGGTCGAAAATGAGTAGAGAGGAGTGACCTATGGTTTTATCTTAGTGGTCGTGTCCTACACTTAGCGTGTGCTCGATACCATCTTGTAGCGACCCGACCTCGAGATGGTCAAGTCTACGTGTACGTGTCATCCTGGATCGGTAATCTTTGACACACAAGATTACTCAAGGATTTATAACAGAGTAGCAATCACACACTTATTACATCGAATGTCTCAAAAGAGAACTTATTACAATAATATGGCTTAAGGCCATCTAAAGCGATAACTTGGAAGGCTTGGAAGACAAAGTGAGTCCATCAACTCCAACGGCATAAGCGAGCTGCACGGCAACGACCTACCAATCCTTACTCCTCGTTCGAAAAGTCTGCAACATAATATGTTGCAAGATGAGAAACAGTCGACACATGGAATATGCTGGCAATGTAACACATAGAGAGTAATGAAAGAATAAGCTATACTACATGCATATATGGCTGGTGGAAAAGCTCTATGGTTACAGTTTTGCAAAAAAGCCAATTTTTTCCCTATATCAAAGGAATAAATTTTATTTTAACTATCATGGTGGTTGAAACATCATTGAGAATGTATAACCCCAACTCAATCCCTATTAAGGTATTAAACAACCCAACAATATTAATTTAGAGTGATGAGATACATGTGAATACTCAAGTACTAGATACTCAGAATTGTCCATAACCGGGGACACGGCTAACCATGATTAGATTGTACACTCTGCAGAGGTTTGCGCACTTTTCCGCACAAGACTTCGATCGCCTCCGTTGGTTTCTCGCACTACATGGTGTTTGAGAAAGCGGATGACCGAGACACGATCTTTGTAAACATTAACTCTCTACTGGATAGATCATACAAAACCTATAAAACCCACTACCTGCTGATCTACCTCTTCGAGAGCTTCACGTAACTTACTCAACTATGCTAGAGCCCATAATAGCTTGTGGCTGCACACTGAAGTTTCTAGCATGAATAGTCTCAGTTCCCTTTGAGCCTGGGTGGTGGTCCTCAGGAAGATCACACGGGTACCCCAGGATTTCCAAAAATAAAACAGACAACACTGGGTTCCCCAGGTGCCTCAATCCACCCAGATGTGTATTTAAGTTGCCACCTTAAAGTAAACTATTAATTAACAATCTCACATCTGTCGTGAATATCTCTCAAACCCAAACCACGTCTCTGAGCATAGCATAGCAATATAAGCAACACGTAGAAGTAACTCCCAAGGGTTTGATAGTAACAGAGCAATAGGTTCCTACCTCATCATCTACTTCCCAACCCACAAATTAATGACTTCCTAATCATGCAATGTTTGAGGATTGAGCTAATGCACAATAACTGGGTATAAAAGGTATGATCAAGTGTTACTTGCCTTCTTTGACGATCCATGAATCCTAGAGACTCGTAGTAACACGCTTCGCATCAAGGGAATTCTACCGCAAGCAAACAATACATACATAAGCAACAAACAAAGATGCACAAATGAAACTTCAACTGAAAGAGGTTGACCGGAGAGTTCAACTTAAGAACTCCGGTTTGCGAAAAGAATCAAACCAAACGAAACAACGAAACTCAACGGCGAGAGAGACAGGATCCGTTTACTAATCTGAACTAGAGTCAACTTTTACAGAGGCAAAAACTGATTTAAGTTGGCTATTCGGAAAGAGGGTTTCGAGATGAAACTCCAGGCGCTTGAATTGCCTGATTCCGATAAACGAGCGAAAAGTTATACTAATTTGAACATCGGTTGAGAAATCGCGATCGAAATAATCGCGGAATAAAACCGATAAAAGAAAACGACGAACGGCTAAACGAACGAACGTTCGTTAGCGGAAACTAAACGACGAACGGTTCGTAAAAACAAACGAACGGGTGAACGTTCTTAAAATAAATAAACCAGAAAAAATAAAATAAAACCAATCTAAAAAAACGGCTAGGGTTTTATAAAAAAACCGGCGGCTACCTCCGGCGATCGTCCGTGGGCGGGCGGCTGCCCGCGGGTCCGACGAGGGGCGGCAAGGCGGGCGGGCGACTCGAGGGCGGCGGCGGCGGCGGGAGGCGGCGGCGATGGCGTGGCGGCGCCTGGCTCGGCTCGGCTTAGGTCGGGTCCGAGGCGGCGGCGGCGGCGGGCGGGCGGTGGTGGCGGGTTAGGGGAGAGGGGGCGGTATTTAAAGGGGAGAGGTGGCTTGGAGGAGGGCAAGGCGGCGGGGAAGAGTCCGCTCGGACTCTTGTCACGCCGGGCGGTGGCGGAGTCACAGGCGGAGGCGGGCGGGCGGCTTAGGCCGCCTGCCTGGGCCTTTGGCCCGGCCAAGGGTTCTTTTTTTTTTTAAAACATTCCTTGAAAATTGTAAAAACCCTAGGAAAATAAATAAAATCTAAAATGCCAAAACAAGTTTTCTTTGCCTAAATAAAATATTAAGAACAAGATGAACTTTTCTTGGCCCCTAAAATGCAATTTTAAATATATGCAAATTTTCTCTAGGCAAATAAAATTCCAAATAAATAAAATAAAATTCCAAATAATGATTTTAATTTTTCCTCCGGCATTTCAATTATTTTTGGAGAAGTCATATTATCTCCTCTCGTTTTATTATTAAACTTGAAATATTTTTCTGGAGAGAAATATAATAAAATTCAAAATCCTCGTCTTCATTATTTGATAAAATTCAAATATGAAAATCGGAAAATCCCCAACTCTCTCCGAGGGTCCTTGAGTTGCTTAGGATTTCGAGGATGGCAAATGAGAATGCAATAAAATATGATATGCATGGATGACCTGTGTATAACATGCCGAATTGAAAATTTGGGATGTTACACTTACAATCTCCCCCTTTTTGGTGATTGATGACAAACTGGTTGAAGTTTTCAACGGGGATAAATTATGTGAAATTGTAAAGGATAGGGAATTGTCTTCATAAGTGGCAAAGGCTCCCCCTGAAGATGTGCATATAAGTAGTTTGCTTTTGGAATGCAAATGCACATGGCAGGTTGTACTTGTGGAGATCCTCTTCAAGTTATGAAGATAATTCGTCATGCATGAAATGATATAACTAAGAGAATGACATGGATAATGAAAAATGGACGTCTGCAGAATGATCTAAGTGCGGAAGTTATCATCGCACATGCGGAATTTATCATCGCACCAGAGTAAAGCAAATAAGTAGCAGACGACCATCGAGTTTAAGTGTTACAACTCAAAGAACCAAATGTATCAAAAGCGAGAGTTGTAAACACTAGGCAAAATATTATGCAACCGCCCTTATGAACTAGCTTGAAGACTATCAAACTCATATGCTTCTCCCCCTTTTGTCAGCAAGGACCAAAAAGGTTTGAAGACATAGAGCGTCTACTCGTCCTCTTCAGAAGTAGATGATGCAGCAGGGTTGTCGTTGTTGGTTGGCGGTGCAGACGAACTTGGTGCAGTGTCGATGCGTGCAGAAGTAGGGGGCGGTGAAGTAGCATCGGCTTCATCATCGATCACTCTGGCATTGACAGTTGCCGCGGAGGAAGAATAGTCAGAGTCTTCAAGTGATGGAGTTCGTCGTAGGACTGCATTCCGTGGAGGAGTGGAGTCAAACTTGAAGCGTTCAGTGAAGCCATCGTCTTGAAGATCTGCTTCAGCACTGATCAGGGTCAAACTCTTCCATGATCGCCGACACGTCTCATGAGTGACAAAAGCATTCTTGGTGGCAAGATTTCGAATGCGATTGACGTCCACCAAGAGGCTTTGCATCTGTCGCTTGAGCCAGGAGTGATGCTTATCTTGTTTCTGATGCAGTGCCACAAGAAGTTCTCGATCATTGAGGATGCGAGAGTGCTTTCGAGGCCTTTGTGCAATAGTGCTCTCAGTAGCTTCAGTTTGCGCACGATGAGGAAGACGAGTGTTCCCAGCCAGAGGATAGACACGAGATACTGCTTGGACGCCTTCCATGGGTTGAGAGAAGCTATGGTGATCTCGCATTACGAAGACAAAGTGGCGTTTTGGCGGGCTCGGGTATATGGCTTCAATCGACATATCAACCTCTGGTAGAAAGATCGATGATTGCGCAGCGTATATCGATAGTTGATAGCGAGTGCATCTTGATGAGGCGCATAACCCATGGAGCATAAAATTTCAGACCAAAAGATCGATCCAGACGCAGCCAATTGCGGATGAAGAATTCTTGCGTATTGAAGCTGATGCCATTGAGGATGTAAAAGACCAATGTCTTCATGGCTCCTTCAAGTTTTGCAGATGATGAATGCCCTTTGATAGGCCATAGAGTTCGATGCGATGATGTGATATATTGTACGAGGCAGATACTCAAGGTCATCGACAAAGAATTCCTGAGGGTATTCAGCGTCATGTGGCAGAGGCTTCATCATGCTCAACATCTGGCTCATGGTGGGCTCTGGCTTATGAAAGATGCTCTCTAGTGCATCGCGGTGGAGTTGACAACCAGGTTCAAACAGCTCTCCGGGAGTGGGTAGGTCTGTGAGCTCAATGACGTCAAGAGCTTTGGCTTCATGACAAACATTTCCTGTCATCCACTCGAGAACCCATGTCTTTGTATCTCTGTAGTAGCCGCGGATGTGGAGGGTAGCATAGAATTGAAGCATTAGTTCTTCATTCCAAGGTGTTCTTTATGCATTATGAAGCCTAGCGCATCGGCATCACGAAGCAATCAAGTGCTTCTTCTAAGCAAGGCAGTCCGGCAATGGCTTCGATGTCGAGGCGCATATGAGGGAAAATGCGCCATTGATCATCTGTAACACGTGAGTAATAGCTTCGCTGTCGATAGCTCCGTAAACGGTCGATGATATCCTTGGCCTTGTGTAGGGGTTCTTTCTGTGTCAAAGAAAGTGTTGTGGGCTTTGAAGCCATTTGCATTGAAAGACCACAGAGAGGTGGCGGTGTCGAAACCTTGGTAGTCGTGGCTTTGGTTTACATGCAGAGGCCTATGCCCAACATGATATTCAAACTGAGGACCAGAGGCATGAGGCGGAGGGACCAGAACGGGCCATATTACTGTGATTAGCTGACCATAGTTGTATGCTTGCTCAATTGTGTAAGGCCTTGGTATGAATCGAGCAGTGGCAACAACCGAGGCTTCAGCTGCTCAAGAGATGCTTGAGAGCGATTGCCTCATTGGCTTCAGGCACATTTGGTGCAGGCTCCACATTTGCTTCAGCCATGACCGTGTCATTGGCTTCATTGGTGTTGGAGGTGGCAGCCTCAATGTTTTCAACCTCCACTTGAGGAGCTGGAGGGTCGGGCACTGGCACGTTGATATCAGGAATAACTTCTTCAATAACAGGGGGTGTAGGGACACGTTCTTCTTCTTCTCGGGTGTCTTTGGGTGATGCAGCCGGATTGTCTTCAGCAGCTTTGGCTTCAGACTCGGAGACATTCACAGTCGGAGTGGCTTCTGAAAACACTTGACGTGCAACAGGTTGGTGGTGCACTTCTCCTTCTTGAACGCTCGAGAGAGGTACTTGAGGCCTTTGACCTTTGTGAAGCCTGCGAAATGCTGGCGACGCCTTTGGAGATGGGGTTGGCTGGGCCTCAAAGTCTTCCTCTTCTTCTTGTTGTTGTTGTTGGGGAGTGACTTGTTGTTGGGGAGTACTAGGGGAGTCTTGTTGCTGTGGGCGATCAGCCCATGATGCATCCTGCGCAATTAGCGTTAGAGGACGACCAATGCTGATGAGTTCGCTGTTCGTGAGAACAGGCGATGATACCGGGTTTGGTTCGATCTGAGGAAGAACTTCATCATCTTCAACATTGTCATGATGACCAATGTCTTCAGCAGCGGTGGGATCAGCTGCTGGAATGTCTTCAGCTTCATGAGCCTCTGTGGAAGCAGGCTCATGAACTATCATCCGTCGTTCTTGGATAGTAGAGGCAGGGCGAACCATTGAAATGGGTTCAACAACCAAGGGCCTGTGGGAGCAACCCGATTCTTCTTGGTCTTGAGCTTCTTCTTGGAGGGAGCAGCATCGAGGCTTCAGGATGTTTCCTTTTCCGCTTCACCCTCAAGAGCCCTCGTCTTCTTCTCGCTCGAAGCGGTTGATCGACCTTTGGCTTCGAGCAGTCATGCTGCTTGGGAAGACTATGGGGTTCTTCCCCGCCTTGAAGGTGCAGCTTGATCGGTTGGTGGCTTCTTCTTCTTTGCAGCCATTCAGGGTCAATGCCAGGACGGCCAAGAGCCTTGCGCTTTTCAGCCTCATTGTAGGCTAGTACACACTTGTCAGCCAAGCTCTTCATGCGCTCACGAGAGCCTTTAGCTTCATCACGCTTCTTGTGAAAGGCTTCTTTGAGCTCGTGTAGCATGGTCTTGAAGTTCTTGCCATCTTGCACGCTGAGCTTTGCCACATGCTTCTTGAACTGAGCCTTCTCATAGTCGATCTTGTGCTTCAGTTCAACGAGACGCTGAGCGAGAGCTAGCTCAGAAGCAATGGCGCCATTGAAGGAGACGCTGAGGCCAATGGGAAGTTGCAGATCTTCAAAGCTGAGATTGGGGTTCTCAAACCACTCATCAATGAAGTGATGGATGATTGCCACATCAAAGAGAGACAAATCATTGAAGATCTCTGCTTCTTCCTTGCTCTTTATCAGTTGCTCGAGAGCATCATCTGTAAGATCTTCATCGCTGGACAGATCAATGTGCTCTTCACGCAAAATGGCAGCAGGAGTCAGTGTCAGATCAGTATTCTTGACAAATTTCTTTTTCTTCTCCGTCCTTGTCGGGGAGGCTGATCGTACCCACGAACACCTATGGGGCCGGCGGACCAGGCCCCTTGTGGTTCGGAGGGGCGGAGATCGCACGAAGAGCGGATCGAGGCGATGCACACGAGCAGTTTTCCCAGCTTCGGAGCTCTCCGGAGAGATAAAACTCTCTGCTGCTTGTTTGATCTATTGTGTTCTTGCTAGGGAGCAATGCGAGCTACAAAACCTAAGCGTGAGTGTGTCTAGTCTACTGACGGTCAGATGAATCGAACCAGCCCAACTGCGGAACCCGCGGAACCGAACCTTTTCCTCCCGCGAACCCCTCTCTACGTTGCACTCGGGCCTCCTTTTATATGCTCAAGGGGTCTCCGACAGGTGGCAACATAGACGAGGGTACAAATGTAAAAACAGGAGTTGGTACACCTACTTGAACAGTGTACAGTGCAAAATACCTAACTCTGACGGCAAGGGACAAAAGTAATAAGTGCCCGTCATTGTCGCCCAAAGCGATTATAACGAGGACCGTCAGCGCGCCTCCGCCGCCACGATGGCGAGCCTGTCGGCGCCTCTTATCGCTGCTCTCCGCTGGCTGCCTGTACCGCTCGACACGCCGCCCATGGAACGGTCCCATGGCGACACGTCATTGGGTGAGCTGGAGCGGGATACGGAGAGAGGTTGCATGCCGCGGCAAGCGCCTTGCCGCGGCGAATCCTTGTCGCGCCGGAGACTTGTCGCGCTCGAGCCTTCGGCAAGCTCCTCGTGCCGGGCCTTGTCTTCTGCGTGCGAGGCGGCCTTCGACAAGCTCTTCTTGTCGGGGCCTTGTCTGTGCCTCAGAGAGGCCTTCCCGGCAAGCTCCTCTTGCCGGGGTCTTGTCTTACGAATGGCTGCGGAGGGTCTTGGCGGACGCCTTGGCGAGGCTTGCCACGGACGCCGCGATTGCCCGTCCACAAGTTCGGGGTACTAAGGTACCCCTACTTTAGTACACTGACAGAGCCCCGGTTCGGGCTATACAGTGCCGAGCTGTTGGGCCAGCCCAAAACAGGCACGGCACGCTGCCTGGGTCCAAACCAAACCCACTCAGTATCCGCCGTGTTCCCCGTGAACGGCACGCAGCGTCAATTGCGGGCGTCGTGGGGAAGCGGGCGGCGGCGGGTCGCTTCACCCGTCGCCTCGATTCGCATCCCGCCACGTGGTTGCCATGCTCTTGGGGTCATGGGCGGTGGAAGTGGAAACTGGGCCGTTCTGAGCAGAGGCAGCAGGTTGGCCCGATTCCTGCTCTTCCTATGCCCTGATTTGTCGAAGCGAGGCGGTCGAGCCCCCACCTTGCTTCCTTAAAAAGCGGAAGGGGAGTGCAGAAGCCCGCACTCTCACATCTCCTCCTTTCCTCGGTTTCTGCTCCCCTTTCTCTCATTCGTCATGGAAAAGGAACCTTGGTCCTTCATCGGTGGCGGCGAGGGTCGCCATGGCAGCGCTCCTCCCAACCCCACGCCCGGGGTGGCAGAACCGCCACAAGGGGAAGAGGGAGGGCGAGGTCGTGGGGCAGGTCGAGGCGCTCGGGAAGAGGCGGACGGGCGGCGCTGTCTCCGCTTCCGCCGGGCGGTTCCTCCCCTGCGGCGGTCCATACAGGGACGACCCTTGCGAAGTTCTTCGTCAGGCTGCGCCGGGCGCCTCGTCGCCGCCTCGGCTTCCAGCTCCGTTCATGGCGCGATGGAGTCGGATCCGCCGAGACATCGAGACTGCACATGAGGGGCTGTGGAATCAGCGGCATGCGAGTCCGTGTTGTATTCCCAGCCCCTAATGTGATGTATCTCGATCGTGGGTGGAAGACGTTCACTCGCATCCACATCCTCGATGGCGGGTTTACCCTCCATTTTAAGTTAATGGAGGGTGATCTCCTCTCCGTCAAGGCCTTCGGGGATCTCGGTATGGGCGAAGTGCGCGTGGATAGCTCCTCCGACGGCGAAGATTCCCTCGGCGAGAGTGACGAGGAGGAGAGTGACAATGACGGCGAGGGTAGCGGGCCCGATTAGTTGTCGGGCGCCGCTTCGTGCGTCACCGGCGACCCCATCATCCGCGTCGCCGACTCCTTGAACTCCCCGGGGTCGTCTCCTTGGGCGACTGGCGTAGGGAGGCTGCGGAAGGGGAAGAGGGATGGCGACAAGGCCGTTAAGTCGGAGTACGAGGGCGTAGTGCCCTCGACAGCGTCTTGGCGATCCCGCCGCCCGTCTTCGAGCCCCGCTTCCGGCGCTGCCATCTCCGTCAAGCCCTCGGGGAGCTCCCGGGATGTTCCCTTGGTGCCTTCTGGCACCTGTAGCTCGCCTAGGCATTTCTTTTGCCCTTCTCGTCTCCTTGACCTACCTCCTGAATAGAGGGACAGAAAAAGGATTACGGGCATCTTATCTTTTTAATTTGTAAGCCTTCGGGCCTTATCCGCATTTAATACTTGTAATCTTCCCTTTCATGTTTTTCATTCCCCACGGATTGTATCCGAGTAGACTGTATTTAACGAAATAGGATGCTTGAAAAGGACGAAGGGCTTATCGATATCTCAGCCCCGGCAACTCTGGCTTGCCGCAGCCCCGCAACTCCGGCTTGCCGCAGCCTCAAAGAACTTCGGCTTGCCGCAGCCCGGCAGCTCGGCTTGCCGGGGCTTGGGTGCCGGCGCCTTCTTCTCCTCTTCGCTGTTATTTCAGTTCGAGAACGATTTAGCTTGATGCCGCAATAAGTTATTTTTGTAATATAACTTTATTACGGGCAACATTTGCTACGTTACTTCCTTTACTCGACTCGGCTTTGTATGTTATTACCCCACGCTTTTCAGTGGAAACTTGCTGCAGCACCCTTGCCTTGGCGCCGAAAGTCACGGAACTTCAATGACTTCTTTGGCGGGGTTGCTACCGACAAGCAACCTTGTTGCGGACTAGCCGCAGCTCACTTAAGTTGTTGAGCGGACTCGAAACAAAGTAAGGGCGCGATCAGTCACGATTTGGTTCCTCCGCGCACAGGTTTTCCATACAAAGTACTATCGTCCGAGGAAGATAACTTAAAAATTTAAAAATTGATTGCTCAAACTTTGGCAACTTAGCTTTTCTGTCTCTTGCTTCCCGATGAGGCGAAACTTCCTCGAGCGGTGCCTGGTCCATCGTATTATCTCCTCCTCCCCCTCTGGTTAACTTGTGCGCGAGGGGGCTTCCCTTTCTTTGAGAAAAGAAAAAGAAGAGGAAATAACGTTATGGAGCCCAGTGGCTCGATTCTGCTTATCGGGTATGGTTGCTTTGCACAAAGTGTTAGCCAAAACATGCAATAAAATGATGAAAGCATGAACTTGACAAGTTGTGCGCAACACATGAGCTTTTACTGATGCACCGGGGTCTGCGCCCGGCTTTGTACGAAGGATTACATGCAACAGCGGCAAGACTTGTACAAAAGGTGGTTGCCGGAACGGATTCCGACAACCGCGCCCTATGGGTAAAACTTACGAAGATGCTCAATGTTCCAGAGTTGCTCACCGGAATGCCATCTTCGGTCTCAAATGACGGCGCTTGAGCCTAGTGACTCGTTTCACCCGATAAGGGCCTTCCCACTTTGGCGTCAACTTGTTTGAATTCTTGGCGGACTGAACGTGCGAAGAACAAGGTCGCCTTCCTCGAGACTTCGGCACTAACCCTGCGGCTATGGTAGCGACGCGAGGCTTGTCAGAAGCGGCGGCTCGCACAATGGCGAAGACGATCCTCCTCGAGGAGCAGCGCGTCATCTTGTCGCAGCTGCTCTTGCTCAAGCTCATCATAAGCGAGTACTCGAGGCGATCCGTATCTGAGTTCCGTGGGAGAACCGCCTCTGCTCCATAGACTAGAGCAAAGGGTGCACGGCGATGGCTCGATTTGGCGTCATCCTGATCGACCAAAGAACCACCGGCAGCTCCTCGATCCGATTTCTTCCGCACTTGTGCAGCCTGCCGAAAGTTCGGTCTTGAGCCCGCAGCACTTCAGCGTTTGCCCTCTCTGCTTGACCGTTGCTTCTCGGGTGAGCAACAGAAGCAAAGCAGACCTTGGCGCCAAGGTCTTGGACGTACTGCATGAAGGTGCGACTCGTAAATGGCCAGGATAAAGGGATCGTCTGGAGAGCTTGAGCTGGCTGGTGTATCTGTTTGGAATGGAACTGGCACGCTTCACACTTGGTTACTTGTGCAGTTGCATCCTGGAGGGCTGTCGGCGGAAGAAACCTTGCCGGAAAGCTTTGCCGGCAAGGGCTCTTGCGCCAATGTGGTGACCACATATGCCTCCATGTATCTCTCGCCAACAGCTTACATCCATCTTCCACAGGAATACACTTCAATTTCACACCGTTGAGTCTTCTTACATGCAGTATCGTCGACAAACTGGTACATACTTGACCGCCGGGCTACTCTTTCCGCTTCTTCTTGTTCTTGGGAAGTTCTCCTGTGGAGGAGATGGACAATCTGCCGCGCCCATCTTTGGAGCTTGTGGCTCGACAACGAGGACTAAAGGCACATCTGTTGCTGCGGGAACATCAGCTTCCACGGCAAGAGCACTGCGGCCTGCCGAGCTAGATGCTCCCGACAAGCTTGCCGGAGCAAGACTTGTCGGGAGCGTCTCCTTCAACGAAACAAACCACAGGGGTGCAGCCGGAGCAGACTGCTCCTCAGCACTGTTGGTGTTGATCTTGGGGACCTTTGCAACGACGGCTTCGGGAAGCTCTGTCGGAAAGTAGTCACCAGAGGCCAACTTCCTCTTCTCTTCGGCGCTCGATGCGAGTTCGAGCGTCCTCTTGTTGTCGCTAATGAAGTACTTGGTGCTGGTCGCGGCGAGCTCATGGATCCGGACGACGCCTTGATGGAGTCATTGTCAAGGTGGATCCGATGAGTCGGCGATCTTAGCCCTCTTGGCGGAGAGTGCACGGTGGTTGCACCTCCGGCGATGTCGTCGCCACCGGCTCGTGCCTTGTCATCATGCCGCCGCAACGATGGCGTTGGTTGCCGCGGGCGTCGCCGTTGGCAAAGCCGATGAGGCTTTGGATAGTGGCCCTCCACTCGTCGACCTTGTCGGCCCGTTGGAGGGTAGTCGAGGAGCAGCCGAGCTCTCGCCAGAGCTTCGCTGGAGTAGTAGGCGGCATTGGAGAAGCGGTGCGAGGCGGGACACGCCGGACTTCTAACCACGTTAGGAGCAACGCGCCCGTCCGGCGACCATATCTCACTCGTGCGGCATGTTGGCGCGCATGCTGGTCTTGATGGTCTCGATCCAACGAACGTATGGTGTTGTGAACGCCATGGCGTTGTTGGTCCCGTCTCTGAGATGGGCGCGGGGATCTTGTGACGCCGAGGTTTGTGGTGCCTTGTCCGTGGACTTGGCAACGTCGCGAACACCTTCTTGCGGCGCCCGTTCCTCCGCCGATGTCCGCCTCACCACCCGTTCTTTGCGGTGAGGGCGGGTACGACACGGACGGCTCTGTTCTTGCCAAGCCTTCTTCTTCGGTGGCATGTTGAGGAAGAGGTGGATGACGCTGCTCGTGTGATCGCGGATCAGATTCACACGGCCTCGACGCCCTACTGGCGCGCCAAAGATGTCGGGAGGCTGATCGTACCCACGAACACCTATGGGGCCGGGCGGACCAGGCCCCTTGTGGTTCGGAGGGGCGGAGATCGCCTGAAGAGCGGATCGAGGCGATGCACACGAGCAGTTTACCCAGCTTCGGAGCTCTCCGGAGAGATAAAACTCCCTCGATGCTTGTTTGATCTATTGTGTTCTTGCTAGGGAGCAATGCGAGCTACAAAACCTAAGCGTGAGTGTGTCTAGTCTACGGCCCGGTCGAATGAATCGAACCAGCCCAACTGCGGAACCATGGAACCGAACCTTTTCCTCCCGCGAACCCCTCTCTACGTTGCACTCGGGCCTCCTTGTATATGCTAAAGGGGTCTCCGACAGGTGGCAACAGCGACGAGGGTACAAATGTAATAACAGGCGTTGGTCCACCTACTTGAGCGATTATGCGATGCAAAATACCTAACTTTCGACGGCAAGGGACAAAAGTAATAAATGCCCGTCATTGTCGCCCCAAAGCGATTAACAGGACCGTCAGCGCGCCTCCGCCGCCACGATGGCGAGCCTGTCAGCGCCGCTTATCGCTGCTCTCCGCTGGCTGCACAGCCGCTCGACACGCGCCCATGGAACGGTCCCATGGCGACACGTCGCTGGGTGAGCTGGAGCGGGGAGACGGAGAGAGGTTGCATGCCGCGGCAAGCGCCTTGTCTTCTGCGTGCCTGGAGCGGCCTTCCCGACAAGCTCTTCTTGTCGGGGCCTTGTCTGTGCCTAGAGAGGCCTTCCCGGCAAGCTCCTCTTGCCGGGGTCTTGTCTTCTGAATGGCTGCGGAGGGTCTTGGCGGACGGTCGGCGAGGCTTGCCACGGGGACGCTGCGACTGCCCGTGCACAAGTTCGGGGTACTAAGGTACCCCTACTTTAGTACACCGACAGTCCTCTTGGAGATACGTTATTGATCTTGATGCAGACCGGCTTCAAGAGGTGCGATGTGATGGCTTCCCACGTGAAGCTTTTGGAGGAGCAGCTGACTTTGAAGCCTTGACTTTCTTTTGCTTCTACGGCTTTGGAGCAGGAGCTGGGACTTCATCAGAGTCAGCATCGTCATCAGAGTGATCCACTTTGGCACCTTGGACCAAGATATAAGTGATGAGGCCATCAAGGTTTGAAAAGGGGCCGATGACATTCGGTTCTGCATCACGTGAGCCGTCAGCACGGGGAGCAAAGGGACCAGGGTTGAAGTCTAATCCCAATGACTTCTTGTTTTCCTTGGTCGAAGCCTTTGCGTGCTGGAAGTTACACTTGAAGAGATTATCGTCACGACACCAGAGCAATGACATTGGGTCGGCATTCTCAGGCTGAGGTCCACGGACCATACAAGGATAGAAACCCTATGCAATAGCTTCAGCCCTGTTCTTGGGTGGAAGGCCTCGAAAGAGAATATCACCCCAAGGGCTTTTGATAGCATTCTTCTCGGCGTATTCCTGGGTCACGAAATTGTACTTGAACCATTGTTCAGCCCAATATCGACGAATCCATTGGATTCGCGTCTTGCGCTGATGTTAATTCTCTTCGGGATCTGTCTTGTAAAGCTCTGCGAGGTCATCAGGCAGATCTTTTGAGGTTCCCCCACGACGCTATGCCGCCCTTCCTAATCGATTTATCTGCAGCCATGAACTTCAAACTGAATGGCTTCAATCGTTCAAAGGCTTCAAAGGCTTGCGTTCTTTGGACAAACATGAACCGGCTTCGGGAGAGTTAAGTTGATCTTTGTAAGAATTCTCGCAAGCGAATGCGGACTATGAGAACCAAGGGATTCTCCCACGGACATGTACTGTGACAGCATTAGAGATGCGAGGGAAGGGAAGAGGTCATATGCATTCTCGTAAGATTTTGAAGATAAATCAGTTTGAAGACATTGACCTCATGATGCGAAGACATTCACTTATCTGTTTGAGAGTTGGTTCCAGATTTATGCGAATCCGTGAATAAGTACAAGTGAGGAATCTAACTAGTTGTGAATCTTAAGTGAATATACTAGGCAGTATGAGATGTAGACAGAATAGATCTAACATTGTATAGGCGTAAACCAATTTTGGTAAGAAGGATGAATCTTTGAGGATCAAAAAGATGGTAAAAATAGAGTATATTTACCACTCGAAGAACTGCTAGATGGGAAGAAAAGGAGGCCGAGTAGTTCAATCCACCGTGCCCTAACTTGGCGACGGAGGACACCTACGGCGGCGGCGGAGAGGATGATGTCCGCGGTCGGCGTGAGGACGGCGTCGGAGAAGTCGTGGCAGCTAAGCGCTTCGTCGCTGGCGTCGTCGAGAGCTAGCGGTGGCGCTAGGGTTTTGATGAGGTGGAGAGGTGGAAGAAGGTTTTCTTTACCGCAGGGGACATGTATTTATAAGGAAGTGTGCGGCACAGCGCAATTACAGTGCCTGGCGGTTCACATCTGAGGGGCACGTGGCAAGCATGCAACATACTCTGAGTTGTCCCACGTTCCCACGCCCGCCAGGTTTGTCGAATGGTCGTTCCGGCTTCTCCGGATTTCAACAATAAGGATGAATCGTTTAAAACAGACTTAAAGTTTGTCTCTGTGTCTTCTGCTGACAAGGACGCAGAGAAGACATTCGACAGTTTCAATAGAATGCATATGATTTGGATGAGATAGAGTTTGAGATAGAAAGCATAGAGAGATTAGGGTCCGATCACATTCACTTAGTTCAAAGGATTCAACTTGGAAGACATAGCTATAAGTGAATGTCAGAAGACAGAACAATATATATATATATATATATATATATATATATATATATATATATATATATATATATATATATATATATATATATATATCGATGACAACCAAATCAACATAGTGAAGAAAATCATGAAGATAGGATTAAGTTGAAGACAAATCAAATGCGAAGATATTGCAGAAATAGCGCCATGAGTGAAACACTTAAAACAGAGAAATTTGGTGGTGGCGTTACCCACCGTATAGGAAGTATTAGACCCAGACACGGCGCACAATTATCGTGGCGCTCTGAAGTCAAATTCCAAGTTAATGTATTCACACTCAGAATGTAAGTCTTCATTGATTAAAGATATACTTTACTTCGTGTGTTGCACATCTAAGTCATCAACATGCATAAGTGTTAGGATGTGTGCTTGATCACAGGACATTTGAAGATTCCAAGATATTTAGCTCACACCGTAACTTGTAAAACCTTTTCTCATCCAAGGGCTTTGTGAAGATATCGCCAATTGCTCTTCGGTGTTGGCGTGAATGATGTCAATATCTTTCTTCATGACATGATCCACGAGAAAATGATGGCGAATTTCAATGTGCTTTGTCTTTGAGTGTTGGACTGGATTGTTGGCAATCTTGATGGCGCTTCGTTGTTGCGAAGAGAGGTACTTGTTTCAGATTGATGCCATAGTCCTTGAGAGTTTGCTTCATCCATAGAAGCTGAGAACGACAAGATCCAAAGACAATGTATTCAGATTCAGCAGCTTGAGAGTGATACGGTTACGCTTCTTTGAAGACCAACAGACAAGTGATCGTCCCAGAAGTGACATGTGCACGATGTAGACTTGTGATCCACCTTGTCACCGGCATAATCACATCCGAAAATCCAACCAAATCAAATTTTGAGCCCTTTGGATACCATAATCCGAGTGTTGGGGTGTGAGCCAAATATCGAAGAATTCGCTTCACAGCTAAGTGATGCGATTCCTTTGGTGCCGCTTGGAATCGAGCACACATGCAAACACTAAGCATAATGTCTGGCCAGATGCACATAGGTAAAGTAAGGAACCAATCATGGAGCGGTATACCTTTTGATCGAACTCTTTACCATTGTCGTCGGGACCCAGATGGTGTTTGGCTGGTATTGGCGTCATGTATCCTTTGCAATCTTGCATTCCAAACTTCTTCAGACAATCTTGGAGGTATTTTTATTGAGATATAAAGATGCCATTCCTTTGCTGACGAATTTGAAGACCAAGGAAAAACTTGAGCTCTCCCATCATGGACATCTGATATTGTTATTTCATAATGTATACAAATTAATCACTATACTTACGGTTGGTGCGGTAGAAGATAATGTCATCCACATATATTTGGCATACAAACAGTTCACCATCATATGTATTCGTGAAGAGTGTGGGATCAAGGGATCCGAGTTTGAAGCCTTTGCTCTTCGTGAAGTCTTTGATCATATCATACCAAAGCGCCGCTGGAGCTTGTTTGAGGCCATCTGATTGCTTTATTTAGCTTGTACACCATATCGGGATGTTTTGGATCTTCAAAGCCAGGTGGTTGAGCGACATATACTTCTTCTTCAATCTTGCCGTTGAGAAATGCACTCTTCACATCCATTTGATATAGCAAGATGTTGTGGTGGTTATCATAGGCTAGTAGTATGCGAATAGCTTCAAGCCTAGCTACGAGGAGCAAATGTTTCATCGAAGTCAATTCCTTCAACTTGAGTATATCCTTGAGCCACAAGGCGTGCTTTGTTTCTCGATTTACTTGACCATGCTCATCTTGCTTGTTTCGATATATCCATTTTGTGCCGATAATGTTATGCTTGCGAGGGTCAGGACGCTTGACAAGTTCCCAAACATGTTTCAGCTTGAACTGTTGAAGTTCTTCTTGCATAGCTTGTATCCATTCTGGTTCCATAAAGGCTTCAGCAACTTTCTTGGGTTCTGATATTGACACAAAAGAAAAGTGCCCACAGAAATTTGCTAGTTGTGTTGCTCTTGAGCGAGTAAGCGGACCAGTGCATTGATGCTATCGATTATCTTCTCAATCTATACTTCATTTGCAACTCGAGGATGAATCGGGCGAAGACTTTGCTCTTCTTGATCATTGTCATCATTGGGAGGATTGTCTTCAGTGAGCATTGTCTTCTGGTTGGTTAGGTGCGAAATGATAAGTTCCTCTTGAGGATGTGCTTCAAAAGGCATGATTTCACCGGTTCCCATCGACTTGATAGATTACATTTGGTGGAGCTTCGTCTAGTGTACTTGGCAGGAACTCTCTTTGTGAACCATTGGTTTCATCAAATCGCACGTCCACAGTTTCGACAATTTTGTAGAGATAAAGGTTGAAGACTCTGTAGGAGTGCGAGTCCTTTCCGTAACCGAGCATGAAGCCTTTGTGAGCTTTGGGTTCAAATTTTGACTTGTGATGGGGATCCTTGATCCAGCACTTAGCCCCAAATACTCAAGTAATCGACATTTGGCTTCTTGCCAAGAAGGAGCTCATAGGATGTTTTGTTCGAAGCTTATGGACATAAACTTCGGTTGATGACGTGACATCTTTGTATCAATAGCTTCGGGCGAGAACTTTCTTGGTGTCTTGTACTCGTCGAGCATTGTTTGAGCCATCTCAATGAGGGTTCTGTTCTTGCGCTCCACGATGCCATTTCTTTGAGGTGTGTATGGAGCAGAGAACTCATGAGTGATTCCCATGGTATCCAGATAAATATCAAGTCCGGTGTTCTTGAATTGATGTCGTTGTCACTTCGATATGCTTGATCTTGACGCCATAATTTTTCATTGCTCGATTGGCGAAGCGTCTGAAGACATCTTGCACTTCAGTCTTGTAGAGAATTATGTGCACCCATGTGTATCTTGAGTAGTCATCAACAATGATGAAACCATAGAGGCAAGCAGTTGTTGTGAGGGTAGAGTAGTGAGTAGGGCCAAACAAATCCATGTGTGACAGCTCGAAGGGTTGAGATGTCGTCATGATGTTCTTCGAGGGGTGCTTTGCCCTAGTCATCTTTCCAGCTTCGCAGGCACCACACAAATGATCCTTCTTGAACTTGACACCCTCGATGCCTATGACATGCTTCTTCTTGGTGAGTGTGTGTAAGTTCCTCATGCTAGCATGCCCCAGCCTCCGATGCCAGAGCCAGCATTCTGAAGCTTTTGCAAGAAGACATACGTCAAGCTGTGGACCTGCTGAGAAATCTACCATGTATAGATCATCTTTCCTATACCCTTCAAAGACTAGAGACTTGTCGGATTCCATTAGTACAAGGCAACGATATTTTTCGAATATCACAATCATGTTCAAGTCACAAAGCATTGAGACATACATCAAGTTGAAACCAAGGGATTCAACAAGCATCACTTTATCCATGTGTTGATCCTTTGAGATTGCAACTCTACCTAGACCCAATACCTTGCTTTTACCAAAGGTCAAGAAATGTGATGTGACTCTTGTCCGATGGGCGTAAGGTTGAGTCCATGAGAAGACTTCGATCACCGATCATATGATTAGTGCATCCACCGTCCACAATCCATTACGAAGCATGAGGTGTCATACCCTCTGATGCAGTTAGGGGATAGGCTTCACCAAGAGCATTGTGAAGCATAAACATTTGAGCAGCAAGTGGATTATTGAAGCTTAGATCAAGATTAGGACTGATAGGATGAATGGCAAACAATTCAGGAACAAAATACATAGTGAGACCATTTGGGCATTTGATCTTGTGCCCTACAAGATGTTTTAGGTCCCCTGCAATAGCATCAGACGCCTTTGATTTTTTTGGAGACCCTTTCTGCAAAAGAAAGTTAATTCTTCTTAACCACCCACATCTTCAGGGGTGGCTTAGAAGCAATGAGTCTAAGTGCAGCATCTGAGAAATTCGGCTTTGGAGCCCTAGCAAATAGCGTTGCAGGAGATGAATGATACTCATATGGATAAGCAGAAAAGTTCTTAGTTCTACGAACATAGCGGTTTGAAGACACACGCTCATATTCATAAATTTGAGTACGGTTTCCCTGCAAAACATTGGAGTTAGGGTGACTCAGGTGAGTCCTTTGTCTGTATGAAGCCTTTGGACCGTATGACACCTTAGGTCTGGGGTTTGTCTTCTTCCCAGGTGGTGTCATGATGACATTCACTGGAAGATTCTCAAGACAGCTTTTGGGAACCCAGATCTTCTTCATAGGTGGTCCATTCCTGCAGTTAGTACCAATATACACGGCAAACACTTCATCATTCGATTCTTGAACAACTTATAGTTTGCATCAAAGGATTCATCAATGATAATAGGGTTAGCAGGTAAAGCCAGATAAGGTGGATGGATCCTTTGAAGGTCCCTTTGCAGCAACCCATGTGGTTTTGGGATACTTTCGGGCTTCGAGGGAACCATCAACATTCATTTTCCTCTCGAACCCAACACCCTCTTTCCTAGGGTTTCGGTTCGAATACGCTTTTGAGGACATCGCAAAGTGTCCGATGCCCTTCAGACTTTTTATACATCCCTGTTTCAAGCAATGTCTTCAACCTAGCATTTTCATCAACAATAGCGGTGGTATCCTCCGCAAGGGGTTAGTTACCACATTAGTAGTTGAAGACAATGCAACGATGGCAATGATTGAACATTCAGCGAGAGGTGGCGATATCACGCTCAAGACATTTTAGACATGGTGGTTCAAATCCATCCTAAGCGGAACTGATTTGTTGAGCGTGAAGTGACTCATTCTCTTTTTGAAGATCTTCATGAGCCGCTCTCAATTTCTCAAGCTCTTGCTTCCTTTGAAGATAATCATAGGAGAGATTTTCATGAGTAGTTGAGAGCGTTTCATGGCGACTTTCAAGTTCTTGGTACTTAGCATGAAGATTTTTAATGTCTTCAACTAAGGACTGTGAACGTGTCATTTCCGCGTCCAACAGGTCATCGCTTTTGTCTAACAGTTTTTGAGTATGTTCCATAGCTCTTTGTTGTTCGGTTGCAATTTTAGCAAGTGTTTTGTAGCTGGGTTTGGATTCACAATCGAGTCATCTTCACTTGATGTTTGAAAGTAAGCATCACGTGATTTTACCTTGGCACCACGTGCCATGAAGCGATAGATGGGAGCAGGGTCGTCCTTGTCATCGCCTTGACGTTGGTGTGGAAGTCATTGTCTTCATGTTGAAGATGGACTTGGCAACATAGGTCGTGGCTAAAGCCGGACTTGCAACGCCAGGTCGGACTCCTCTTCGACTCCACCTCCACCTCCTCGAGCAGACTCCTCCAATCCATTTCCTTGCCAACAAAAGCCACGAGCCTTGCGGATGAGCTATTCTTATGAGATGAAGACTTAGATGAGGACTTGGAAGAAGACTTTGAAGATTTCTTCTTCTTCTTGTCATCGTAATCATATTCCTTGCTCTTCTTCTTCTTCTTCTTCTTCTTCTTCTCATTGTCCCACTTGTGGACACTCGGAGATATAGTGTCCAGCTTTTCTTGCACTTGTGACATGTTCTCTTCTTGTAGTCATGAGTGGAAGCTTCATCATTTCTTGAGCTGGATCGTGAAGACTTTACGAAGCCTTTCTTCCTAGTGAACTTGGAACTTCTTCACAAGCATAGCAAGTTCCTTTCCAATGTCTTGGGATCATCGGAACCGCGATGATTCTTCTTGGATGAGGAAACAACTTTTGCCTTCAAAGCGAAGTTCGGCCATAGTTGGGACCATAGATATCTCTTTTCTCGAGAAAATTTGGAACTCATGTGTGTTGAGCCTCTCAAGTATATCGACGGATCGAGTGTCTTGAAGTCGTAGGCGTTCTTGTATCATGAGGGCAAGGGTGTCAAAAGAGCTGTCAAGTGATCTCAGAGTGTCTCGACGATTTCATGCTTGGTGATCTCGGTGGCGCCGAGAGCATGAAGCTCATTTGTGATGTCAAGGAGGCGATCAAACGTGAGCTGGAAATTTTCATTGTCATTTCTCTTGAAGCGGTTGAAGAGGTTGCGAAGAACACTGATCCTTTGATCTCTCTGGGTTGAGACGCCTTCGTTGACCTTGGATAGCCAGTCCCAGACTAGCTTCAACGTTTCCAGAGCACTCACACGGCCATACCGTCCTTTGGTCAGATGACCTCAGATAATGTTCTTGGCAGTTGAGTCCAGTTGAATGAACTTCTTGACATCAGCAGGGGTGACACCTTCACCTGTTTTGGGAACGCCGTTCTTGACGACATACCAGAGGTCGACATCAATGGCTTCAAGATGCATGCGCATCTTATTCTTCCAGTAGGGATAGTCAGTTCCATCGAACACGGGGCAAGCAGCGGAGACTTTGATTATCCCTGCAATCGAGATTGCTAAAACTCGTGTGGTTAAACCAAATCACACGTAACAAGGGAGTACCTTGCTCGATACCAATTGAAAGTGCTAGTTATCGACTAGAGGGGGTGAATAGGCGATTTTTAGGAAAGTCTTCAAAACACGGATGTTTCAAAGACAAACAATAGAAATGACCTAATTGATATGCAACGGAAGATAAACTACAATAAGCAAACCATAGTCAAGTATGCAATAACATGAAAGTACAAGACTAATAGCAGCTTGGTAGTAGGATCAAGATGGAAGATAGTGAGAAGCCAATCAACAAAAGTAGTCAAGCAATGAAGTCAAACAGGTATGATAGATAGGCAATGACTTCACGAAGACAAACTCTAAGTAAGGAGAGGGAGAAGATAGAACCGATCACTTGTTGAAGACACATGATTTGTTGGACCCAGTTCGATTCTTTGTGACAAGCTGTACATCCGTTAGGGAGGCTGAGATTCAACTTTCGGAAGACCGCGTCTTCACCTTATTCCCTTGAGCTAAGGACACACGGTCCTCGCCCAATCACTCTGGTAAGTCTTCAAGGTAGACTTAGAACCTTCACAGGCTGCGTTCACCGCAATCCACAATGACTCTTGGATGCTCAGAACGCGACGCCTAACCGGGCCGGAGGATTCACAGGTCCTCAAGTGTAATAAGTCTTGAGTCACATGACGTAAAGACTTCAGTGATGCCTAACACTCTTTGGCTCTGGGTGTTTGGGCTTTGCCCTCGCAAGGATTTCTCTCTCTCAAAGGCTTCGAGGTGGGTTGCTCTCAAACGACAAAAGCCGTGCACTAACTCTGAGCAGCCACCAATTTATGGTGTAGGGGGTGGGCTATTTATAGCCACTAGGCAACCCAACCTGATATGTCCGAAATGACCACAGGTCACTAAGGAACCGACACGGGTTCCAACGGTCGATTTCAAACACACACGACAACTTTACTTGGGCTACAAGCAAAGCTGACTCATCCAACTCTGGATAAGTTTTGCTCTCATTTTCTTCGGCTCGAAGACATAGGATTTGGGTTGAGCATCACTTGATCATTCCGACTTTGATCACTTGGACCCCACTTAACAAAGACGGTGGTTCCTATGACTCAACAAAGAAGAAAAGGAAACAACGAAACGACAGCCTTCTTCAAGGCTCCATAGTCTTCACTCAATGTCTTCTCATGTCATAGTCTTCAATGTGAATATCTTCACATGCCACCATTGTCGTCAATGTCTTCATACATTTTTAGGGGTCATCTCCGTGAGTAAACCGAATCAATGGGGGACACTACCTGCGTTATCCTGCAATTCTCACAAACGCAATAGTCCCTCAACCACATTTGTCGTCAATACTCCAAAACCAACTAGGGGTAGCACTAGATGCACTTACAAACCTAGGTATACGCGCAGGACTTGTAAACTGAGATGGAGGGAGTACTAATCATGTCTTTTTTAACATCTCGGGATGCAAATTGCCCCGACACTCGCTCGTTATATAGCACTGTAACTATTTTTTATTTGACCAGACAATCCTTATCGTCTCACCACAACGCGCCGCCAACATCATTTACTGTTCTTCTTCCCCTCCCCACCTCTCACCTACTAAAGATGCTCCCGGCGGCGCTGAAGATCAAAATCTCTAGGGATCCAACTGTCACAGCCACCGACACACATTCTACACTTGGCGGCCACTTCCTCAATAGCTCGGATGCTTCCACCCCCCTTCGACCCACTCTAGGTATGTAGAATATCCATGCAAACAGCAGTATCACAGCTGGATTTCCTGTAGATATACAAATCCAAGTTTTTTTTGTGTCAGTAGATATTTCAATCCTAGCACTTAGATCGTCTAGCACCGCAATCTTTTTGAATGAATGTTTTTCCTTTTCAAGTTATTAGTTTTTGCCCTCTGCCTCCCCTGCTCACTAAGATTTAGTCTCACACCGCCAGATTGTCTAGTGGCAGTTGATACGTCTCCAACGTATCTATAATTTATGAAGTATTCATGCTATTATATTATCCATCTTAGATGTTTTATATGCATTTATATGATATTTTATATGATTTTTGGGACTAACCTATTAACCTAGAGCCCAGTGCCAGTTTCTGTTTTCTCCTTGTTTTTGAGTTTTGCAGAAAAAGAATACCAAACGGAGTCCAATTGACGTGCCAATTTATGATGATTTTTTATGGACCAAAAGAAGACCACGGAGCATCGGAGTTAGGCCTGAAGAGTCCCGAGCTGCCCACGAGGGTGGGGGTGCGCCCACCCCCTAGGCGCGTGGGCCTGCCTCGTGGACAGCTTAGGCACCTCCTTGACGTGAGACCGACACCAAAAATTCCTATAAATACAGAAACCTCGAAAAATTAACCGAGATTGGGAGTTCCGCCGCCGCAAGCCTCTGTAGCCACGAGAAATCAATCTAGGCCCTCTCCGGGACCCTGCCGCAGGGGGCCATCATCACCGTTGGCCATGGAGGAGTATCCCAGAGAGGCCATCATCGCCATGAAGGCCAAGGATTAGAGGGAGAACCTTTCCCCATCTTGGGGGGAGGCCATGGAGGAGGAAGCACAAGGGGGAGAACCTCTCCTCCTCTCTCTTGGTGGCGCCGGAGTGCCATCGGGAGGGGAAACATCACCGTGGTGATCATCTTCATCAACATCACCATCATCATCACCATCCTCATCTCTTTTACACGGTCCACTCTCCCGCACCCCGCTGTAATCCCTACTTGAACATGGTGCTTTATGCCACATATTATGATCCAATGATGTGTTGCCATCCTATGATGTTTTGAGTAGATATCTTTTGTCTTTGGGTTGATTGATGATCTAGATTGGTATGAGTTATATGTTTTACTTTGGTGCTGTCCTATGGTGCCCTCCATGTCGCGCAAGCGTGAGGGGTTCCCGCTGTAGGGTGTTGCAATACATTTATGATTCGCTTATAGTGGGTTGCGTGAGTGACTGAAACACAAACCCGAGTAAGGGGGTTGTTGCGTATGGGTTAAAGAGGACTTGATGCTTTAATGCAATGGTTGGGTTTTACCTTAATGATCTTTAGTAGTTGCAGATGCTTGCTAGAGTTCCGATCATAAGTGCATATGATCCAAGTAGAGAAAGTATGTTAGCTTATGCCTCTCCCTCATATGAAACTGCAATAGTGATTACCGGTCTTGTTAACGATTGCCTAGGACAATTCTGCACACCGATCCACCATTATTCCACACTCGCTATTTATAATATTTAGTAATATATTCTAAGTTTATGATAACAACACCTACTTTCATATTTTAGCTCTCCGATATCCTACAAAGTTATCCACTTCATACCCACAACGCAGTTTTATTTCTCGTTGCTAGTTGGAAGCAAACGTTTGGTGTACGTAGAGTCGTATCAGTGGCAGATAGGGCTTGAGAGAATATTGATCTTACCTTTAGCTCCTTGTGGGTTCGACACTCCATACTTATCACTTCCACCTTTGGAAATTGCTACGATGATTCCCTGCACTTGGGGATTATCAAGCTCTTTTCTGGCGCCGTTGCCGGGGAGCAACAGCGTGGGGTTAATATTCTCGTGTGTGCTTCTTTGCTTTCTTCACTAAGTAGATTTCATTTTTCCTTTTTGTTTCTGTTTAGTTGTGGGTGAAACATACAATTTTTTTAAAGAATGAAAATACAAAAAAAAAATACTTGCCTCTCATGCCTAAAAAGTTTTTCAAAAAGAGAAGTGATTGGAAAGTTATGCATTGAAGAAGTGAGGGTCGACCTTGAGCACTTGTGTTCATGCTCACGGAAACAATGTAGAATTTTTCATGAAAGTTTCTCTGTAAATAATTATCCCCTTGTATATATCCATTGTATTATAAAAATAATGTGCCAAGCTTTGGTTTTAGGATGATTAGATTGCTTGTTTACTATGTGCAGAACAAAAACAGAAACATTGGCTGTAGTGCATGAATTTACATTTTTTACTGGAAGGTCAAATGTGTCTGAAACTTATTGAAAATTACTTATGTACAAATTTTTCAAATTTTAAAATTTATTTCATAATTTTAGGAGTTACATAAGTTTACCAAACTTCCAGATTACTAGAGACAATTCTGTTTTTAACAGATTCTGTTCTGCGTGTGTTGTTTGCTTATTTCGATGAATCTATGGCTAGTATCGGGGGGTATGAACCATAGAGAAGTTGGAATACAGTAGGTTTAACACCAATATAAATAAAGAATGAGTTCATTACAGTACCTAAAGGTAGTGATTTGCTTTATTACACTAACGGATCTCACAAAGTTTTTGTTAAAGTTTTGTGTGGATGAAGTGTTCGAAGAACGAGGAGTTACCAATGTGAGAAGAATAAAGAGAGGCAAGAGTTAAATCTTGTTGATGCCCAAGGCACCCCAAGTAAATATTCCAAGGATACTCAAGCATCTAAGCTTGGGGATGCCCCGGTTGGCACCCCATCTTTCTTCTTTAACAAATATAGGTATACCTCGGTTTTTGTTTTGTTCACATGATTTGTGTCCTTTGTGTTTTCTTCTTCTTCAAGAACCATGCTAGTGTGAGATTTCCCTTCATCAATTTATAGAATACTTCATGTGCTTCACTTATATCTTTTAATTATGACCTTATAGAATTACACTTTGTGCTTCACTTGAATCTTTTGAGTATGGTTTTATAGAATGCTTCGTGTGCTTCACTTATATATTCTGAGCTTGGATATTGGTTATTCTATGTTAATTGTAGAATGCTCCATGAACTTCACTTATATCTTTTGGAGTATGAATAATATTATCATTTAAAGTGGGTTTGGAAGAGTGTCAACTTTAGGAATTAGTGATCCCACTAATTTGGAGGTGTTGAATCTTAGTGTGATATTTATGAAAGTGGATTTGGAAGAGTGTCAACTTTAGCTAGTAATGATTCCACTATTTCAGAAGAGGTTCCAATTGAGTATGAGAACAAAGTTTATATCAATGATGCTACTGGAAATTATTATGAGGGAGGAATACATGCTTGTAGGAGTTGCAATAATATCAAGTTTCCTCTCTAAGTGCTTAAAGTTTTGAAGTTATACTTGTTTTGCCTTCCTATGCTAGTTGATTGTTGTTCTTATAAATTGTGTGCTCACAAAATCCCTAGGCATAGGAAGTGGGTTATATTTAAATGTGCTATTCATACTCTTCAAGATGCTCTCCTTGTGCTTCAATTCCTATCTTTTATGTGAGCATCATTGAAATCATCATGCCTAGCTAAAAGGCATTAAAGAAAAGCGCTTGTTGGGAGACAACCCAATATTTACCCTTACTGTTTTGTGTGTTTACATTATTAAGCTACTGTATTAATCATGTTTTATAGCTTTTGTTTCAATAAAGTGCCAAGTAAGACCTTTGGGAAGACTTGGGTGAAAGTCAATGTGATCTTGCTGTAAAAAACAGAAACTTTGCGCTCACGAGATTAGCTGTCATTTTTTATAGAAGAGTGATTTTTAGTTGATTCTTTTTGAAGAAGATTAATAGACAGATTCCTCACGTCCACCAATTTATTTAATAATTTTTGGAGTAGCATAAGTTTGGTTTATGTTCAGATCATTACAGACTGTTCTGTTTCTGACAGATTCTGTTTTCATTTCATAGTTTGCTTGTTTTCTAGTTTCTATGACTTATATTTCTCAATATAAATTGTAGAAATGATATGCTACAGTAGGAATTGTGTGAGAACAATTATTAAACTTGTCCTTAACATTACCAAAGTGAATGGTTTACTCTTTATCATACTAACCTATCTCACGAAGTTAGTTTTGTGTGATTGAAGTTTTCAAGCTTTGGGTGAGATATCGATATGAGGAGAATAAGGAGTGGAAAGACCCTAAGCTTGGGGATGCCCAAGGCACCCCAAGGTAATATTCAAGGAATACTCAAGTACCTAAGCTTGGGGATGCCCCGGAAGGCATCCCCTCTTTCGTCTTCAAAACTATCGGTATACCTTACTCGGAGCTATATTTTTATTCGTCACATGATATGTGTTTTGCTTGGAGCGTATTTTCGATTTTACTTGATGTTTAAATACAATCATTGGATCTGAAATATTGAATGAAAAAGAATCCTCCCATGGCTAGTTAATTTTTGACTACTCAGTGTTCTTCACTCATATCTTTTGGAGTAGTTAGTCATTTACTCATGTGCTTCATGTATATTCTATGAGTAAACGGTTGGATAAATTGAATGTCATAAATCTGAATTTATATATGTTTCATATGCTTATAACATGGGGAGTAATGACTTCACACATAATAAGTATAGTTAGTAAACTCATTGAAAGTTAGCAAACGTAGAATTGGTCACTTGAACAATTCATGAAAGAATATTGAAGGAAGAGGGATTTCACATATAAATATACTATCTTGGACATATTTTGTAATTGTGAGCACTCATTAAAATATGCCATGCTAAAAGGTTGATGTTGGACAAGGAAGACAACGTAATGGGTTATGTTTTCTTATATCTGAAATAAAGTATATTGTCATGGATCGCCCAACATGTTGAGCTTTCCTTTCCCCCTCATGCTAGCCAAATTCTTTGCACTAAGTGGAGATACTACTTGTGCTTCCAAATACCCTTAAACCCGGTTTTGCCATAAGAGTCCACCATACCTACCCATGGATTGAGTAAGATCCTTCAAGTAAGTTGTCATCGGTGCAAGCAATAAAAATTGCTCTCTATATATGTATGATTGATTAGTGTGGAGGAAATAAGCTTTATACGATCTTGTGATGTGGAAGAAATAAAAGCGACAGACTGCATAATAAAGGTCCATATCACAAGTGGCAATACAAAGTGACGTTCTTTCGCATTAAGATTGTGTGCATCCAACCCTGAAAGCGCATGGCAACCTCTGCTTCCCTCTGCGAAGGGACTATCTTTTACTTTTATCTCTTACCCTTATGCAAGAGTCATGGTGATTTTCACCTTTCCTTTTTACATTTTATCCTTTGGCAATCACATTGTGTTGGAAAGATTCTGATATATATATTCAATTGGATGTAGGGCATCATGAACTATTATTGTTGACATTACCCTTGAGGTAAAAGGTTGGGAGGCGAATCTATAAGCCCCTATCTTTCTCTGTGTCTGATTAAAACTTTGAACCCATAAATATCGCGTGAGTGTTAGCAATTTTGAAAGACTAAATGATAGTTGAGTATGTGGGGTTTGCTAAATCAAAGCTCTGACATAGACTCTTCCTGAAAATAAGATGAATTGTAATTGTTTGATGACTGATAACACGGTTTGTTAATTTTCAAGAAAGTTTATGATCTATGCTTTAACATGTGAATAACTTGTTACTTTATCATGAGAAGTTTTATGAGATGAGCTACTGTTATGACATATAATGATGCTAGAAAAGGTGACTGAAATTATCATTGATCAAACTTGTGCACCTGCTAGCATTCACACTTCATAAATTATTTCTTTTATCATTTACCTACCGAGGACGAGCATGAATTAAGCTTGGGGATGCTGATACGTCTCCAACGTATCTATAATTTATGAAGTATTCATGCTATTATATTATCCATCTTAGATGTTTTATATGCATTTATATGCTATTTTATATGATTTTTGGGACTAACCTATTAATCTAGAGCCCTGTGCCAGTTTCTGTTTTCTCCTTGTTTTTGAGTTTTGCAGAAAAGGAATACCAAACGGAGTCCAATTGACGTGCCATTTTTTGATGATTTTTTATGGACCAAAAGGAGACCACGGAGCATCGGAGTTGGGCCAGAAGAGTCCCGAGCTGGCCACGAGGGTGGGGGCGCGCCCACCCCCTAGGCGCGTGGGCCTGCATCGTGGACAGCTCGGGCACCTCCTTGACGTGAGACCGATGCCAAAAATTCCTATAAATACAGAAACCTCGAAAAATTAACCGAGATCGGGAGTTCCGCCGCTGCAAGCCTCTGTAGCCACGAGAAATCAATCTAGGCCCTCTCCGGGACCCTGCCGGAGGGGGCCATCATCACCGGTGGCCATGGAGGAGTATCCAGGAGAGGCCATCATTGCCATGAAGGCCAAGGATCAGAGGGAGAACCTTTCCCCATCTAGGGGGGAGGCCATGGAGGAGGAAGCACAAGGGGGAGAACCTCTCCTCCTCTCTCTTGGTGGCGCCGGAGTGCCATCGGGAGGGGAACCATCGCCGCTGTGATCATCTTGATCAACATCACCATCATCATCACCATCATCATTTCTTTTACGCGTTCCACTCTCCCACACCCCGCTGTAATCCCTACTTGAACATGGTGCTTTATGCCACATATTATGATCCAATGACATGTTGCCATCCTATGATGTTTTGAGTAGATATGTTTTGTCTTTGGGTTGATTAATGATCTAGATTGGTATGAGTTGTATGTTTTACTTTGGTGCTGTCCTATGGTGCCCTCAGGTGTCCGGCATAAGCGTGAGGGGTTCAGCTGTAGGGTGTTGCAATATGTTTATGATTCACTTATAGTGGGTTGTATGAGTGACTGAAACACAAACCCGAGTAAGGGGGTTGTTGCGTATGGGTTAAAGAGGACTTGATGCTTTAATGCTATGGCTGGGTTTTACCTTAATGATCTTTAGTAGTAGCGGATGCTTGCTAGAGTTCCAATCATAAGTGCATGTGATCCAAGTAGAGAATGTATGTTAGCTTATGTGTCTCCCTCATATGAAACTGTAATAGTGATTACCTGTCTTGTTAACGATTGCCTAGGACAATTCCGCACACCGATCCACCATTATTCAACACTCGCTATTTATAATATTTAGTAATATATTCTAACTTTATGATAACAAACTACAAAAAGTACACTTCCGTGATGATACGTGTTTGTCACAGTAGGTCGCGTTTTTTGTCATGCATGTACATCCATGACGATTTTATGACAGAATCAAGATAGTCATACCTGTCTTTGTCGTCAGAGAAGTGTTCCATGACATTACCAAAATTATCATCACGGAAGTGTCCACTTCCATGACGATAAATCGGCGTCACGAAGTGCTTTTCGTCAAGGGTGACCGACACGCGTGGCATCCACCGTGAACGGAACACCGTTAAGCTATCGGGTCGGATTTTGGATCCGATAACCCGCTAATGTACCACGACCAATGGGAAATTTCCACGTGTAAAATTACGATTGTCAAGGGAACACTGTCACTCATCGATTGGGCGAGATGTCGCCTGCGTACATTGGAGGAGACATGCCTATGATACGTCGACACGTGGTCGGGCCCAACAAAGGCCCATATAGGTTAAAAAGGCCGGCCCAGTCAAAGGCCCATAGAACTTAATCAGGTACTAGTGGGCCAGCCCAATAACGACCTGCTTAATAAAGGCCCATTTACGGCCCGAAGCCAGATCTGGCCCGTTATTGTTCGCCCAATATTTGGGCCCATTTACGGACCGAAGCCAGATCTGGCCCGTTAATTGTTCGCCCAATATTTGGGCCCATTTAAACTGAAGCCGATCCGCCCGTTAATTGTTCGAATATTTGGGCCCAACTACTACAGCCAGTGACTTTTGGCCCGTTAGAGGCCTCGATGTAGACATGGGCCCATTTCACCGATGTGACTTTCGCCCGAATGGCCCGGTGCCCATGGGCCATTTATGGTACGACGGGACATCGGGCCCACTAACGGCCCGTGCTAAAGGTGGCAACAGTTAAGCCCAACGTGATTTCGGTCCTGTTAAAGGCATGTCGCGTAATTCGCCCGTTGATGCTCGTATAAGCTTTCGACCTCTTAAAGGCCCATGATATCGATGGGCTAACTAAGGCCCGAGATATGTTTCGCCCGGTAACGCCTGCGTGAGCTAATCGGGCCCAAAACGTCTGCCTACATTTCGCTCGTCAAGGCCCGTCGACGACTAGTGAAAATTGTGGCCCAACATGCATTTTGGCCCGCTAAAGGCGTCTGTGGTTTCATCTCGGCCGTAATAACAGCCAAGACAATATTCAGCTGTTAATGGCCCAACGCTACTGGGCCAAACTAAGTTACTGGTCGATAAAAGGCCCAACTAAAATATAGGCGGTGTAAGTTTGGGCTGGCGCAATGTGTGAAGGCCCCAATCATTCGGGCCCAAGAAAGACGCAGCTGGCCCAATTGTGGCTCGCTAAAAACTCGCCCGTTAGAGTCGAATGTTTCGTCCGGTCGACTACATCTGATTTTTTTTTCAGATAGCGAATGATGGTAGTAACTAGTAGAAATTAAGAACAAACCTACTCTATACAATAAAGAAATTACGGCATAGTAACTAAGAATAAACCTACACTATACAATAAAGGATTTAAGGTATATTACATCCACTGGGCATCGAAGTTCGCCCCCAAGTGATCATAAAGCGCAACGAAGAAGCAGATTACAAAACTGGGCACCATTGCAACAGAACAAAATAATACTGAACCGAGACCACTTCCAACACAGTTCAAGAAAGGTTAGCCTTAAGGGAATCGCATGAAGTCAGCCGAAAGAAGGTGTGAGACCGGCCTAGCATGTCGGTCATAGCTTCCAGGTGTAGCTGTTTAGCGACGAGGTTCTCATTGGTGTTCTCCGCAATCTTTCTTAGAGATAGGACTTCAAGTCGAAGTTGGGTTGCAGAATTCCTTTCTACTTGAACTTGGGACTGAAGAAGTCGAATCGATTCGCATAACGAATTTCGTGAGCTTGTCTGACTGTTAGTCTCAAGTAACTTGAACACTGCATCAAGACAAGACTTTGGGGTTGTCTCGCTATCTTCAAGATGTTTTGCCTTCTTTGCTGCAATATATGTTGGGTTTGTCTCACAACCTTCAACAGACTTGTGCATGCCATCAGGCATATCACCCTAAAACAAAGCAGAGAGATGACAGGTTTTGCACGTGTATAAACAAAGATGATAACTGCTACATCGGTTCTATCCAATTTCAAATTAGAAAATAAAGAGTAAGTTCAAAATATCAATAGCATAATTTGGCATTGTTCATAATGCGGAAGCTTCACCACACTCTTGTATTACCATGTCAACATAACAAGCATAGATGAAGGGCAAAGAAAATCATTGTATCTATTTTGGATAATGTGCATGGCATGTTGTTCATATCATCACCACATCAAGAAGATAAAACAGAGGAGATGACAAGGTGCAAACATGGGCTGCTTCACCACACACTGATTATAGATCCACAAAAACAAGCATACATATAGGGAGTATTAAGTAATGTGCATGGTATGAATAAGGAATTTGGTTTTACAAGTAAAACTTAGAACTTACGGTTCTTACGAACATGCATTTTGGTAGAAACATCAAACTAAATAGAAGCAAACGATAGGGAGTATGAGCAAATTAAACAGCAGTTGAGGATAAAGGCTTTAGAAGGACTGACTTACATTAACAGTTAACACCGGCTTTATAATGCCCTTCTCCATGTCAAGGGAAGGATAACTCAAGAATTTCAGCACATAATCTTCTTCATAAGCATTGCCTGTACTCTACATTTTGTAGAGAGTAATTATAGATATGATAATACTGGAAGGATAGAGGATAATGAAGATAAGATGCAGATTGATGCTACATAATCAACTACCAATCCCTGGAAGTACAAGCATTACAGGACAAAATGTCTTGACAAGAGCAATGGGCTACACTGCGACCGGCATTGTACGTGTATTTTACTTGTTGGTAAGATTAAATATAGACACGATATTTTTTAGTAAATGGTGGGCGAGGGAGATAAGATGCGTAATGCTACAAAATGAACCATCTCTCTTCCCATAATACAAGAGTGTTTTGAACACCGGATACTGTATAAAACGTTCTTATATTATGGGGAGGGAGTAGCTGTTAATGTAACTACAAAGGATAGACCATGTTCGCCCTTACAAGAGGACTGCAGAGCTAAACCTCTTCAAAAGCATTGGGTTGATTCTAAATTTATGTAAGAGTACATACGAATCTTATAATGTCCACCAAATGGACGATAACGAGGCTAGCTAACATGTGCAGTGATGCTACATAATCAAACAACTATGAAAGTAAGTATGGTCATACAGGCAAGAGTTACTCACAAGAGCAATGCAAAGCAGTGCAGTATAGTTGCGTAGATTCTGTGGTCCCTTTAGAACCAATGTTCTTACGCTAACAGTTTCGTACAAGTGAGACATTAAGGCAAATGCGTAAATGTAGTTCCAATTGTGATGTGATATCATAGACGACCTTACGCTGCATCCGAGACCAATGTGTAACAAGATTATTCCAGTCACCGCTTGATAAACGTAGCACCGGAGACTTTACAGAAATTTCGTTCAGAAGCTTGCCATCGAAGTGCGCTTGCCTCAGGTAGGAATGATACTTCATCAACGAGTGCTTGAAAAGCGCAACCAACCCTTGCTCGTCATCACAATCCAGCTTGCTCCTCACCTATTTAAAACAATGAAATCGTGTCTTCGTCAACAGTAAACATATGCAGAATGACCATGAATAACATTAGTACATTACTTACGCGTAAGTTGCGGAGGAAGACCGAAAATTGTTCTGTGTCTGTGGTATAATCTTTCCATGAAGGAAAGATGCGCACAAAGTTCCTGACAACAACATAAGCTTTGTCTTCTAAACTGGGAAGAAATGGAACAGGGGTCCTATTTGCTGCAATTGGGGCTCTCTCTGGTTCGAAAAGGGATTTGGCAACTGGATTTGGTGTACTCTTTGCTGGAATGGGGGTTTATGTCAGATACCGGTGCTATGTCAATCGGCATAATCATACTGCTTTGCTGCAGTTTGGGTCTGCTGAGTTGGGGCATCGAAATGACAAGTGTAGTAGGGCTAGAGTCTGCTAGAGTTGGGTTATTTTGTGGGTCGTGATATTGCAACTACACCTAATGGGCTATTTTATTTATCAAAAGCCACTACCTTTTCCAGATACTTTGCTTGTGCTCCTCCACGATCAGCAATCACCCCTTCCTTTTGAACGTCGATACACAAGAACAACATTTGAATGGATAAATATGGTATGATGATGGATGGAATATGTAATTTGAAAATGGATAGGTAGGGCGTATTCACATACACGATGTGTAAACTAAGCTAATGGCAGTTCAACAAAGTAGAAGCAATGCAAAGCATCAGTTGCAAGATATGTGTGAGCAATGTAACCTTGGAAAGTTAGAGCAAGTACCTTGATGGGTGAATAAGATAGGGCATCTTCCTCTAACTCCTCCACTAGGAGCTACATTGACTTAGGTCTCCCTCTAGCTCAGAATCACTGTTAGGATCATATTCTGAGCATGAATCTGTAGGTGGAGAGCGTTTGCATTGCATTGTATCCAGACTTGATTTCAATCCCTTAATGCCAAGTTTGACAGCCATAGCATTGTTCTGCTTTATTCTTTTCATGCGCGCAAGCTCATAATCATTATGATGCTGTTCAGGATCCGAGATTCATGAAAACATAAAATGTGGTCAGATTATCTATGGAATGCATTGCGGATTCAACTCGGAGAGTGTCTCCCTATAAACCCCTGCATATGCAAAGTTCACCTCCCAACCGTCTTGACTAGACCACACACAGAAATACAAACCCCTTATGTCTCTATAACAGGCAGGCACACATTTCAAAACTGAAGTAGGAACAATAGAATCATATGAAATTCGTATTTGAACCAATAAACTAAGCAATTATGAGTGTCATAATGTTTAGCTTCAAGGGTGGAGTGTTGGTAGTGCGACACAAAGCAAGTAGGCAGATTGTATTCCATGTAAAAGATCGAAACCTATGTAAAAGTTGGAAATGACACTTTCTTTCTATACAATGCAAAGTGTTCGTTACCCACACATGATGGAAGAGATCACATAGAGAAATACTATTCACTCATGTCTACGGTTCCAAAGATTTAGAAACAGGGTGGTCCACCCTAAAAGAATATTGACAACAAATATGACAAGGCAAGCATAGGTGTAGTGAATCAATCATTTACTTGTGAGCTTACTAGGACAAGTATGCAGAATTGTAACTGTAGTAAGAGACCATCCAAAATCTGAATGAAGAAGTTTGTCTAGCACTTATTGTTTGCAACTAATCGACGTGAATAATTGGATATTATATCGAATGAGTAAGAAAGACAAGTAAAATTGTCAACAAACCCGGCTTGATGAGTAATCTGGGTCAATGTCACTACGACCAACAATCCAAAATGACTAGTTTACGCTACGAGGGCCGGAATTTTGAAAACCCTGTGAACTTTAGAGGTACTAAAGATTACCTAAATACATCCGAACCATTAAGTGTAGGTAGTAATCGAGCACTCATCAAACCCTAATGACAGTCCTGCCTCATGAGTAATGAATCAATTAGAAAATGGGTGATGAGGAGTGGCTGCTGAGTGTTGAGGACGTATCTCAGGATAAATCGGGTTGGCTTGGTGGGTGTTGCACGCCTGAGCCCTGAACGGACTGGGAAGGTAGGCGCGGCGGCACGCCCGGGCAGCGGTGACACTGCATGGGCGGCGGCCTCGGCCTCCTGTTAGTCCGGCGCCTCCTCCTAGAGTCATGCCGCCCGGGGATTTACAAGTCGCCAAGTGAGGCAAAGGGTGGGGGCAGTAGAGATCGGAAGCGCAGCAGCAGAACAGGGGAATCGGGCCTGGACGACCCAAAATCCTGTGGTGGGCCAGCCCACTGTGGGCACCTCAGAGAGATACACACCCGAGCGGGCGAACATGCATTTTCAAAACTAATTTAGGAACATTTAGCTGACCAATTAAACAACTCGCTTTTAATAATATCGATTCAGATTTGAACAACTAAGCTTGTTTAGCTTGATGGGTGGAGCAGTTATTATGATGTAAACACGATTCGATCAGATAGTGATCATAAAAGGGGAAACTCTAAGCATATTTTTTTATCAAAAGAGGGTTTCCTCCGATTTCTATTAAAGAAACCACCACGGAACCAACATGATCAATTAAACCCTAAGCATGATCAATTAAACGATTATGGCTGTGCCATGGCGGATTTGAAGTCGCAAACCGAGAAATGATATTTAGCATCCATTGTTTGCTTGAACTAAGAACTAAATTCTAAGAGCTGAAAACAAAGTAGAGTAACCAAGTTAAGATATATTTTCTGGTTGAGATCAAAAACTTTAGGAGATATAAAGTACCACCTCTCTTGCAGCGCCATGTAGGCATCGGGGGTGCGATGGTTGTCAGTGGCATTGAAGCAGATCTGTGACGGTAGACGGGTTCATCAGGGGATAAGTCCTGCTATGTGGAAGAGAAGGTCGGCCCCGGCAAAGAGGACGACGGCGCCGATGAAGCGAGAGGACGCGATGCAAGGCTATTGGTCCGTCGCCGTGGATGAGAAACATCCATCTCCAACAGTGGATGACGCGGTCTTGGTAGGCGCTCCGGCATGGTGGAGGACAGTGGCGATGGATGTGGTGGAGGACGGCGGCGATGGATGGGGTGGCGGACGGAGGCTGGTGTGGGGATGGGGTGTTCTAGCGCGGACGGTGTATGAATGGGAAAATGGAGGGAGAGGTATGGGAACCGTGTTTTTGGGACGCTACCGTTCGAAATATGGGAAAGTTATGAACTTAGCCCTGCTTAAAATTTGGACGTCTCGTCGGTTGGGGATAGAATGGTAATCTCAAGATCTCGCCAAAGATGTTGCCCAAAGCGATTTCAAGTAGGAGAGGGTGGTTGGCGCCATGGTAGGCGCCCACGGTGTATGAACGGGCTGATAGGTAGGGCGGTTGTGTCACGCCCGAGTGAAGTTACAAACCTGCCCCTATTGAAAATATTTGCCTACATCGATTTCGGCCGAGTCGAGTTTGTTTTGCCGCCCACCGTGTATGAATGGGGAATGGAGGGAGAAACAGAGGTCTTTCGGTCGAGCTTTAATCAAATGAGTTTTGCCACCCATGTTTGACGCCCACCGTGTCGAAATGGGCTCAGAGGCGGTCGTGTCACGTCTAATTGAAGTTACTAACCTACCCCTATTTAGAGCAGTGGAAATCGGGTCGATGGATTGTCCGTGTAATGGGTAGACAGTAATTTCCATCTCCCAAACACTTGGCTTCGGGCAACCGATGTGGGAGTGGACATTTTTCTACTTCTTTCGAATTTTGGGACAATAAGCATCCACGTTTACCCTGGCAACTAAATTCGAATCCATTTTGTATTCCTATATGAATCTTTATAAATCATTCTATGTGTTTTTATATATCTTCAAAAGGACGACAAAGATGTATTCCATTGTCATATATGAATATGGTTTACAAATGCCGATACTCAAATTCAGAAACTAGAATCCAGTTTAAGGTGAATTCGAATATTTGGAACACTTCATGTCCAACTCAAATGTCACACGCACCATAATGTGTACTCCCATTTAGATATGTACACAAGTGATGTATCAAGATTCAAATACCGAGTCAATCAACGAAGAATGTACAGAACTAACAGACATATAAACACTTACAGAGTATATGGATCAATAATATCAACTAACATACATAAGCCACCATTGCATTTTTTTTTTGGCTACAACAAAGATCCTTTTTTAGCCAAAGATCTTGGCCCTTTCCGATGCGTGCCACTTATGGTCCGTCTATACTACTACTATTGCTGAATGCACATTCAGCCCGATTGGCATATTTGTAGGTCCGCACAACAATCCAAATGAAATGTCTCCTAGTATTATCAATTAATACAGACTTGTGCTCAAATAAAATTACAAACCAAAAAAACAATTATTACATGATCTCTAAAACAAATGGTTTGATTGATTACATGAACAGACAACACAAAGGTTATTCAACTATGGAAAGAACATTTCACCTATGATTTACCAAGTACTCCCTCTGTCCGGAAATACTTGTCATCAAAATGAATAAAAGGGGATGTATCTAGACGTATTTTAGTTCTAGATACATCCTTTTTTGTCCATTTTGATGACAAGTATTTCCGGAAGGAGGGAGTAGGAATTTAATTTCCTTTTTTCCTTCAGGACCTTAACAATCTGGTCAGTCTCAGCTTGCTTCGTTTTGAAATCCACCAAATATTTAATGGTTGTCTTGAGTACTGCTTGTGAATGTGCTGTTTGCTTCCTCAACATGTCAACTTAATCTCTAAGTGCAGAAGCATAATATCTTTCTACCACTAGTTTAGCCTCTAGAGCATCAGCAGTTGGCAATTCATAATGCACAATTGGGCGGTGCCATCATTGTGGGATGATGCAACGTCCATGGGGACATCGCTCTTTGATCTTGGGCTAACCTGTTTTGCCATTAAAGTTCCGATTGATTCAGAAAAGTTGAAGTTAGCAAAACATCTCAATGGGAGTTATAACAAAGAAACCAGTTAAACAAACAAGGAATTAAAGAGTTTCAATTGGATGTCAAAAGTAGTTATTAACATCATTGTAACTCATTGTTGCAACAAAGAAAGTAGTTAAACAAACAAGTAGATATTTAAGTTAAGGCAAACAGGTAATTCTTAACAGAAGTATCAAACACATAGATAGGCGATCTACAATATGATTAACAGTGTGCCATTATGTAATCGAGCAAACAAAATTAAGCCAAGCAATGTAATTGAACGATTTTGCAATAAGTGGCTAACTAAAATTCCGAGAAGCAGGTAACTGAACTTACGCTAGTTCTTTTTATAGGCACACTGCAACTTCTTTTTCGCTTACAAGGTTGTGCGAAGGAGTCCATGGCATCAATTGCTTGGATACGCAGTCCCAATACTTCTTTCTTCCCACACTGCATGGGTAAGTCGAATGGTTAATTTGGTAAGATGGTGCGTCCTTGATATGTTATATGAGGACGTGTAGTCAGACTAGTTGTAGCCAAACACATCACACTGGATTTTACTGTATATTTCATGCGATTACTTTTGGCATATCGAGATCTAAGCAATCTACAATAGGATGAAAAGACTGGCATCCTTCACATTATTGGCGAACTGGTTCATAGAAACAAGCAATTCAACCATTCGTGGGTAAATCAAAAGCGCCATCGAATATTTTTCACTATCCAACCATACACGCAAAAAGGGGCGACGCCACCATAGGGGCTGGTATGGGCGGCCTGTGTGGTGGAAAGTGTGCACCTATTTTGAGTCATCCAGGTTGGCCCATGCTAGTTTTTTTCGGCCCAACGCATGAGCAGGCAATGTAAAAAATGAAGAAAAATGTTTCAATTTGGATGGGCCAATAACATAAGTGCAAGGCAGGCCCTATAGCAAGCTCGCGGCCCAAACGAGTGCCTCCATGTCGATCGACAGCGGTGAAAATCCCAATTCATTTGCTCCACCCTCCACCGCTCGCTCCTAACCTAGCCGCCACGACGTATCGACACAACACTTCCTCGCGCCCTCGTTTGAGGGCGGTCACGGCTTCGCTTAACGGAAGGACAAGAAGATGAAGATCCAACCTGGTGTAGCTGCGTGGGACGCAGTATGCAACACGGGCATGGCATCGAAGCTTATGAAACGGACAATCGCATGACTTGCAAGAGTAGCATGCGAACGAAAGGTGTACATCACATCCCCGATTATATCTAATTCAACTCTTCAATTTCGCCAATAGTTAAACCCGACGGTGTAGTAAAACTTCTTGTATGTAGGGAATCTATGAGAAAATGAAACCAATTTCTACTTATTTTATAACTCCCAATCAATACCGAATCGATGAATGATGTATCTAATCAAGTTTCCGTGCAAACATACAAGCTCATGTTGTTCTTGGAGCTCAAGTGTCTAATGAATGCATCGCTAATGAAGGATTTGGTGCAAACATTTTACATGCTCCTGGTGATGAACATACAGTGTCTAATGAGGGATCTAATGCAAGCATTTTGCAAGCTCATTGAAGGATTTAGTGTCTAATGATGATCTACTATGTTGAGAGAGACAGATATTTGCGTGCATTGATGACAAGCAAATTATAGTGCATTTTCATAGCTTGAGGAAACGCCGAGGCCATCTACCGTAAAAGTCCGTATCATGACAACATAGCATAAATACTTTTCTAATCTGTTGTTTGAAACTATTGGCATACTTGTGCAGGATAGATATATTGATATGCAGTTTATGCTTGGTTATACATGCAATTACACTTTGATATTTTCAGCCAGAGAACGAATAATTCAAGCAGGTACATACCATGTTTGTAGTCCTTGGACACCATGTTGCATTTTGTGTTTTTTGGTGCTTGCATCATTTAGTGTTTATAATCTGAACTACTTTGGATCATTAGGTGGTTTTCAAAGTGCATGTAGCTTCACATTTCTCAAGTTATGTTGTTTTCCGGAGTGCAAGTGCCTTCGTATTTTTTAAGTTAAATGTTCGCCCCTGGTAACTTGAATTCGTGGACCAGCCACTGCACACAAATCATACACGAATGCCAATATGAATTAAATGAAATGCAGGGACTTACGCTAGCTCGTTAGGCTGTGCTCACTGCAGCTCTGCTTGCACTTGGGATGTTCCATGTACAAGTCCATGTTACCACTTGCTTGGATGTGCAGACCTTGTGCTCCTTGCATCCCCCTCTGCATTTTTGACACGGAGAATGGTTGATCAAATAAGAGGAATCGACCTTGATGTTATATCGGAGGACAGATACTTACAAGGTTATACGGGTTTGCAGGATGTGTACCAGATCCCGTAGCGCCGTCATGCTTCGCCAAAAAATGGATTTGCTTGTTTCTGATGATATCTCCAGAAGAAATAAGAGTTAAATTCAGAGTTGCATAGGCGTGTAAGCTAAGAGAGCAGTGAAAGGATATCCAAACATCATCGGAACAGTGCACAAGGGAGTGATGTGTGGATTCATAGTTTTGGCCGGCGTTTGGGCATGCTCGCTTAGCTAGAGTGCGGGTCACTCGAGCCGTTGAGGGTGATGTCAAGGCTATTGGCCGTGCACGGATGCAGATCTTGAGTGGCAGCGGAGTGCTACGATGCGGTGGACGAGATCGTTGGTGAAGCCCCAACGGCCTCGGGGGGCGGAGGTGCGACAATGTGCTCGGTGAAGTAGCCCCGGTGAGCTGGAAGACGGCGTCGGTGAAGCGCACCTGATGCGGTGGAACTCGGTGTCTGTGAGGCACGTCGGTTATGCGGGCGGCCGACGTTGTTTGGTGGACCACACAGTGCGGTGGACGAGGGCGTAGATGAGGTATCTCCGGTCTGCGGTGGTGAAGCGCGACCGTCGTTTTCGCTGCCGTCCGGCTACGCAGGTGGGGAACGGTGGGGAAAGAGACGAGACGAGGGGCGATTCGAGGGTTGGCGGCTAATTAGGGATTTGAGCAATCTGGGCGCGAAGGGGACGGTGGAGAAGAGAGATTTTGCAGGGCTGGAATTGGGGCCGCCAGATATTTCAATCCAAACGTGGAAGCGCGAACTTATATTGTCGCTGCCCTTTTTTGGGGGAGGTGGGGTGGGTGGCTGGGTGCTACTGGCGTCCGTCCGACACGCGACCACCCCAACAGATTATGCTGGTGCCTTAAGGCACTCGCCTTTGTGTCCATGACATGTGGGCCCAACAGTGGTCGGGCCCACATGTCGCTGACTCCAAAGGCAGTTGTTTTAAGGCACAAGCAAAGATCCACCCCGACCTAAATTCTCGGGTGCACTGGTGCGCCTACATTTGAGAATGCAAATGAATCTTCTTTCATTTGCAAACGAATATGTATGTATTACCATGCCCGTGTTTTCCTTGCAATAATTAGTCATCCGAAACGAGATAATCCATCCGTTCACTTCTGTAAGTTTTTTCAGACAACTTAAAATGAACTGTTTTGCACATTGTCTGAAATGTCCTCAAGGTCTTATAAAAGTGAACAGAGGGAGTACTATAAATTAATTAATGAGGAGTTATTTGAAAAAAAATCGAAACGGTACCCATGCTAATGTGGATTAGAGTGTGTGTCACATAATTAGTTATTTGAATTAGAGTGTGTGTCACGTAGTTAGTTATTTGAATTAGAGTGTGTGTCATGAGCGATCTCCAATTCTAACGTGGATTTCGCATTTCACTGTATCCATGCTACTTTTTAATACAAATTCATATGTATATGATGAACACCACGGTAGTGAGAAAACTTTTGGATGGATTCAAACATATGACCTACAAAATATCACAACAAACTGAGTCAATGTCAACTTTTCGAAACTTAGTATGGCACGAATTCGAAATAATTACCCGTATGCCTGGTCCTCGGTTCAAATCTTACAATGTACACCAAATTGAAACATTGATATTAAGTCTCGTACTATGTACATTCAAATGTTGTTTTTAGCCCCCCCCCCCACAAAGGCTACATACTTCCTGTATCGGTCAATCTTCCTCTCCTAACAACCTTAGGAAGCTATCGGTTTCCAACACACGTTCATTCTTTCTCTCCATGTTTCGATCTCTAAGTCTCTCAACTACACAGCCCCTTTTTCCACTCTGTTACCAAATGTTTTACCTCACACACCCACCATTTCACCCCATGCCGAGCTCTCTCTCTCCCTCCTCTCCCTCTCACCCTCTCGCGCTAAATACATGCATTGCCTATCTAGCCCTCTAACCTCTCGCAAGACGCACGCACGTTGTATATCTAGGTCACTCCCTCGAGACTGTCTCACTCTTTCTTTCGCACGGCGGGCCACACTCGCTCAATCTCGCTCTCTTTATCTAAGCCTCGTTTGACCTCGTTTTCTTTCACACACAAATGATATATCTCCATGTTCGGGCCTCGATCGACACACTCTATACTCTCTCACGCAGATTGTCTATCTAGTTTAGTCCATCCAAGCCGCCGCCACTCTTTCGACCTCATGGTGGGCCACACTCACTCAATCTCTCTCTCTCTCTGTATGTCTTGATTGACCTCGCTCTTGCTCGGACAAAAATGATATATCACCATGTTTGAGCCCAATTCGACCTATTCACATTGTATACTCTCACGCACATCGCCTATCTAGGTCACTCTCTCCAACCCGTCTCACTCTTTCGATCGCATCGACGACCCTATGTGATCAGTTGACCTTGCTTCCTCCCACGCACAAAATATATCTACACGCCTCAGAATCGGATCATCTCTCAAGCTCTATCTTACAGCCCTCACCCTTGCCAAAAAACTCAATCGGAAAATATCTCTCCAGAGCATATATATTTGTTCAATGAATGTCGGACCACACTCACTTTGTCTCTCTATCTATATGCCTCTCGAATGACCTCGCTTTCTCACACCGTATCTTCCACGCGTTGAAGCTACTACCTCTCCATCCCTCGCAAAGTTTGAGCTATTTACATTGCGAGGGCACTCCAACCTTGGATTAATTTGTAGGCATTTATTCCGGTCGGTTTAGATTATATTTTATTTTCGTAGAGCATTCGCCCACAACTACTCCAAACACTGCTGCAACCCACGCAACTCCCCTAGTTGATTTCCTCCTGCTCGGTCATCGCCTTCTCCCACGCCCTTTCTCGCCTTCAACGTCGCACCATGGTATTATTGAAAAACTATGTTGTTCTCTTTAATTATTATAAATAAGCTACAAAACTACACACCGATAGTCCACTTGGAATGGAACAAATTTTGACCCACAAATTAAAGTGCTACAAACTACACACCGAGGGGCCCACATGTCATGAAACAAATTTGGACCCATATACAAATTAAAAATAAAGGACGAGGATCGAACATGCGAACGGGCCTTCAAGCCGCACGTCAATAGGCAACATAATGTAGAATAGCAATGTTTGTTGTACCCCTTTGTTCACATAATGTTTTTATATTACCACAACCTAATTAATGGATAACATGTAATATTATTTTAGTACTATTCGCCTTCACTTCATCGGGTGGGTTCCATGTGTGCTCTCTCTCTCCTCCCTTCTGCGTTTAGACGACGGCAAACAGGAAGAACTTCGCGGGCGATGTTGCCGCTGACCATATCTCGGACGCTGCTCACAAGTCACGGCACCAGTTTCACATACTAGCAGCACTAGTCGGTGGTACGCGTGCAATGCACGTTAATTTAGAAGTATATTAAGTGCATGCGGATATTAACTACTAGGATATTATTTGCGTGTTGTCATGTGATTAGCACTATTTTTGGCATGAAATTAACTGCACGCTAAACGTGTTGAGCGCTCGATATTGAAGCAGTCTAGGTCGTTGGATGACAAGGAATACATGTGGCTTGATGACGTTTTGTATTTAATTTGATATGGCTCTAGCAAAACATTCAATCGATCAAACCATACATTTCGTTCAGTCTGACTCCGACTTTAAATTATATGACGATCGATATAAAATAAACGGAAATGATAAACGTTCGGATTTTAAGCATGGCAATCTGAACATTTCATAGCAAATTTAGATTACGCGGCAGCGGCGGGGGCGTCTCGCGGTGGGAAGCGGCTCCTCTGCCGTGCTCTGTGTGTCGTCGGGCCACTGACTGACGGCGGCGGCGGCGTCTTGCGCCGTTGTTGGCGTACTCCTGGACGTTGGCCTAGCTTCAAGGAAGGCCAAAATGTTCTGGACTTTGGAGTAAGTCAACTGGCGGGAGGAGGCGACTGGCGTTGGTGCAAGGAAGCGGTCGATGGCGGCCATCCATGTCGCTGAGGGGGGCACTAGCACCCGCGCGGGGACATGCGCTGTCAACGGCGCAACGGAGACATTCGTGTGCACGGCACCGCACGCGGCGCCAAGACGTTATCAAGACGCCAGGCGCATGCGCGGCAGTGCATCGGCACCGCACGGGCGCGGCGTCGCTGCTGCACACGCAGGCACATGCACTGGCAGGTGCACGAGCGCGTGAAAGTCAGCGGGGACCTCGTGGAACCCCGTGGGATCAAGCTTGGCGACAATGTGCGGCTCCCAGCCCATCAATGCCATGGGTATGGGCGCTGGCGCAGTCGGGGCGACGGGAGCCGGAACGGGAGCGGGGACAGGCGCGACGTCTTCCCGCAAGGCCAGTTCAAGCTTGTCCCAAAGCACCTTATGTTCTTGAGACTCCGGCTGGGTGTCTTCCTCAGGAAACTGGAACACTAAGGGCAGACCATCGTGATGCGGCATGGTGTACGTTTAGGTCAGGCTAGTTGGAGATAGATGACAGGAGAACCGGAGAGGAAGAGAGAGGATTGTAGCAATACCGGGTAGTGCGGGGTTGATTTTAAACTGCGGCGCCGACGACATTAAAAGTGGGAGCAGTTGGGACGACGGTGGGCGTGAGCTCGGTCAAAGGGCTCGCCTCCGGTGAGCTCAAGACAGCCGTCCGCTCGCGACGCCTCGACAGCCGGAGAAGCGGTTCGCTCAAGATGCCTCCCGTCGACTCACACGCTTGTTCTGGACGGCACCGCCGATGAGAAGCGGGACTCGTATGCACGAACGCCCACGGTTTCAATAGTGAAAGCGTTCACCTTAACGTGATGTGTCTTTGTTCCAAAATACCTTGGCTCTTCATTTGTGCAACTTGTCATAAGTAGCTTGTCTCAAATTGAAAGAAAAACTTACGAAGTAATATTTGTGCCATATCACGTGACCATGCTTAGTTTCAAGAATTTATGCTCACTTTTGGATTTTCTGAAATTTAAGATCCAGGATTCGAAACAATATCATAACCTGCATCATGCAATAAATTTTCAAGCCGTACATCTGTCCTGTTGTATTTCTTACGAAAGGGTTTGGTCAAACATTTTTCTTAGTTAGACTTTAGATAAGTTATATATGCAGAGTAAAAGGATAATCCCTCCGTACCAGTGCATTGCCTAATATATTAACTCAAGTACTAGGCACGAACAAACGGGCTCAATTATATGCTCATCCTGGTGTAGTAGTAGTAGTACTAGGCAATGCAGTTGACGGGTGACCTTGACGAGCGGTGACCGAGGGAATTGAACCGTGCTCGGCATGGTAGGTAACGCTGTCTAATTACTAAAGCATCCCTCCGTGTTCATCGGTAGTCATTATGGATCGGGGACATGAGGGGAATTTCCTAGGGCTGGAATTCTGGCCGCCAGATATTTCAACTTGAAACGCTGAGGCTCGACTGGTTGGGGTTGCCTAATGTGCATACCACGACGCCATCGAAGGACACGAGCCCGGTTTTTAGGATCAACACGAGCCAAGGTCCGGCTGGTACGCCGTTGGGTCCTACCATTCGAGAATACGAAAGGAACCTTTTAAATTGCCGAATCTAATCTATGTGTATTACAATACCCGTATTTTCCTTGCAAATACTAATCTCAACGTGGTAATTGATTTATGACGAGTTGTTGAATTAGAGTGAGTTTGTGATATAGTGATCTCAACGTGGATTCCACATTTCATGGTATCCCTAGTAAGTTTTCCAATGCAAATTCAAATTTAAAAGATGAACAATATGGAGGTGAGAAAACTTTGTATGTATCAAGCATATGACCACACACACACACAGACACACACACACGCACGAACACAACAACAATCCAATAAGTATAGTGCATCTATTTTTCCAAACCATGCATGTATGACACGAATTCAAAAATACTCCTTCTGTTCCTAAATATTAGTCTTTTAGAGAGTTCAACAAGTGACTACATACGGAGCAAAATGAGTGAATCTAGACTCTAAAATATGTATATATACATCCGTATGTGCCAGTCCATTTGAAGCCTCTAAAAGACTAATATTTAGGAAACGAAGGAGTAAAATGTAAGACATCCATGGTCCTCAGTTCAATATTTAAAATGAACATGAAACTGAAACATGAATATTAAGTCTAGTACTACAAAGACATGCAAATGTTGTGTTTAGGCGGAGCTATGATTGCCTGGGGTCAACCCCTCGACCTTAGATAAAATTGTGGAGCTCTCCTTAGGGTTGTTTAGATTATATTTGTCCCCACCCTCCCAACCACCGATTGGTTGTGCACCCCCACCCCTCCTCCCCGGGAGAATATCATGTGCCCCCATACCTTAGATGCTATATGCCGATACGAGTTGCTTGGGAGCTTGTAGATCTGAGATATAGCAGCTCACATGATGTGTCTTAATATTTTTGCAGGAAAGCTTGATAAGTTTGAGAATTGCACACAATTTGTACAAAAACTACTTAGATGCCCTTTGATCCCATATCCAACGACCTCAAAGCTCGTATCACCGTAGCATCTAAGATGAAGGAGGACATCATATTCTCATGTATGTAAGAATGTCATGTGCTGCCACACCTTAGATGCTTTGGTGATACAAGCTCTTCGGAGGCGTTTGATTTGTGACCCAACACCTCCTCGGTGGTTCGAATGGTTTTTTGCAGAAAAGCCCCAAAAGAGTTCGCCATCGCCATAAGCACAAAGACTGCTCAGATGCCATTGGATCTCAGATCAAACGACCTCCAAGCTCAGATTATCAGAGCATCCAAGCTGCGATAGCACCTTATGTTTTCTCGCACGGAGAGTATGAGGTGCTCCCGCACCGTAGATTCTATGGTGATACGAGTTCACCGAGATCTAACGCCCATGAGGAGGTTTGAATGTTTTTGCAATATACGGCCGATAGAGTTTGGGAAACGCGCAGAAAGTACAAGTACTACGATGTGCCATCTCGATCATCGATCATACGACCTAGATGCTCATATCACCGTAGCGGGTAATTAAGCTACGGGGAGCACCTAATATGAGCACCGGGGAGCCGTTGGATCGAAGATGCAGCGGCACACACAAGGTCTGAATGTTTTATTTGCAAAAAACCCTTTGGAGAGTTTGGAAATTGTGCATAATTACAAAGACTACTCCCAAGCCATTGGATCTCACTTCCAACGGTGTAAAAACTCGTATCACCATAGTATCTAAGCCGGGTGGATGTGATATTCTATCTTGCTGTCATTTTTGTTCGTAGAACTTGCAAAATACGTGTAACTCATGCCGTTACTTGTCTAACCGCCGCAAAGTGTTTGTTCAAAAACCATCCTACACCGAAATATCGGAACAACACACGGGGTCCCACTTGTCATTAATCAAATTTGGACCTAAAACTAACAAATCTGAAAGACGAGATTCGAATCGGCAACCTGGACTACAAAGCGTAAGTCGATAGCCCGAAAAACGAACGGTTGTTGGCTTTGTCCCATAACTTGATTTTATACAAGATTTGGCGTTGAGTAGAGTAGAGGGAGTGCCTCGTCAACACGTGCATGACCGTTGTCTCACTTATCGGTGGGTCCTGTGTCTGCGATCTCAATCTCTCTTCTCTCCGTCGTCTAACCTTTGCACGAGCACACACAAAGAGCGACACTAGCTTGCCATGGTGTTATTACAACTAAAAAAAGCTTGGAAAATAGAAGAATCGCCTAGAACAAGAGACGTTGTGGCTGGTCGAGACGGAGCTAACCACATCTATCCTCCGTGCCACGTTTGCATGATGAAGTTGTGTGGTTAGTGGGGTGTTTTCACCGATCGGCCGGGTCCCGAGGTTGAACCATAGGTACTACGCCCCGACATAAAGATATTTTTAAAAGCATATTTTTCCTCCGTGCCGAGACGTGGCACATCCTATCGCTACGGGTTTCGGGGTCCTCCCGGTGGTGCACGATATATTCTTCCCGACGTGGACGCCCTACCACGCTTTTCCGGGTCCTCCTCGCTCAGAAAGTAATCGAAGCAAATAAATGAGTCGTCAAATCATGAAAGACCACCTTTCCCGCTGAGTAGATCAGTGAAGCACGGTGGCTAGCTAGTTGGGCTAGTTCGACCGATTAGCTAGGCCGCCGCCACATTTGTTTTTTCACCCCTTTTTTTATTTACTTGCCGCGTGTAAATTTAAATATCCACCATGGCGCTTTCTCGGTGTTTGGGTGCAGCAGGATTTTTATTTTTTTGATTGACGGAGCAGCGCGGCAGGATTTTTAATTTTTGATCGACGGAGCAGCGTGGCAGCAATTAGTCACGATGACTCACCAGAAAACCCACTACTCCTCGATGTGAGAAGTCGCCGATCGGTGTTTTACCGTGGTGAAAACCAAAAGATTCCCCGCTCCCTCCGCCTTCCCGTAGATTGCATTGCCTTTTCAGCTGCTTTCGCCTTTGCTTCATCTCCCCATTGCTTCTACCTGGTACCATGGCGGTGCAGCAGATCACATAGTCCGAGGTGAGGCTCCTGACACAGGAGCTCCATGCCAAGGATGCGGAGCTCATGGCCAAGGACGTGGAGCTCCATGAGCTCAAGGAGGAGAGGAGTGCCATGCTCCTCCGTTATGTGCGGGAGTTCACGGAGCTTCAAAAGCGGCAGGCGTCCACCACAAAGATGCTTGAGGCATCGGCGGAGTTGCTGCGCAGAAGCGGGAGATACGATAGGCCATGAGGGGAGCTTACCGAGCGCCGAGCGGCCGATCGTGACGAGGTCCAGGATCGCCTCAGCCACTTGGTGAACCAAGTTCCACGCACGTGTTGCGGCTGCGCGATGCCTACTGTCGTGCCAGTGCGACGATGCCGGTCGTCGGGGTAAACCCGTTCGACCACCCGGTCGACTTCAACAAGTTGCGGCTACCTGACCTAGTCTCCTTCTTCACCTATATCTCCAAGGAGCTGAGCCGTCTCCGCATGATGGTGGGGGCTGAGCTGGACAAGGAGGGGTTGCGGGCTGCCGTCGCCGTTGCCGGGCGAATCCTTTCAGGGCTCCATCACCGGAATCCATTCGTGCCATTGGACGTCGTCTTTGACGAGCTGGCTCGTCGACCAGGAGCGGGCTCTGCGGGCGGTTGCACCCTGCATCACCAACGTCGTGCGCCCCGAGAAGCAGAGGGACTTCGATGGTGTTTAGGCGCCCTCTGCATGGGCATGTCCATGTCTCGGCGCAACATGACCGTTGGATCAAACTCAGACGGTGAAGAGCAGTCACTGTAGCACAAAGCGTGTGGGTGTGTTTGGTTGCATTCTCATCTCAATATAGTTGTTTCCTCTTCGTGTATTTTTGTCAACCTACTAGTGTGGACTCATGCACCCTTCATGCACTCTGCCAAACACCCAAAAGTGGGTCGAGGAGGGAACTTTTGCTCCCATCTCGTGCACCCTTCATACACCCTGCCTAACACTATTCGTGCTTCATATGGTTCATGTTTCGTGGAGTATTGTAGCACCGTACTCTCTGTGCGCCGTGGACCTAGTTCTGTTAACATTGATCTCACCGTTCATTCTCGACCGGACAAATAAAAAGCGGTACTATGTTACATATAGGAGTAGTTGACATGCGACAACATCATTTGTTATCGTCATATCTTACTACACTAGCAACAAGATTGTGTAGTAATCGACGTATGAACCAATCGCAAGACATGCCTAATAGTAGGAGCACTGTATGTTCAAGTGGCTGCCGTGTTTCGCACTCCTCCGTTGTAAGATTGGAAACGCTTGTTTGTAATCATTTTTTCTTCGTAAAAATAGTGGACACGCTTCACCGCGGATCCTCCTCCAGACATGCACTAAATTACTCACTTTCACCGACGTAGGGACAGCCAAAGACCGGGTCCACTAGCCATGCACTAAATTACTCCGTAGTAGAGTGACGGTAGACTACCCCGATCGAACCGCCGCAGTAATGCCCAATGAGCCGTCAAATCACAAAACCCCCTCCTTTCCAGCAGTAAGTTGGACGGACGAAGCAACCATCATTTCACTCTTCTCTCACCTACCTCTCTTGAAGAAAACTCCCACTCGCTTCGCTTCTCCCTCATCTCGTTCCTCCTTTCACTCTTCTCTCTCAGCTTCCTCTCTTGGATGGACGCCGGAGCACCGGCCGACGTGATGTCTATGGCTCTGGCCAAAACTGTCGAGGCTCATGGTACGAAGAAGCGCAAGCACCCCACCGAGACTACCGCAGGCAAGCTCAAAGCCATCGCCCTGTCCAAGCCCCCTCTCCGGGATCCCTCATTAAGCAAGTCCAGGTAATGTCTCTTGTTGATGATCTTTTTCTCGATCTTGATCGTGTTTTTTCATCTAACACGCAGTACTAGTATTGGTAGTACAACTTTCCGGGTGGTCTTGCATCTGATTTTAGTGTGCCAAATGACGGTTCTAAATTCCTCTTTTGACCAAAACATGCGAGAGGTTGACACTGATTTCTTATAGATTACTTTCAACTACTCCCTCTGTCCAAAATTTCTTGTCTTAGATTTGTCTATATACGGATGTATCTAATACTAAATGTGACTTGATACATCCGTATCTAGACAAATCTAAGACAAGAATTTTGGCACGGAGGGAGTACTTTATGAACATCAATGCTACCTTTTAAGAGGGTATATTTGCCTCAAAGAACTTGTGTTATGGATATTGCATGTAATCCCTCCGATATCATGCCTTTGAAGACATGTTCTAGTGTCTTTGTTCACTCATTTCGTATGTATATGTAGTCAAATATGGAGTATAATATCGAAAATCATCTTATATTTCTGAACGGAGGTAGTAATAAAATATGGTTTCGCTTGAATTAGAACCAGGTCCGCGGTGGAGATGAAGTTCTCAAAGTCATGCCGTAGAACTGGAAGACACGATGATGAGTTCTACTGCTGAATTATCCAGCTGCTGTGTCCTTGTCTCCATGTGTCCTGAACTAGTGTTTTCCTGTAGCATTGTTGTCAGGCGTGTTCTCGAGGCTGTACTTGACCACAACAATTTCTGGGCTATGCCTTCAATTACAAAGTGTGTGGTTCTTGTAAAGATTCCCAACAAATCGGATGTGGCCTATCTTCATCATCATGTTTATGAGTGGAAAGACCACTCTGTTAGGTTCTCCAAGGTTGACAAGATGGTGATGGTGCATGTAGACATCTCACACGAAGTCCATGGCCTAGTCAGTTATGCGGGGTTCATCCCGTAGGTTGGTGGCAAGAAATAGTCTGCAGAGTTTAGTTAGTGCAACTTTGCTTGTCTGTAGTAAGTACTATTGTTCAGTACTTGATTTGTGTTTGTGAACCCTGTATTGTTTATTAGTACTACCGCTTTTGGTGTGTGGTCAGTCCTGAGAACGGTCTATGTTAATGTATGTCCACTCAATTCAGTATGTATATTTTGAAGTATCCAGATCATATTTTTTGTGAGGCCGGTTTATCAATTATGGTTACACTCCAATATCTGTATGCATTGCAGGGTTTATCGCACCCACCGTGATTTCCAAATTCCATGGATGTTCGGTCCATACGATTTGTCATGACCTTTGGACTGTCCTTCTTGTGGGAGTAGGCGGGGCCCCTGCATGCCACGCGTAGCTGGACGATCAATCTTCTGTTTAGTACTTCAACATAGTGATTTCCTGGTAAGGATTCACTCGTGTCACATCAAATCTTATTGATTTACTGTCTGAATCTTATCGATTTAATGTCATGTTTTCTTTCTTTTCCTACAATTTTACGATGCAGGTTTTGCCATGTGACATTCATCACAGAATAAACCATTTGGTTTTCTCTACGATGTCTATTTTTGCAGGTTTCACTTCTTATGCCGTGTCAGTAACGAAGGCACTGTCCATCACTTATATTACTAGAAAAAATTGGATCAGTCTGTTGTCTGAGTACAAGCTGAATTCCTATGATGAACTGCAGTTTGGTTTAACAAAAACGCCACAATTAGTCCTTCTCGCGTTTAAAAGAAATGAAGAAAAAAACTGGATCACGGTCACGGATCCTAGTCAAGTTAGAAAGCTGATCATAGCAGACCACACACGATCACCGCTGTCTCACACAGATCAAGCACCGGCAGTTGCTCTAGCACTCACAGCGGCAGCAGATCAGTCGGATCCAGCTAAGGATTGGGCACCGACCGCATCAGCGGATCAGTCTGATCTACGGGAGGATCGGGCATCGACACCGGCACCTGCTCCGACACCGGCACCATCTCTACAAGGAGCACCATCTCCGGTAGCAAAGAGCCGCAAGACCGCACCAACACGTGCACTTGCATCTGCTCCGGCCCGTGCAGTTGCACCAGCAACAGACTGGGCTGCAGTTCGCACTTCATATACCAAAGTACTTACAAAAATAGACATGTCCACCTTCTTGGTAAGCATTGGCCGCCCAAGTGCTTTGTTCTTTTTTCTTTCCATGTTGTTTCACATGATTCACTGTGTTGATCTAACTGTTTGGGTATGACTTCTTGTTTGCAAACAGATAATTCCTAGAGCAACGAGGGAGTCGTTCAACAATCCGGGTGATCGCGTCCAAGTTTCTCTTACCATGCGCAGCCTTGGTGTGAATGAACCTGCTCAATATACCGTAAGTACAAAGGATGGTCGCATGATGATTGATTCTAAAGGATGGTCAAGGTTCAAATCTAAATCATATCTTGCGGTAGGGGGTGATGTCAAAATCGAACTTTCTCGGCAAGGAGAGCTGGTCCAAATCAACTTTGAAATTCTTCAGTAGCAAAGACGCAATCGCCGAACTGATCTATCCTCCGAGAGATTTTGATGTAATAATCGGCATGGTGAAACAAGTGTCCTGTGTGTATAAGTAGTACGACAATATTATTTATCACATGGTATATCGTTGATAGAATTGCAACTCGATTGCTGGTTAGGAACCTGCTGCTCGATTTCATTCCAACAAATTGCCGTCGTTTTTATTCAATTTTGTGTATTCTCCTTTATGACAAGATTCTAAAACCAGCGCTGCATCGATTGCTTGCAATATGAAAAGCGCCGAGGTAGAACATATGGGCCCCCAAACATGCGTGGTCGGCCTGCAGCCCAAAGTCCGTAACTGCGTGAGCCTATCTCGAGTATTATATTCTCAGCTGAACCCCCATAAAAAAAAGCTGAACCCCCATAATGCCCGTGCGTTGTAGAGGGAGTATATTTCTCGGCAAGGTGAGCCTGTGATATAAATATTTCTTTATAGAGGGAGTATCTCTCTGTCAAAATATATATTTATGTGTAACTAGTTAGTCCTGTCTTTCTACTTCCTTTCGCTGATATGTGGGGCAACCGGCAACGGGGTCCACGTGCCATATGCACAAATTTGAGTGCGCAACTTCACGGTAGACACACCCCGGTCGTAATCACCGCAAAGAATGCCCAATGAGCCATCAAATCACAACCCCCTTTCCAGCTTTTAGCAAAGAAGTCGACTGACGAAGAGGCCATATTTCACTGGGCCTGAATCCCCTTCTCCCTCGCTCGCTTGTTCAGAGAAAACCCCCTCTCGGCGATTGCATAGGGTTTTCTCATGGAGAACCAGGTACGAATTTTTCATCCATCCCCGATAAATCCAAGTCCCTTGGTCGCAGGTAATCCTAGGATGGCAGCCGCCGCCGTTGATTCATTTTTCTTCCTACTGAATATAGTGTTTTTCATTTGCAGTGCCCAAAGTGCGAGTACCCTACAGGTTTCTACGCCCTCGGCGAGACGCCACACTTGTTCCTTCTCATCCTAACACAACATTTTGAAACTCGCACAGTATGTTCCTAGAATCCTCTTTTCTATCCGGGAGGGTGGGTTTTTTTTAACATGTTGTGTTCTCATATTATTTTTCCTGCAGTGTGTTATTTGCTCGCCGTAACACATGTACTCAAGATGCTCGGCCTTGCCATAATCGAATACACTAGTTTAATGGTCACGGTGAAGACAAGCCATGGATATAAGTTCCAAGTTGGGTTCATGAACCAAGAAGATCGCTGCTTTTTTATGGCGAACTTGGATAAACTTTCTCAAGTGTTACAGATCGAAAGTTGGCGCACGAATGTTGATGGAAATAGCGTAACCTGGTCTCATCTTCACCGCGATCTTCCACCCCGACGCTGCTCCAATTGTTCATCCATGTTAGTTTTGTATCCGGTTCTTGCTTGTTGCCTCGATTAATTCTTAATCCACCTATTACATCTAACTAATCACAATTTAACTTTAGAAGTAGCAACGAATCTCTCATGAAGATGCTACTTCTAACTAATATTTTCTTATAATTGGTGGCACGTGTAGGTTTTTTCGTAGTTAAGCGCCGCTGCTCGTTACTCTGTAATAACTCGGATGTTACTAATGGCATTGAAGTTGACTGGATCGACATCCACAAGTTCCTACACTTTTATTGATCGTCTTGAGGTCCTTGTTGGGCATTTCAATGGTGGAAGTCCACGTGGGATATGTGTGCATCGCTGCACTCGTTGAACAGGTCCAACTGCGTTTAGAAACTTATGGTATGAGTTGTTTTCTGTTATATATGTTGTTCATAAACTATTGCTTATACACAGTTTTACAGCTGTGATCTTCTTGAAACAGAAACTGCCCAGTTCTATTGTTCCTATACAGATGCCTGACCATGGTCGGGTCAGACTTGCGCTTGGTCACAACATGATGTTTATGTCGACCTACTCAATTCCCCTTGGAGGTGAAAAGATACTTATTCATGGGTGGTGAGGGAGTCCCGGATTAGGGGGTGTCTGGATAGCCGAAGTATAACCTTCGGCCGGACTCCTGGACTATGAAGATACAAGATTGAAGACTTCGTCCCGTGTCCGGATGGGACTTTGCTTGGCGTGGAAGGCAAGCTTGGCAATACGGATACGTAGATCTCCTCTCATTGTAACTGACTCTGTGTAACCCTAGCCCTCTCTGGTGTCTATATAAACCAGAGGGTTTTAGTCCGTAGGACGAACAACAATCATACCATAGGATAGCTTCTAGGGTTTAGCCTCTCTGATCTCGTGGTAGATCTACTCTTGTACGAACCATATCATCAATATTAATCAAGTAGGAATAGGGTTTTACCTCCATCGAGAGGGCCCAAACCTGGATAAAAACATCGTGTCCCTTGTCTCCTGTTACCATCCGCCTAGACGCACAATTCGGGACCCCCTACCCGAGATCCGTCGGTTTTACAATCGACATTGGTGCTTTCATTGAGAGTTCCTCTGCCGCCGCCATCGTGAAGGATGCCTCATCCAAATTTTTAAAGACGACACTGTTGCTAAAGGAGCTTTGTCTATCGGCCAAACTCTCCGGCTGGGCGATTTTCTTATGACCGCCTGTTCGGCCGCCGCGCCGACGATGACTTCTCGGGTCATCAAAAGAAATCTTCACGTCAACTCGGAACTCGCCAAGCAGTTAGATCCGATGGAGCTCTCTTCTTTAAACGAGCTCTTGGATCGCATCGCCGCCCTGGGAGTCGCTACAGACTATGATCAGAGTGGGCCTCAACCCGATCTGAGAGAGATTAACTCTCCCCAGGTCACCCATCATGTTGATGTGGTGGAGGAACAATGTGGCGACCCTTCATCTATCTTAAGGACTAACTATGTCCGGATTCCCAATCCCTCCAAGCCGGATACCATGAGGGGAGGACGCCACTCAAGACCTGAACTTAGAGTCACGAACGGGCTAGATTCAGTGGACAACATCCAAGAATCCAAGCTTCCAGTTCGAAACTCCTTGGCCCTTGAGCCTCAGATTGGGTGGGGTTTCGGATCTAATTACACCCACCCACCCGAACATAGGCGATCTATCCAATATTAGGCAAGAGCCCAAGAAACAAAGACATCATTATCGGGCCGATTCCTCCTGGTTATGAACATGATAAAGGACTGCCGCGAGGAAGACGCAATTTCATTCTTCTGCAATAATTGCACGGACAAGGGAATCCTCAACGCCATAGGTCGCCGTGAAATTACATGCTTTGCTGACTTGGCATCCATATTATGAAAGTACTGTGCGATGGAAAGCGCCTGGAAAACCGAAGTAAGATTTTGGGACAATCCGGCCCCGAATACAAACCCAGTCCGAAATAAAAGGGTGCATTATCGCCAACCACCCAGGTTAAACACCAAAAAACAAAAAACCCCTACGGGGCATGGAACCGTACTGGAGGGATGGCTCAACGGACCCTGTAAAATTCACAGTACAGAGGGCGCCACACCAACTCATAGCCTTAGAGCATGTTGGATACTCCGGCAGGTGGCCAAAAGTGACGAAGAGCTTCTAACCCCAGCATCCACAGAGCACCAGCCCAGGGATACCAGTACGGTATTAATAGTCTTTGAGACTTTCGCATCAAACAATATGCAAAAACAAACACTCCGCAGCCTTGCCGAAGTCTACCAAGTAGCAACAATAAATCCATGGAGTGACATGGCTATTACCTTTAATGCCAGTGATGAACCTAAATTCCGAACAGCCCGAGCACCAGCAGCATTGGTCCTTAGTCCAATAGTGGATGGCTTTCGCCTTACCAAGGTACTCATGGACGGTGGCAACGGATTGGACCTCATTTATGAGGAAACCCTTCGAAAAATGGAAATAGACTGGAGCCGCATTAAGCAAAGCAGCACAACCTTTAGAGGAATAATACCCAGTCGGGAAGCGTGCTGCACAGGAAAAATCACACTGGATGTGGTGTTTGGCATGCCGGATAATTACAGGTCCGAGGAGGTCATGTTCCAAGTGGCCCCGTTCAGCAGCGGATACCACACTCTATTGGGGCGAGAGGCATTCATAATCTTTCAAGCTATACCCCATTATGGGTACATGAAGCTCAAAATGCCCGGGCCCAACGGAATAATCACTCTTTCTAGCGACCCGGACATAGCACTCCTCGCTGAAAATAAGACAGTCGCACTAGCCCTTGAGGCACTATCCGAAGCCCTCGCGGCCGAGGAACCGATCATGCGCTCCCACGGTGAATGTGGACGATGTGATACTCGATAAAAGATCCAAGTCCACCTCCTTTAAACCAAATGGACGAAATAGTCAAATTCCAAGTCCACCCAACGGACCCTACAAAAACGGCGTCCATTGGGGCACAATTAAACCCTGATGTAGACGCCGCACTACGAGAATTCCGACGCGAAAATTGGGACATTTTTGCCTGGCACCCTTCAGACATGCCAGGAATCCCACGCTGGCCAGCCGAACACAGCCTAAACATCCTAAAAGGATTCAAGCCAGTCAAACACCCCCTTCGGTGTTTCTCCGAACCTAAGAGACAAGCCATGGGAGAGGAGCTAGCCAAACTATTGGAGGCCGGGTTCATCAGAGATATAAAACATCCGGACTGGCTAGCAAACCTGGTGATGGTACCAAAGAAGGACAAATCCTGGCGCCTATGCGTCGATTTCAAGGACCTCAAGAAGGCTTGCCCTAAGGATCCCTTCCCCCTCCCCCGCATCGATCAAATTATCGACGCTACCGCAGGACACGATTCATTGTGTTTCCTCGATGCATACTCCGGTTACCATCAAATTAAGATGGCAGAGCCTGATCAAGCCGCAACGGCATTTATCACCCCATACGGCCCATTCTGCTTCAACACAATGCCCTTCGGGCTCAAAAATGCCGGCACAACATATCACCGCATGATTCAGACATGTCTGGCAAACCAGATCGGCAAAACAGTGGAGGCATACGTAGATGATGTGGTCGTCAAAACCAAGCATGTCGAAACTCTAGTAGACGACTTGAGGCTCACATTCGATAATCTCCGAACATATGACATCAAGCTCAACCTGGAAAAATGCGTTTTCGTACCGGTAGGAAAGCTCTTGGGCTTCATTGTATCCGGTAGAGGAATTGAAGCAAACCCAGCCAAGATCCGAGCTCTGTCACAATTGGATATCCCAAAGGACCTCAAACAAATACAAAAGTTGATCGATGCGTGGCGGCTCTAAGCCGCTTTATCTCCCGCTTGGGAGAAAAGGCATTACCCTTTATCGCCTCCTCCGTGCACCGAACACTTTGAGTGGACCAGATGCCTTGGCCGGACTCGAAGAAATAAAAGCCATATTGGCAACAAACCCGGTCCTGGCCGCGCCCAACATGGGCGAACCAATGCTATTATACATCACGGTAACTCATCAAGTTGTAAGCGCGGTGCTCGTTGTCGAACGAGAAACGGACAGACACAAATTCCCCCTTCAAAAACCAGTTTACTACGTGTCCACTGTCCTCACTCCATGCAAGTTACGGTATCCGCATTATCAAAAGATAGCGTACGCGGTGTTTATGGCATCCCGGAAGCTGCGACACTACTTTCAAGAGTGTTCGATAACAGTAGCCTCCGAAGTACCTCTTAACGACATTATAAACAACCACGACGCGACGGGCCAGATTGCCAAATGGGCCATTGAGCTCCTCCCGTTCGACATAACCTATAAGCCACGGCGAGCCATTAAGTCGCAAGTTTTGGCCGACTTCGTCGCTGAATGGACTGAAGCCGAACTCCCTAAAGAGTACGACACATATTCCAACTAGATCATGCACTTCGACGGCTCCAAAATGTTGGCTGGCCTGGGGGCTGGCATCGTTCTGACGTCTCCGACAGGAGATACAGTTCAATACGTACTCCAGATAATGTATACGGACTCCAACAACACAGCCGAATACGAGGCCCTTCTACATGGTCTCCGGATGGCAGTATCCATGGGCATTCAACGCCTAGAGGTGCACGGGGATTCGAACCTCGCGATATCCCAAATAAATGGAGAATTTGATGCCAAGGATCCAAAAATGGCAGCTTATCACAACGTCGTCCTAAAAATGTCAGCTCGGTTCGAAGGGCTCGAATTTCACCATATAGCCCGGAAAACAATCAGGCAGCAGACGTCTTGGCACGCATTGGCGCAAAGCGCGATGCCGTCCCCCCAATATCTTCTTAGAGAGGCTATTCAAGCCATCCGTATTATGGGAAGGAGTCCGGAAATAACAGCCCGGACCCAACAACACCGCCTCGACAATCGAACATTCCGACACAATTGGAGGCTACGCCAACGAAGTAACATCTTCAAATTACGTAATAATGGCGGTCATTGCCCCAAGGACGGAACCATTCCTAGCCTACCTAACCAGGCAGGAACTTCCCGAGGACCAAAACGAGGCACGCTGCATAGTGCGGTGATCTAAAGCCTATAAAGTCCATGAGGGAGAGCTTTACAAAAAAAGCACGACCGGAGTCCTTCAAAGGTGTATCTCCGAAGAGGAAGGGCGGAATCTTCTGGCTGAAATTCATGCCGGACTCGGCGGACACCACGCTGCAGCTCGGGCCCTTGTAAGCAAGGCCTTCCGTACAGGATTTTATTGGCCGACGGCCCGGGCAGATGCTCAGGACTTAGTCCAATGATGCGTCGATTGCCAGCTCTTTGCTAATCAAAGCCACATGCCACCCACCGCCCTCCAAACTATACCCATCACCTGGACCTTCGCGGTCTGGGGGCTTGACATGGTTGGACCCCTTAAAGGACGAACCCAGAAGCAAAAATACCTACTGGTCATGGTGGATAAATTCACAAAATGGATAGAGGCCAAGCCTGTTAAGACGGCCGAATCCGGACCGATGATAGACTTCATATCATGGGTCGTTACACATTCTGGCGTCCCCACAAAGATCATCATCGATAATCGCCGGGCGTTCGGGAACAGGGGTCCCCGTGACTTGCTCGCTCATGCGGCTGCGGCGTGGCTCGAAGGAGGCCCAAAGACGGCCCATCTTCATCAATGCAAGCTCAAGACCCTCGCGAGGGGCCAAGCCTCATGAGGCGGACGACAAGGAGCTTCCTCGTGCACGGCCTCGTCGGTGGCTCATGAGGAGGCGGAGAGTTCAAGGCAGGGTACCTCGTGAGGTGCCCATGACGCAAGCCATGACGACCAAGGGCGCCCGGTCGAGCGCCGGCTCATGTGATGTCCTCCTTTCCTCTTTGGTGCAAAGGAAGCAAGCGCAGCGAGAGCATCAAGCAAAGGCATCCGCTTGATTGCAACAAGACCAAGACCAGCCCAATGGCTGGAAGGGAGTCTTCGTGGAGCCCAAGCAAAGGCCAAGACCAGAGCCTTTGTGGCAAGCGAGGACCAACTTTAGTCAGGATAAGTGTACCCGTTGTTCCCCTTCAAAATGGCCAATTGTTGGCGCCCTTCCCTCTCAATATTTGGGAAGAGGCCCAGGGCCTTCGCCTATAAATAGGAGTAGCCACCCCCAGGGCAGAGGGATCCGAATCCTCATTAAGAAACCAGTAGCTAGAGAAACTGAACCCCACCTAGCAGTTCATCGCACCCGCCAAGAACAGACCCTCATGAGGCTGTTCTTCCTTGTATTGTTCCTCATCAGCCCAAGAGGCAATCTACCACACCACACACTTTGGAGTAGGGTATTACACCACAATGGTGGCACGAACCAAGATAAATCTCGTGTCTCTTGTGCTTTATTACATTTAGTAGTTTAGGTCCCAGCGATTCGGCGAGGTGCAAGACGGTGGAGGGTTGGATCTCCACGCGCACCCCAGTGTTCGAACCTCAAGGGTCTGCCGGAACCCGAAATCCGACATTTGGCGCGCCAGGTAGGGGTGCGGCGGAATCTGCCTTTCGTCGCCTCGTTCTTCCCCGACCACCGCAACCATGTCTGACGCCCGTCGGGCCTGCGCCGAGCGCTGAGCCGCCCTCGCCTCCCATGTCGCCCAGACAGCTCCCGTCGGCGGGCGCCCTCGTCGTTCCCCGTCACCTGCCGTCAACGCCGCCACCAGCCCGACGGGGAACGAGCAGCAAGCATCGTCCCAGCACCCGTCCATGAGGCGGTTCTTCGTCACGCGCGCACCGCGTGACCATGGAGGCCCGGGCTGCCCTCATCGCGGCAAACGAGCTTCTGCGCTACCGCCCCGTCGATGACGTCTACGAAGCATGGCTCGACCGAGTCGCCGAGCTCGTCGGCGCTGCAGGAGGCGCCCCCGCACCGTCCGTCTCGCTGCACCGCGCCCCGCCCCGCGCGGGCGATGAAGCTCCCGGGGCGCCTCAGCCGCCTCGTCCTCAAGAAGGCGCCTGCCCCAAGGCACGCGCCCCAGGTGGAACCCGCTCACGAAGCGCCCGGCGCGGCAAGAGCAGAGCTGCCAAGAAGTTCCTCGCCCACAAGAAGCTGCCCGGCGCCCCCACTCCAAAGACGTCAGGACCTGCGCTGGCCCCCCTACCAAGGCGCAAGGAGGACCGCAAGACCAAGCTCTCTGTCGTCCGAGGCCCCTCAGCCACGGCGGGCTGCCGCGCTTTCACCTCCGAAGGCGCAGCTGTCGCAGGCCCGCCAAGTTCAAGCCAGACTGCATCCTCGCTACGACGGCATGGTGACCGACGGAGTTCCTCCAGCTCTACGAGCTGGACATCAAGGCTGCCAACGGGATGAAAAGGTCATGGCGAACTGGTTTCCCATGGCGCTCAAGGACGGAGCCCGCACTGGCTCCCCGACCGCCCTGTGCACGATCTCTTCTGGGCCGAGATGCGCACCGCTTCATCGCCAACTTCCGTGGTACTCGCGATCGCCACCCGCCGTGAGCGACATGCACCGAATCACAAAGCAGCTGTGGGAAACCCCGCAAAAGTACATTTAGCGCTTCAACAACACGCGCCTCAAGATCCCTGTGGTAACGGAGGAGGCCATCATCTCGCCTTTCTCCGACGGCGGCGCGACGTCAAGATGAAGGAGGAGCTGGCGATGCATGAAGATCTGTGCACCTCCTTGGAGCTGTTCAACTTGGCGACCAAGTGCGCGCCAGGCTGAGGAGGCGCCTCTCTCCTCGAGCTGCCTGCCGCGGATCCCAAAGAAAAGAAGTCCAAGGCCAAGGACGTGAAGCGCAAGGGGCTGCCGCATCAAGCGGCCGAACTGTGCACCAAGCGTGGCGTAGATTAGCCCGAGTCCTCCAAGGGCAGTCGATGCTGCGTGTACCACGACCTCCACACCCACAACACCAATGAATGCCAAGAGCTCCGGCCAGACGCTGAAGGAAGGGTCGGCAGACGCCCGAGCGCAGCTGACCGGGCTACGGCCGAGGATGAGGAAGGAATGCAGGGGCTGGGAAGACCGCGGCCCGTGCCAAGGGTGGCGCGACCAACCTCGCGAGGACCGTTGGCAAGACCCGCCTCATGAGGGAGGCTGGAGGATCAGCCTCATGAGGATCGCCCGCAGGGAACGCATGAGCCTCCCTCCGCTGCCGCCGCAGCCAAGGAGAATTGAGGACCGTCATCGACGAGGGCACAGGGGCTTCCAGAACCGCGTGCGATCGCTTGCATCTGGGCGGAGCTCAAGCCCCAGCCTCTCGGTGCATCTTCAAGCAGTTCGCCTGCCAAGTGAATGCAGTCCTCCCCAAGCTCGAGGCCGCGCCCTCTCGGTGGTCGGCGTGCGCCATCACGCTCAGCTCATGGATCAGCTCAAGTCGCGCTGCCACGGCCGGAGTTCTCCCGATGCTTTGTTGCCCAATCATCGACGCGTCTGGTCACCAAGACCCTCATCGACGGCGGGGACTCAACGCCCCGTCTGTGGAAACATTCAACAATCTTCAAGTGCCTTACGATCGCCTTCAAAGAAACCAAGCCTTTCTCCGGAGTCACCGACGGCTCCACGGTCTTGATCGGGCAGGTCCGCCTTCCTGTGACCTTCGGGGCTCGCGACAACTACCACACCGAGCTCATCGACTTTGATGTTGCCCACATTCGCCTGCTGTACAACGCCATCCTCGGGTACCCGGCGCTGGCCAAATTCATGGCCGTAACCCACCACGGCTACAACGTCCTCAAGATGCCAGGAAGTGGTGGGGTCATCACGGTGCCCTGTGAAGAGAGAGACGCAGTGTGCTCCCTGGAGCAAGCCTTTCAGGCCGCATCGCTAGAAGACCCAGACCACAGCAGCAGGAGGCCTCCCGAGGCCGCACCCAAGAAGAAGAAGACATCGACCGGCCCGACTCCTCAAGAGGCAGGCCCCTCAGGGCCCGCACCAGCCGTGGGGAGCCTCCTTCCATCGCATAGGAAGCGCCGGCGCCCTCCTCGAGCCGGGCTCGGGGCTCTCCCACGGAGGGCCGCCGACCTCGCCAAGGTCACGAGGGAGGCGCTTGGGCACCACGTGGAGGCGTGCTTTTGAAGCACGCTTCCATAGCAAGGTGAACAAGGCAAGGAGGGCTGAACCCTCGGAGTTTGTCGGCAAGGCCATTCAGAGCTACAGAGTCAAGGGTCATGAGGGCAGCCGCCGCCACTCACTGTGGGCCCCCCATCCAGCGAGGATGGTGGGCTGCAGCGTCTGCATCGACATACCAGGGCTCAACCGAGCAGCGTCTCAAGAGCGCCTCGGCCCTCGTGGAGTGGGACGTTGCGAGGCCCGCCCACACTACGTGCGCATGCCTCACGGCTCGCCAAACGCGGTTGCTGCGCACCAAAGATCTCATGAGGGCCATCCCGGAGGCTTGAGAGGTCGTGCACGCCGCAGCCTCGGGCGGAGATGGAGATGGCCCCCGAGGAGCCGCCAGCGCCTCTGGATCCTCCCGAGGCCCCCGGGCCTGGGGGCTCGTGAGGATCGGCTCCCGCAGCCCACCGAGTCTGCTACACCAACACCCCTTCGTCCCCAACATCACCAGGTGACATCTTTAAGTTTTGTTTCCGGCTGGGAGCGCCTTCAGGGCCGCATTATTCCCAGGCCGCGTGGGTCCGTCCCTGCGGCATGTACCCCTTTATTTCATGTCATTAGCCTATCCTGTTGGGGGCGCCTCGGGCTGCATCATCCCCAAGCCGCCGGGCATGTCCCAAATGCATGTATCCTTCTTACGCTTTCCTTAGGATTATGCTCTCGCTCCACCATGCTTGTTATTTGGTGCCTTTTCCGGGTGATGAATCTTGCACGTTAAAGGGGGTGCACGAGCATCGCGACTCAGGCTCCTACCGGCTCTCCGGCCCTCACCTCTGGTCTTGTCCATGGCATCGCGACTGGCTTGCCCGACGGCCGAGACCAGCCCGAGAGCCGGGACCCGAGGACGAGAGTTTCGTCATCTAACCCACCTTGCGCAGCGTTAAAGGGGGGTGCACGAGCATCGCGTCTCGGGGCTCCTACCGGCTCTCCGGCCCTCACCCTCTGGTCTTGTCCATGGCATCGCGACTGGCTTGCCACGACGGCCGAGACCAGCCCGAGAGCCGGAACCGAGGACGAGAGTTCTTTGCATCTAACCCAGCTTGCGCGTTAAAGGGGGTGCCCGAGCATCGCGACTCAGGCTCCTATCGGCTCTCCGGCCCTCACCCTCTGGTCTTGTCCATGGCATCGCGACTGGCTTCCCAGCGATGGTCGAGACCAGCCCGAGAGCCAGGACTCAAGACGAGAGCACCGCATCCGCCAAATTTGCAGGAACACACTTTCGAAGATAAGGTCTGAGCCAGGCGCAACCCGCCTTGAGGTAGGGCCCGTGAGCCTGCGCTGGCTCACGGGTACCCCAACACACCTCGCGAGGCCTCTCGCGCCTCTCCCAAGCAACTAATGGCAGAACTAACGATCGCCACAATGAGCTCTTGTTCCTTTTGTGGTGAACCTCTGTGGTCCCTCCAAGGAGCACGAAACGACCTCGCCACGCAATCTCTCGCCGTCCAAGGCACGGACCTAGCGCCGCACCGGGAAGCATTGTCACGACCTCGAGATAAGTCACCCTCCGGACACACTAGTTATCGCAACACCATCCCCACACTCAATGCAACCCGTGTTAGCAACATCGCTCTCCTTTCTCACTGAATGATGGTTGCTTGAGCGCCAAGGGGGACCCCTTGAGCATCGCGACTCAGGGGCTCTTACCGGACCTCGGGCCGCTCACCTCCTGGCCTTGACCACCGCGACCTAGAATACCAGCGACGGCTGAAGCCGCCTTGGGACTGGGACCTGTCGGCGCAGAGCATCAGGCCCTCGTGAGGACTGAAAGGAGGAAACTGAGGTAGAACGGAATGAGCATCTCAGCCGCTTCATAAAAAGGATTATATTGACGGATGGAGCTACAAACATCTTACAAGCCCCCGTGGGGTATATTCTTGGCTCCTCGCAGGAACAAAAGGCGGGCATCCTAAGGAATCCTAACTACAGGGGGCCCCCCGCAGATGCCATCATCAACAGTGGGCCACCCGGTCCGGCGCCAACCCCATCCAGATCAGGGGCGGCGACGACTCGACGAGCTCCGCCTGCCCGGGAGCGGCGCAGGCTCGGAGTCTCAGAGGCTTGTCGCTCGCCTCTCGGCGTCAAGAGCTCGCGGAGTCGCTGGATCCTACGGCGCCTCCGTCGCCTGAGGAGCGGCCAAGGGGGCGGTCGGCCAGCCTCTGTCTCACTGCAGCAGGACCCCGACCACCTCTCCCGGGGCAGCACTCCAGCCGACGACCCTCCGCGTCTAAGACCTTGAAGGACACCACCGAAGCACCATCGTACTCAGGTGGATTGTGAGGGCGCCCTCGTCCTGCAGACCAGGCGACCTCGCCCCACCTCGAGTCATGAAGACCTGCCTGGGCAACTACCGCGACCTCTGCCCTGTCGCGAGGGTGCTGCAGCCCGGCGTCTGCAGCCAGAGTCCTGGGGTTCCTTCACGGACGACGGAGGCGAAGAAAGAAGGAAGACGAATCCAAGATTTAGGAGGCATGGCGGTGTGAAGCACGAACTCCCGGCAGGAGCCCTCGACGTGGACTCCAGGGGGAAGACGCACACCTTCGTGACCTGGCCGGGCGGGCGGCGCGCTTCGTGGCGCCGGCGTCGCCTCCTTCGGAGCCGCCAATGAGCGCGTACAAGGGAAGAGGGAACCCTGGTGGCGGCCGCTCGCACCAGGGCATGGGCGCCTCCTGGCGAGCGCTCTTACCCTGACACCAGAGGGCAAGACGCTTCCTTGGGGGGAGCAGGTCAGGATCCTCTTTAGGAGGCTTTCCCTTCTCTTCCGTGGAGAACCGGCGGATCGGAGCCATGGCAACCAGATGAAACGAGGAGGAGGAGAAGCAGAAGGATAGACTGGAAGGGCGCGCGCCGTTTCGTACTTATAGCCGGGGAAGGCCAACCGTCGGCCTCCACGATCACCGGTAATCATGATCGACTCTGCATGCAGCGACTTGTCGAATCCGGGTGGTTACCGAGGCATCGTGGGGAAGCAGTGTGCACGCGTCCAATCAACCGCCACGCGGCACCCAAGGCCGCAGGCTGTTAGGGCCCGTGACGCTTCGCACTTGCCCTTTCGCCTCTCTGCTTGGCCAAGTTCGGCGCCAGGCCCGGGGCTACTGTCGGCGTTACGGTAATGGGGTCCCAGACTTGCACACTGCGCTGCGGCGTGGCTCAAGGAGGCCCAAGCATGGCCCATCTTCATCAACGCAAGCTCAAGACCCTCGCGAGGGGCCAAGCCTCATGGGCGGACGACAAGGAGCTTCCTCGAGCACGGCCTCGTCGGTGGCTCATGAGGAGGCGGAGAGTTCAAGGCGGGTACCTCGCGAGGTGCCCATGATGCAAGCCATGACGCCCAAGGGCGCCCGGTCGAGCGCCGGCCATGATGTCCTGCTTTCCTCTTTGGTGCAAAGGGAGCAAGCGCAGCGAGAGCATCAAGCAAAGGCATCCGTTTGGTGCAACAAGACCAAGACCAGCCCAACGGCTGGAAAGGAGTCATCGTGGAGCCCAAGCAGGCGTCATCACCAGAGCCTTTGGCAGGCGAGGACCAACTTTAGTCAGGACAAGTGTAGCCGCTGTTCCCCTTCAAAATGGCCAATTGTTGGCGCCCTTCCCGCTCAATATTTGGGAAGAGGCCCAGGGCCTTCGCCTATAAATAGGAGTATCCACCCCCAGGGCAGAGGGATCCGAATCCTCATTAAGAAACCAGTAGCTAGAGCAACTGAACCCCACCTAGCAGTTCATCGCACCCGCTAAGAACAGACCCTCACGAGGCTGTTCTTCCTTGTATTGTTCCTCATCAGCCCAAGAGGCAATCTACCACACCACACACTGGAGTAGGGTATTACACCACAATGGTGGCCTGAACCAGTATAAATCTCGTTTCTCTTGTGCTGTTCCGTCTAGTAGTTTAGGTCCCAGCGATTCGGCAAGGTGCGAGACGGTGGAGGGTTGGATCGCCACGCGCACCCCAGTGTTCGAACCTCAAGGGTCTGGCGGAACCTGAAATCCGACAATAACGGCACGAACTTCACGGCCGACGAGGTCAAACTCTGGTGCAAAAACATGGGCATCAAGCTCGACTATGCTTCAGTCTATCACCCTCAAACTAACGGTCAAGTCGAGCAAGCAAATGGTCTAATCATGAGCGGCATCAAACCCAGATTAGTAAGGTCCCTCAATGAATCTAACACGCATTGGGTAGAGGAGCTCGACTCCGTACTCTAGGGGCTGCGGACCATGCTGAATCGCACAACCGGATTCACACCATTCTTTATGGTATACGGCGTAGAGGCAGTTCTGCCCTGTGACATAAGTCATGACTCACCACGCGTGCGCATGTACGAAGAAAGAGAAGCCGAGCTCAATCGGTAGGACAGTTTGGACGCCTTGGAGGAGGAGCGTGACGTGGCAAAAGCCCGTTCCGCGTTCTATCAACAGCAGGATCAAAGATATCAAAGCAGAGAAGTACGGGCCAAAGCTTACACGTTGGCGAGTTAGTTCTACGCCTGTTGGACAAGAAAAAGGAGAAACTCAAGCCCAAATGGGAAGGTCCCTTTATTATCGACCAAGTTCTGACCGGTGGAGCGTACCGTCTGCGAGATGCATCGGATAACCGACTCGAGCCGAACCCATGGAACGCAGCCCGTCTCCGAAGATTCTACGCCTAGCGCCGGATTCTGAGTTCGTCTCCTTCCTCTATCTATTTTTTACACATTAACTGTCTTATATTTCTCTCCTTCTCCCTCTTTTTCTCTTACAGCCTTTAAAGGCTCGTTCGCGCATTGTTCGCACAAACTTGACGCGCTATTCGCGCTCATTATACCTGGGAGCTTCTTTAACAGAAGCTTATTTGTAAGGGGTTTATGCCTAACACATGTGTAACGCTTCCGCATGTACCTTTTATTCACCATTATATGCATCGATATGACTTAAGTTTTGGCCAAGCTGGGTTGCCTGGCTCCTGTGCTTACCCCTACGTTCCCGATTGTTCGGCTAGGTGGTAAAGGGAGCACCTCTGCGATTGTTACTGTCGGGTCAGCCGGATGTGTACCTCAGACTAGGTGAAGCCGAAAGCTAGCATTCTTACGGGAATATTTGGTCGGTGAACTAAAGATGATTTCTTGCTTATCTATTTATCTGCCCCCAGATGCTTTTCTGCTTTTTTCGAAGTCCGGACATGCACTTTAAGGCATGCCTCCAAGGGAAAGGAACCCCTAACGGAACTATTCTCCCTGGAAGATGTTTCTTACTAACCATGTAATATAACATAACTAGTTGGGCACTTGTCTGTTCAAGCACTAATGACCCCTACGCCTGGTCTCCATGCATGCCCCGGTTCTTACATAACCGTGAGGGTATTCGGACACACTCCGGACTATAGGGTCCCGAGGTTGAAGCGAAAAGGTCCGCCATGACAAACGATCTACAATCCAGCTAGAAGGCATTTTTACATGTCATCTTAAATTACATAGTCAATTTGACTGGGTGTATTCCTCCTCAATACCATCTAATAGGCTGTCTAGTTTACAGTCCTTTTGGGAATACTTTGCGGCCAATTCTACTTGGCCGCACACTAAGCTCACAGGGGATCTCCTTCCCATCGGGCCCCACAGTCCGACCTCGGCCATGTGGTTTGGGTCAGCCTTCGTACCGCGTCTTCACCATGGCCCAGCCTCCCTGGCGCCTTGACGGCAAGCCGATATCTTCCACAATCGAAAGCGCTGCCGTGCTCTTAAGCCTCTCCGCAAGCTCTCCAAAGCCTTGGGCAAGGGCAGAGATGGCCACAAGGCTCGGGCGACGCTTTTCATCACTGCCGAACTTCGTTCGTGCAGTTGTAAGAGCTTCGGGAAGAAGGTCACCCATAGAACCGGCATTTCCTCTGCGGGGCGACCTATGAGCATACCTCTGAGACATAACTCGTTAGTCGACTTCCTCGCCGGACTCTTTTTCAAGTTTGTTCAAGCACTTACTAAAATGCCGCGTCGAAGCCGTCCGATTCTCCTTCACGGAGTCCGACAGCTGGGCACGAACATCCTTTAGTTCCTCGCCCAGCTGAGTGTTGGCATCTTGGAGATTATTCTTCTCCTGCCTCACCCTCGTAAGCACGCTCTCCCCGGCCTTTAACCGGTGCAAGAGTTGTTGCTTGTCCGGATCTACTCTGGCGCCATCTGCAATGATATTGTCAGATTTACACACACGCCGCACTTCACAAAATACTTATCTTTCGAAGCATATATTACCAGAGGGGGTCTCCATGGCCTCCCCTGCAGCGGCTAGTGCGGCCTCAAGTTGGGCTTTGCACTCTTCCAGCTCCTGGGACAGTTCGCATTCTTTTTGTAAGATCCTGCATAACAAATGATCCTTAAATAAGTTATTCTAACTATTTCAAGTCTCGAGACTCTTGGTATATATAACCATCAAATTTTCTCACCCGTATGTCTTTCACATACCGCTCCGTGGCTCTGGCTAGACCATTTTGAGTGGCACGGAGGTGTGCATCTCCGAATTGAAGGCATCCAATGCCTCTTGGGAGAAACATGCGTCACAATCTTGTCCGTGACGCCTGTGATTCATGGCACTCTCCACCTCGGAATTGGTGGCAGATAGTCCGTCCGCATCCTCTGTCAGAGGAGTGTCCGGTGCATGCCTCGTGTTCGCCTCCGCTTCTGGACCTGGCTTTGGAGCCTAGCTGGTGGAGGCTCGATTGGCAGCCTCGCCGGATATAGTCCGCGGCGCTTTTTCTGAAGGGAGCACGAGCGTTAGTATACCTTCTGGGAATAAAACCTAGGAACAAGATGGCATGCCATACCGTTGCGCCGACGTCTCAATCCGTACCGCACTTCTTTTCAGCCTGCTGGGCCTTGCTGCCCCTTGTTGGCTAGCCACCGCAGGCTCGGCCTTCCGCCTCAAGGGCTCCCGCTGCAAAACACCATTGATATACGGTGATCAAAGATAAGCACTGATGGATCATTTTCAAAGTATTGGGACTTCGGTCTCATTTACCTGTGAGGCTGGAAATATTCTGGGGTAATCGGCCTTAATGGCGACCAAGGCATTGTCGATGCTCAGTTGGTAAAATACCCCATCGATCAGCTCCACGGATATGCCCGGATCCTCTTGGGAGGCCGGATCGAGGGACCGTTTCGGATCCTCGGGTTGTGGAGGAGGGCTGTTTATATCCTTTACGGCCCGGTGCAATTCCTGCGTCGAAATCACAAAATAAGGTACTTAACTATGGGAATATGGAACGGATGGGCATAAAGAAGTGTCCGCTTACCCAGCTTGGAGGATCGTACATAGAAAATCCGCCCTGTGGATTGACGCGGAGGAACTCCTCCTCTTCTCCCTTGTACAATGCAGACAAGGCCTTCGTCAGAGCAAAGAATCGATCCCGACCCTTACGGCCGCAGCGGGTGGCATCATCCTCCCGTTGAAATCCCACATGGGGTGGCCTCTATCTTCAAGCGGCTGCACCCCCCGCATAATGCATGTGGCCATGACCCCGATCGTGGTCAGTCCGGAATGAGCTAATAATCTTATCCGGCTCATCAGGTAAAGGACGTCCCTGTCGTTTTCCTTCTGAGGGCTCCTTGGGCGCCAGCTTAGGCGCTTCTTCAAAGGAGCATTATTGAACTCAGGAAGGCCGATCCGAACAGGGTCCGGCAGGGGGACATCTTCTATATAAAACCATTCTGAAGGCCAGTCTTCGGACGCCTTCTTCGGGGTTCCGGATAGATATCCGGTCCCGGCGATGCGCCATAGTTCGGCTCCGCCCACTTGATATATTGACCCCTCCTGAGAACGGGGCACTAGGCAGAACAGCTTCTTCCACAGCGCGAAATGAGCCTCGACGCCCAAGAACAGCTCACAAAGGGCTACGATCGTAGCGGAACCTGGATGCCCATATTGGTTCCTACATATTCTATGAAGATCTTTATCGGTCGAACCTTATGACAACATATGTAATTCCCTTTGTCCATCGGTATGTTACTTCCCGAGATTCGATCATCGGTATCTTCATACCTAGTTCAATCTCGTTACCAGCAATTCTCTTGGATCATTTCGTAAGACATCATCTTGTAACTAACTCCTTATTAACTTTTCTTGCAAGGCTTCTTATGATGTGTATTACCGAGAGGGCCCAGAGATACCTCTCCGATACACAGAGTGACAAATCTTAATCTCGATCTATGCCAACTTAAGAAACACCTTTAGAGATGCCTGTAGAGCATCTTTATGATCACCCAGTCATGTTGTGACGTTTGATAGCACACAAGGTATTCCTCCGGTATTCGGGAGTTGCATAATCTAATAGTCGAAGGAATATGTATTTGACATTAAGAAAGCAATAGCAATAGAATGAACGATCATATGCTAAGCTAACAGATGGATCTTGTCCATCACATCATTCTTCTAATGATGTGATCCTTTTATAAAATGACAACTCATGTCTATGGTTAGGAAACCTTAACCATCTTTGATCAACGAGCTAGTCTAGTAGAGGCTCACTAGGGACACAGTATTTGTTTATGTATCCACACATGTATTTAATTTTCTGGTCAATACAATTCTAGTATGAATAATAAACCTTTATCATGATTTAGGACATATAACAATAACCATTTTATTATTGCCTCTAGGGCATATTTCCATCAAAATCGACGCAAGCTCAAGAAGTAGCACTAAGCTAAACAGAGAGGTTAGCACGCCGGCCTACATCCTAAGTGCGAAGGGGTCATGGGCCAACCGTCCTAAGCACTCCTGAGCGTTGCGTGCCAGAGACTAGACCCACCTCCTTATACAAGCGCAGGCGGTTACGTCCACCCCAACAACCAGCCCACATCTCTGAACTGTGACATCTGAAGAGCTTTTGGGAGAATCATACGACGTCGAGTGCCCATAACTTATCTCGCGTGGTGGTTGCTACTTCTTGAGCTTGCGTTGATTGTTCCCTTGAATATGAAAGGGTGATGCATCAAAGTAGAGATAAGTATTTCCCTCATTTAAGAACCAAGGTATCAATCCAGTAGCAGGCACAAGCAAGTATCCAATATATGCACCTGCACAAAATAACAAACACTTGCACACAACGTGAAAAAGGGGTTGTCAATCCCTTCACGATCACGAACAAGAGTGAGATCTAATAGACATAGGTATAAACAATAAATAAAAGAGCAAACTAAAGTAAATATAAATAAATTGCAGCAAGGTATTTTTGGGTTTTTTTGGTTTACGGATCTGAAAATATATGATGGAAAATAGACCCGGGGGCCATAGGTTTCACTAGAGGCTCTCTCTTGAAGATAGCATACGGTGGGTAAACAAATTACTATTGAGCAACTGATAGAAAAGCGCATAATTATGACGATATCTAAGGCAATGATCATGAATATAGGCATCACGTCTGTGACAAGTAGACCGACTCCTGCCTGCATCTACTACTATTACTCCACACATCGACCACTATCCAGCATGCATCTAGAGTATTAAGTTCATAAGAACGGAGTAATGCCTTAAGTAAGATGACATGATGTAGAGGGATAAACTCGAGAAATATGATATAAACCCCATATTTTTATCCTTGATGGCAACAATACAATACGTGCCTTGCAACCCCTACTATGTCACTGGATGAGGACATTGCAAGATTGAACCCAAAACGAAGCACCTCTCCCATTGCAAGAAAAAAATAATCTAGTTGGCCAAACCAAACCGATAGTTCGAAGGGAAATACAAAGATATCTTAATCATGAGTTCAAAGAAGACTCAAATAATATTCATAGATAATCTGATCATAAATCCACAATTCATCGGATCTCAACAAATGCACCGCAAAAAAAGATTACATCGAATAGAACTCCAAGAACATCGAGGAGAACATTGTATTGAAGATCAAAGAGAGAGAAGAAGCCATATAGCTACTAGCTATGGACCCATAGGTCTGTGGTAAACTACTCACGCTTCATCAGAAGGGCAGCCAGGCTGATGTAGAGGACCTCCGTGATCGAATCCCCCTTCGGTGGAGTGCCGGAAAAGGCCCCAAGATGGGATCCCACGGGAACAGAGGCTTGCGGCGGTGGATTTTTTTGTGGATGCTTATGATATTTGGGGAATATTTGAGAATATATAGAGGTGGAACTAGGGTTAGGGGACTCCCGAGGGGCCCACAAGCCAGGGGCGCCCGTCCTGGGGTGTGCCCTGAGGGCTTGTGGCTTCCTCGAGACTCTTCTGTCCCTCTCTCCAAGTCTTCAGGGTGTCTTCTGGTCCAAGAAAAATCATCGTAAAGTTTTATTCCGTTTGGACTCCGTATTCCTTTTCTGTAGAAGTCAAAGACAGAGAAAAAAACAGAAACTGGCACTGGGCTCTAGGTTAATAGGTTAGTCCCAAAATAATATAAAATAGCATATTAATGCATATAAAACATGCAAAATAGATAATATAATAGCGTGGAACAATAAAAAATTATAGATATGTTGGAGAAATATCAAGCATCCCCAAACTTAATTCCTGCTCGTCCTCAAGTAGGTAAATAATAAAAACATAATTTTTGATGTGAAATGCTACCTAACATATTTATCAATGCAATCTTATTTATTGTGGCAAGAATATTCATATCCATAAGATTCAAGACAAAAGTCATAAAAACAATAATGATTCAAGCATACTAATAAAGCAATCATGTCTTCTCAAAATAAAATGGCCAAAAAAAGTTATCCCTACAAAATCATATAGTCTGGCCATGCTCCATCTTCACCACACAAAGTATTTCATCATGCACAACCCCGATGACAAGCCAAGCAATTGTTTCATACTTTTAGTGTTCTCAAACCTTTTCAACTTTCACGCAATACATGAGCATGAGCCATGGATATAACACTATAGGTGGAATAGAATATGGTGGTTGTGGAGAAGACAAAAAGAAGGAGAAAGTCTCACATCAACTAGGCAAATTAATGGGCTATGGAGATGCCCATCAATTGATATCGATGCAAGTGAGTAGGGATTGTCATGCAGTAGATGCACTAGAGCTATAAGTGTATGAAAGCTCAAAAAGAAACTAAGTGGGTGTGCATCCAACTTGTTTGCTCATAAAGACCTAGGGCAATTTGAGGAAGCCCATCATTCGAATATACAATCCAAGTTCTATAATAAAAAATTCCCACTAGTATATGAAAGTGAAACAATAGGAGACTCTCTATCATGAAGAACATGGTGCTATTTCAAATCACAATTGTGGAAAAAGGATAGTAACATTGTCCCTTCTCTATTTTTATCTCATTTTTTTGTTTGGGCTTCTTGGCCTCATTTTTTGGGCTTCTTTCGCCCCGTTTATTTTTATTAAAGTCCGGAGACTCATCCCAACGGATGTCGCTTGAAGCTACGTGGTATTTCCCCAAAGAGGAAGGGATGATGCAGCACAATGAGGGTAGGTATTTCCCTCAGATGTGAAACCAAGGTTATCGAACCAGTAGGAGAACCAAGAAACACAACGTAAACAACACCTGCACACAAATAAAAACTTCTCGCAACCCGACATGTAAAAGGGGTTGTCAATCCCTTTCGGGTAGCGGCGCCCCAAGATGGGCAAACCGACGTGAACAAAATTATAGTATATTGATAGATCGAACGTTAAATAAAATAAATAAGAATAAAACTCAGCAAGGTATTTTTGTATTTTTGGTTTAATAGATATAAAAATAAATTCAAAAGAAAAGTAAATCACAAATGCAAATATATTGGGAAAGAGACCCGGGGGCCGTAGGTTTCACTAGTGGCTTCCCTCGAGAAAAATAGCAAACGGCGAGTGAACAAATTACTGTTGAGCAATTGATAGAAGTTCCAATAATCATGATGATATCCAGGCAATGATCATTACATAGGCATCATGTACAAGATTAGTAGACCGACTCCTGCCTGCATCTACTACTATTACTCCACACATCGACTGCTATCCAGCATGCATCTAGTGTATTAAGTTCATGGAGAAACGGAGTAATGCAATAAGAACAATGACATGATGTAGACAAGATCTATCTATGTAGAGATAGACCCCATCGTTTTATCCTTAGTAGCAACGATACATACGTGTTGGTTCCCCTTCTGTCACTGGGACCAAGCACCGTAAATATCGAACCCACTACAAAGCACCTCTTCCCATTGCAAGATATATAGATCAAGTTGGCCAAACAAAACCCAGATATAAGAGAAGAAATACGAGGCTATAAGAGATCGTGCATAAAAGAGATCAAAGAAACTCAAATACTTTCATGGATATAAAAAGATAGATCTGATCATAAACTCAAAGTTCATCGATCCCAACAAACACACCGCAAAAAGAGCTAAATCATATGGATCTCCAAGAGACCACTGTATTGAGAATTTAGAGAGAGAGATGAAGTTATCTAGATACTAACTACGGACCCGAAGGTCTACAAAGAACTACTCACACATCATCGGAGAGGCACCAATGGAGGTGGTGAACCCCCTCCAAGATGGTGCCGAGATTGGGTCTGGTGGTTCTGGACTCTGCGGCGGCTTGATGAATATTTCGTTGATGCCTTTAGGGTTTCTAGAATATTTGGGTATTTATATAGCAAAGAGGCAGTCCGGGGGGCACCCGAGGTGGGCACAACCCACGAGGGCGCGCCTGGGCCTCCTGGCGCGCCCTGGTGGGTTGTGCTCTCCTCGGAGCACCCCCCACGTGCAGCTAGGGCCCATTATGTGTCTTCTGGTCCAAAAAAATCTCCGTGAAGTTTTGTTGCATTTGGACACAGTTTGGTATTGATTTCCTACGATGTAAAAAACATGCAGAAAACAGCAACTGGCACTTGACACTGTCAATAGGTTAGTACCAAAAAATGATATAAAATGATTACAAAACATCCAAGATTGATAATATAACAGCATGAAAAAATCAAAAATTATAGAAACGTTGGAGACGTATCACCAACTTGTGAGGGAATCATAGCATCCATCATCCTTTCCTCACATGGAACAATGCTCTAATGATGACCATCACACTTTTATTTACTTACAACTCAAGAATTACAACTCGATATTAGAACAAAATATGACTCTATATGAATGCCTCTGGCGATATACCAGGATGTGCAATGATCAAGAGTGACATGTATAAAAAGTATGAAAGGTCGCCAAGCCACAAATACTACGCCAACTACATGATCATGCAAAGCAATATGACAATGATGGTATGTGTCATAATAAAACGGAACGGTGGAAGTTGCATGGCAATATATCTCAAAATGGCTATGGAAATGCCATAATATGTAGCGATCCGACCTCAGACGGTCAAGTCTCTGTGCTTAAGTTTCATCCCTGGATCGGTATGCTGACACACACAGTACTCGAGGATTTATAACAGAGGTAAATCACATGTAATAAGTAACGTAAATACTATTACCTCAATCCATGTAGCGGAAGTAACAACAAGGTTGTGGATTACCATCAACACCAACGGCAAAGTTGAGTGTAGAAATCGTAACCCTAACGTATCACTTACTCGTCGTAAGATTCCTGCAACATGAGACATTGCAGCCACAAAGGGTCAATACATTGAATGTACTGGCAAATTCACACCATAGGATAATCATGAATAATAACTACCAGTACATGCATATTTGGCTGGTGGAAAGCTCTATGGTTATCATTTTTGTGTAAAGCTGGTTTTTCCCTACAACAAAGGAATACATTTTATTTAACTACAAAGTTTGTTTAAAACATTGAGAAGGTTCCTCCAACTCAATCCCCAAAATAATAGTTATAACCCAACAAATTAATTAAGTAAAGTGATGAGATCAACATGATAATCCAAATACCAGAGACTCAAGATGTTCATAACCAGGGACATGACTAATCATGATTAGTTTGTACACTCTGCAGAGGTTTGCGCACTTTTCCCCACAAGACTCGATCTCCTCCATTGGATTTCTCGCACTACATGGTGTTTGAGAAGCGGATGACCGAGACACGCTGATCTTCGAAACATTAACTCTTTACTGGGTGGACAGTTACACCTACTTTCCCTACATACGCTAGCCCACCACTGAAAGAGGTCATGCAACATACTCAACTATGCTAGAGCCCATAATAGCTTGTGGCTGCACACGGAAGTTTCTAGCATGAATAGTCTTATGATCCCTTTGAGCCTGGGTGGCATTCCATAGGGTAATCACACGGGTACTCCGGGATTCTCTTGGGCAAGCACTGGGTTCTCCAGGTGCCCGGGAAAACCACTGGGTGCTCCAGGGTGCCCCAACCAATCCACCCAGATGTGTATTAAAGTAGCCACCTTAAGTTAACCATTAATGATAACTCTCACATCTGTCATGAACACACTCAACCAATCCACGTCTACGAGCATAGTAGAGCAGTATGAGCATAACGTAGAAGTAACTCCCAAGGTTTGAATGCAGGACAATAGGTTCCTACCTCATCAACTACTTTCCAATACCCACATGTTATCAAAATCCTAACCATGCAGTGTTTGAGGATTGAAACTAATGCATAAAAACTGGGTAATAAAGGGGTATGATCAAAGTGTGAACTTGCCTGTACTGATGATGAAGATGGTTTGCGCTCATAACTCCTGTTAGTTCTACTCGTCACACTCCGTTCAATCTATCATGAGCAAACAATAGTAACCACACATAAGCAATCACTCAAAAGATCGGAAAGAACAAAAAAGATAATTCAAAAAACATCAAAACCAACTCTTGCAACACAAAACAATTTCTAACTGTACCAAAATTATGTGAATTTGGCCTTATCAGAAAGTTTAGGTCAAGAGCTTTGATTTGCAAAAAGAATCATCTCAAACGGAGTTACGAAACTCAAGTTATGATCAAATGAAGTTCAAATACAAATCTGTTTGAATTCAAATTTTAAAACTTTCAAAAACCTGTTTAAGTTGTTTCACTAGATAGAGGGGATCATAACGAAGAAGTGGGCGTTGGTTTCATTGGATTTGGATAAACGAGTAAAAAGTAGCGCTAGTTTGGAAAGCATGGGTTAAACTGTAAATAAAGCATCTACAAAGAAGTCCCTGACTAAAACTAATAGAAAAAGAAAAAGACTAAATAACGAACGTTTGCTACAGTGGCTTACAAGACAAAAACCATTCGCTACAAATCCTAAATTAGCGAACATCCACTAATTAACCTAACTAATAAATAAAACCGGCTTTAGAAGAAAACCAGAGAAAACATGAAAAAAATAAACCGGACCGGGGGCGGTTTAAAGTGCGGATCGGATCCGGCGGTGGCGGATCGGTCAACTCCGGCGGCTTCCCGCGGCGGCGGGGCTGTGCGGCGCGGGCGGCGCGAAAGAAGTAGCGGCAATGATGCGAGGAGGAGAAACGAGGCCGTGCCCGGGGTACTTATATGAGGGAGGGGAGAGGCGGCTTGGACGAGGGGCTCCGAGGCCGTGGAGGTGCCGGACTCCAGCGGGAGTCCAGCTCGGGCACGCGAGGAAGAAGGCGCAAGCGACTTGGGTCAAGGGCTGGGCTGCCAGCCTTTCGGCCAAAAGTTTTTTTTAAACACTTTTCCAGACAAAAATAATAATAAAACTAAATAAATTAAAATATTATATGGGCATATAATATATGAAATTTTTTAGAAAAATATTTTCTGCAACATGGACATTTTTCTAGCATCAAATAAAATCCATACAAATTTAAATAAAGCAAAGAGTGCTACTGCTACAATAGAACCCCATAAAAATCATTTTAAAATACCAAAATAATTTCAAATTTATTTCTCTCCAATTTTCTGATGTAGGGAATCATTTTACCCAATTTTCCATATATTTTATTTTTGGAGAAAAATAATTTGAATAAAAACCAAATAACCCCAAATTCAAAATAATTTCAAAGGGACTTTAAATTTGAATTATTTTAAACTTCCAACTCATATTTCATATGTTTTGAAGAAGTCATTTTATCTTCTCTCATGAAAATCATTGAGTTGCATGAAGTTTATGAAATGGAAATATTTCCGAATGAAATTCAAATCTTTTCGAAACCCTTTTCATTTATTTAAATGGAAGAAGTCATGTCATCTTCTCTCCAGGATTTTGTGGTGAAAAGAATTTGAATTCATGGAGATCTTAAATGAAAAATGGAAGTTTGGGAAAGTCCTTTTATTCCCTCTGATTTAACTTTCAAAAAGTTTCAGTTTCACTCACTTTCAGTCAATCAATCACACAACAAACAAACAATCTATCAAATCTATTTATTTAATATAACATTCCAAAATTTGGAATTTTTAGATGTTACCAAACTACCACCCTTAAAATGAATCTCGTCCTCGAGATTCGGAGAGGCTAGAAAGAAATAGGTTAGGTTTGGGGGTCTTCTCAAAATCCATGAATCATCATAGGGGGTCTGGGGTGCTACCACCCTTAAAAGCTTGGTTACGATTCCATCAAGACTCATATAATCCATCCTCTTTGTTGACAGTGTCGGTCTTCTCAAATTTTTCGGAAAATTCCTACTCTAGGCTCTTCCGGTAGTGGCATAACCTTTTCATCAACTCTTCTGTCCTTTCATCTTGGTAAGGTTATTTCGAGACTGAATCTTCTTAGCTGACGGGTCTGGCGCCAATGCTAAACCACTATCGATATCTCATGGTGGTCAACAATTTGTGGTTTCTCTTGCAGGAAATGGGTCTGGTTGAACCTCATTGTATATCCTACGATTGGCAACAGCTGCCGTGTAAGGGAAAGAATTATCATACCATTCTAAGGTTTAAACAAGGTTTTGATCATCGTCGCTCTACTATGGGTAGGTCACTCAGATTTGCCATCCCATATAGCAAGGCGAATAAGAAGAGTAAGTCAGTATGGTGATCAATCCATCCTGCACCCAAATCATTACCTTGTTACGTTTTAGCGAATCTCACATTCTAACACTCGGTCATCCTCACAAGCATTCCAGAATTTCTCTTGTCGATGAACTGGGTTCGGATAAATCCATTGATTCTGCAAGCCAGACAAACATCTATCGGTCCTTCACAACTCTCAGGTTTTTGCGTTACTCCTATAAGATCGTCTGCCGATAAACGTAACTTTTTCCAGGGTTTTTCCTTCAGCAAGAGTGTGCTTGCTTCTTGGCAGGTCCTGGGGCCTGTGGCTTATGGCCCATCTCATCACTTGTAAACCTTGAACTCATCATCAGGGCAACTAATCATTAATCCAACATCCAGCTTTCTAACATTCTTAAATCAATCCAATTATACTGTCTCTCTTCCTTCTACTGGTACCAAACTAAGACATGATTACTCGACTCATCATGGAGTTACAATTGCTCCATATTACCAACATTCTGCCTCCTTATATCCAATAGTACTTCATTCCTTCATATTCTTGGGATATCCCACATATCGAGACAAAACTCGTACTCATCTTGTCCAACGTCCACTCCGTGGAATATCATTATCTTTTCCAAGGGTCAAGTGTCCTCACAGGGTACTGCCACCCTTGAATTGCACAAACTCATCCATAGACCATATTTCTCATATCCTCGAAAATGGTCAAAATCCTTCTTCATTTAGTAACAACCCATAAAAATCCAAATCAGTACCATCGATGCTAACTTCATTGATTTTCAAACTATTACAATCTCCTGCATTTCCATTACATGCCTCAACTCAACACCTCAATAATAAAAGGAAGGTTCCCACTACTACTACTATTTCTCACAGTCTCAACTATTTATCAAAGGCTCCTTCTCCTTGGGACAAACTCTGGCAAAGTGCCCTGCTTCATTACAACGGAAACATATTACTTCTGACAAGTCTCGAGGTTTCCTTGTGATTTCAAGGCCTCCTTGGGTCATCGGCTTCCTTTTTGGGCAACCGCTGAAGTAGTGCCCTGACTCCTTGCTCCTGAAACAGGTGATATGACTCAGGTCCTTTCTGGAATCCAATCTAGTTCTCTTCCTGGACTTTCCGTTCCAATCAAGGCTTCTATTTCCTGTGGGTCAGACTCTACTTCCTCCATCGGGAATTCTACTAGATCCCCATTCAAACAATTCTGGGAGATGTGTCCTTCTTCTCCACATGAATAGCAAGACCTGGTGCAGGGTTTAATTGGTTCTTCTTTGGGTGTGTCCTCCACCTCTTCCTTCATCACAGGTTCTTCTAAAATTTCCACGAGGGCTCCTTTCATTGCTTCTTTCTTCTACTGGATGGTTCTTTGTACCATGGGGTAAATGTGACACTAAGCAGGGTAGTGGGTATTCCCTTCACACAAGAAACAAGTGGTATTCCTAATTGGGCATTCTTCAGCTGGGTGACTTCCATGACAATTAGGGCATCCATCCTTGTGTTCTTTATGGTTGTGTCCTATTTCTCCACAAAGCTTGCACGCACAAGGTTTCTTCATATCATTTCCATAAGGCTTCAATTTCTGGGACACAAACCGAGACTTTGGCAAAGTCAACTTAAATTCTTTCCAAGTGGTTACTCCTTGCCATCCATTGATGGTTTGGTACATCCTCCACCCAGTAGCGGCACCTCTTTCAAAGCACTGAAGAGCATGCTGGATCATATCCTTTTTAGCTATAGTGTTATTCTCCACATGATCCTCAATGTTCTGAATCCATCGGTCTGACTCCAATTGACTTATCGGTCTAGAAAATAGGAGTTCATCTCCATTCATCCTCTATTGGGTCCAAGGGTTTTGGGGTGGGATAAGAGAGATAGGAAGGGATACACACAAAGCAAACAATAGTTTTGAAAAGACAGATTTTATTTTGTAGTTGTCGGAAAAACATCAAACAAATGACAGCTTCGTCGCATCTAACATAGGTATATAACAGGGTTTTGGTCTTCTAAAGGTCCATAAATCTTCAAATTCGCCAAACTCTTCAAGTCTTGTTCATGTCTCCGATGGCTTCTTCCGATCGTGCTTGTCCTTATCAAGTCATTTTGCCTGTTCATCTCTGTTGACGCGAAGTCTCTTGTGACATCCTTTAATATTCTGGAGTTGCATTCCAAACTTCTGCATTTCAACATCCTTGGCATGAACCATGGTCCTACTGTCATTCTGTTCCTGACGAATTCTCCGGTATCTCGAGGTTTTGCTCCTCCAGTTTGGCTACTTTCAGCTTCTTGGTCCGGAGTTCTTCACGAAATGCTTCCTTGTCAAATACGGCTTCCTGAAGGTTCATCTTAAACTTCCTGATGTAATACTCAAGATCCTGGCGATACACCAGCTAAGGTTAAAACTGCATCCTTTGCTGATAGATGCTCCATCAGCCTTCTACCATCCAATCCTTCCGAAGAAATGCATGCTTAACTCAGCACGGTGGCAATAGCATGAGCGGGCGATAACATTATGGATAGCCGTGTTTCTACCCTTGTCATTGCCATAAGCTATCATTCATAGTTGATATCTTCTTCCTTAGGGTTTCCTTGACAAAACTTTAAGTTCTAATGCTCCATGTTCCGGTCTTTCTCTGATACACTTTGATCTCGGGTATTGACAACTTCCATAGTCTGACAAATTCCATAAGGGTAGCGTTCCTAGGTCATACAAATTTGGAAATTCTTCAAAGCCTTCAAATTCTCCTAGTCTTTGGAGTCTTCACCATTGTAGTTTCCATTATTATAATGCACGGTAAAAATCCTCTTTATTCCGAAGTGGTCTTAGTTGTCCAATATCTTCTACTTCTTGGAGTGGTCTCATCAGTTGAATATTCGCGTGGTCAAAAGGGGAAAAGGGGTAAAGTCTAACTAAAAGGGAAATTTGATAAAGCTCAGAAAAGAAGAGAGGAAAAAGATCTTTTTGAAAAGAAAGTTGTAGAGAAAATCTTTCCTATGGGCTTGCTAGTTTCAAGGGGTCACGTCCTATAGTAAACATGTGCTCTGATACCATCTTGTAGCGACCCGACCTCAGACGGTCAAGTCTCTATGCTTAAGTGTCATCCCAGGATCGTATGCTGACACACACAATACTCGAGGGTTTATAATAGAGGTAAATCACATGTATAAAGTAACGTAAATACTATTACCTCAATCCATGTAGCGGAAGTAACAACAAGGTTGTGGATTCCCATCAACACCAACGGCAAAGTTGAGTGTAGAAATCGAACCCTAACGTATCACTTACTTGTCGTAAGATTCCTGCAACATGAGACGTTGCAGCCACAAAGGGTCAGTACATTGGATGTACTGGCAAATTCACACCATAGGATAATGATGAATAATAACTATCACTACATGCATATTTGGCTGGTGGAAAGCTCTATGGTTATCATTTTTGCGTAAAGCTGGTTTTTCCCTACAACAAAGGAATACATTTTATTTAACTACAAAGTTTGTTGAAAACATTAAGAAGGTTCCTCCAACTCAATCCCCAAAATAATAGTTATAACCCAAAAAATTAATTAAGTAAAGTGATGAGATCAACATGATAATCCAAATACCAGAGACTCAAGATGTCCATAACTAGGGACACGGCTAATCATGATTAGTTTGTACACTCTGCAGAGGTTTGTGCACATTTCCCCACAAGACTCGATCTCCTCCGTTGGATTTCTCGCACTACATGGTGTTTTAGAAGCGGATGACCGAGACACAGTCTTTCAGAAACATTAACTCTTTACTCTAGGTGGACAGTTACACCTACTTTCCCCTACATCTGCTAGCCCACCACTGAAAGAGGTCATGCAACATACTCAACTATGCTAGAGCCCATAATAGCTTGTGGCTGCACACGGAAGTTTCTAGCATGAATAATCTTATGATCCCTTTGAGCCTGGGTGGCATTCCATAGGGTAATCACACGGGTACTCCGGGATTCCCTTGGGCAAGCACTGGGTTCTCCAGGTGCCCGGGCAAACCACTGGGTGCTCCAGGGTGCCCCAACCAATCCACCCAGATGTATATTAATGTAGCCACCTTAAGTTAACCATTAATGATAACTCTCACATCTGTCATGAATACACTCAACCAATCCACGTCTACAAGCATAGCAGAGCAGTATGAGCATAACGTAAAAGTAACTCCCAAGGTTTGAATGCAGGACAATAGGTTCCTACCTCATCAACTACTTCCCAATACCCACATGTTATCAAAATCCTAACCATGCAGTGTTTGAGGATTGAAACTAATGCATACAAAATGGGTAACAAACGGGTGTGATCAAAGTGTGAACTTGCCTGTACTGATGATGATGGTTCGCGCTCATAACTCCTGTTAGTTCTACTCGTCACACTCCGTTCAATCTATCGTGAGCAAACAATAGTAACCACACATAAGCAATCACTCAAAAGATCGGAAAGAACGAAGAAGATAATTCAGAAAACATCAAAACCAACTCTTGCAACATAAAACGATTTCTAACAGTACCAAAATTATGAGAATTTGGCCTTATCAGAAAGTTTAGGTCAAGAGCTTCGATTTGCAAAAAGAATCATCTCAAACGGAGTTACGAAACTCGAGTTCTAATCAAACAAAGTTCAAATACAAATCTGTTTTAATTCAAATTTTAAAACTTTCAAAAACCTGTTGAAGTTGTTTTACTGGATAGAGGGGATCATAACGAAGAAGTGGGCGTTGGTTTCATTGGATTTTGATAAACGAGTAAAAAGTTGCACTAGTTTGAAAAGCAGGGGCTAAACTATAAATAAAGCATCTACAAAGAAGTCCCTGACTAAAACTAACAAAAAAAGAAAAAAACTAAATAAGGAACGTTCGCTATAGTGGCTTACATGACGAAAACCATTCGCTACAAATCCTAAACTAGCGATTGTCCACTAATTAACCTAACTAATAAATAAAACCGACTTTAGAAGAAAACAGAGAAAACCTGAAAAAAATAAACCGGACCGGGGGCGGTTTATACCGGTTCGGGGCGGATCAGATCCGGCGGTTGCGGATCGGTCAACACCGGCGGCTTCCGGCAGCGGCGTCACGAGACGGCAGTGGCGGGCTGGTGTGAAGGCGAAGCGGCGGCGCTAGCTGGGCGGCGAAGTCCAACGGCGGCGGTGCGGTGCAGGCATGAGGCGAGGAGGAGAAACGGGGCCGGGCCCGGGGTACTTATAGGAGGGAGGGGAGAGGCGGCTTGGACGAGGGGCTCCGAGGCCGTGGAGGCGTCGGACTCCGGCGGGAGTCCCGCTCACGCACGCGAGGAAGAAGGCGGCACGGGCGACTTGGGCCGGCAGGGCTGGGCCGGCCCAGTTCGGTCGGTCAAAAGTTTTTTTAAACACTTTTCCAGACAAACAAAAATAATAAAAACAAAATAAATTAAAATATTATATAGGCATATAATATATCACAATTTCCAGAAAAATATTTTCTAAAACATGAACATTTTTCTAGAACCAAATAAAATTCACACAAATTGAAATAAAGCAAAGAGTCCTACTGCTGCAATAAAACCCCATAAAAATCATTTTAAAAATACCAAAATAATTTCAAATTTATTTCTCTCCAATTTTCTGATGTAGGGAATCATTTTACCCTATTTTACATATATTTTATTTTTGGAGAAAAATAATTTGAATAAAAACCAAATAATCCCAAATTCAAAATAATTTCAAAGGGACTTTAAATTTGAATTCTTTTAAACTTCCAACTCATATTTCATTTGAAGAAGTCATTTTATCTTCTCTCATGAAAATCATTGAGTTGCATGAAGTTTATGAATTGGAAATATTTCTGAATGAAATTCAAATCTTTTTGAAACCCTTTTCATTTATTTAAATGGAAGATGCCATGTCATCTTCTCTCCAGGATTTTGTGGTGAAAAGAATTTGAATTCATGGAGATCATAAATGAAAAATGAAAGTTTGGGAAAGTCCTTTTATTCCCTCTGATTTAACTTTCAAAAAGTTTCAATTTCACTCACTTTCAGTCAATCAATCACACAACAAACAAACAATCTATCAAATCTATTTATTTAATATAACATTCCAAAATTTAGAATTTTGGGATGTTACATAATAGGTAGGTATGGTGGTTGTTTTGAGGAAGGGTATATGGTGGGTTTAATGCACGGGCGAAAGTTGCGCGGTATTAGAGAGGCTCGCAATGGTGGAAGGGTGAGAGTGCGTATAATCCTTGGACTCAACATTAGTCATAAAGAACTCACATACTTATTGCAAAAATTTATTATCGATCAAAACAAAGTACTACACGCATGCTCCTAGGGGATAGATTGGTAGGAAAAGACCATCGCTCGTCCCCGACCGACACTCATAAGGAAGACAATCAAGAATAAATCATGCTCCGACTTCATCACATAATGGTTCACCATACGTGCATGCTACAGGAATCACAAACTTTAACACAAGTATTTCTGCCAATCCACAATTACCCACTAGCATGACTCTAATATCACCATCTTTATATCTCAAAACAAATGCAAGGAATCAAACTTCTCATATTATTCAATGCTCTTATATGAAAGTTTTTATTATATCCCTCTTGGATGCATATCATATTAGGACTAAATTCATAACCTAAGAAAATTACCATGTTGTTTTAAGACTCTCAAAATAATATAAGTGAAGCATGAGAGTTCAACAATTTCTATAAAATAAAGCCACCGCCGTTCTCTAAAAAGATATAAGTGAAGCACTAGAGCAAACTGCCTAGCTCAAAAGATATAAGTGAAGCACATAGAGTATTCTAATAAATTCACAATTAAAGAGTGTCCCTCTCAAAAGGTGTGTACAACAAGGATGATTGTGTCAAACTAAAAAGCAAAGACCCATATCATACAAGACGCTCCAAGCAAAACACATATCATGTGGTGAATAAAAATACAGCCTCAAGTAAATTTACCAATGGATTGAAGACGAAAGAGGGGATGCCATCTGGGGCATCCCCAAGCTTAGATGCTTGGTTGTCCTTGAATATTACCTTGGGGTGCCTTGGGCATCCCCAAGCTTAGTCTCTTGCCACTCCTTATTCAATAGTCCATCAAATCTTTACCCAAAACTTGGAAACTTCACAACACAATACTCAACAGAAAACTCATAAGATCTGTTAGTATAATAAAATAAATCACCACTTTAGGTACTGTTGTGAACTCATTCTAAATTTATATTGGTGTTATATCTAATGTATTCCAACTGCTCCATGGTTCATACCCCCCATACTACACATAGATTCATCAAAATAAGCAAGCAACACATAGAAAACATTATCTATCAAAAACTGAACAGTCTGTAGTAATCTGGAAACTCCGTATACTTCTGTAACTCCAAAATTCTAAAAAATTAGGACAATCTACGCAATTTTATATCAATCCTTGCTAACAAGCTTATGTTCTGTTCTACCTTGGAGTATTACCATCTTTTATATCAAGATGTAGTGAGAATTGCTCCACCTCTTGAGAATTCTTGATATAGTGATACTTCTCGCCAACACCATTTTTTCTTGGTTCCCGTGTTGTTTCTAACCAGAATACCAACAAGTGAATGGTGATTCCTAGATTCAGTACTTCTAGAAACCCTATTTCTTTGAAGTTAATGGCCAATAATTTCATTATAGTGTGTTGGTTGCTAAATCGCCATTGTAAAATTGATCGTGCAACCCAGTCTGTATTCCCTAGTGCACCTTTCGATCAATGAGTTGAGATTGTGCAAATCTCTCCATCCTTTGATATTCTGATGACGATTCCCATCCAGAACTCGGTTGCATGTTGATCTAAGGCTTCCTTGTGATCATGATTGTCTTGGAAAATGTATTCGCGTGTGTCTTGTGATCCAACTCATGTCTCAGAGCTTGCTTCCAATTCATTTCCCGAGAATCTTGCAGTGACATCTTGTTGATTTGTGCTGCACCCTTTTCCTCCCCAGGCATGCTAAGTTTGAAGTATCCCGAGACCAATCAGATCTGAATCTCAGGTAATTTGATGGTTGGAACATTTTCCAAGAATAATAACATTGGCCTCTAGGTAACCTGGTAATGTGATGTTATGGCTAGCACATGTGGCCGGATGACCTATTGTTATAGTATCTTGTTCAGCAAGATTAGCCATTCCCGTCGTGGACTCGACCAAGAAATGGCAGAGGTCGTTCTTTTATGTGAAGAACGTCAATTCGGCAGTCGATCGCGTCAATCTGCCCCCCTTCAACAACATCTTGTCGAGCGAGAAGAAGAACTGGAAACACATCCCCCAACAGCCGTTTGGGGAGACTGTGAACATCTTCAGCCAGGTCGATGTCAATCACACTTGTATCACCCAGGTCTTAGATCGATCCCATGCCATTCAGAGTGGAGTAATACTACCAGGGAACAACAATCTTGAAATTAAACTTGAATATGCTATGATTCTACAAAATAACAATAGAAAAGCAACACAAACACCAATAAAATATGTGCCAAACTAACATTAGAGAGATCAATATATAGGAAAGGATTGCAGTTGGGCATAGTTAATGGAATGAAACGCGATAGTAATTGTTTGCATGAAACTAACATGAGACATAGAGAGGCTAACCACACGTGTTGCCGTGTAGGAGGAGGCTAGAGATGGAACAATTCTTCCTGCTAAGAAAATTCTTCCTACAACGCATAAATCAGATCTGCCTACCAAGCTAACTGAAAAACTCATTCAGTTCGAAGGAGAAAGAATGGAGGGAGAGCCCTCACCTCTGGTGGAGGTGATGTTGGAGGAGGACGCTGGTGGTGGCATTTATGGCTCGCCTGGAGGCCGATTAGACAACGGGGATTGGAGTTTGGGCCATCGAACCTGCGAAGGTGGTGCTCACGAGGCTCCGGGTCAGCAGCATCATGCGGGTCTGCTGGTGACGGGCAAGTAAGGCTTGGCTGACAGCGCCACGGTATGGAGAGGTAGATAGAGGCAAAGAGAGAAGAATTGTGTGGTGGATAGAGGAGAGAGAGAGAGAGAGAGAGAGAGAGAGAGAGAAGAATGGTGCGTGATACGTCTCCAATGTATCTATAATTTATTAAGTATTCATGCCATGTTTACAACAAATTTATATGGTTTTGGTATGATTTGCATGGAACTAACCCGGATGATCTTTGTTTTCAGTGAGAACTACCGTGGTGTTGTTTTTTTGTGCAGAAATGAAAGTTCTCCAAATGAGCTCAGACTTTTTGACGATTTTTTTGGAACAAAAGAGACCCCGAAGCTTCGTGGGAGGGCCAGAAGAGCCACGAGGAGGGCACAACCCACCAGGGAGCGCCTGGTGGGCCTGGCTCGCCCCGGTGGGTTGTGCTCACCTCGAGGCCCATCTTCGCGTGAAACAAATGCCAAAAAATCCTATAAATAGAGAAACCATCAGAAATAAACCTAGATCATAAGTTGCGCTGCCGCAGGCCTATGTAGCCACCGAAAACCAATCTAGACCCCGTTCCGGCACCCTGCCGGAGGGGGGAGTCATCTCCGATGGCCATCTTCATCATCCCGGCGGCCACCACGATGAGGAGGGAGTAGTCCACCCTCAGGGCTGGGGGTTTGTACTAGTAGCTATGTGCTTAATCTCTCTCTCTCTCTCTCTCGTGTTCTTGAGATGTCACGATCTTGTTGTATTGCTGGCTTTGTTAATATAGTCGGATCATATGGTGTTTTCCCCTCTCTATCTTGTGATGAATTGAGTATTCCCTTTGAGATTTCTTTTTATCGGATTGAATATTTTTATGGATTTGAGATCACTTGATATATGTCTTGCAAATGAATACTCGTGGTGACAATGGGGTATTATTTTGATTCACTTGATATACGTTTTGGCACTCAACTCACGGATTCCCGCGGTGACATTGGGGTAATCTATGCATAGGGGTTGATGCACGTTCTCGTCTTTTGTTTCTCCAGTAGAAATCTTGGGGCACTCTTTGAGGTTCTTTGTGTTGGATTGAGTATTATGAATCTGAAATTATTTGGTGTTATTTTAGTATGAAATCTTGGATAGATCGATCGGAAATAATAGCTTCGAGGTGGTTTCGTACCCTACAAACTATTTCTTTGTATGTTCTCCGCTAGATAGGAACTTTGGAGTGATTCTTCGTTGCACGTTGAGGGACGGTTATATGATCCAATTATATTAACATTGTTGAGAGATTACACTAGTGAAATTACGGACCCTAGGCCTCATTTTCAAGCATTGCAATACCGTTTTTGTGCCCGTTTACTATTTGCTACCTTGATGTTTTTATTTATTCAAATTATGAAAATACATTTCTACCATCCATATTACACTTGTATCACCATCTCTTCGCCGAGCTAGTGCACCTATACAAATTTCCATTGTATTGGGTGTGTTGGGGACACAAGAGATTTCTTGTATTTGATTGCAGGGTCATTTGAGAGAGACCATCTTCATCCTACACCTCCCACAGATTGATAAACCTTAGGTCATCCACTTGAGGAAAAATTGCTACTGTCCTACAAAACGCTGCGCTTGGAGGCCCAACATGTGTCTACAAGAATAAAGTTGTGTAGTATACATCAAGCTCTTTTCTGGCGTCGTTGCCAGGGAGGCTAGGTAAGCGGCACTCACATCCCGTCAACGAATCTCTTTTCTGGCGCCGTTGCCGGGGAGGTGAGTGCATGAAGGTATATTTTTAGATCTTGCAATTGAATCTTTTAGTTTCTTGTTTTATCACTAGTTTTGTTTATAAAAGAAAACTACATAAAAATGGAATTAAGGTTGCATCATATTATTGATCATCTTTATAATATCTTTTTTTGAAAATGATGGATCGGAAAACAGTGCTCAATTGTTAGAAGAAGAAGTCAATAAAATGTTTGGCACAAAATATTTAAATGATGAATATGATTGCAATGTTGTTAGTATAAATTCTTTGAATATCGATGATGCTAATGATATGCAAAGCCATAAGCTTGGGGATGATATGTTTGATGAAGATGATATTTTTACTCCCCCAAGATTTGATGTGCAAATTTGTTATAATGATTGCATGCCTCCTATTTATGACGATTATAATGATGAAAGTGGATTTGGAGAGGTCATGACTTTATTTAGTGATGAATCCACCATTTTGGATGAGGCTTCAATTGACTATGATAACAAAGTTGCTATCTATGATGATTATGGTGATGACATGTATGCTATAAAGAATAATGATAGCCATTAAACTTATCATCATGATTTTAATTTTCAATCCCATGATAGTTTTATTTTGTTGAGTTTGCTCCCACTACTATTCATGAGAATAAATTTGCTTATGTGGAGAGTAATAAATTTTCTATATTTTTGTGTCATGAAAAGAATGCGTTATGTGATGGTTACATTGTTGAATTTCTTCATGATCCTACTGAAATTTTTATGAGGGAGGAGCTTATGCTTGTAGGAATTGCAACAATATCAAGTTTCCTCTCTATGTGTTGAAAATCTTGAAGTTGTGCTTGTTTTGCCTTCCTATGCTAGTTGATTCTTGTTCCCATAAATTGTTTGATCACAAAATCCCTATGCATAGGAAGTGGGTTAGACTTAAATGTTCTTGCCATGTGCTTCATGATGCTCTCTTTGTGTTTCAATTCTTATCTTTTATGCGAGCATCATTGAAATCATCATGCCTAGCTAAAAGGCATTAAAGAAAAGCGCTTGTTGGGAGACAACCCAACACTTTTACCTACTATTTTTGTGTGTTTACATGATTGCTACTGTATTAATCATGTTTTATAGCTTTTGTTTCAATAAAGTACCAAGTAAAGCCTTTGGGATAGTGTGGATGATAATTGACTTGATTCTGTCCAAAAACAGAAACTTTTGCGCTCAGTCCAGGAAATTTGAAAATTCACTGGAGCATGCTAAAATTCTGAATTTTTTCAGATGATAGATATATAAATTACCCAGGTTTTCCTATTTTTTCAGAATTTGTGGATTAGAATAAGTATGGTAGTTATCCAGATCATTACAGACTGTTCTGTTTTTGACAGATTCTGTTTTCAATGCATAGTTTGCTTGTTTTCTAATTTCTATGGCTTATATTGCTCAATATAAATTGTGGAAATTATATGCTACAGTAGTCATTGTGTGAAAACAATTATGAATCTTGTCTTTGACAGTACCAAAGTGAAATGATTTGCTCTTTATCATACTAACCTATCTCACGAAGTTCCGTTAAGTTTTGTGTGATTGAAGTTTTCAAATTTTGAGTGAGATGTCGATATGAGGAGAATAAGGAGTGACAAGACCCTAAGATTGGGTATGCCCATGGCACCCCAAGGTTTTATTCAAGGAATATCCAAGAAACTAAGCTTGGGGATGCCCCGGAAGGCATCCCCTCTTTCGTCTTCAACATTATCGGTAACAACACTTAGAGCTATGTTTTCATTCGTCACATGATATGAGTTTTACTTGGAGCATCATTTTGTTTTGTTAGGATTTGCTTGTTGTTATTTAATGTTTTGCATCTTTATTTTCAATAAAAATATCAAGTATAGCCTTTGCCATGCTTATTTTGCAAGTCTACATGTTGCTGTTTGAAAACAGAAAGTTTATTGTTGTTGCAAAAATTCCCTAGAAAAGTAAAAATGTGATAAAATGTTGAAACTTTTTGCAAAATAAGCTATGATAAATTTTCTGTAGTGTGGTAAAATTTTCATAATTTTTTGGAGTCTAAGAAGTATTGATACTCTTGCATTCTTTACAGACTTTACCGTTTTGGCAGATTGCTTTTATGGTTGCATTGTTTGCATATGTTTGCTTGTTTAATGATTCTTTTTGCGGATAGGAGTATTAAATATGCAGAGGCATTTAGTATGCAATGTTGAATAATAATTTTAGTGATTTGCTATAGTAGAAAATGATAAGGTTTTTGCATTGGTTTATACTAACTTATCTCACGAGTTCTTGTTGAGTTTTGTGTGGATGAAGTTTTAAGATTTAGGGAAACCGTGATATAAAAGGAATTAAGGAGACACAAAAGCTCAAGCTAGGGGATGCCCATGGAATCCCAAGATAATATTTCAAGAAGTCTCAAGCATCTAAGCTTGAGGATGCCCTGGTAGGCATCCCACCTTTCTTCACCAACAATTATCGGTTAGTATCGGTTGATCCTAAGTTTTTGCTTCTCCACATGATGTGTGTTATTCTTGGAATTTCATTTTGTTTCGTTGTGATTGTTGTTTTAATAAAAGTCTTAGATCTGAAAGTTTTTAATAAGAGAGAGTCCTCGGTTAGCTACCCCTTTACTTAACTACTCACATGATCTTCACCAATATCTTTTTGGAGTAGCTTGTCATTTACTCTTATGCTTCACTTATATCTTATGAGTAAATTGTTGAATGAATTGAATATCACGAAGTTGAAATTATATCATGCCTAGTGGTAGCTTCACATTGGGTTTACAAAGTGAAATCTTTTGAAGCTTGACAATCACAATATTGGTCATACAAGCAATTCATGAATGATTACTATAAGGAAGAGAACTTTCACACGCAAATACACTATCATGGAAATCTTTTGTGATTGTGAGCCCCCATCAAAATATTATATGACAAAATTGTTGACGTTGGACAAGGAAGACAACGTAATGGTTTATGTTTGTTCATATTCACATAGAAGTTATATTGTCATAGATCCTTCAACATGTGGTGCTTGCCCCCCATCTTTGCTAGCCAAAAATTCTGCACCAATTAGAGATACTACTTGTGCATCCAAAAACCCTTAAACCCAAATCTTATTTTCAAGTGTCCACCATACCTACCTAAGGATTGAATAAGATCCTTCAAGTAAGTTGTCATCGGTGCAGTAAGGCAATAAAAATTGCTTCTAAAAGTGCTAGATCATTTAGTGTAGGAGAAAATTGAGCGTTGTACGAACTTGTGATGGCAAAGAATAAAAGCGACAGACTGCATAATAAAGGTTGCTATTATAAGGGGCAATATAACGTGACGTTCTTTTGCACTAAGGGGTTGAGCATACAAACAAATAAGCGCATGGCAACCTCTGCTTCCCTCTGCGAAGGGCCTATCTTTTACTTTTCAGTATTTACTTTTATGCAAAGAGTCAAAGTTTTTCTCTCTATTCCTTTTTATTTTTCTCTTTTGGCAAGCATCATATGGTGAGGAAAGATCTAGGCACATATGTCCATTTGAATATGGGTAGCATGAGTTATTATTGTTGACATCACCCTTGAGGTGAATACATTGGGAGACAAAACAATAAGCCCCTATCTTTCTATGTGTCCGGTTGAAACATTTTGCCCATGTGTATGCGGTGAGTGTTACCAACCATAGAAGACTATATGATGGTTGAGTTTGTGGAGCTCTTACTTAAACTCTGTTGAATAAGTTGAATTACAATTGCTTGGTGACTGAGAATATAGGTTGTTGAGTTTCAAGAGAATTCATCGTTTGAACCTAAACATGTGAATTAGTTGCTACTTTACATGAGAAGTTTTATAAGAAAGAGTCGCTGTTATGATGCTAGGAAAAGTGATTGAAATTATCATTGATCAAACTTATGCACTTTGCTAGCATTCACACTTCATAAATTATTTCTTTTATCATTTACCTACTCGAGGACGAGTAGGAATTAAGCTTGGGGATGCTGATACGTCTCCAATGTATCTATAATTTATGAAGTATTCATGCCATGTTTACAACAATTTTATATGGTTTTGGTATGATTTGCATGGAACTAACCGGGACTGACGTTGTTATCAGTAGAACTACCGTGGTGTTGTTTTTCGTGCAGAAATGAAAGTTCTCCAAATGAGCTGAAACTTGTTGACGATATTTTTTGGAACAAAAGACACCCCCGAAGCTTCGTGGGAGGGCCAGAAGAGCCACGAGGAGGGCACAAACCACCAGGGTGCGCCTGGTGGGCCTGGATTGCCCCGGTGGGTTGTGCTCACCTCGAGGCCCATCTTCGCGTGAAACCGAAGCCAAAAAATCCTATAAATAGAGAAACCATCAGAAATAAACCTAGATCAGAAGTTTTGCCGCCACAGGACTCTGTAGCCACCGAAAACCAATCTAGACCCCATTCTGGCACCCTGTCCGAGGGGGGAATCATCTCCGGTGGCCATCTTCATCATCCCGGCGGCCACCACGATGAGGATGGAGTAGTCAACCCTCGGGGCAGAGGGTTTGTGATACGTCTCCAACGTATCTATAATTTTTTATTGCTCCATGCTATTATTTTATCATTCTTGGATGTTTTACAATCATTTTTAGCAACTTTATATCATTGTATGGGACTAACCTATTGACCCAAAGGCGGTGCGATTCTTGTTTTTTGCTTGTTTTTACATCGCAGAAATCAATATCAAACGGAGTCCAAAAACATGAAACTTTTGGAGATTTTTATGGACCGAACACCTAGGATGGGCCAGAGAAGCACTGGGGGTGCCCGAGGTGGGCACAACCCACCGAGGCGCACTGGGGCCAGGCGTCCGGTGGGTTGTGCCCACCTCGGTGGCCTTCCGCACCCCCTCTTTACCCCATAAATTCCCAAAAATTCCAAAAACCCTCGGGGTTAACCTAGATCAGAAGTTCCACCACCGCAAGGCTCTCTAGCCACCGAAAACCAATCTAGAACCGTTTTGGCACCCTGCCGGAGGGGGGAATCATCTACGTGGCCATCTTCATCATCCCGGCGGCCACCACGATGAGGAGGGAGTAGTCCACCCTCGGGGCTGAGGGTTTGTACAAGTAGCTATGTGTTTAATCTCTCTCTCTCTCTCTCGTGTTCTTGAGATGTCACGATCTTGATGTATCGCGGGCTTTGTTAATATAGTCGGATCATATGGTGTTTTTCCCTCTCTATCTTGTTGTGATGAATTGAGTTTTTCCCTTTGAGATTTTGTTGTTATCAGATTGAATACTTTGATGGATTTGAGAACACTTGATATATGTCTTGCAATTGAATACTCGTGGTGACAATGGGGCATCATATTGGTTCACTTGATATATGTTTTGGTACTCAACTCGCGGATTACCGAGGTGAGATTGGGGTAATCTATGCATAGGGTTGATGCACGTTCTTGTCTTTGTTTCTTCGGTAGAAATCTTGGGGCACTCTTTGAAGTTCTTTGTGTTGGATTGAGTATTATGAATATGAATTTGCTCTGGTGTTATTTTAGTATGAACTCTAGGATAGATCGAACAGAAAGAATAGCTTTGTGTTATTTTAGTATGAACTCTTGAATAGATCGAATGGAAAGAATAGCTTTGAGGTGTTTTCGTACCTTACAAACAATTTATTCTTATGTTCTCCGCTAGATAGGAACTTTGGAGTGATTCCTCATCGCACTTTGAGGGGTGGTTATATGATCCAATTATATTAGCATTGTTGAGAGGTTGCACTAGTGAAAGTACGGACCCTAGGCCTCATTTTCAAGCATTGCAATACTGTTTTTGTGCCCGCTTACTATTTTCTACCTTGCTGTTTTATTTATTCAGATTATAAAAATATATTTCTACCATCCATATTACACTTGTATCACCATCTCTTCGCCGAACTAGTGCACCTATACAATTTGCCATTGTAATAGGTGTGTTGGGGTCACAGGAGATTTCTTGTATTTGGTTGCAGGGTTGTTTGAGAGAGACCATCTTCATCCTACACCTCCCATGGATTGATAAACCTTAGGTCATCCACTTGAGGGAAAATTGCTACTGTCTTACAAAACTCTGCGCTTGGAGGCCCAACACGAGTCTACAAGAATAAAGTTGCGTAGTAGACATCAATTTGTACCTGTAGCTATGTGTTTAATCTCTCGCTCTCTCTCTTGTGTTCTTGAGATGTCACGATCTTGATGTATCGCAGGCTTTGTTAATATAGTCGGATCATATGGTGTTTCCCCCCTCTATCTTGTAATGAATTGAGTTTTCCCTTTGAGATTTAATTTTACCGGATTGAATACTTTTATGGATTTGAGAGCACTTGATATATGTCTTGCAAATGAATACTCGTGGTGACAATGGGGTATTATTTTGATTCACTTTGTCGGTGTACTAGAGTAGGGGTACCCTAATATCCCGAACTTGTGCACGGGCAGTTACAGCCCTCCGCGGCAAGGCTTACCGGGTGACCGCCAAGGTCCTCCGTGGTTCCTTTGGAGCCATTCAAGAACAAAGTATTCAAGCCAAGGAGACAAGGCCCGGCAAGAGGAGCTTGCCGGAAGGCCACCCAAGGCACCTAGGAGACAAGGCCCGGCAAGAGGAGCTTGCGGGAAGGCCCGATGAGCGACAAGCTTGGGACGCGACAAGACAACAATCATGACAAAGGCGCTTGCCGCAGCAGACCACCACTCTGTACTGCGCTCCGGCACATCCACTAACGTGTCGCCACAGGACCTTTCCAGCGTGTGGCAAGAGGTCAGGCTTGAGCACGGTGTGGCAAGCGGCCCGACAAGATTGCCATCGTGTAAGCGGTGGCGCCCGACGGTCCCTTTACGCCTTTGTTAGAGGCGGCGTGAGCGGGCATTTAATGCCTTTGTCCCTGTCGTCGGGGTTAGGTATGATACAACTGTACAAGTAGCTGTACCAACCACTCCTTTTCCATTTTACCCTTGTCTACGTTGCCACTGCCGGAGACCCCTTTAGCATATAAAAGGAGGCCCATGCATAGCGTGGGGGGAGGTTCGCCGAGAGAACACTCACGCTCGGTCTCGTTAGCAGCTTGTGTGTCTTGTAGCACTCAGCGCTCTGAGCAAGAACTCAATACACTCGGACATGCAGCAATAGGAGTGTTATCTCTCCGGAGAGCTCAAGATGGGTAAGCGCTCGTGCTTCGCCTCGATCTGCTCTTCGATGCGACCTCCGCCCCGCTTGAACCGAAAGGGCTCGGTCCGCCGTCCCATAGGTGTTCGTGGGCGAGATCAACTTCCCGACATCTTTGGCGCGCCCGGTAGAAGCGTCGAGATTGTGTGAACCTGATCCGGCGTCCACGAAGCTAGATCTTCATCATCTTCATCGACATGCCACCGAAAAAAGAAGGCTTGGCGGCAGATGTTCCGTCGCGTCGAACCCACCACCACCGGAGCAAGCGGGTGGTGGGGTAGACGCCGGCGAAGAATGGACGTCGACGGGAGCCCACGGTGCTGCCAAGTCCAAGGACAAGGCTGCGCAGACCTCGGCGTCCGTACATGCACCGCGCCCGTCTCAGAGGCGCGGACCCGGCAACGTCATGGTATTCACAACGCCATACGCCGTTGGACCAAGATCGAGTTGGTGGATCTCGGGATGCTCAAGACCAGCATGCACGCCAACATCTTTGGCGGCGAGCGAAACGCGATCGCTGGACGGGAACGCTCCTTCTAACATAGTTAGAAGTTCGAGCATATCCGCTCCTCGCGCCGATCGCCATCGCCACCCACCACTCCAGCAGAAGCTTTGGCGAGAGCTCAACTGCTCTGGATTACCCTCCAACAGCCGACAAGGTCGATGAATGGAGGCCACCATTCGTAGTCTCATCGGCTTTGCTAACGGCGACGCTCCGCGGCAGCCGAGTGCATTGCTGCCGCGCAGGACTGCTAAACACGAGCCGGTGGCGGCAAACCGGTGGGGTGCAACCACCATGCACTCTCCGCCCGAAGGCCAAGATCGCCGACTCACCGGATCCACCTCGACAGCGACTCCACCGCATCATCGGATCCACGAGCTCGTCGCGATCGGCGCCAAGTTCTTCATGAGACAGCGGCAAGAAGACGCTCGAACTTCGCGCCGGCGAAGAGAAGCGGCGTCAATCCGACCAGCGGCTGGGCCCTCTGTCGACATGCATGCGCCTGGGGAACCAGCGACTTGCCGTGACGTGGTAGGTTGCCCTGCGTTCACTCGTGAGCTGCGGCAAGTCCAAAGGGCCCAAGAAGAAGAATTTCAAGCCGACGTGCAGAGAAGTACGACGGCAAGACGCATCCGTCGGAGTTCCTCGGCATCTACACCATCGCGGTGCAAGCTGCCGGGGCAAGACGACAAGATCCTCGCCAACTACTTCACCGGTGCTCAAGCCCAATGTCGAGATCTGGCTCATGCACTTGCCGGACAACTCCATATCCTCTTGGGCAGATCTATGCCATCGGTTTGTCGGCGCCTTTACAGCGGCCACAAGCCCCATGGCCAAGAAAGCGACCTTCATCTGCCGCCCGGAAGGAAGGAGAGCCCTAGCGCAAAGTACATTGAGAGATTCAGCGCGTCTGACAAAGACAACATCCCAGATGTCCACCCTGCCGCGGTAATCAGCGCGTTCCATCGAGCGTGCGAAACCGCGAGATGCGGGAGGAGATGGCGATGTGCAAGATCGAGAGGCGTCGATGAGCTATATGCCACTGGCCGACAAGTGTGCGCGTCTTTGAGGAAGGAGGAGACTCCCGGAGAGAATACTGAAGCGGGAGGATCGATGGTGAGGAGACCGCCTCGACAAAGAAAAACCGGCGGCGGAACAACAGGAAGAAGAAAGGCAAAGATGTGCTAGTTGTTGAGCAGTCCGCAGCGGAGGTGGCTCAAGAAAGCCAAAGCTGGTAGCTCCGGCAAGGAGGTTGCCGGCACCAACCGCCAGTATGGCGGTCGCCGACAAGCAGTGACGGCTCCAACAAACAAGATCTTGCAAGATCCACCGCACCAAGGGCCATGACCTCCGTGAGCTGCAAAAGGTCGAGCAGCTTGTCGAGCAGCGAAGGCTGAATACGAATGACGCGACAAGGAGAAGGCCCAGGAAGGTCCGGAGGAGCTAGCAAGAAACGCCTGCCGAGGAGGACGCCGCAGCAAAGGCCAAGCAGCGGCAAGGAGACAGACCTCCCGCGGCCGCGACAAGGATGAAGACGGCAGCGATGATGAAGACATGGATGATGACGAGACCGATGAGCGGGAGTTCTAAAGCCACAGAGGTCCTGTGGCGTTGTGGCGGTGCTTCTGCGCATACTTCACACCGCCAACTCAAGCGGTGGATGCGGAAGTCAATCTGGCGAGAACCATCCGTCGAGTCACGCAAGCCTCCGAAATGGTCCAAAGACGCCTATCATCTTTGATATCGAGGACCACCCTGATCGCGTAACTGCGGTCGGGTGCTTGCCGATGTTGGTTTCACCAACTATCCGCAACCTCAAGGTCACTAAGATGCTAGTTGACGGCGGGTCCGGCTTGAACCTGATCTCCTCCGCGGTGCTCCAGAAACTCCAGATCCCTGATGGCGAGCTCGAAGAGACCGGCACATTCCAAGGAATCAATCCGGGAAGGAGCAAGCCGAAGGGAAAGATCACGTTGCCGGTGACATTTGGCGTGAAGTTGAACTTCAGGACTGAGAGGGTCACTTTTGGCGTTCTTGACTTTCCATTGCATTACAATGGGATACTTGGCCGTCCGACTCGCCAAATTCATGGCAGCCTCTCACTATGCATACAACATCTTTGAAGATGCCAGGCCCGATAAGTGTCATCTCTGTCCTGGCGACAAGAAGGATGCTCTTATCTGCGCCGACAAGATCTACCGGAAGCGGCAGCTGCAGCAGATTGCAAAGCCACTTGCCGCTGAAGCTCCGGGCGAAGAAGAAGACCAAGTCCGGCAAGAGCTCTGATGCCCACTCCGGCAAGCGCACCTCTTCGGAGTGCTGCGCTACCGTCGAGGACGCACCATCGAGCTCCACCGGCAAGTGTAAGAAGATGATGGCAGCTCCACCAGAGACCAAGAAGGTGTCCGCCAAGGAGGACGGCACTAGTGGTACCTTCACCGTCAGTGCCACTCTCGACCCTAAATAGGAAGGCGCTCGTTGCTTTCCCTGCGGCGAACGTCGGCGTGTTTGCGTGGCAACCGTCGACATCCAGGTGTTCAGGTAAGTAATTGAGCACCATCTTGCCGTTTGTCCTCATCGCGCCCGTCAAGCGAAAGTCGAAGCGAAGCGGTGGGCGCCAAGAATTCATCGCAGAAGAAATCAAGAAATTGGAAGCGGCAGGCCTTGTCGAGGAGTGCTCCATCCTACGTGGTTGGCCAATCCTGTAGTTGTCGCAAGAAGGCAAGCGGGAAATGGAGGCTTTGTATCGACTTTACCGATGTCAATAAAGCTTGTCCCAAAGACCCATTTCCTTGCCGCGCATCGACAGATTGTTGACTCCACGGCCGGATGTGATTTGCTTTCATTTCGGATGCATACTCGAGGATATCATCGAGATCTTCATGGCGAAGAGGATGAGGAGAAGACCGCATTCATCACCCCATGTGGCACATATCTTGTTTCGCACGGATGCCTTTCGGATTAAAGAATGCTGGTTCAACATTTGCAAGAGTAGTCCATGACGCTTTTGAGCCGCAAATGCACAGAAATGTGGAAGCCTACATGGATGACATTGTGGTTAAAAGAAAGGACAAGGCGACTTTGATTCAAGATTTAGACGAAACCTTTGCAAATCTGCGCAAGATCAACCTCAAGCTCAACCCTGAGAAGTGTGTGTTTGGAGTCCCTTCCGGCAAGCTTCTCGGGTTCTTCGTGTCTCAGCGGGGAATTGAAGCCAATCCCGACAAGATCAAGGCCATTGAGCAGATTGAAGCACCAAAGCACGTCAAGGATGTACGAAGACTTGCCGGTTGTGTAGCTGCTCTCAGCAGGTTTATCTCTAGGTTCTGTTGAAGCGCCCTCGCCATTTTTCAAAATTTTGAAAAAGGCAGGTCCGATGAAATGGACTCCGGAAGCGAAGGCTGCGCTGCAGGAGTTGAAGAGATACATGTCCTCCACTCCAACACTTGTCGCACCTAAGCCACAAAGAGAAGTTGCTGCCATATATAGCGGCAACCAATCAAGCGGTTAGTGCTGCGTTAGTAGCGGAGAGGGAGGCGGATGATGAGCTAGCAACCATGGCAGATGCATCCAAATGACGAGCGGGGGCTTCACCGGCAAGCTCTGGTCCCGACAAGGATGGATCTACGCAGACGCATGAGAAGATGCGTAAAAGAATGGTGCAGCGCCTAGTTTACTTTTGTCAGTTCCCTTCTGCAGGGGCTAGCTCAAGGTACTACGGTGTGCAGAAATTGCTTTTCGGCCTCCTCATGGCCTCGAGAAAGCTGCGCCATTACTTCCGTGCACATGAGATCACGATCGTCACTCGTTTTCCGTGAAGAGGATCTTGCAAAATCCGGAGGCAACAGCAGAATTGTCAGTGGGCCTTTGGGAACTGTCAAGCTTTGGCCTCAAGTTTGAGAGCACTTCAACTATCCAAAGCGAGCATTGGCGGAGTTCACAGCAGAATGGACGCCAACACAAGATGAAGAAATTCGAAACGAGCATCCCGTCAAGGAAGCAAGCAAAGAGTGGCTAATGTACTTTGATGGTGCCTTCTCGCTGCAAAGGCGCCGGTGGGCGTGCTACTTGTTGCACCCACCGGAGAGCACCTCAAGCACGTAGTCCGGATGCACTTTCCCAAGTAGCAAGCAACAAACAATACCGCAGAGTATGAAGGTTTGCTTGCCGGTCTCGAGATCGCAGATGAACCTTGGGATCAAGAAGCTCATTGTCAGGGGTGACTCATAGCTTGTCATCCGCCAAGTGAACAAGAGTTATCAGAATCCGTTGATGGAAGCTTATGTTGATGAAGTGAGAAAGCTAGAAGAGCACTTTCACGGCCTACAAATGGAACATGTTCCAAGAGCTCAGAACGACATTGCCGATGGCCTGTCGAAGTGCGCTGCACTTAAGTTACCTATGGAACCAGGGATTTTTGTGCTCAAGCTGACTCAACCATCTCTAACGCCATCAACCGGACAGAGCAAGAAGAGGAAGTTGATCTCTGGTGACTATTTTCCGGCAGAGCTTCCCGAAGTCGCCGTCAAGAAGGTCCTCAAGATCAACACCAAGGGTCTTTGAGGAGCGATCTGCTCCGGCAAGCCCTAGGGTTTGTTCCGTTGAAGCGAGCGCCTCGACAAGTTTTGCTCCGACAAGCTTGCCGGGAACGACAAGCTCCGGCTGAGCCATGAGTTCTCGCCGTGGAAGCAGATGTTCCGCAGCGGCAGATGTGCCTTTAGTCCTTGTTGTCGAGCCGCAAGCTCCGGCATGGGCATAGCAGATTGTCCGTTTCCTTGAGACGTGAGAACTTCCGAAGAGCAAGAAGAAGCGGAAAGAGTAGCCCGGCAGTCAAGTATGTACCGGTTTATCGACAACACACTTTGTCGAAGAAGACTCAACAGTGTGAAATTGAAGTGTATTCACCGGGAAGACGGACAAAAGCTGTTGGCGAGAGATACATGGAGGCATATGTGGTCACCACATTGGCGCGGAGCACTTGCTTAAGCAAAGCGTGCTCCAAGCAAGGTTTCTTTTGGCCGACAGCCCTCCAGATGCAACTGCACAAGTAACCAAGTGTGAAGCGTGCAGTTCCATTCCAAGAAGATACACTAGCCAGCTCAAGCTCTCCAGACGATCCCTTTATCCTGGCCATTTTCGGTGCGGGGCTTGACATCCTCGGCCCCTTTCCCCGAAGCTGTCGGGGCTTTGAGTACTTATGCGTTGCAATCGACAAGTTCACAAAGTGGCCGGAAGTGGAAGCGATGAGGAAGGTGACAACACGGTCGTGATCCAAGTTCTTTAGGTCGATTGTTTGCGTTTGGAATCCCTAACAGGATCATCACCGACAACGGCACGCAATTCCACGAGCCGCACCTTCATGCAAGACGTCCAAGATCTTGGCGCCAAGGTTCCGCTTTCGCTCATTGCTCATCCAAGAAGTAACGGTCAAGCGAGAGGGCGAATCTTGAAAGTGCTGCGCGGGCTCAAGACCAGAACTTTCGACGGGCTGCACAAGTGCGGAAATAATCGGATTGAGGAGCTGCGGTGGTTCTTTGGTCGATCAGACGACGCCAAATCGAGCCACCGCCGACACCTTTCGCTCTAGTCTATGGAGCAGAGGCAATTCTCCCCACGGAACTCGTATACGGATCACCTCGAGTGCTCGCTTATGATGAGCTTGAGCAAGAGTAGTTGCGACAAGATGACGCGCTGCTCCTTGAGGAGGATCGTCTTCGTTTCAGACGAGCTGCTCGATACCAGCAAGCTTTGCGCCGCTACCATAGCCGCAAAGTTAATGCCGAAGTCTCGAGGAAGGCGACCTTGTTCTTCGCCGCGTTCAGTCCGCCAAGAATTCCAACAAGTTGACGCCTTGAAGTGGGAAGGCCCTTACCGGGTGAAACGAGTCACTAGGCTCCGGCGCTGTCCGCTTTGAGACCGAAGATGGCATTCGGTGAGCAACTCCTGGAACATTGAGCATCTTCGTAAGTTTTACCGTCGAGGCGCGGTTGCGGAACCTGTTCGGCAACCACCTTTTGTACAAGTCTTGCCGATGTTGCATGTAATCCTTTGTACAAAGCCGAGGCGCCCGTGCATAAGTAAAGCTAATGTGCTTCGCACATCTTGTCAATTTCATGCTTTCTACTTCTATTTTGCATGCGTTATCGACACTTTGTGCAGCACCTACCCCGGTAAGCAATAACGAGCCATAAGGCTCCATATCTTTATTTTCTCTTCTTTCTCTTTCTCAAAGAAAGGAAGGTTCCTCGCCCACAAGTTTGCCGGGGAAAGGAGAAGATAATGGTGTGGACCAAGCGTCGCTCAAGGAAGTCTAGCCTTCACCGGAAGCAAACGACAAAAAAGCTAAGTTGCTAAAGTTTGAGCAATCAGTTTTAAAAATTTTAAGTTATCTTCCTCGAACAACCGTACTTTGTATGGGAAACCTGTCTTGTGGAGGAACCAACTCGTAGCTAGTTGCGCCTTACTTTGTTTCGAGTCCGCTCAACAACTTAAGTGAGTTGCGACTAGTTGCGACAAGGTTTCTTGTCAAGAGCACCGCCATGCTTGACGTCTCACTTCGGCGCTCGGCCCAGTGCTGCTACGACAAGTTCCCTAAAAGCGTAGGGCAAAAAACATCTGAAGGAAGGAACCAAGTAAAGGAAATAAGCGTAGCAATTGCTACCGAAATAGAGTTATATTACAAGATAGCTTGTCGCAGCTCTAATAGATTGTTCTCATAACATGACCAGCAGCGGCAAGAAAAAGAGAAAGCGGGCGGCCTAATCTACGCGATCGCCCTCAACCCTCTTGATTCCGCTCACCACATCCCACGATGGATGCGTCAAGGGTCTTGAGCGCTTCCACATCAACATCCGCGGCAAGGACTTGAGGACGCGTTGGTGAGGTTGAGGCCTGTGTTGCGGAAGGCCACCTACATCAGCACCTTTTGTAGAGCTCCCGCACAGATCTGGCGCGACTCCTCGGCCAGCTGCTTTGGGATTTCTTCCCGGAGTCGCTGGAGGGCCGTCACCACGCCCTTGAAGAACAAGTTGAGCTTGGCGCTAGGTCGGAGGTGCTCATCGGAGGAATATCCAAGATCCCCCATCCCAGTGCGCCAAGGCTCCACAGCCGATGGCTGCAACATCCACGAGACCCTCGGTCCGGTGCTCCACATTCTCCCTAAAGGTATGCAGGCGGCGGCTGACACTTCGCGTGGCGCCTCGTCCGGCCTTGATCTTCTCCTTCAAGGCCACCTCACGCCTCCTGGCGCCGTCCAGTGCCCGAGTCAAGGTGGTCGGCTTCAACTCAAGATCTGCGTTGGAGTCCTTGGCGGCGCCGAGCTCCTTGCTCCTCTCGGCGAGACGGCCTGCAGCCTCGCCAAGAGTGTAGGCGTCCTTCTCGGCTCATGCTTGAGTGCAGCAAGCTCCTCGCCGCTCTCCTTGAGATTGGCCTCGGCTGCATCACCTTCCGTCTCCAGCTCCTTCTTGGCGGCCTCGGCAGCGGCGGCATCCTTTGCTTCCTTGAGAGCCCCGCCAAATGTTTGCTCGCGTGGCTAGATCCTCCTCATGGCTGTCAAGATTAACCTTCCTCTGCGCCAACTCGCCTTCCTGCTTGAGATAGCTTCTCGGCAAGTCATTGTTGCTCTCGGCTTCAGCCTTCTCGAGGAGGAAGGCTTTGTGCTCCTCGGCGAAGTCGCTCCCGCCTTCTGCCAAGGACCGAGAGCTTCTGGTTGAGGCCGGAGCTCCTCATGGCAGCTTCTCGATGCTCTGCTCCGCCTTCGCGACAAAGCGCTTCCCGGTATTCCAGCTTGGCTTGTCGAGGCGGTAGAGCGACAATGACTTCCGCATTGCTCCTCCTCGACGCTGCTGCTTGCTTGTTTGGTCGTCGACCAGCGTCGATCCAATGAGGCGAGCAGCTCTTCATCAAAAGTTTCTCCTTCGGCCGGCGCCCTGGAGCTCGACGCCCATGGGAGCTTGATGAAGACGCCATCGCCGGCCTTCAAATAGGCGCCGAGCTGGGGCTCTTCGGAGCCCGACGCTGCCGCAGCGGCGGAGGGATCGGCGGTCGGCGTAGCGCCTGGCGCTCCTGCGGCCTCAGGGCCGTCGGTCGACGATCGCCGGACCTCGCCCGGCTCTGCGGCGGCAGCTTTGGCGGCCTCTTCGCGGCGGGCTCGTCGGCGCCAGCTTCTTCTCCGATGGCAGCGTCGTCGGTATTGCTGTAGCGTCCTCGCCGGCGGCCTCGGTCTCCATTGGCTCTGTGGCGGATGGATCTGACGACCGAAAATGAAGAAAAGTCAAGCAAATATTCAAAAAGAAAATCAGAAGAAGAAGAACACAAGGAAAGTTTTCAAGCACGAGGATTACCTGCTTAGGGTCTGCAGTCATGGTCTCCGCCACTGTGGGGATCGCTGATGCTGTCCTTGCCGGAGAGCTGTCCTTGTCGGAGAACTGCCCCTTGCCGGAGAAGTCTCCCTTCTTGGAGAACGCTCCCTTGCCGGGGAATCCTCCTTGGCGGTGTAGTCGAAGCAGAAGGCATGTCGAGGCGGCTTGTGGCACTCCTGGTAAGGCTGCTCTGCTCCTACACAAATCATGATCGAGATAACTTGACAAAGAAAGGGCACCCATGCACGCCTAACAGGAAGTAAACCATATACTTACTGGGGGCTGCGCCTGGGCTGCTTTGAGGAAGAGTTGCAGCGTCCGGCAAGGTGGTCTCGGACACGCCTCATTGTCAGCGGTGGGTTCGTCCTCGATGACAATCACCGGGGCCTTGGCTCTCTTCGACGCTCTGGGCGGCGTCACGAAAAGGAATGGGTTGAGTGAAGCAAATCAGATACAAGACAAAGCAACAATGTCAAGAACTACAAATGTTGCAAAGAATCTTACTCTTCTTCTTCCTCGTCGGAGCTGAGCGGAGAGATCAAATTCGGCTCGCCTCAAAGACGACGAGGCGGAGGAGTAGGGTTCCCTTGGCCGCTTGGCGGGAGCAGAAGCGGTGGTCCGCGAGGGCCCGCTCCGGTTGCCGCAGCGGCGTGAGGTGCTCCAGCGGCAACAGCTTGCTTGCTTGCGGTGGGCTGCAGCGCGCGGGCGGCCGCTTGACCCGTCTGCCGCCCCGCTATGTCTCCGGCCTTGCGGAGACGCCTTCTTGGTGGAGCTGGGGGCTCCGCTCGCGGCAAGCTGTCTGAAGGAGGGGAGGAGGCGCCCTTGGCGGGCTCGCTCGACTCAGCTTCAGGCCCGACAAGCTCTTCCTCGCCGGCAAACTCCCCTCGCTCGACAAGGCTTGCCGCCTCTGCCTCCTCCAAGGTGAATCCGAACTTCGCCGCGGCAGGCCATTGCCGCCTCTTCCGGCTTCGTGGCGATGGCGCGCTGCATCTCATCATCGGTGGTGTCGCGGGTGAGGCTCTTACTGTTCATCGGGCGGACCGGCACTTCTACGGTTGTCAAAGAACACTTTCGACGACGTCATCTGCAGGCTCTTGCCAGGTTGGAACGATTCCATGCGAAGTCGCGACAACGGCATCATTGCGGATGCGGTCGGCGAGGAATTGTTGCACAGCGGAGACGACATTCTTCGGCAACCTGAACGCGCTCCCGGGATGCTCAGGATCATGCTTGAACAGCTCCAAGAGCGTCGCGTCCAGTTCCAGGACAGTGAAATTGAAGTTGAGGCCCTGGCGCAGCCTCATGATATCCGCCGCGTTCTGGAACTCCCAGGCGGGTCTCCTCCTCTCTCTGCGAGAAGCGATGCGGCGGCGAAGGAAATCTGTGCCAACGGCGCCTCGATGAGTCCGGCAAGCCTCAGGCGTAGGATCCGGATGACGGCAATCTTCAGCCTAGCGTCTTCCGGGGCCAGACTGCTCCAATCGTTGCCGCGCACTACTGAGGTTTGGCGCTGGGTGGTAAACGGCTGCGGGTTCTCCTCGACAATCCAGCACCATGCGCTCTCCACTCATCCCATTTGCTGCGGAGCTCTGCCTCGAGATAAGCTTCCTTCTTGCCGGTCCTCGAGATCCAAAGCGATCCCACCGGAAAGAGGCTCCCTCTCTCAACTCGGGGCATAAAGAAGTGGCGGAAAAGGGCTACGTTTGGATGAACTCCGACAAAGTTTTCGCAGAGATGTGCGAAAACTGCCATGGTCGTAACAACATTGGGGTGAAGTCAAGGAGGCGGAACCGTGAGGTGTTCATGATATCGCAGAAAATTAGAGAAAGGCGGGCAGAGCCCGCAGAGAAGAACAGCTGAAGAAAGGGTACCCATTCGGAGCCAGTTCAAGTAGCATTGGGAGTACCTTCGTGCGCTGGATGCGCCGCGTCTCCGTCGACCGAGAAGAGGTAGTAGTACTCCCTCGGCTCCCTCGCGGTGAGCTGGGGAAAGATTGCCGCTCCTTCCGCGGCCGCCAAGCGCTGCGCCTCGGCCGACTTCACGGCCTTCCCTTGTCGGTTTCGGAGCCATGGCGGAGGTGGTGAGGAGATCGGCGGTGTTGGTGATGCTGGTGGCGATGAAGTGAGCGCTGCTCTCTTCACCTTTGGGAAGAAGGGGAAGCAGCGGGTTTTTCGAGATTGGACAAGAATCTGGCGAGATGGGCGAACTGCCCTGTTTCCAGCTTATAAAGAGGGAGGGGCGGACGCCCGTCTTTCGAATAAAGAAACCACCCATGATCTCACCCACGATCTCTCACACGACGCCGCATTCGACGTGCGGCTGCTCGTGGAGGGCGTGGTGGGTCCGGGGTGAGTTACTGGCGTAACCCAGCCGCTGCGTGCCGTGCCTGTTTTGGGCCTGGCCCAACAGCGCTTCGGCAGTGTGTGGCCCAGCCGGGGCTCTGCCGGTGTACTAGAGTAGGGGTACCCTAATATCCCGAACTTGTGCACGGCGATTCTGACCCTCCGCGGCAAGGCTTACCGGGTGACCGCCAAGGTCCTCCGTGGTTCCTTTGGAGCCATTCAAGAACAAAGTATTCAAGCCAAGGAGACAAGGCCCCGGCAAGAGGAGCTTGCCGGGAAGGCCACCCAAGGCACCTAGGAGACAAGGCTCGGCAAGAGGAGCTTGCCGGGAAGGCCCGGTGAGCGACAACCTTCCGGACGCGACAAGACAACAACCGCGGCAAGGCGCTTGCCGCGGCAGACCACCACTGTACTTACGCCCAAAGACATCCACTAACATGTCGCTGGGACCTTTCCAGCGCCAGCGTGGCAAGAGGCCGTGGCGGCCAGCCGGAGCGGTGGCAAGCGGCGCCGACAAGATTGCCATCGTGGCAAGCGGTGGCGCCTACGGTCCCTTTTCGCGCCGTTAGGGCGGCGTGAGACGGGCATTTAATGCCTTTGTCCCCTGCCGTGGTTAGGTATGATACACTGTACAAGTAGCTGTACCAACCACACCTTTTCCATTTTTACCCTTGTCTACGTTGCCACCTGTCGGAGACCCCTTTAGCATATAAAAGGAGGCCCATGCGCAGCGTAGCTAAAGGGGAGCGAGAGAGGGAGAACACTCACGCTCGGTCTCATTAGCAGCTTGTGTGTACTGTAGCACTCAGCGCTCCTGAGCAAGAACTCAATACACTCAGACATGCAGCAGTAGGAGTGTTATCTCTCCGGAGAGCTCCGGCTGGGTAAACTGCTGTGCTTCGCCTCGATCTGCTCTTCGACCTCCGCCGCTTGAACCGAAAGGGGCTCGGTCCGCCGGTCCCATAGGTGTTCGTGGGCCAGATCAGCTTCCCCGACACACTTGATATATGTTTTGGCACTCAACTCGCGGATTCCCGCGGTGACACTGGGGTAATTGATACGTCTCCGTCGTATCTAGTTTTCCAAACACTTTTGCCCTTGTTTTGGACTCTAACTTGCATGATTTGATTGAAACTAACCCGGACTGACGATGTTTTCAGCTGACTTTCCATGGTGTTATTTATGTGCAGAAACAAAAGTTCTCGGAATGTCCTGAAACTCCATGGAACAACTTTTCAGAAATAATAAAAAATCCTCGCCAAAGATGAAGACCAGGGGGCCCACACCGTGTCCACGAGGGTGGGGGCGCGCCCTCCCCCCTAGGGTGCGCCTCCCTACCTCGTGGGCCCCCTGGAGCCCCTCCGACGCCAACTCCAACTCTATATATTTGCTTTCGGAGAGAAAAAAAATCAAGGAGAAGAAATCATCGCGTTTTACAATACGGAGCCGCCGCCAGGCCCTAAAACCTCTCGGGAGGGCTGATCTGGAGTCCGTTCGGGGCTCCGGAGAGGGGGATTCGTCGTCGTTGTCATCATCAACCATCCTCCATCACCAATTTCATGATGCTCACCGTTGTGCGTGAGTAATTCCATCGTAGGCTTGCTGGACGGTGATGGGTTGGATGAGATCTATCATGTAATCGAGTTAGTTTTGTTAGGGTTTGATCCTGGTATCCACTATGTTACGAGATTGATGTTGCTATGACTTTGCTATGCTTAATGCTTGTCACTAGGGCCCGAGTGCCATGATTTCAGATCTGAACCTATTATGTTTTCATGAATATTTGTGAGTTCTTGATCCTATCTTGCAAGTCTATAGTCACCTACTATGTGTTATGATCCGCAACCTCAAGTGACAATAATCGGGACCACTCGGTGATGACCATAGTTTGAGGAGTTCATGTATTCACTATGTGCTAATGCTTTGTTCCGGTTCTCTATTAAAAGGAGGCCTTAATATCCCTTAGTTTCCATTAGGACCCCGCTGCCATGGGGGGTAGGACAAAAGATGTCATGCAAGTTCTTTTTCATAAGCACGTATGACTATATTCAGAATACATGCCTACATTACATTGATGAATTGGAGCTAGTTCTGTGTCACCCTATGTTATGACTGTTACATGATGAACCGCATCCGGCATAATTATCCATCACCGATCCAATGCCTACGAGCTTTTCCTATACTGGTTTTCGCTTATTTACTTTTCCGTTGCTACTGTTACAATCACTACAAAACACCAAAAATATTACTTTTGCTTCCGTTACTTTTGTTACCGTTACCACTACTAACATATTACTTTGCTACTAAATACTTTGCTGCAGATACTAAGTTATCTAGGTGTGGTTGAATTGACAACTCAGCTGCTAATACTTGAGAATATTCTTTGGCTCCCCTTGTCTCGAATCAATAAATTTGGATTGAATACTCTACCCTCGAAAACTGTTGCGATCCCCTATGCTTGTGGGTTATCAAGACTATTTTAAAAGTATGTTGCCGGGGAGCATAGCTCTATTCTTTGAGTCACTTGGAATTTATATCTGCTGGACACTATGAAGAACTTGAAAGACGCGAAGACAACAATTTAGCCCTCAACTACGAGGGGAGGTAAGGAACTGCCATCTAGCTCCGCACTTGATTCACCATCTGTTTTGAGTAAGCTTGCGACACCTAAACCTGCTTCTGCTATTCGTTCTGATATGTCGCATGTTATTGATGATGCCACGTCTGCTATGCATGATACTTATGATTAAACTACTTCTATGCTTGATACTCACTGCCCCTTGGTGAATTTCTTGATGAACAAATTGCTAGGGCTAGAGAGAAAGAAATTATTGAAACTGATTATAGATGAAAGTGATGATGAAAACTTGCCTGTTATTCCTGAGGGTTATGTTTTTGATAAAGAAGCTTCTTTAGCTATTTTAGCTTGCAAAGATAGATATGAGCTCAAGAGATTATTAGCTAAATGGAATAAGCAATCTCTTAAAGATAGAATGAGGCCTGACCCTGCTTTTGCTACTTCACCTATTTGTGTTGCCGATAAGGATTACGAATTCTCTGTTGATCCTGATATAATTACTTTGGTTGAATCTAATCCTTTTCATGGCTATGAATCTGAAACTGTTGTGGCACATCTTACTAAATTAAATGATATAGACACCCTGTTCACTAATGATGAGAGGTCTCGCTACTTTTATATCCTTAAAATATTTCCATTCTCATTAAAGGGTGATGCTAAGATATGGTTTAATTCTCTTGATCCTGGTTGTGTGCGTAGTCCCGGGATATGATTTATTACTTCTCTCGCTAAATATTTCCTGCTCATAAGAAACAAGCTGCCTTGAGGAAATATACAACTTTGTGCAAATTGAAGAAGAGAGGCTCCCACAAGCTTGGGGAGGCTTCTCAAGTTACTTAATGCTTTGCTGATCATCCTCTTAAGAAAAAATGAAATACTTGATTTATTTTATAATGGACTAACCAATGCTTCCAGAGATTACGGATAGTTGTGCTGGATTACATTTTCGAGGAAGAGCACCGGATGAAGCTGAAATTCTATTGAATAATATGTTCACAAATGAAAATAATTGGGCACTTCTGAGCCAGCCCACAGGCCAATTCTTGAGCCTATCCACGAACCAACTCAAGAAGAGAGATGTTCTATTTCTCGATCTGAAGATATGCAAGAGGCAAAGAAATCTATGAAAGAAAAAGGTATTCAAGTTGAAGATGTTAAGAACTTACCTCCTATTGAAGAAATGCATGGTCTTAATTTACCGCCTGTTGAAGAAACATATGATCTTAATTCATTACCTATTGAAGAACCCCCTGGTCTTGATAACCCGACATAGGTAGTAAAGGTAAATTCTCTCTATAGATTTGATGAAGGTGATATTCCTCACTATAAGTCTGCTAGACAATGCTTAGAAGAGTTTGGTAATTTTATTGTCAAACAAGAAAATTTTAATGCTTATTTTGGTAGACATTTGAAATACAATTCCGGTATGCTTAAACACTTGGGTGATTATATGGCTAATGTTAGAGGTGAACTTAAACTTGTTAGCAAACATGCTTCTATGGTTACCACTCAAGTAGAACAAGTACTTCAAGCTCAAAATGATTTGCTCAATGAAATGAATAGTAAGAAAAATGATTATGCTTTGTTAGAGTGGCTACTAGAACTGGTAGAATGACTCAGGAACCTTTGTATCCTGAAGGCCACCCTAAGAGAATTGAGCAAGATTCTCAAAGAAATAATATTGATGCACCTAGTTCTTCTAAAAGGAAGAAACAGAAAAACGATAGGACTTTGCAAAATTCTGGTGAACCTATTGCTGAACCACCTGAGAATCCCAATGATATCTCTATGTCGATCTTTGAAACACAACTGCGGTAATGAACATGAACCTAGTGAAAATGTTAATGATGATGTTCATGATGATGCTCAACCTAGTAATGATAATGATGTAGAAGTTGAACCTGCTGTTGATCTTGTTAACCCACAATCAAAGAATCAGCGTTATGATAAGAGAGACTTTGTTGCTAGGAAACATGGTAAATAAAGAGAACCATGGGTTCAGAAACCCATGCCTTTTCCTCCCAAACCATTCAAGAAAAAGGATGATGAGGATTTTGAGCGCTTTGCTGAAATGATTAGACCTATCTTTTTGCGTATGCGATTGACTGATATGCTCAAAATGAATCCTTATGCTAAGTACATGGAAGATATTGTCTAATAAAAGAAAGATACCGGAAGGTGAAATTTCCACCATGCTTGCTAATTATACTTTTAAGGGTGGAGTACCAAAGAAACTTGGAGATCCAGGAGTACCCACTATACCATGCTCCATTAAAAGAAATTATGTTAAAACTGCTTTATGTGATCTTGGAGCGGTGTTAGTGTTATGCCCTCTCTTTATATCATAGACTTGACTTGAATAAGTTGACACCTACTAAAATATCTTTGCAAATGGCTGATAAATCAACTGCTATAATTGCCGGTATTTGTGAGGATGTGCTGTTGTGGTTGCAAACGTTACTATTTTAACGGACTTTGTTATTCTTGATATTCCCGAGGACGATAGTATGTCTATTATTCTTGGAAGACCTTTTTTGAATACTGTAGGTGCTGTTATTGATTGCAACAAAGGCAATGTCACTTTTCATGTTAATGGTAATGAGCATATGGTACACTTTCCGAGGAAACAACATCAAGTTGATAGTATCAACTCTATTGGAAAAATTCCATCGATTATATTTGGAGGTTTTGAATTTCCTCTTCCTACTGTCAAGAAGAAATATGATATTCTTATTATTGGGGATGTTCATATCCCCGTTGAGGTAACATAGTATTATTCGAAATTTCTCCGGTTTCATATTATTCACAATGAGTTTATTAACAAGACCTGATCAACCTTGTTAGTGGATTCCTTTTGATGAGCATGAGATGGATGAAACTAGAAGGCACAACCTTCTGTACCCTCTTTCTACTTTGTGTTATTTAGTTGAAATAAAGTAAAAATAGTATTTTTCTGTCTGTTTTCTGATTTATCTATGCAATATAAAAATACCCAAAAATAAAAGTTCTCCAAATGCCCTGGAAATGAAATATGATTTTTTTTCTAGAATATTTGAGGATTTATGGAACTGAGAACACAGCAGGGGGGTGAACCACCTGGCCACGAGGGTGGAGGGCGCACCCTACCCCCCAGGGCGCGCCCCCTGCCTCGTGGGCCCATGGTGGCCCTCCGCCACTTATTCCTGCACCCACACACTCCTTCTTCCTCCCACAAACATGAATATCTAGCTCAAGCACGAGTTCTAGCTCACTTTGCTACGATTTTCGATCTCCTTGCTCAAAGTACCTCTCACAAAACTGCTTGGGGAGATTGTTCCTTAGTATGTAACTCCTCCATTGGTCCAATTAGTTTTTGCTCTAGTGCTTTATTCATTGCAAATTTGTGCTGCATAGGTGACCATGTTCTTGAGCTTGCATGTCAAATTTATATGGTTCCAAGTAGTTCTAATGCATGATATAGTCTCTAGGCACTTGTAGGAGTAGTTGCTATCAATTTTGTTTGAAGTTACTAAAAATTTCAGAAATTTTTCAGAGGAAGAAATATGCTTAGGAAAATGTTGCAAGGTGGTTCTTCAAGGAAGCAAGGACCCAGGCTTGCAATGCGTGATGCTGATGACGAGCCACCAAGATATGCCCCAATGCAGCCTTGTGAGTGGCCTTCAGAAAATTTTATGGATCGAGCGGGAATCAAAGAGGAATTTAACGCATATTTTAGTAACACCGATCTCATGAGCTTTGAGGCAGACAAATGCCCCTAGTACTATCATCTCACTAGTTCATTTGTGAGGAGGTTTGAATTTTCATCTTCACGTAATTCTCCAAGAGTCATGTTTGATCTTTATGAAAAATCTTATACCATGGACTTAGAGGATTTTACTTCTGCTTGCAAACTTCCACAATGGGGTAGTGCTAGTGATCCCCGTAAATCTGAATTTAGAGACTTTCTTGCTGGTATAACTATAGGGGAATCTAGAGATATAGTACAAGCTACCATATGGAGCATTCACTTTCCTGCTACACATTATTTTGCTCTCTTCATAGGTAGGTGCATAAATGGTAAGGATGAAGCATGTCATATGTGTGTGCTTGACCTCAGTATTCTTAGGAGTGCTGTGTTAGGAGACCAATCCTATAATATGAGAGCCATTGTTGCACGTAGGTTGCATCATAATAGATATAATGGAGATTTCTTTGGAGGAATTTATGCAATCCACTTAGCTGATTTTCTTGATGTGGATGTTCGTGAGGATGATATGGAGTTGCCTCCTACTTATTTAGATTTTAATTCTATGGTCTATCATCAGTTTGTCGAGAGGAATGAATCACCTCTCCAGTATCGACTAATCTTTGACAAACGGCGTGCTGTCCGTATTACTCTCCCTGCTCCTGCATTCTTTGATTATCAGGCAAAAGTAAGATATATTATTACGAGAGAGGAGGCAGATGAGTACGAGAGGAGGGCGGAGGCAGCTCGACGCCATGTTGCAGATCAGGTGGCGATAAACGCTGCATCTCAGTACGACCCCAGCTACACCTACGGGTATCCGCCAAGCCATCCCTGGCAATGAACCAACTTAGGCCAAAAGCCTAAGCTTGGGGCAGTACGTATTTCCCACCGACATTACATTTATGTTTACACACACTCATTGCTAATTGTCGGTGCTCATACTTTTCACTGTAATATCCATGCTAGTTTATTTTGTTTTTCCTGCTTTCTTCTTGTGTGTTTTTTAAACCTTAAGAAAAACAAAAAAAATTAGCAGTAACTTTTAGTTAGTTTACTTTTCTTACTGTAGTAGTAATAATTAAAAGAAAACTCAAAAATATTTCTCGTTCTTCTTTTGATTGTTGGGAGCTTTCCCGTGTAAATAGTTTTTATTTCTTTTGTTCTCTTTGGGGGTCGATAGGAGGAGACCATGATTAAATTGTTGAAGTGGCTCTTATATGCATTATTGTTGATTTAACCAAGAGCCCATATTGCCTTGTCTTCTCCTGTTTATTGAATGCTCGCAGATTCCAGCTTAGTCCAATGCACGTGCACTCTTATTATTATTTACTTCGTTCGGTCATGCAAGTGAAAGACAATTATGATGATATATGATGGACTGACTGAGATGAGAAAAGCTGGTATAAACTCGACCTCTCTTGTTTTTGTAAATATGATGAGTTCATCGTTCTTGATTCAGCCTATTATGAATAAACATGTTTACAATGACAATTAGAGATCATAGTTGCTCGTGCCATGCTTGATTAGCTATGAGTTATAATGGTTTACCTTGCGTGCCAACATGCTATTAAAATGGTTGTGATGTGGTATAGTGGGGTGGTATCCTCCTTTGAATGATTTAAGTGACTTGACTTGGCACATGTTCACGCATGTAGTTGAAACAAATCAACATAGCCTTCACGATATTCATATTCATGGTGGATTATATCCTACTCATGCTTGCATCCAATGTTTATTAATTTTAATGCATGTTCATGACTGTTGTCACTCTCTAGTTGGTCGCTTCCGAGTCTTTTGCTAGCCTTCACTTGTACTAAGCGGAATACTGCTTGTGCATCCAATCCCTTAAACCCCAAAGTTATTCCATATGATTCCACCATACCTCCCTATATGCGGTATCTACCTGCGGTTCCAAGTAAATTTGTATGTGCCAAACTCTAAACCTTCAAATATACATTATGTTTTGTATGCTCAAATAGCTCATGTATCAACTAAGGCTGCCCTTATCTTCCATGTTAGGCGGGTTATTCTCAAGAGGAGTGGAGTCCGCTCCTCACTCACGAGAAAATGGGTGGTCACCGGGATGCCCAGTCCCATGCTTTATGCAAACTAAATCAAAATAATTGCAAACAAAACTCCCCACAGAATTTGTTGCTAGTTGGAGACACTCGTTGTTTCGAGAAAGTCATGGATTGATGCTTGTTGGTGGAGGGGGAGTATAAACTTTACAATTCTGTTTGGGAACCGCCTATAAAGTGTGTAGCATGGAAGATATCGCCAGCTCTTAGTTGTTATGTTGACAATGAATGTACGCCGCTCAAAATATTATTTATCTCTATTTCAAAACCGAGCTCTGGCACCTCTACAAATCCCTGCTTCCCTCTAAGAATGGCCTATCTATTTACTTTTATGTTGAGTCATCACCCTCTTATTAAAAAGCACTAGCTGGAGAGCACAGCTGTCATTTGCATCCATTACTATTAATTTATACTGGGTATGACTATGATTGGATCTCTTTTACCATTAATCACAATGTCTAGTCAGTCCTTGATCTTTAAAGGTGCTCTGCATTTATGATTTGAGGTCTCAGAAAGGGCTAGCGAGATACCATCTTGTTATATCATATTATGATTGTTTTGAGAAAGTGTTGTCATCCGAGATTTATTATTATGACTCGCTAGTTGATTATGCCATTGATGTGAGTAAACATGAGACCTGAGAGTCATTGGAAATGTGGTTAGTCATGATCTTTGCTGAAAACTCGAATGCTGGCTTTACATATTTACAACAACAAGAGCAAACAGAGTTTGTAAAAAAATTTCTTTATCACCTTCAGTTTATCAACTGAATTGCTTGAGGACAAGCAAAGGTTTAAGCTTGGGGGAGTTGATACGTCTCCAACGTATCTACTTTGCCAAACACTTTTGCCCTTGTTTTGGACTCTAACTTGCATGATTTGAATGAAACTAACCCGGACTGGCGCTGTTTTCAGCAGACTTTCCATGGTGTTATTTATGTGCAGAAACAAAAGTTCTCGGAATGACCTAAACCTCCATGGAACAACTTTTCAAAAATAATAAAAAATCCTCACCCTGTCCACGAGGGTGGGGGCGCGCCCTCCCCCCTAGGGCGCGCCCCCTACCTCGTGGGCCCCCTGGAGCCCCTCCAACGCCAACTCCAACTCTATATATTTTCTTTCAGAGAGAAAAAAATCAAGGAGAAGAAATCATCGCGTTTTACGATACGGAGCCGCTGCCAAGCCCTAAAACCTCTCGGGAGGGCTGATCTGGAGTCCGTTCGGGGCTCCGGAGAGGGGGATTCGTCACTGTCGTCATTGCTACGTCTTGAGCTTGCATTGGTTTTCCCCAAAGAGGAGAGGATGCTGCTGCAGAGTAGCGTAAGCAGTTCCCCCCAGTTTTTGAGAACCAAGGTATCAATCCAGTAGGAGGCCACGCGCAAGTCCCTCGTACCTACACAAAACAAATAGCTCCTCGCAACCAACGCGAATAGGGGTTGTCAATCCCTTCACGGTCACTTACGAGAGTGAGATCTGATAGAGATGATAGATAATATTTTTGGTATTTTTGGTATAAAGATGCAAAGTAAAATAAAATGGAAAAGTAAAGAGCAAAGCAATAATAAAGCGTAGGAAGATTAATATGATGAAAATAGACCCGGGGCCCATAGATTTCACTAGTGGCTTCTCTCAAGAGCATAGGTATTTTACGGTGGGTGAACGAATTACTGTTGAGCAATTGACAGAATTGAGCATAGTTATTAGAGTATCTAGGTATGATCATGTATATAGGCATCACGTCAAGAGACAAGTAGACCGACTCCTGCTGCATCTACTACTATTACTCCACTCATCGACCGCTATCCAGCATGCATCTAGAGTATTAAGTTAATGAAAATAGAGTAACGCTTTAAGCAAGATGACATGATGTAGAGGAATAAATTCATGCAATATGATGAATACCCCATCTTGTTATCCTCGATGGCAACAATACAATATGTGCCTTGCTGCCCCTCATCCTTTGGGAAAGGACACCGCAAGATTGAACCCAAAGCTAAGCACCTCTCCAATTGCAAGAACTACCAATCTAGTTGGCCAAACCAAACGGATAATTCGAAGAGACTTGCAAAGATAACTCAACCATACATAAAAGAATTCAGGAAAGATTCAAATATTGCTCATAGATAATCTTGATCATAAACCCACAATTCATCTGTCTCGACAAACACACCACAAAAAGAAGATTACATCGAATAGATCTCCATGAGAGAGGGGGAGAACATCGTATTGAGATCCAAAAAGAGAGAAGAAGCCATCTAGCTACTAACTATGGACCCGAAGGTCTGAGGTAAACTACTCACACTTCATCGGAGAGGCTATGATATTGATGTAGAAGCCCTCCGTGGTGGATTCCCCTTCCGGTGGAGCTCCGGAATAGGCCCCAAGATGGTATCTCATGGATACAGAAAGTTGCGGCGGTGAAATTAGGTTTCTGGCTCCGTGATTCGATCTCGATGAAGTGCGAGGTATATATAGGAGGAAGAAGTACGTCGATGGAGCCTCGAGGGGCCCACGAGGTAGGGGCCCTCCACCCTCGTGGCCGCCTCGGAGCTTTCTTGACGGAGGGTCTAAGTCTCTTGGGTCTTATCCGATGAGAAAATCACGTTCCCGAAGGTTTCGTTTCGTTTGGACTCCATTTGATATTCCGTTTCTTCGAAAACAATAGTCAAAAAATACCAATTCTGGGCTGGGCCTCCGGTTAATAGGTTAGTCCCAAAAGTAATATAAAATTGGAAAATAAAGCCCAATATAGTCCAAAACAATAGATAATATAGCATGGAGCAATCAAAAATTATAGATACGTTGGAGACGTATCAGGCATCCCCAAGCTTAATTCCTGCTTGTCCTCGAGTAGATAAATGATAAAAAGAGAATTTTTGATGGAGAGTGCTTGTTGGCATAATTTCAATGTAATTCTTCTTAATTGTGGTATGAATATTCAGATCCGAAAGATTCAAGACAAAAGTTCATATTGACGTAAAAATAATAATACTTCAAGCATACTAACAAAGCAATTATGTCTTCTCAAAATAACATGGCCAAAGAAAGTTATCCCTACAGAATCATATAGTCTAGCTATGCTCTATCTTCACCACACAAAATATTTAAATCATGCACAACCCCGATGACAAGCCAAGCAATTGTTTCATACTTTTGACATTTTCAAAACTTTTTCAATCTTCACGCAATACATGAGCGTGAGCCATGGATATAACACAATATGTGGAATAGAATGGTGGTTGTGGAGAAGACAAAAAGGGAGAAGATAGTCTCACATCAACTAGGCGTATCAACGGGCTATGGAGATGCCCATCAATAGATATCAATGTGAGTGAGTAGGGATTGCCATGCAACGGATGCACTAGAGCTATAAGTATATGAAAGCTCAACAAATGAAACTAAGTGGGTGTGAATCCAACTCACTTGCTCACGAAGACCTAGGGCAATTTGAGGAAGCCCATCATTGGAATATACAAGCCAAGTTCTATAATGAAAAATTCCCACTAGTATATGAAAGTGACGAAACAAGAGACTCTCTATTATGAAGATCATGGTGTTACTTTGAAGCACAAGTGTGGTAAAAGGAGAGTAACATTGTCCCTTCTCTCTTTTTCTCTCTCTTTTTTATTGGGCCTTTTCTCTTTTTTTTATGGCCTCTTTTTTTCGTCCGGAGTCTCATCCCGACTTATGGGGGAATCATAGTCTCCATCATCCTTTCCTCACTTGGGACAATGCTCTAAAAATGATGATCATCACACTTTTATTTTTCTTGCAACTCAACAATTACAACTCGATACTTAGAACAAAATATGACTCTATGTGTATGCCTCCGGCGGTGTACCGTGATATGCAATGATTCATAAGTGACATGTATAAAAGAATTATGAATGGTGGCTTTGCCACAAATACAATGTCAACTACATGATCATGCTAAGCAATATGACAATGATGGAGTGTGTCATAATAAACGGTATGGTGGAAAGTTGCATGGCAATATATCTAGGAATGGCTATGGAAATGCCATGATAGGTAGGTATGGTGGCTGTTTTGAGGAAGGTATATGGTGGGTGTATGATACCGGCGAAAAGTGCACGGTATTAGAAAGGCTAGCAATAGTGGAAGGGTGAGAAAAGTGCGTATAATCCATGGACTCAACATTAGTCATAAAGAACTCATATACTTATTGCAAAAATCTATATGTTATCAAAGCAAAGTATTACGTGCATGCTCCTAGGGGGATAGATTGGTAGGAAAAGACCATCGCTCGTCCCCGACCGTCACTCATGAGGAAGACAATCAATAAATAAATCATGCTCCGACTTCATCACAAAACGGCTCACCATACGTGCATGCTACGGGAATCACAAACTTTAACACAAGTATTCCTCAAATTCAAAACTACTCAACTAGCATGACTTTAATATTACTACCTCCATATCTCAAAACAATTATCAAGCATCAAACTTTTCTTAGTATTCAACGCACTCAAAAGAAAGTTTTACAAATCTTGAATACCAAGCGTATTATTATTAAGCAAATTACCATGCTATTTAAGACTCTCAAAATAATCTAAGTGAAGCATGAGAGGTCAATAGTTTCTTTAAAACAAATCCACCACCATGCTCTAAAAGATATAAGTGAAGTACTAGAGCAAAACTATCAAGCTCAAAAGATATAAGTGAAGCACATAGAGTATTCTAACAAATTCCAATTCATGTATGGCTCTCTCAAAAGGTGTGTACATCAAGGATGATTGTGGTAAACTAAAAAGAAAAGACTCAAATAATACAAGACGCTCCAAGCAAAACACATATCATGTGGTAATAAAAATATAGCTCCAAGTAAAGTTACCGATGGAAGTGGACGAAAGAGGGGATGCCTTCCGGGGCATCCCCAAGCTTCGACTTTTTGGTGTCCTTGGATTATCTTGGGGGTTCCATGGGCATCCCCAAGCTTAGGCTCTTGCCACTCCTTGTTCCATAATCCATCAAAAAAATTCACCCAAAACTTGAAAACTTCACAACACAAAACTCAACAGAATACTCTATGTGCTTCACCGAAAGTTTCTTGAAATTACAGCAAGATCAAATAACTATTATCCAAGAAGATCCTATAGGTTTAACTTGGTACAAACACTAATTAAAACATAAAACCACATCTAAACAGAAGGTAGATGGATTATTTATTCCTAAACATAAACAAAAACAAAAAACTAAAAATAAAATTGGGTTGCCTCCCAACAAGCGCTATCGTTTAACGCCCCTAGCTAGGCATAAAAGCAAGGATAGATCTAGGTATTGCCATCTTTGGTGGGCAATTCTTCAATGAGACATCTACCTTCCTTAGAAATTTCTTTCTTTCTAGTAGTTACCAACCTTTTAGGCAAAAGATCAAAAAATTCATTCGTGGCAAATGGTTCCTTAATGATAGCAAAACGATTGGGATGAATACTTATAGATTTAAGATCCGCGGTTTCCTTACTAGAGGATTCACCCTTATTCTTAGGAACATACATGAGCTTAGCAACTTTAGTAGGAAGACTTGGAGTATTTCATACGGAAGAAAAAGCGGTTCCAAAGTTGGTAATAATACCCTCAAGTTTATCAATTCTAGAGGAATCTTTCTCATCAACCATGGGTTCCTTCTCCTTAATATTTTTCAAAGTTACTCCTACCTTAGATCCATATTGGGTAATTTGATTGTGGATCTTCTTATCTAGATTTTCAATCAACTCAACGGTAGCAACTTTATTTTCAATAATTTCAAGTCTTTGCATTACATGCTCCAAAGTTAACATAGTTCCATTAACCAAAAGAGGTGGTGAGCCAAATAAATCTATCATAGCATTATAAGAATCAAAAGTATGGCTACCCAAGAAATTCCCTCCGGTAATGGTATCAAGGATATATCTATACCAAGGATTAGCACCTACATAAAAATTGCGGAGAAGAACTGAAGTAGATTGCTTCTTGGTAGATCTATTTTGAGCATTGCAAATTCTATACCAAGCGTCTTTTAGATTTTCTCCCTCCCTTTGCTTAAAATTTAGAACTTCATTCTCGGGAGATAACGGAGAAGATACATGACTAGCCATAACGACAAGCAAGCGAGAAAAAGGCAACGGAAAAGAGAGGAGGAGATTGGGAAAGAGAGGGCGAATAAAACGGCAAGGGTGAAGTGGGGGAGAGGAAAACGAGAGGCAAATGGCACATAATGTAATGCGAGAGATAAGGGATTGTGATGGGTACTTGGTATGCTGAATTTTGCGTAGACTCCCCGGCAACGGCGCCAGAAATCCTTCTTGCTACATGTTGAGCTTGCGTTGGTTTTCCCCGAAGAGGAGAGGATGATGCAGCAGAGTAGCGTAAGTATTTCCCTCAGTTTTTGAGAACCATGGTATCAATCCAGTAGGAGGCCACGCGCAAGTCCCTCGTACCTACACAAAACAAATAGCTCCTCGCAACCAACGCGAATAGGGGTTGTCAATCCCTTCACGGTCACTTCATTTAGAGTGAGATCTGATAGAGATAATAGATAATATTTTTGGTATTTTTGGTATAAAGATGCAAAGTAAAATAAAATGGCAAAGTAAAGAGCAAAGCAATAATAAAGCGTAGGAAGATAATATGATGAAAATAGGCCCGGGGGCCATAGATTTCACTAGTGGCTTCTCTCAAGAGCATAGGTATTTTACGGTGGGTGAACGAATTACTGTTGAGCAATTGACAGAATTGAGCATAGTTATGAGAGTATCTAGGTATGATCATGTATATAGGCATCACGTCCGAGACAAGTAGACCGACTCCTGTCTGCATCTACTACTATTACTCCACTCATCAATCGCTATCCAGCATGCATCTAGAGTATTAAGTTAAAGAAAACAGAGTTACGCTTTAAGCAAGATGACATGATGTAGAGGAATAAATTCATGCAATATGATAAATACCCCATCTTGTTATCCTCGATGGCAACAATACAATACGTGCCTTGCTTCCCCTACTGTCACTGGGAAAGTACACCGCAAGATTGAACCCAAAGCTAAGCACTTCTCCCATTGCAAGAACTACCAATCTAGTTGGCCAAACCAAACGGATAATTCGAAGAGACTTGCAAAGATAACTCAATCATACATAAAAGAATTCAGGAAAGATTCAAATATTGCTCATAGATAATCTTGATCATAAACCCACAATTCATCGGTCTCAACAAACACACCGCAAAAAACAAGATTACATCGAATAGATCTCCACGAGAGAGGGGAGAACATTGTATTGAGATCCAAAAAGAGAGAAGAAGCCATCTAGCTACTAACTATGGACCCGAAGGTCTGAGGTAAACTACTCACACTTCATCGGAGAGGCAATGATGTTGATGCAGAAGCCCTCCATGGTGGATTCCCCTTCCGGCGGAGCTTCGGAACAGGCCCCAAGATGGGATCTCGTGGATACAGAAAGTTGCGGCGGTGGAATTATGTTTTTGGCTCCGTATCTGATCTGACGGGGGTACATAGGTATATATAGGAGGAAGAAGTGCGTCGGTGGAGCCTCGAGGGGCCCACGAGGTAGGGGGGCGCGCCCTCCACCCTCGTGGCCGCCTTGGAGCTTTCTTGACGGAATGTCCAAGTCTCCTGGGTCTTATCCACTCAGAAAATCACGTTCCCGAAGGTTTCATTCCGTTTGGACTCCATTTGATATTCCGTTTCTTCGAAACACTGAAATAGGCAAAAAACGACAATGCAGGCTGGGCCTCCGGTTAATAGGTTAGTCCCGAAAGTAATGTAAAAGTGGAAAATAAAGCCCAATATAGTCCAAAACAATAGATAATATAGCATGGAGCCATGATTTCAGATCTGAACCTATTATGTTTTCATGAATATATGTGAGTTCTTGATCCTATCTTGCAAGTCTATAGTCACCTACTATGTGTTATGATCCGGCAACCCCGAAGTGACAATAATCGGGACCACTCCCGGTGATGACCATAGTTTGAGGAGTTCATGTATTCACTATGTGCTAATGCTTTGTACAAGTTCTCTATTAAAAGGAGGCCTTAATATCCCTTAGTTTCCATTAGGACCCCGCTGCCACGGGAGGGTAGGACAAAAGATGTCATGCAAGTTCTTTTCCATAAGCACGTACGACTATATTCGAAAAACATGCCTACATTACATTGATGAATTGGAGCTAGTTCTGTGTCACCCTATGTTATGACTGTTACATGATGAACCGCATCCGACATAATTATCCATCACCGATCCAATGCCTACGAGCTTTTCCTATACTGGTTTTCGCTTATTTACTTTTCTGTTGCTACTGTTACAATCACTACAAAACACCAAAAATATTACTTTTGCTTCCGTTACTTTGGTTACCATTACCACTACTATCATATTACTTTGCTACTAAATACTTTGCTGTAGATATTAAGTTATCTAGGTGTGGTTGAATTGACAACTCAGCTGCTAATACTTGAGAATATTCTTTGGCTCCCCTTGTGTCGAATCAATAAATTTGGGTTGAATACTCTACCGTCGAAACTGTTGCGATCCCCTATACTTGTGGGTTATCTGTAATCTATGCATAGGGGTTGATGCACGTTCTCGTCTTTTGTTTCTCCAGTAGAAATCTTGGGGCACTCTTCGAGGTTCTTTGTGATGAATTAAGTATTATGAATCTGAACTTATTTGATGTTATTTTAGTACAAACTCTTGGATAGATCGATCTAAAATAATAGCTTCGAGTTGGTTTCGTACCCTACAAACGATTTCTTCGTATGTTCTTCGCTAGATAGGAACTTTGGAGTGATTCTTCGTTGCACGTTGAGGGACGGTTATATGATCCAATTATATTAGCATTGTTGAGAGATTGCACTAGTGAAATTAAGGACCCTAGGCCTCATTTTCAAGCATTGCAATACCGTTTTTCTGCCTGTTTACTATTTGCTACCTTGCTGTTTTTATTTATTCAAATTATAAAAATATATTTCTACCATCCATATTACACTTGTATCACCATCTCTTCACCAAACTAGTGCACCTATACAAATTTCCATTGTATTGGGTGTGTTGGGGACACAAGAGATTTCTTGTATGATTGCAGGGTCGTTTGAGAGAGACCATCTTCATCCTACACCTCCCACAGATTGATAAACCTTAGGTCATCCACTTGAGGGAAAATTGCTACTGTCCTACAAAACTCTATGCTTGGAGGCCCAACACGTGTCTACAAGAATAAAGTTGCGTAGTAGACATCAGTGCGCCATGAACATGGCCATCTTTAACTTAGATGTCATTCACACCGTCGCCCCCCCCCCCCCCACAACGGCTAGGTGTTTCTTTCCGCTACGGTGATGCAGTTGTTGCTGCGGCTAAGATTTTGTTAATTTGATGGGAGATGAAGGGAATGGAAGACACATGACTTTGAGACAGAAGAAATCCATCAATGCATCTGGATTTGTTCGCGTGAGTGGGGAGATGATACAGGCAAAGGTGTCCCGTATTTCGATGAGATGGTGATTATCGTTTTCAGAGGAGTAGACTTTGATAATCCGACTACGAACTTGCGAGGACGTCTCGCCTTAGGAATCGCTAAACCAACTCTGAGAGGTTATTGACCATGACGGAGCACGATCAACCTGACCAAGAGGGTCTATTTATTGCAAGAAAATGAAGAACAAGCAAGAAACTAAGATTGCAATCTGGATATTGCGAATTTAAGAGGAAAGCTTTATTGATCAAGGTGGGGTTCTATGACGTCTTGGTCTGGTCGTTGAACACAAACGAAGTATGCGAAGTTGCAGTTATGGCGAACTTTTAAACTAAACAAAACCCAAAGTCAAAACGACGCCCTAAGAGCTATATATATGGAGGAAGGGGGGGGGGGGATTTCGTGACCCCTTGCAGGAGGGGTCCGAAACCAACCTAATTCTTGTTTCCCCACACATACGGACTCTAAAAACAGCCTATACTCAAGTATTTCAAAAGTACATGGGCATGGCCCAAAAATAAGTCGGCGCAACACCTACTATAAGCTATTGAAGAAATTTATGAAAGGGCATCTTGTATATTTCATCCATGTCCTTGTATGTCATCAAGGAGGCTTCAAAGTGCTGAAATCTGCACTAGAAATGCCGTTCTGGTTCCGTTCGCGCACACGTTCATCTCCATGCTTGTTTCTGCTCCAGTTTTCATTTGTCTTGTCCATGCTAGGCCCTTCATTAGTAATCAATACAAATGTATCCAATTTAGACAGCATCATATTCTCATGAACATTAGAACTGTTACAAAGAAACAAAAGTACCTAGTAATTCAATTGGCGTGCGTGAGCCCTAGTAATTGGTCCAATATGTATAGCAGTAGGGTGTGTGGGTGTAACAATGGTATTGATGTCCTCATGAGGAGAGGATACGAAGAGAGGGGGCATAAATGGAGGAGATGAACAGACCAAGCGTGCAGGTCGGGAAAAGATGAAAATATTAGTTCTATTTTTTTGTTGAGGTGGTAGACATGTTAATGCGGATATCTTGCATGTTAAGATAAATATGCTAGTGGGTATCTCTTAGGTATATAGGATAGGTTAGTGGGAATTATGTACAAAGTATTTGTGATCACAATTCGCCGAAGTCATTGAATTGGAGTTCTCTTCAAGAACAGTACTGGACAAAAGGCAAAAGGACGAGGGCGTTGATATGTCTTGCCTACCATGCACTACTGCAGGATGGTCCAAACGCGACAGTCGAATCAGAGACCCTTTGTCGGGGATATACACCGCGGTATGACCCGGTCAGAAGTATGACTCGGCCGGACTTGGCGACTCACTAGTGACCCGCCCGAAGACTGGTGACTCACTAAGTGACCCACCGGATCACTCCACTCACTGATGACCTGGCCGGGCCTGGTGACTCATTGGTGCCCCGACAGGCGGGTCAGAGGAATAACAAGGCATGAGGCCTAGAAGGCGGCTTATGAGAAGACCGACTCAAGGTGCGTGTTCGGTGGGCCAGCTTAAGAGGAAAGCATAAGGAATATTCCCTTACAAAGGAAGCAAGACTAGGACTCCACTTGTAATAGAGTAATCCTAATCCCACTAGGACTCCACATGTAACCTGCCCCTCCAACTTATATAAGGAGGGACAGGGCACCCCAAGAGGGTGAAGTTTTGACAAGTTGAAACAGACAAGTCAATAGCTCTCGAGAGAGAGGTAGCCAAAGAGCACCCTTGTAATCGTGAGCAGATCAATATCAATGAAGCAGGATGTAGGCTTTTACCTTCACCGTGAGGGGCCAAACCTGGGTAAAAACTCGCGTCTCTCGTCCCACTCAACCCCTCTCAAGCTATCACATATATGTGTTGGCCTCACGACTAAGTCCTCACACTAAGGACATCTGCCGTGACAAATCCACGATAGTTGACGCCCACCGTGGGGCCACGCACGATGGTGTTAAGTTCTTGGAGGGATCTCGCTTAGGGATCGAGAAGTACGCAATTTTGCCGGTAAAGAAGAACCGATTTGAAAAAATCTACATCAGAAGTTAGGGTTGCATTGTGTGCCGTGGAACGTACTTACGATCCGGTGATCCGATGTCAGGTAAATTTTTGGAGCGTGTTCTTGAGGCTAGGGAGTTTTTCACTGCAGACCCGATCCGTACCGATGACTTGTGGTCAAATCAGAAGCAGCAGTGCCAATCCACCAAACCCTACTGATTCGTGCATACAACGATGGGTGCACGTAAGGAAAAGCTGTGGTTGTCCCATACGTCAAGAAAACAGGAATTGGACTCGGCCTCGAAACCGGCCACGACCCGGAGGAAGACCTTGGGGTGGACACGGACTCGGCTCCGTGGTTGTGACTCACTGTTCAACTCCACTATTATCGGTTTCTGCCATCGTAGACTGGCCTCGCCGGTTCGCTGGTCTCGTTCGTGAGCCGCCTCTGCCAGCCTCGCTATATCTCTCTGCTGAGAGCATCTCCACTAGCGCCCCCAAGATGCCCCCCAGGCCACTTTTTGGGCGCCGGCGGGCAAAAAACGCCCCACTCAGGCCCCCAGGTCCTCACTTTTTGCTTGATTAGACGAAAATACAGCCGGCGAGCCCAGCCCACACCCAGGCCATCGGGGGGCACCTGGGAGCACCGACGCTTTTGCTTAACCAATCTGATTGCCCCACGTCAGCCACCCACCCCCTCTCTCTCCTCTCTTTTCTTTTTTCCTTCTGCCCACCCCCTCTATCTCCTCTCATCTACACGCCGAGCTACACGGGGAGGAGCCATGGCTAGAGCTCACACTCGCCGCGCATGGCCAGGGCGGAGCTCGCCCGCGCCCGCCTTTGCGTGACCAGGGCGGCCCGCGCCCGCGTCTGCCTGTGCGTGGCGGAGCTTCGCCCGCCCGCCCGCTGCGTGGTGGTCGGCGGAGCTTCGCTGCGCTTGCTCCCGCGCCCGCCTATGCATGGAGGAGCTCGCCCGCGCCCATTCGCCTGCGTTGTGGCCGGGGCTGCCCGCGCCCGCCCGCCTGCGTGGCCGGGGTGGAGTTCACGCCCGCCTCTGCGTGGCCGGGGCGGTGTCGAACGCGACGGCGATTCAGGGGTTGTCGTTGGGCGGTGCGGCGTCCATGACGAGGCAGGGGAACCGTCTGCATGGCGTCGTCATTGTGGCCGCCGGCAGTGAAGGAGCTCCACGTTCTCCGCACCTCCGCGTCCCCTGGCTCCGCTCACTGGTGGCCTCCTCCGTCCCACGCGCCCTCCGGTCCTTCCAGTGCAGTAGCGTCCTGCTGCGGTAGCAGCGCGTCCGTCGAGGCCGCGGCGGTCTCCGCCGACGCCTTCGCGACAAGTACCTCCCGCAACACAGCCTCCAGCAACACCGTAAAAGGTGCGGAGCCGGCTGCCGCTGTTGCCACCGTCCTGGACGGGGAGGCGCAGTGAGAAGCGCGGGTCGAGAGGTGAATGGCGAGAAGGAGGAGCAGAAGCAGGTGGCGAGGGAGAAGGGGATGGGGTGAATGGACGACAACGAGGTTGGGTGGAGAGAAGGAGGAGCAGGGCCATGCCGCCTCCACCTCCATGGCCAAGCAGAGGAGAGACAGACGAGGGGGGGGGGGACAACGAGTGGAATTTTTTTGACACCCAGGCTAAAAGTATCGCCGGCAGCCCCCCAAGCGGTGAAAAAATGCCTCCTGGGGGGCTCAACGGCTGGAGACGCTCTGAGACACTGTCTCCATTGCACTCGAGCCATCCAGGCCTTTCCGCCGCCAGCCTTCGCCTCTCCTCGCTGGACCGCTTCAACCCGCCCTCTATCCGAGCCGCCCTCTCCGCCAAGGCGTGAGCCGCCTCGCTGGTCTGCCTCTGCTCCAAGGCACTTCTTTAAGTATAAGTTAGCATGTATTAGCACATATACGTGATGTACTCTTTACCTTCCTATCTCTATCTCCACAACTATCCTTTCCTTTTAACTAGGATTAGATCATGGAGTACAAGTATAGGATTGCTTTTGTACCTCTATATATATGCGTCCTATAGGCTGCAATACATGCGAATCATATTCTCAAAATCCATCTAGTCTACATGGTATCAGTTTTCTAGTTCCTTGCCTTGCTTCCGTTGCACCCTAGCCGCCGAAACCTAGCTACAGTCACCACATCCTCCACGCTGCTGCTGCCATGGACTTCAGTGAGTTCGCATCCACCCCCAACTCCTCCCTCGCCTCCTCCGGGTCCGACCCCTTCGCCGCTAGCTCCGCCAACCCCGCTGCCCCTAGCGCCACCGCCATCAAGCTCATCAATGATACGTCCATTTTGCATCATACTTTTATATCGATATTTATTACATTTTGGGATGTTATTACACGTTATGTCACAATACTTATGTCTATTCTCTCTTATTTTACAAGGTTTACATAAGGAGGGAGAATGCCGGCAGCTGGAATTCTGAATGGAAAAGGAGCAAATATTAGAGAACTATTCTACACAACTCCAAAAGTCCTGAAACTCCACGAAAGTCATTTTGGAAATAATAAAAATATTGAGCGGAAGAAATGCATGAGGCGGGACCCACACAGCCACGAGGTGAGGCGCGCCCTACCCCCAGGCGCGCCCCCTGCCTCGTGGGCCCCCTGTTGGCTCTCCGGTGGCCATCTTCTGCTATATGAGGTCTTTCATCAAGGAAAAAATCATAAGCAACCTTTCAGGACGAGACTCCGCCTCCACGAGGTGGAACCTTGGCGGAACTAATCTAGGGCTCCGACAGAGCTATTTTGCCGGGGACACTTCCCTCCGGGAGGGGGAAATCATCGCCATCATCATCACCAACGCTCCTCTCATCGGGAGAGGGCAATCTCCATCAACATCTTCACCAGCACCATCTCCTCTCAAAACCCTAGTTCATCTCTTGTATCCAATTCTTGTCTCCAAGTCCGGGATTGGTACTAGTAGGTTGCTAGTAGTGTTGATTACTCCTTGTAGTTGATGCTAGTTGGTTTATTTTGTGGAAGATCATATGTTCAGATCCTTTATGCATATTAATACCCCTCTGATTATGAACATGAATATGCTTTGTGAGTAGTTATATTTGTTCCTGAGGACATGGGAGAAGTCTTGCTATTAGTAGTCATGTGAATTTGGTATTCGTTCGATATTTTGATGAGATGTATGTTGTCTAGCCTCTAGTGGTGTTATGTGAACGTCGACTACATAACACTTCACTATTATTTCGTCCTAGAGGAAGGCATTGGGAAGTAATAAGTAGATGATGGGTTGCTAGAGTGACAGAAGCTTAAACCCTAGTTTATGCGTTGCTTCATAAGGGGCTAATTTGGATCCATATGTTTCATGCTATGGTTAGGTTTACCTTAATACTTTTGTCATAGTCGTGGATGCTTGCAATAGAGGTTAATCATAAGTGGGATGCTTGTTCAAGTAAGAAAAGCACCCAAGCACCGGTCCACCCACATATCAAATTATCAAAGTACCAAATGCGAATCATATGAACGTGATGAAAACTAGCTTGACGATAATTCCCATGTGTCCTCGGGAGCGCTTTTCTCTATATAAGAGTTTGTCCAGGCTTGTCCTTTGCTACAAAAAGGATTTGGCCACCTTGCTGCACTTTATTTACTTTTGTTACTTGTTGCTCGTTACAATTTATCCTATCACAAAACTATCTGTTACCTATTATTCCAGTGCTTACAGAGAATACCTTGCTGAAAACCGCTTATCATTTCCTTCTGCTCCTCGTTGGGTTCGACACTCTTACTTATCGAAAGGACTACGATAGATCCCCTATACTTGTGGGTCATCAAGACTCTTTTCTGGAGCCGTTGCCGGGGAGTGAAGCGCCTTTGGTAGGTAGAATTCTGTAAGGGAAAATTTATATAGTGTGCTGAAATTTACTGTCACTTGTTACTATGGAAAGTAATCCTCTGAGGGGCTTGTTCGGGGTATCTTCACCCCGAGAGAAACAAAGAATTGCTCCTCAACCTACTGAACCTACTGAAAATGAAAATGTTCCTTTGAAGTTCCTTGGTATGTTAGGGAAACTACTAGATAATCCTTTTGCAGGAGATGGAACAAAGCATCTGATGAGCACCTAATCTATGTGGATGAAGTTTGTGGATTATTTAAGCTTGCGGGTATACCCGATGATGTTGTTAAGAAGACGGTCTTCCCTTTATCTTTGGAGGGAGACGCATCAACATCGTATAGGCTATGTGATGATACGGGGTCATGGAACTACAAGCGATTGAAATTGGAATTTCATCAGAAGTTTTATCCTATGCATCTTCTTCATCGTGATCGCAATTATATATAATTTTTGGCCTCACGAAGGAGAAAGCATCGCTCAAGCTTGGGGGAGGCTTAAATCAATGTTATATTCATGCCCCAATCATGAGCTCTCAAAAGAAATAATTCCTCAAAGTTTTTATGCTCGGCTTTGTCAAAACAATCGCACCATGCTCGATACTTATTGTGATGGCTCTTTTATGATGAAGACTATTGAATTCAAATGGAATTTATTGGATAGAATTAAACGCAACTCTGAAGATTGGGATCTCGACGAAGGTAAGGAGTCAAGTATGACACCTAAGTTTGATTGTGTTAAGTCTGTTATGGATACCGATGTTTTCCGTAAATTTAGCACTAAATATGGACTTGACTCCGAGATAGTAGCTTCTTTCTGTGAATCTTTTGCTACTTATGTTGATCTTACCAAGGAGAAGTGGTTTAAATATCATCCTCCCATAGAAGTAAAAGTAGTTGCACCTACTAAAGTTGAAGAAAAGACTATTACTTATAATGATCCCGTTGTTCCTACTTCTTATGTTGAGAAACCACCTTTCCCTGTTAGAATAAAGGATCATGCTAAAGCTTCAACTGTGGTTCGTAAAAGCAATATTAGAACTTATACACCTCCTGAGCAAGTTAAAGTAGAACCTAATATTGCTATTGTTAAAGATCTCTTGGCTAATAATATTGATGGGCATGTCATTTATTTCTGCGGTGAAACTGCTAGAAATGCCAAACCTTGTGCTAAAGATAAACATAGACCTATGGTAGGCGTGCCTGTTATTTTTGTTAAAATAGGAGATCATTGTTATCATGGCTTGTGTGATATGGGCGCTAGTTTTAGTGCAATACCGTATGACTTATACAAAGAAATTATGCATGAAATTGCACCTGCTAAGTTAGAAGATATTGATGTTACAATTAAGCTTGCCAATAGAGATACTATTTCACCAATGGGAATTGTTAGAGATGTTGAAGTCTTGTGTGGGAAAACTAAATATCCTACTGAATTTCTTGTTCTTGGTTCCCCACAAGATAGCTTTTGTCCCATTATATTTGGTAGACCCTTCTTGAACACCGTTAATGCTAAGATAGACAGCGAAAAGGATGTTGTTACTATTGGCTTGGGTGATATGTCTCATGAGTTTAATTTCTCTAAATTTAGTAGACAACACCGTGAAGAAGAATTGCCTAGTAAGGATGAAATTATTGGTCTTCCTTCTATTGTCGTACCTCCTAGTGATCCTTTAGAACAATATTTGCTAGACCATGAAAATGATATGTTTATGAATGAAAGAAGGGAAATAGATGAAGTATTCTTTAAACAGGAACCTATTCTAAAACACAATTTGCCTGTTGAAATCCTAGGGATCCTCCTCCACCCAAGGGTGATCCGTGTTTGAGCTTAAACCGTTGCACGATACTCTTAAATATACTTATCTTGATGAAAAGAAGATATATCATGTTATTATTAGTGCTAACCTTTCAGAGCATGAAGAAGAGAGATTATTGAAAACTCTAAAGAAGCACCGTCTTTGCTATTGGATATACTCTTGATGATCTTAAGGGCATTAGTCCCATCTATGTCAACATAAAATAAATTTGGAAGAAGGTGCCAAACCAGTTCGTGATCATCAACGACGTATGAATCCTAAAACGAAAGAAGTGGTAAGAAAGGAAATACTAAAGCTCCTTGAGGCAGGTATAATTTATCCCGTTCTTTGATAGTCGATGGGTAAGTCCTGTCCATTGTGTCCCTAAGAAGGGAGGTATTCTTGTTGTTCCTAATGATAAAGATGAATTGATTCCGCAAAGAATTATTACAGGTTATAGGATGTTAATTGATTTCCGCAAATTAAATAAGGCTACTAAAAAGGATCATTACCCCTTACCTTTTATCGATCAAATGCTAGAAAGATTATGCAAACATACACACTTTTGTTTTCTAGATGGTTATTCTGGTTTCTCTCAAATACCTGTGTCAGCCAATGATCAATCAAAGACCACTTTTACATGCCCTTTTGGTACTTTTTCTTATAGACGTATGCCATTTGGTTTATGTAATGCACCTGCTACCTTTCAAAGATTCATGATGGATATATTCTCTGACTTTTGTGAAAAGATTTGTGAGGTTTTCAAGGACGACTTTTCCGTCTATGGATCCTCTTTTGATGATTGCTTGAGCAACCTTGATCAAGTTTTGCAGAGATGTGAAGAAACTAATCTTGTCTTGAATTGGGAAAATGCCAATTTATGGTTAATGAAGGTATTGTCTTGGGGCATAAAGTTTCTGAAAGAGGAATTGAAGTTGATAAAGCCAAGGTTGATGCTATTGAAAAGATGCCATGTCCCAAGGACATCAAAGGTATAAGAAGTTTCCTTGGTCACGCCGGATTTTATAGGAGGTTCATTAAGGACTTCTCCAAAATTTCTCGGCCTCTGACTAATTTATTACAAAAAGATATACCATTTGTTTTTGATGATGATTGTGTAGAAGCATTTGAAATACTTAAGAAAGCATTGATCTCCGCACCTATTGTTCAGCCACCTGATTGGAATTTACCCTTTGAAATTATGTGTGATGCTAGTGATTATGCTGTAGGTGCTGTTCTAGGGCAAAGAGTTGATAAGAAATTAAATGTTATTCGATATGCTAGTAAAACTCTAGACAATGCTCAAAGAAATTATGCTACAACTAAAAAAGAATTCCTAGCAGTTGTATTTGCTTGTGATAAGTTTAGACCTTATATTGTTGATTCCAAAGTAACTATTCACACGGATCATGCTGCTATTAAATACCTTATGGAAAAGAAAGATGCTAAACCTAGACTTATTAGATGGGTTCTCTTGCTACAAGAATTTGATTTGCATATTGTTGATGAAAAGGGAGCTGAGAACCCGTTCTGGAACAACTTGTCTAGGTTAGAAAATGTTCTTGATGACCCACTACCTATTGATGATAGCTTTCCTGATGAACAACTAAATGTCATAAATTCTTCTCGTACTGCTCCATGGAATGCTGATTATGCTAATTACATTGTTGCTAAATTTATACCACCTAGTTTCACATACCAGCAAAAGAAAAAGTTTTTCTATGATTTGAGACATTACTTTTGGGATGACCCACATCTTTATAAAGATGGAGTAGATGGTGTTATTAGATGGTGTGTACCTGAGCATGAACAGGAACAGATCCTATGCAAGTGTCACTCCGAAGCTTATGGAGGACACCACGCTGGAGATAGAACTGCACATAAGGTATTGCAATCCGGTTTTTATTGGCCTACTCTCTTCAAGGATGCCCGTAAGTTTGTCTTATCTTGTGATGAATGTCAAAGAATTGGTAATATTAGTAGACGTCAAGAAATGCCTATTAATTATTCACTTGTTATTGAACCATTTGATGTTTGGGGCTTTGATTATATGGGACCTTTTCCTGCCTCCGATGGATACCCACATATTTTAGTTGCTGTCGATTATGTTACTAAGTGGGTAGAAGCTATTCCAACTAGTAGTGTTGATCATAACACCTCTATTAAGATGCTTAAAGAAGTTATTTTTCCGAGGTTTGGAGTCCCTAGATTTAATGACTGATGGTGGTTCACATTTTATTCATGGTGCTTTCCGAAAAATGCTTGCTAAGTATGACATTAATCATAGAATTGCATCTCCTTATCACCCACAGTCTATTGGTCAAGTAGAATTGAGTAATAGAGAACTCAAATTAATTTTGCAAAAGACTGTCAATAGGTCTAGAAAGGATTGGTCCAAGAAACTTGATGATGCATTATGGGCCTATAGAACTGCATATAAAAATCCTATGGGTATGTCTCCGTATAAAATGGTTTATGGTAAAGCATGTCACTTACCTCTTGAACTAAAACATAAGGCATATTGGGCTATTAAAGAGCTCAATTATGATTTCAAACTTGCCGGTGAGAAGAGGTTATTTGATATTAGCTCACTTGATGAATGGATAACCCAAGCTTATGAAAATGCCAAGTTGTTTAAAGAAAAAGTTAAAAGATGGCATGACAAAAGGATACAAAAGCGTGAGTTTAACGTAGGTGATTATGTATTGCTATACAACTCTAGTTTAAGATTTTTTGCAGGAAAACTTCTCTCTAAATGGGAAGGCCCTTACGTTATCAAGGAGGTCTATCACTCCGGTGCCATAAAAATCAACAACTTCGAAGGCACAAATCCGAAGGTGGTGAACGGCCAAAGAATTAAACATTATATCTCAGGTAATCCTATAAATGTTGAAACCAATGTTATTGAAACCGTAACCCCGGAGGAATACATAAGGACATTTTCCGGAACGTTTCAGACCGCGAAAGGGAATAGGTATGTGGTACGGTAAGTAAACCGACTCCAAAACAGTTTTTAAGGCAATATTTCTCCGTTTTGGAATATTTAGAAAAATAGAAAAATAAGAAGCAGTCCGGGAAGGACACGAGGGTGGAGGGCGTGCCCTACCCCCCTGGGCGTGTCCCCCTACCTCGTGGGCACCTCGTGTGCCTTCCGGACTCCATTTTCCTGCACGATACGTATTTTGGTCGGTAAAAATTCATTATATAACCACCGTATCACGCAATTGTCCTCTGTTCTTGTTTCGAGCTGTTTTCTGCCAGGGTTGTCAAGGCCAGGCATCATGTCATCCCCCTCCTCCAACAATGGTGACAACGATGCTTGGCTGATGAAGATAGAGCTAAAGAGGGAAGAACCCATGGAGATCAACAAGGATGAAGGGATCAAGAAGGCCACGGAGGACCAAGTTCCGGCAACAAAAGACATCCTTCAACTTGATCACAATCTTCTTAGCCCAACTGAGATCGAAGCTTTCAATATGATTGAGTTAGCTCGTATACAAAACAAGTATCTCACACGTGAAAATATTTTGTTGAAGGAGCATATCGTTGCACTCAAGGGAATTATCCGCAAGCTGGAGGACCTCTTACGTTTGATGTGCGACTATCCATCACCACCTCTACTTTCTTCACCAACAAAGGAGACATAATCACATGGGTATGGGCTCCCCTTGGAAACTGCCAAGCTTGTGGGAGGTGCCCCGGTATCGTATCACCATCACACTCCTATCTTTACCGTTTTTCTTAGTTCGATCCTATTTAGTAGTATCTTGATCTAGTAGAATAAAGTTTATGGCATGATCTAGTTTTGAGTTTCGCTTTATGATCTCTCTATGTAATCGAGTCCGTGAGCTATATAATAAAGATTAGTGTTGAGTAAAGGGCTTGATTATTTTTCCATGATCTTGAGTGAGTAAAAGAAAAGATAAAAGAATAAAAAGAAATAAAGGGTTCATATTGATCTTATCGAGAGTAATGACTTCACATAGAAGGAGTATGATGATTAAAAGTTGTTGGGAGTTGGCAAACATAGCTTTGGTCATCGTTGCAATTAATAGGAAGTAATCAGGAAAGAGAGGTTTCACATATAAAGATATTATCATGGACATCTTTTATGATTGGGAGCACTCATTAAAATATGACATGCTAAAGAGTTGATGTTGGACAAGGAAGACAACATAATGGGTTATGTTTTCTTATATCTGAGATAAAGTATATTGTCATGGATCATCCAACATGTTGAGCTTGCCTTTCCCCCTCATGCTAGCCAAAATTCTCAGCACCAAGTAGAAATACTACTTGTGCTTCCAAAAACCCTCTAACCAATTTTGCCATGAGAGTCCACCATATCTACCTATGGATTGAGTAAGATCCTTCAAGTAAGTTGTCATCGGTGCAAAGCAATAAAAATTGCTCTCTAAATATGTATGATTGATTGGTGTGGAGGAAATAAGCTTTGTACGATATTGTGATGTGGAAGAAATAAAAGCGACGGACTGCATAATAAAGGTTCATATCACAAGTGGCAATATAAAGTGACGTTCTTTCGCATTAAGATTTTGTGCATCCAACCATAAAAGCGCATGGCAACCTCTGCTTCCCTCTGCGAAGGGCCTATCTGTTACTATCATCTTCTACCTTATGCAAGAGTCATGGTGATCTTCACCTCTCCCTTTTACATTTTATCCTTTGGCAAGCACAGTATGTTGGAAAGATCCTGATAGATATATCTAATTGGATGTAGGGGAGCATGATTTATTATTGTTGACACTACCCTTGAGGTAAAAGGTTGGGAGGCGAAACTATAAGGCCCTATCTTTCTCTGTGTCCGATTAAAACTCCGTAACCACAAGTATTGCGTGAGTGTTAGCAATTATGAAAGACTAAATGATAATTGAGTATGTGGACTTACTATACAGCTCTGACATAGACTCTTTCTGATGTTATGATAAATTGCAATTGCTTCAATGACTGAGATTATAGTTTGTTAGTTCTCAATAAAGTTTATGATTCGTACTGTGCATTGTGAATAGATTATTACTTGAGCATAAAAAATCATATGACAAAATCCATATATGTTGTTGTTATGAGAATAATCATGATGCCCTCATGTCCGTAATTTATTTTTAATGACACCTCTATCTCTAAACATGTGGACATATTTATCGTTATCGGCTTCTGCTTGAGGACAAGCGAGGTCTAAGCTTGGGGGAGTTGACACGTCCATTTTGCATCATGCTTTTATATCGATATTTATTGCATTTTGGGATGTTATTACACGTTATGTCACAATACTTATGCCTATTCTCTCTTATTTTACAAGGTTTACATAAGGAGGAGAATAAGACAAGCTGGAATTACAATGGAAAAGGAGCAAATATTAGAGACCTATTACGCACAACTCGAGAAGTCACGAAACTCCACGAAAGTAATTTTTGGAAATAATAAAAAATATTGAGCGGAAGAAATGCATGAGGGGACCCACACAGCCCACGAGGGTGGGCGCGCCCCACCTCGTGGGCCCCTATTGGCTCTCTGGTGGCCATCTTACGCTATATGAGGTATTTAAATCGAGGAAAAAATCATAAGCAACCTTCGAGATGAGACTCCGCCGCCACGAGGTGGAACCTTGGCGGAACCAATCTAGGGCTTGGCGGAGGCTGTTACATCGGGGACACTTCCCTCCGGGAGGGGGAAATCATCACCATCGTCATCACCAACGCTCCTCTCATCGGGAGAGGGCAATCTCCAAAAACATCTTCACCATCGCCATCTCCTCTCAAAACCCTAGTTCATCTCTTGTATCCAATTCTTGTCTCCAAGTCCGAGATTGGTACTAGTAGGTTGCTATTAGTGTTGGTTACTCCTTGTAGTTGATGCTAGTTGGTTTATTTTGTGGAAGATCATATGTTCAGATCCTTTATGCATATTAATACCCCTCTGATTATGAACATGAATATGCTTTGTGGGTAGTTACGTTTGTTCACGAGGACATGGGAGAAGTCTTGCTATTAGTAGTCATGTGAATTTGGTATTAGATTCGATATTTTGATGAGATGTATGTTGTCTAGCCTCTAGTGGTGTTATGTGAGCGTCGACTACATAACACTTCACCATTATTTGGGACTAGAGGAAGGCATTGGGAAGTAATAAGTAGATGATGGGTTGCTAGAGTGATGAAGCTTAAACCCTAGTTTATGCGTTGCCGTAAAGGGCTGATTTGGATCCATATGTTTCATGCTATGGTTAGGTTTACGTTAATACTTTTGTTGTAGTTGCGGATGCTTGCAATAAAGGTTAATCATAAGTGGGATGCTTGTTCAATTAAGAACAGCACCCAAGCACCGGTCCACCCACATATCAAATTATCAAAGTACCGAACGTGAATCATATGAACGTGATGAAAACTAGCTTGACGATAATTCCCATGTGTTCTCGGGAGCGCTTTTCTCTATATAAGAGTTTGCCAGGCTTGTCCTTTGCTACAAAAAGGATTGGGCCACCTTGCTGCACTTTATTTACTTTTGTTACTTGTTGCTCGTTACAATTTATCCTATCACAAAACTATCTGTTACCTATTATTCCAGTGCTTGCAGAGAATGCCTTGCTGAAACCCGCTTATCATTTCCTTCTGCTCCTCGTTGGGTTCGACACTCTTACTTATCGAAAGGACTACGATAGATCCCCTATACTTGTGGGTCATCAATCAACATCCACAACCACGTCATTGTCATCCTCGACTTCGACGAGTCTAACTTTTGTATCTGGCATAATTTCTTCAATCTCACCTTCCGCAAGCTAGGTCTTCTTGATCATATCGATGGCTCCGTTGATGCCATCATGGTTCTCGGCCATGTCGAGTGGACCCAAATAGACCAATGCATCGTCTCTTGGCTCTACACCACAGTCTCCAAAGATATCCTCGAGATCATTATCCAGCCCTCCAACACCACCGCCAACGCTTGGACCGTCATCGCCGACCTCTTCCATGACAATCGTCTTCAACGGTCCATGTTCGCCAAGCGTGACTTCCTCAACCTCATCCAAGGTGACCTCTCCTTCACCGCCTTCGCGAGCCGCCTCAGGTGCATCTCCGACACTCTTCGCGCCGTGGGCACTCCGGTCACGTACCAGGACATGCTCACGACCTTCCTCAACGGGCTGAAAGGCGAGTTTGGCCATTGCATCGCCGCCCTCTCCATCAACCCTGCTGGACTGACTTTCGCCCGTGCTCGTGGCGCTCTTTTGCAGGAGGAGAAACGTCTTGCGCGCCATGCCCAGCACGTCCAGGCGACCTCCCTCATCGCCAACCACTTCTCCCCCACGCCTGCCCCATCAGCGTCCTCGGCTCCTCGCTCCACCGCGCCTTCACCGCCTGCTGCACCCTCTTCCGGCAGCAAGGGTCGCGGCAAGGGACTCAAGAAGCCGCAGCAATAGCAGGGCCATGGCGCCCCCAGCGCTCCTGCTGTTTGGGGTCCTGCTGTGCCATTCTGGCCCATAGGCAACTACCCGTTGTCATGTTTCAGGCGTGGCCCCCAACTGGCGTGCTCCCGGCGTTGGTCTCCTTGGCCCGCGCCCCGGCGCCTCCATGCCCCAGGCCTATACTGCCCATCTAGGGCATCCTGGCTACGCCACTCCGTCGGCCTACGGTGCTCCACCCGTCTACAACGGCTACGTTCTGTCGCCTCCGCCGCACTAGCCCCCTGTGTGGGATCAAACGCAGCTGCGTGCCGCCCTCAACAATCTCTCTTTGCAGCAGGGTGGCACCGGCGGTGGCGGTTCCAACTGGTTTTTTGACACAGGCGCGACTGCCCACATGGCTAGCAATCTCGATATCCTCTCTTCTTTCTCCCCTTCCTCCACCTTTTCTTCTGTTATCTTCAGAAACGGATACTCTCTACCTATTACTCACATCGGCACTGCTTCTCTCCCTACTTCTTCTTTTCTATCGGATGTGGGGTTTCGGCAAACCCTTAAGGTTCAAACTCTGGGGTGCGCGCGAAGTCTTTCCCTCCTACCGCTCTACGCCCTAGCTCACTATGATCTCGCGGGACGAACTCGACGAACTCGCAACACAGAAAGACATGAGATTTATACTAGTTCGGGCCACCGTTGTGGTGTAATACCCTACTCCAGTGTGGTGGTGGTGGATTGCCTCTTGGGCTGATGAAGAACAGTACAAGGGGAAGAACAGCCTCCTGAGGTTGAGGTGTTCTTGTGCTTGGTGAACTTGTGTGGGTGAGGACTCGATGAACTGCTCGATCCCCCCTACTGTGGTGGCTAGCTCTACTTATATAGGCCCTGGTCCTCTCCCCAAATATTGAGCGGGAAGGGAGCCAACAACGGCGGGCAAATTTGAAGGGGGACAACTAGTACAAGCTATCCTGACAAAAGCGGTCTTCGCCTGCAAAAGGCTCTGGTGGTGACGCCGTCTTGGGCTCCACGATGACCTCCATCTTGCCGTCCTCCTAGTCTTGGTCTCGTTGCACCGATAAGGCAACCTTTGCCTGATGCCTCGGTACTCCTACGCTACCTTGGCCTCCTTAGCACCAAAGAGGAAACAAGGACGCTGCTCGCGCTGGCGCCCGCCTGATGTTGATCATCATGGCTCACGTCACAAGAGCCTAGTGAGGTTTGCCCCGCCTTGATATCTCCGCTCCTTGTGAGCCTGCCTGGCTAGGCCACTCCTGAGGAGGTCTTGCGTCGTCCGCCTCGTGAGGCTTGGCCCCTCGCGAGGGTCTTGGATGCCTTGTTGATGAAGATGGGCCATACGGCCTGTTGGCTTGTCCACGCCGTGGGCCGCAGGCAGGAAAGTCTGGGGACCCCCGTTCCCAGAACGCCGATAGTAGCCCCCAGGCCCAAGGTGCGCTCGGGCTTGGCTTCGCGAGGAAGCCAAGGGTCAAGTACGGAGTGCCGTGGGCCCCCAAAGCCTGCGGCCTCGGTTGACGCGTGGCGGTTGATTGGACGTGGGCGTCTCCGCTTCCCCACGCTGCCTCGGCAACTACACGGCTTGACAAGTCCCTGCGACATGCAAGGAAAACCATCATTACCTGCGATCGTGGGAGGCGCCAGTTGGCCTTCTTTTGCTATAAATGGGGAGGGGGGCGGAGCCCACGTCGCCCTTCCCTTCCTTGATTGCTTGCTTCTTCTTCCTTGCTCCACCGCTAGCAGTAATGGCGCCGCCGAAGAGGTTCTCCGCCACGGAGAAGGGCAAAGCCCCTCAGGAGGGACCCGGCTCCCCGGCGCCCAAACGAGGACTTGGCCATCCATGCAAGCTTGCGGCGACCCCCGCCATGGCCCCCGGCTCTCGGGCGGCGCGCGATCGCGTGGCGAGGGCAGCTCTGTCGCCCAGCGATCCTGCCGGCGAGAGAGCGTCTTGTGGTTCGCGCGACCTCCCCGGCCGCGGTTCCATGCGTCAGAGGTGCTGCCGGAGTTCGTTGTCTGGTCGGAGGACCCGGCCGGCAGCTGGCTCCAGCTTCCCCGCTTCCTTGCCGACGAGCTGCCGGCCTCCGGCTCTGGCGGGCTCTGGCTGCAGGCAGACGACTGCTGCAGCCGGGCTTCTTGGGTCGCGGTCGAGATCTCCGTTGCAGGCTACATAGATCTGGCCCGCGGTTGGCGTGAGCGTTCGCCCGTAGCCTTGTCTGTGCGGTGGACCCTCCACTTCAAGTTCGATGGCGTCGACCCTCTTCGTGAGGGTGTTCGGGGAAGACGGGCACCACACAGGATGCTGCCCCGAGGCGAACGATGGCGAGGAGGTGCTCGGCCTTGGCGATGGTCGGGCCGAGGAGGAGGACGAGCCCGCCGGCCACGCCTCGTCTGGCTATAGCGGCCCCTCCCTTGGCGACAGTTCCAGCAGCAGCGGCCTTGATCAGCCGCCATGCCGCCGCGCCCACTTCGAAGGTGGTAGCGGGTCATCTCGCCACCGCGCATCAGTGAAGTGCGAGGAGGTGTCCGACTAGACCCGGGACGTCACCGAGGCCCCTCCCCCGTCGGCTGCCGCAGGGGCGATCGCCACTTTTGTTATGTTCTCCTTTTCCTTCCTGCATCGAAGCGAAACTAGCATGGGCCCGGAGGGGCGTGTATCGAACCATAACTTATTAATCATTATGCTACGCTTGTTGTTCAGTGTTGTGTGGCCATTTTGCGCAAAGATAACTTAAGCTGGTGCGTTCGGGGCACCCCCCCTCCTTGCGAGGCATTTATTTCCTCGTGCCCATCTTAACCGAGTGGTCTGCGGTTGCTCTGGAACGGCAAGAAATTTGTTAGGGAGTTGCTGAAGATTTGTCGTTCACCCAAGCTTCGGCCTGACGCTTTGTATCACGGTACCCGAGGGGCACAGGCTAGGAGAGATGCGCCAGCTTTCGGGCTCGAACGAGGGTGGCCTGTGAGAAAGCAAAGAGAAGAAAAATGCTCGCGAGGGCACCTGCCTAGCCCCCTCGCGAGGTATGCGAGAGAGATACCATGAGCGAACCAGAGTCAGAAAATGCGGTAAGAAGCGAGGGAATCGAATCAGCAAGGAACACCAAAAGCAAACTCGATTAAGGAAAAGAGAGCCAACCACGGAAAGAAAATGAAAAGCCGCGTCCGGCACCTAATCTAGTCTTCAAGTCTTCTCACCAGCGCGGAGCTAAGTGATGCCACTAGGCGTGGGAGGGAGCCCCAGGGCCCGAGGCCGTCACTCCTGAGACTCCGGGGCGTGTACAGCCCCACTCACTATTATGTGAGAGTGTCACGGGCGGCGATTCTTCACAGGCAACGGGCCTTCTTCACAGGCTCTGGGCCTTTCTTCACGGGCTCTGGGCCTTGCTTCATGGGTAGAACTTCCGGAAGTGCTGGATGTTCCAGGCGTTCTGGACGGGCATCCCGTCTTGCGTCTCGAGGCGCGCTGCACCAGGACGGGAGACATGGACGACTCTGAACGGGCCCTCCCGCATGGGCGAAAGCTTGTGCAGCGCTTCCCTGGAGAGGACCCGCCTCAGGACGAGGTCGCCCACCTCGAGCGTCCTAGAGCGGACGTTGCGGCAGTGGTATCGCCGCAGATCTTATTGGTACCTTGCTGCCCTCAATGCAGCTTCGCAACGGCGTTCCTCCCCCAGCACGAGATCCATCCCCCACGTGGCATCCTACTGCGTTTCGTTGAACGCCAGGACCCGTGCGGAGCGATGCTTAACCTCGTGAGGAAGGACTTCTTCAGCTCTGTAGACGAGGAAGAATGGAGTCTCGCCCATTGGCTTGGTGGCGGTGGTGCGGATGGACCACAACACGGACTGGAGCTCGTCGTGCCAGCCCCTGCCGCGAGCCTCGGCTTCTTCTTGAAGGTCCTGGTCTTGAGGCCCCTCGGGACCTCTGCGTTGGCGCGTTCAGCCCGACCATTACTCTGGGGTGCGCCACCGGCGTAGCAGATCTGCGTTCAAGGTTAGCCTGATGGGTTTTGAAGAGGTTACTAGTAAACCGCGAGCCGTTATCTATGATGATGCGGTTGGGGACCCCGAAACGGCTCATGAGGCCCTTGATGAACTTGACAGCAGAGCCGGCCGGGACGGTACGGACAACTTCCACTTCCGCCCACTTGGTGAACTTGTCAATGGCGACGTAGAGATAGTGGTAGCCCCCTGGCGCCCGGGGGAACGGGCATAAGATGTCTAGCCCCCAGACTGCGAACGGCCATGTGAGTGGGATGGTTTGGAGGCCCTGAGCTGGTTGATGGATTTGCTTGGCGTGGAATTGGCAAGCTTCGCAGGACTTCACCAGCTCGGCTGCGTCGTTGAGTGCTGTAGGCCAGTAGAATCCACTGTGGAACGCCTTGCCGACGATGGTCCATGACGACGAGTGGTGCCCGCAGTCCCCGCCGTGTATGTCAATCAGCAACTCCCTTCCTTGATCACTGGAGATGCAGCGCAACGTGACATCGTTCGGTCGTTTCTGTACAACTCACCGTCTTGGATACGATGGCCGTGGCTGAAACGCACGGCGCTTTCTGCGTCCTCTTCCTTCTCTGGCAGCGTCCCTTGCATCAGGTACTCCTTGAATCCCTTGGTCCAACATTCCTCCTGGGGCTCGAGCGCCAAGAGCAGCCGAGCTCCTGAGGTTGGGCCACAGGCTAGGGCTCCCGTGGCTGGAGGCTGTGGGAGCTCCTCCTGAGGCTGAGTCGTGCTTGAAAGTGGCGGTGTAGCTGATGGTCTGAAGAGCTGCTCCTCAAAGACGCCGGGTTCTTGCGGTTGCCGCTTGGAGCCCTCCTAGCGATGTCATCGGCTTCCTTCTTGGTGCCCCGGGGCACGTGCTGCAGCTCCAGGCCCAAGAACTGCTTCTCCATCTTACGCACCTCCGCGAGGTATGCCTCCATGTGCTCGTCCTTTGGCTCGTATACCTTGTTGGAGAAGTTGACGAGGAGTTGCGAGTCTCCTCTGACGGTAAGGCGCTTCACCCCTAGAGTCGCCGCAGCCTTCAGGCCAGCTATGAGGCCTTCGTATTCTGCGATATTGTTGGAGACCTTCTCGCTGTGCTGGAAGCAGAGTTGCACGGCGTAGTAAAGCTTGTCCTGGGTGGGCGAAATGAGCACTGCTCCAGCCCCCGCACGGTGAAGGCGCCATCAAAATACATGACCCAGCCGTCTGGAGCCTCGCTCCCTAGTGAGGTGGATCGGTCTTCGCCTTCTTCAAGCGTCCGGGCATCCGTCCATTCTGCCACAAAATCAGCGAGCGCGGCCCCTTTGATGACCCTGGTAGTGCTGAACTCCAACTGGAATGCTTGCAGCTCGATGTTCCACTCAGCGACCCTTCCAGCTGAGTTGGGGCTCTGAGCACCCTCTCCAATGGGTAGGTGAGGCGACCTTGATGGGGTGGCCCTGGAAGTAGTGTCACAGCTTACGTGAGGCCACCAAGAGTGCGAGCAGGAGTTTCTGAGGCATGGGGTAGCGTGCCCTCGCGTCCCGCAGCACGGTGCTGACGAAGTACACCGGGTGTTCGACGAGGGCTGGCACACTGTTGAGGCCCGAGTCCTGTGGAGATTGGGGCATCTCCTAAGGTGGAGGGGTTCCTGAGACCTGACCGCCCTCAGGAGTTTCTGCGACGTTGTCCTGCCGAAATTGGTCTTCTGCCGCTGAGGCCTTTGCTCCGCCTTCCTGACCCTGCACCACTTTGGCTCCGGCTTGGCATGGCGCCTTGCCAGTTTAAGCGCCTCCTCGAACCGCCACCAGCGCCGCGCTGGCGGAGTACGGGGTGGCGGCAAGGTAGAGCACTAGGGGCTCGAGAGGCGTGGTGCCACCATCACCGGCAGGCTAGTAAGGTATTTCTTGAGGTCTTGGAAGGCTTGGTCAGCCTCTGGGGTCCACTCGAATGGGCCCCTCTTCTTCATGAGCTTGAAGAAGGGTAAAGCGCGCTCCCCTAGCTTGGAGATGAAACGCCCCAATGCGGTCACCCGCCCCGCTAGCTTCTGCATCTCTTTGAGGGTCTGTGGTGGGCTCATGTCCTCAATGGCCTTGATCTTCTCCAGGTTCGCCTCAATCCCCCAGTGTGATACGGAGGAATCCCAGTAGCTTGCCGGAGGGGATGCCGAACACACATTTCTCCGGGTTGAGCATTAAGTTCACCTGGCTCAGGCTCTCAAAGGTCTCCTCCAAGTCTTGGATCAACATTCTCGCTTCGCGAGACTTTACCACTATGTCATCTGTGCATCAACTGCTGAAAAGTCGCGCCCGCGTTACGTAGCCCGAAGGGCATGCAGGAGTAGCAGTACACCCCACATGGTGTTAGGAAGGCTGTCTTCTCCACATCTTCCACCGCCATCTTGATCTGATGATACCCTGAGAACGCATCCAGGAAGCACAGCAGGTCACACTCGGCGGTGGAGTCGACGATCTGGTCGATCTTGGGGCGGAGCGGATCTTGGGGGCAGGTTTTATTAAGGTTGGTGAAGTCGACGCACATCCGTTCCTTCCCGCCTTTCTTTGGCACTACGACGGGGTTCGCCAGCCATTCGGGGTATCGAACTTCTCGAATGGCACCCGCCGCCTCCAACTTGCGGGTCTCCTGGACGATGAAGGCCTGCTTCTCAGTCGACTGCCGTCTTGCCCGCTGCTTCACGGGGCGTATGTTGGGGCATACCCTCAGAAGATGCTTAATCACCTCCCTCGGGACCCCTACCAGCTGATTGGGCTCCCACGCGAATATCTCCTTGTTTGCGCCCAAGAACCTCACCAGTGCCTCCTCTTGACCCGGGTCGAGGCTCCCGAAGATCCATCCTCGTTGACCGGCACCTGCTTGGTTTCTGCCTTCTCTTGGGTGAACAGCTGCTTCTTCTTGGTAGGCGTGGCCTCCTTGGCCCCGGGGGTACCGGCGCCGGCGGGCTGTGCTGCCGCCGCGGTCTTGAAGGCAAGCCTGAGTGCCGTCACAGCCTCCTTGGTGTCCCCCTTGATGGTGAGGACGCCCTTGCTCCCAGGCATCTTCATGAGGTTGTAGGCCAGGTGAGTCGCCGCCAAGAACTGAGCAAGAGATGGGTACCCGAGGATGGCATTGTACGGGAGACCGATGCGGGCGATGTCGAAGTCAACCAGCTCAGTGTGGTAATTGTCGCGTGTGCCGAAGGTGACGGGGAGACGGGTCCGCCCCAGAGAGTGGGAAGCTCCGCCACCAACTCTCGAGAAGGGCTTGCTGAGGCCGAGCCGCTCGAGCGGCACGTGAAGAAGGCTGAAGGCTTCTACGGAGAGCAAGTTGAGGCCGGCACCACCGTCGACGAGGGTCTTGGTAACAGCCACGTTGCAGATAGTGGCTATGCAGAGCATTGGGAGCATGCCGGAGCCAGCAGTGGAGTCGGGGTGGTCTTCTGAGCCGAAAGTAAGGTCGGTCTCTGGCGCGGCCCAACCCGACGGAGCCCCCGGGCGCTTGGAGGCAGCCCCAATCTAGCGGAGGAACGGTTTGATGTGGTGATCTGAAGGCGGTGCTTGAGAGCCGCCCAGCAGGGCCGCGACTGCGTGGTCCGCCGGGACCCCGTAGCGGGCAGCGAAGAGGTCGCGGAGCTCCCCCCAGGACTCCACCGTGGATCCAGGGAGGTTGAGCAGCCAGGCGCGTGGCTCGCCGGCGAGGGCCATGGGGAACCAGTTGGCTATGATCTTGTCCTCGCCGCCAGCCTCGAGGACAACCTCCTTGTATGCCAGCAGGAACGGCGATGGGTCTGTCGCGCCGTCGTAACGTGGCGGAATCTCTGGCTTGAACTTGGTCGGCCACCGCACCCGCTGTAGGGCGGGGGCCAGGGCTCAGTACCCATACGCTCCGCTGTCGATGTCAGCCACAGAGGTGGATGGCGGGGCACCTGCCATGGGGGCTAAGTGCGGCACCGTGGAGCGCAGGCTGGTGGAGAGGAACTATGGTGCACCCCTACCTGGCGCGCCAAATGTCAGATGTGGGGTTCCGGCAAACCCTTAAGGTTCAAACTCTGGGGTGCGCGCGAAGTCTTTCCCTCCTACCGATCTACACCCTAGCTCACTAAGATCTCATGGACGAACTCGACGAACTCGCCACACAGAAAGACACGAGATTTATACTGGTTCGGGCCACCGTTGTGGTGTAATACCCTACTCCAGTGTGGTGGTGGTGGATTGCCTCTTGGGCTGATGAAGAACAGTACAAGGGGAAGAACAACATCCTGAGGTTGAGGTGTTCTTGTGCTTGGTGAACTTGTGTGGGTGAGGACTCGATGAACTGCTCGATCCCCCCTACTGTGGTGGCTAGCTCTACTTATATAGGCCCTGGTCCTCTCCCCAAATATTGAGCGGGAAGGGAGCCAACAATGGCGGGCAAATTTGAAGGGGGAGAGCTAGTACAAGCTATCCTGACAAAAGCGGTCTTCGCCTGCAAAAGGCTCTGGTGGTGACGCCATCTTGGGCTCCACGATGACCTCCGTCTTACCGTCCTCCTAGTCTTGGTCTCGTTGCACCGATAAGGCAACCTTTGCCTGATGCCTCGGTACTCCTCGCATGCGCTAGCCTCCTTAGCACCAAAGAGGAAACAAGGACGCTGCTCGCGCTGGCGCCCGCCTAGCGCCCGCCTGGTGTCGATCGTCATGGCTCACGTCACGAGAGCCTCGTGAGGTTTGCCCCGCCTTGATACTCTGCTCCTCATGAGCCTGCCTGGCTAGGCCACTCCTGAGGAGGTCTTCCGTCGTCCGCCTCGCGAGGCTTGTCCCTCGCGAGGGTCTTGGATGCCTTGTTGATGAAGATGGGCCGTACGGCCTGCTGGATTGGCCATGCCGTGGGCCGCAGGCAGGCAAGTCTGGGGACCTCCGTTCCCAGAACGCCGACATTTTCCACTTTCATTACGTGATGTTGTTATCACTCCTAATCTCATTAAAAATCTAATATATGTTTGTCTCTTAACTCGTACAAATCCTGTTAATGTTGAGTTTGATGAACTTGGTTTTTCTGTCAAGGATCGTCGTACTCGCGTGGTGATTCTCTGATGTGATAGTCCCGACGACCTTTACCTTGTTGTCGCCGGACCTCAAGCCTTTCTCGCAGGCACCACCGACCTTTGGCATCAACGCCTTGGCCATCCAAGACATGTTGCTCTCTCTAGGACACTTTCTTCTTTTGATTTTACTTGTAATAAGTCACCCACTATAACTGTCATGCTTGTAGATTGGGGAAGCATGTTTGTTTACCTTTCAAACAGTCTGATAGTCAAGCTAGTTTTCCTTTTGCTCTTGTTCATTACGATGTTTGGACATCTCCTATCACAAGTGTTTCGGGGTTTCAATATTATCTTGTTCTACTAGATGACTACTCGCACTATGTTTGGACTTCTCCTTTGCGTCGCAAGTCGGATGTGTTCTCCATTATCTCTCGCTTTCATGCCTTTGTCACCACCCAATTTCAACGTTACATCTTAGCCTTTCAAACTGACAATGGTCGTGAATTTGATAACCATGCTTCTCGCACCTTTTTTGCACAACACGACTGTCAGTGTACTAAAATAGGGGTACCTTAGTACCCCGAACTTGTGCACGGGCAGTCGCAGCGTCCCCGTGGCAAGCCTCGCCGGGCGTCCGCCAAGACCCTCCGCAGCCATTCAGAAGACAAGACCCCGGCAAGAGGAGCTTTCGGGAAGGCCTCTCTAGGCGCAGACAAGGCCCCGACAAGAAGAGCTTGTCGGAAGGCCACTCGAGCACGCAGAAGACAAGGCCCGGCAAGAGGAGCTTGCCGGAAGGCTCGAAGCGCGACAAGTCTCCGGCGCGACAAGGATTCGGCCGCGGCAAGGCGCTTGCCGCGGCATGCAACTTCTCTCCGTCTCCGCTCCAGCTCACCCGGCGGCGTGTCGCCATGGGACCGTTCCATGGGCGGCGTGTCGAGCGGCTGTGCAGCCAGCGGAGAGCAGCGATAAGCGGTCTTGTGACAGGCTCGCCATCGTGGCGGCGGAGGCGCACTGACGGTCTCTGTCACCTTTGTTTGGCGACAACGACGGGCATTTATTGCTTTTGTCCCTTGCCGTCGGGGTTAGGTATTTTGCCTTGTACCTTTGTTCAAGTAGGTGTACCAACTCCTGTTTTTACATTTGTACCCCGCCTATGTTGCCACAGCCGGAGACCCTTGAGCATATAAAAGGAGGCCCGAGTGCAGCGTGAAAAGGGTTCGTTTGATTCGCGTTTTCGCGAGGTTGATTCGGTTCGCGTTTTTCGCAAGGTTGGCTGGTTCGGTTCATTACGACCCACCGAGGCGAGACACTCACGCTAGGTTTTGTAGCTCGTATTGCTCCTGGCAAGAACACAATAGATCAAACAAGCAGCAGTAGGAGTTTTATCTCTCCGGAGAGCTCGAAGCTGGGTAAACTGCTCGTGTGCATCGCCTCGATCCGCTCTTCGTGCGATCTCCGCCCCTCCGAACCACAAGGGGCCTGCTCCGCCCGGCCCCATAGGTGTCCGTAGATGCGATCAGCCTCCCGACATCTCCGGGCGCAGGTAGGGGGGCTTCGAGGCCGTGTGAATCTGATCCGGCGTTCACACGAGTAAGCGTCATCAACATCTTCCTCGACATGCCACCGAAGAAGAAGGCTTGGCGGCAGCGAAGCCGTCTGCGTCGTACCCACCCTCACCACAGCGAGCGGGTGGTGGGGCAGACGGCTGGCGGAGGAACGGGCGCCAGCGAAGGTGTTCGCGGCGTTGCCAAGTCCAAGGACAAGGCACCGCAAACCTCGGCGTCACAAGATCCCCGCGCTGTCTCAGAGACGCGGGACCAACAATGTCATGGCGTTCCTGGCGCCATACGTTCGATGGATCGAGACCCTCAAGACCAGCATGCGGCGCCAACATGCTGGCACGAGTGAGATCACGGTCGCCCGACGGGTGCTGCTCCTTCTAACTTAGTTAGAAGTCCGGCGTGTCCGCTCCTCGCACCGTTCTCCAATGCCACCCACTACTCCGGCGAAGCTCTGGCGAGAGCTCGGCTGCTCCTCGACTACCCTCCAGCGGCCGACAAAGGTCGACGAGTGGAGGGCCACTATCGAGCCTCGCCGGCTTTGCCAATGGCGACGCTCGCGGCAACCAATGCCATCGTTGCAGCGGCGTGGCGACAAAGGCACGAGCCGATGGCGACGAGGCTGTCGGAGGTGCAACCACCGTGCACTCTCCGCCAAGAGGGCCAAGATCGCCGACTCGCCGGATCCACCTCGACAGCGACTCCCGCTGCGTCGTCGGATCCGCGAGCTCGCCACGATCAGCGCCAAGTTCTTCATGAGCGACAACAAGAGGGCGCTCGAACTGCGCATCGAGCACCGAAGAAGCGCGGCGTCGATCCGACAAGCGCGCTGGGCCTTCTATTGACATGCAGCGCCCGGAGGGCGAGGCGACTTGCGATGACGCGGTAGGTTGCCCTGCGTTCACTCGTGAGCTGCGGCAAGTCGATGGCCCAGCTAGAAAAACTTCAAACCAGACGCGTGCGGAGAAGTATGATGGCGGGGCGCACCGTCGGAGTTCCTCGGCATCTACACCATCGCGGTGCGAGCTGCGGGGGCGGGGCGACAAGATCCTCGCCAACTACTTCCCGCCGTGCTCAAGCCCAACGTCGAGATCTTGGCTCATGCACTTGCCGGACAGCTCCATATCCTCTTGGGCAGATCTGTGCCATCGGTTTGTTGGCGCCTTCACGCGGTGACCACAAACCTCATGGCCAAGAGAGCGACCTTCACTTGCTCGCCCGGAAGGAAGGAGAGTCCTGCGCAAGTTCATTCAGAGGTTGACCGTGTGCACTACAACATCCCGGACATCCACCGCCGCGGTGATCGGCGCATTTCATCGAGAATGTGCGGAACCGCGAGATGAGGAGGAGATGGCGATGTGCAAAGTCAAGGACGTCGGTGAGCTATGCGCCTTGGCCGACAAGTGTCGCAGCGTCTTTGAGGAAGGAGGAGACTCGAGGAGAGAATCTGAAGCGAGGATCGAACGGTGATGACACCGCCCGGCAAAGAAGGGCGGCGGCGAGGCAACAGGAAGAAGAAAAGCGAGAGAAGTGCTAGCTGTCGAGCGGTCCGCAACGGAGGGCGGCGACAAGAACACCAAGGCTGGTGGCTCGGCAAGGAGGTTGCGGCGACGCCAACCACCGGTCGGTGGCGGCCGCCGACAAGCGGGACAGCTCCGCAAGCGATCGCAAGATCCACCGCACCAAGGGCCACGACCTCGAGCTGCAAGAAAGTCGAGCAGCTTGTCGAACAGCAGAGAGCTGAGTACGAGCGGCGCGACAAGGAGAAGGCCCAGGAAGGTGCTGGGGGAGCAAGCAAGAAACGTCCCGGCCGGGGAGGACGCCGCGGCAAAGTCAAGCATGAAGATGAAGGATGCGACAAGGAGATCGACCTCCCCGCGGCCGCGACAAGGATGAAGATGATGATGACGACGAAGATATGGAGGACGACGACGCCGATGAGCAGGAGTTTCAGAAAGTCATAGAGGTTCTCTGCGTTGACGGAGGTGCTTCCTTGCATTCCTCCCACCGCCAATTCAAGCAATGGATGCGGGAGGTCAATGCAGCGGAACCATCCGTAGAGTCACGCAAGCCTCACGAAGTGGTCGGCACGCCTATCATTTTTGATATTGAGGACCACCCTGATCGCATAACTTCTGGTCGGGTGCTTGCCGATGTTGGTCTCTCCAACCATCCGCAACCTCAAGGTCACAAAATGTTAGTTGACGGCGGGGCCGGCTTGAATCTGATCTCCTCCGCGGTGCTCGAAGCTTCAAATCCTCGACGGCGAGCTCGAAGAGGCGGAACCTACCAAGGAATCAATCCGGGAAGGAGCAAGCCGAAGGGGAAGATTACGTTGCCGGTCACATTTGGCAGCTAGCTGAACTTCAGGACTGAGAGGGTTACGTTTGACGTCGCCGATTTCCCATTGCCTTACAATGGGATACTTGGCTGTCCAGCACTCGCCAAGTTCATGGCAGCCTCTCACTACTCCTACAACCTACTCAAGATGCCGGGCCCGATAAGCGTCATCTCTGTCCATGGCGACAAGAAGGATGCCCTTATCTGTCTTGACAAGATCTTCCGGGATGCAGCAGCGGCTGACAGTTGCCAGACACTTGCAGCTGAAGCTCCGGGGAAGAAGACCAAGTCCAAGTCCGGCAAGGGCTCGATGCTCACTCCGGCAGCGCACCTCTTGGAGTGCTGCGCTACCGTCGAGGACGCCTTTCCATCGAGCTCCACCGGCAAGTGCAAGAAGATGGTGGCTCCACCGAAGACCAAGAAGGTGCCCGCCAAGGAGGACGGCGCTGGTGGTACCTTCACCATCAGTGCCTCTCTCGACCCCAAATAGGAAGGCGCGCTCGTTGCTTTCCTGCGGGCGAATGTTGACGTGTTTGCATGGCAACCATCTGATATCCCCGGTGTTCCTGTGAAAGTGATTGAGCACCGCTGGCCGTTTGTCCTCATGCGCGGCCCGTCAAGCAAAAAGTCGTGAAGCAAGCGTTGGGCGCCAAGAATTCATAGCCGAAGAGATCAAGAACTGGAAGCAGCAGGCCTTGTCGGAGGAGTGCTCCATCCTACGTGGTTGGCCAATCTCGTAGTCGTGCGCAAGGCAAATGGGAAATGGAGACTTTGTATTGACTTCACGGATGTTAATAAAGCTTGCCCGAAGATCCATTTCCCTTACCGGCGCATTGACCAGATTGTTGACTCCATGGCTGGATGTGATTTGCTTTCGTTTCTTGATGCCTACTCAGATACCATCAGATCTTCATGGCTGAAGAAGATGAAGAGAAGACCGCATTCATCACACCATGTGGCACATCTTGTTTCATACGGATGCCTTTCGGTTTGAAGAATGCTGGTTCAACATTTGCAAGGGTAGTCCATGACGCTTTTGAGCCGCAGATGCATAGAAATGTAGAAGCCTACATGGATGACATAGTGGTCAAAAGCAAGGACAAAGCAACTATGGTTCAAGATTTGGACGAGACCTTTGCAAATCTCCGCAAGATCAACCTCAAGCTCAACCCCGAGAAGTGCGTGTTTGGAGTCCCTTCCGGCAAGCTTCTCGGGTTCTTCGTGTCTCAGCGAGGAATTGAAGCTAATCCTACAAGATCAAGGCCATTGAGCAGATTGAAGCACCAAAGCGCGTCAAGGATGTCACGAAGACTTGCGGTTGCGTGGCTGCTCTCGGCGAGTTTATTTCTAGGTCTCTTGGCGCCCTGCCATTTTTCAAGATTTTGAAAAGGGCAGGTCGATAAAATGGACTCCGAAGCGGAGGCTGCGCTGCGAGACTTGAGGAGATACTGTCCTCCACTCCAACACTTGTCGCACCTAGGCCACAAGAGAAGTTGCTGCTATATATAGCGGCAAGCAATCAAGTGGTTAGTGCTGCGTTAGTGGCGGAGAGGAGGCGGATGATGAGCCGACAACCACGGCAAACACATCCGGCGACAAGCGGGGGCTTCACGACAAGCTCTGGTCCCGACAAGGATGAGTCCGCAGCATGAGACACATGAGCAATCTGAGAAAAGGATGGTGCAGCGCCCGGTCTATTTTGTCGACTCCCTCCTGCAAGGGGCTAGGTCAAGAGTATTACGGTGTGCAGAAATTGCTTTTCGGCCTCCTCATGGCCTCGAGAAAGCTGCGCCATTACTTCCAAGCACATGAGATCCACAGTTGTCACTCGCTTTCCCTGAAGAGGATCTGCGAGAATCGAAGCGGCAGGCGGGATCGTCGAGTGGGCCTTTGGAGCTGTCAAGCTTTGGTCTTAAGTTTGAAAGCACATCAACTATCCAAAGCGAGCATTGGCGAAATTCATAGCAGAATGGGCGCCAACGCGGATGAAGAGATTAGGAGGCGAGCATTCCCGTCAAAGAAGCAAGCAAAGAGTGGCTGGTGTACTTTGATGGTGCCTTCTCGCTGCAAAGGCGCCCGGTGCAGTGTGCAGCTTATCGCACTCCACGGAGAGCACCTCAAGTCGTCGTCCGGATGCACTTTGCCAAGGAGCAAGCGACAAACAATCTTGCAGTATGAAGGTTTGCTTGCGGTCTCGGGATCGCGATGGACCTTGGGATCAAGAAGCTTATTGTCGGGGTGACTCGCAACTCGTCATCCGCCAAGTCAACAAAGATTACGAGTCCGTTGATGGAAGCCTACGTTGATGAAGTGAGGAAGCTAGAAGAGCACTTTGACGGCTGCAAATGGAACATGTTCCAAGAGCTCGGAATGATATTCTTGACGGCTGTCAAAGTGCGCTGCGCTTAAGTTACCCTATGGAACCGAGGATTTTCGTGCTCAAGCTGACTCAGCCAACCGTAACACCGTCATTTGGATGAGCAAGAAGAGGAAGTTGGCCTCTGGTGACTACTTTTCGGCTGAGCTTCCCGAAGCCGTCGTTGCAAAAGGTCCCCAAGATCAACACCAACAGTCTTTGAGGAGCAGTCTGCTCCAGCCAGACCCGAGGTTTGTTCCGTTGAAGCGAGACGCTCCCGACAAGTCTTGCTCGGCAAGCTTGTCGAGGAGCATCTAGCTCCCGAGAGCCGCAGAGCTCTGCCAGTAGAAGCTGATGTTCACGCTTGGCGAGATGTGCCTTTAGTCCTTGTTGTCGAGCCGCAAGCTCCAACATGGGCGCAACAGATTGTCCATTTCCTTAAGACAGGAGAACTTCCCGAAGAGCGAGAAGAAGCGGAAAGAGTAGCCCGGCAGTCGAGTATGTACCAGTTTGTCGATAGCATACTGTACAGAAGAAGACTCAACGGTGTGAAATTGAAGTGTATTGCGGGGAAGATGGGCGAAGCTGTTGGCGAGAGATACATGGAGGCACATGTGGTCACCACATTGGCGCCAAGGGCACTTGCCGGCAAAGCTTTCGGCAAGGTTTCTTCTGGCCGACAGCCCTCGAGGATGCAATTGCACAAGTAACCAAGTGTGAAGCGTGCGGTTCCATTCCAAGCAGATACACCAGCCGGCTCAAGCTCTCCGGACTATCCCTTTATCCCGGCCATTTTCGGTGCAGGGGCTCGACATCCTCGGCCCCTTCCCCGAAGCTGTCGGGGCTTTGAGTACTTGCGTCGCCATCGACAAGTTCACAAAGTGGCCGGAAGTGGAAGCGATGAGGAAGGTGACAGCCGCGGTCGTGATCAAGTTCTTGAGTTGATTGTTTGCGTTTGGAATCCCTAACGGGTCATCACCGACAACGGCATGCAATTCTGAGTCGCACCTTCATGCAAGACGTCCAAGACCTTGGTGCCAAGGTCTGCTTTATATTGCTCACCCAGAAGCAACGGTCAAGCGAGAGAGGGCAAATCTTTGAAGTGCTGGCGAACTCAAGACCAGAAATTTCGACGAGTTGCACAAGTGCGGAAGAAAGCTGGATCGAGGAGCTGCGGTGGTTCTTTAGTCGATCGAGCGGCGCCAAATCGAGCCAGCGGCAGGCACCCTTTGCTCTAGTCTATGGAGCAGAGGCAGTTCTCCCCACGGAACTTCGTATCTGGATCGCCTCGAGTACTCGCTTATGATGAGCTTGAGCAAGAGCAGCTGCGACAAGATGTGTATTGCTCCTCGAGGAGGATCGATCTTCGAAGTCATTTGTCGAGCCGCTCGCTTCTGACAAGCCTGCGTCGCTACCATAGCCGCAGGGTTAGTGCGAAGTCTCGAGGAAGGCGACCTTGTTCTTGACACGTTTAGTCCGCCAAGAATTCAAACAAGTTGGCGCTTGAAGTGGGAAGGCCCTTATCGGGTGAAAGCAGGTCACTAGGCTGGCGCTGTCCGCTTTGAGGCTGAAGATGGCATTCGGTGAGCAACTCTGGATCATTGAGCATCTTCGTAAGTTTTACCCATAGGGCGCGGTTGTCGGAATCCGTTCCGGCAACCACCTTTGTACAAGTCTTGCGGCTGTTGCATGTAATCGCCATTACAAAGCCGGGCGCAGACCCCGTGCATCAGTAAAGCTCGCACGACTTGCCAACTTCATGCTTTCATCAATTTATTGCATGCTTTGGCTAACACTTTGTGCAGCAATCACACCCGGTAAGCAGAATCGAGCCGCTAGGCTCCATAATGTTATTTCCTCTTCTTTTTCTTTTCTCAAAGGAAAGAAGGCTCCCTCGCGCACAAGTTAACCCGGGGAGGAGATAATACTATGGACGAGCACCGCTCGAGGAAGTTTCACCTCATCGGGAAGCAAGAAAGCAGAAAAGCTAAGTTGCCAAAGTTTGAGCAATCAATTTTAAATTTTCGTTATCTTCCTCGAGCGATAGTACTTTGTATGGAAAACTTTGCGCGCAGAGGAACCAAATCGTGACTGGTCGCGCCCTTACTTTGTTTCGAGTCCGCTCAACAACTTAAGTGAGCTGCGGCTAGTCCGCGACAAGGTTGCTTGTCGGTAGCGACCCCGCCAGCAGGTTGCTGAAGTTCCGCACTCGGCGCTCGCGGCAAGGGTGCCTGCACCGGCAAGTTTCCCTGAAAAGCGTAGGGCAATAACATACAAAGCCAAGAGTCGAGTAAAGGAAGTAACGTAGCAAATGTTGCCCAGAATAAAGTTATATTACAAAATAACTTATCACGGCCTTTGGCTAAATCGTTCTCGTAACTGAAATAACAGCAAAGAGGAGAAGAAGGCGTATTGGTATCCAAGCCCGGCAAGCGAGTTGCCGGGGCTGCGGCAAGCCGAGTTGCCGGGGCTGCGGCAAGCGAGTTGCCGGGGGCTGCGGCAAGCGAGTTGCCGGGGCTGAGATATCGAGATAAGCCCTTCGTCCTTTTCAAGCATCCCTTTTCATTAAAAACATTCTACTCGGATACAATCCGTGGGGAATGAAAAACATGAAAGGGAAGATTACAAGTATTAAATGCGGATAAGGCCCGAAGGCTTACAAATTAAAAAGATAAGATGCTTGTAATCCTTTTTCTGTCCCTCTCTTCAGGAGGTAGGTCAAGGAGGTGAGAAGGGCAAAAGAAACGCCTAGGCGAGCTACAGGTGCCAGAAGGCACCAAAGGAACATCCCGGGAGCTCCCCGAGGGCTTGACGGAGATGGCGCCACGGAAGCGGGGCTCGAAGAGGGCGGCGGGGCGTCGGCCTGTCGAGGGCACTACACCTCGTACTCCGACTTGACGGCCTTGTCGCCATCCCTCTTCCCCTTCCGCAGCCTCCCTCGCCCGATCACCCAAGGAGGCGACCCGGGGAGTTCAAGGAGCCAGCGACGCGGATGATGGGGTCGCCGGTGGCACGCAGCGGCACCCAACAACTAATCGGGCCCGCTACCCTCGTCGTCATTGTCGCTCTCCTCCTCGTCACTCTCGCTCGAGGAATCTTCACTGTCGGAGGAGCTATCCACGCAGCACTTCGCCCGAGTACCGAGATCCCCGAAGACCTTGACGGAGAGGAGATCACCCTCCATTAACTTAAAATGGAGGGTAATTCCCGCCCTCAGGCTGTGGATGCGAGTGAACGTCTTCCACCCACGATCAAGATACATCACATGAGGGGCTGGGAATACAACACGGACTCGCATGCCGCTGATTCCACAGCCCCTCATGTGCAGTCTCAGTGTCTCGGGCGGATCCGACTCCATCGCGCTCGCGAACGGAGCTGGAAGCCGGACGCGACGACGAGGCGCCCGACGCAGCCTGACGAAGAACTCGCAAGGGTCATCCCCTGTATGGACCGCTGGCGGAAGCGGAGATGGCGCGCCGCCCCGTCCGCCTCTTCCCCGAGCGCCTCGACCTCGTCCACGACCTCGCCCCCTCCCTCTTCCTCTTGTGGCTGGCTCTGCCGCCCCGGGCGTGGGGTTGGGAGGGGAGCGCTGTCATGGCGACCCTCGCCGCCACCGATGAAGAACCAAGGTTCCTTTTCTCCATGGCGAATGAGAGAAAGGGAGCGTAAACCGAGGAAAGAAGGAGATGGGAGAGTGCGGGCTTCTGCGCTCCCCTTCCGCTCTTTTTAAGGAAGCAAGGTGGGGGCTCGACCGCCTCGCTCGACAAATCAGGGCATAGGAAGAGCAGGGAATCGGGGCCAACCTGCTACCTCTGCTCGTAATGGCCCAGTTTTCCACTTCCATCGCCCGCGACCCCAAGAGCATGGGAACCACGTGGCGGGGATGCAGAACTGAGGCGACGGGTGAAGCGACCCCGCACGCCGCCCACTTCCCCCACGACGCCGCAATTGACGTGTGCTGCGTTCACGGGGAACGCGGCGGATCTGGAATGGGTTTGGTTTGGACCCAGGCTGGCGTGCGATGCTGTTTTGGGCTGGCCCAAATGGCGCTTCGGCACCGTGTATGGCCCAGGCAAGGGGCTCTGCCGGTGTACTAAAATAGGGGTACCTTAGTACCCGAACTTGTGCATGGGCAGTCGCGGCGTCCCGTGGCAAGCCTCGCCAAGGCGTCCATCAAGACCCTTCGCAGCCATTAGGAAGACAAGACCCGGCAAGAGGAGCTTGCCGGGAAGGCCTCTCTGAAACGCAGACAAGGCCCCGACAAGAAGAGCTTGTCGGGAAGGCCACTCCAGGCACGCAGAAGACAAGGCCCCGGCAAGAGGAGCTTGCCGGGAAGGCTCGGGGCGCAACAAGGATTCGGCCGTGGGAAGGCGCTTGCCGCGGCATGCAACTTCTCTCCGTCTCCGCTCCAGCTCACCCAGCGACGTGTCGCCATGGGACCGTTCCATGGGCGCGTGTCGAGCGGCTGTGCAGCCAGCGGAGAGCAGCGATAAGCGGCGCTGACAGGCTCGCCATCGTGGCGAGCGGAGGCGCACTGACGGTCTCTGTCACCTTTGTTTGGGCGACAACGACGGGCATTTATTGCTTTGTCCCTTGCCGTCGAGTTAGGTATTTTGCCTTTGTACCTTGTTCAAGTAGGTGTACCAACTCCTGTTTTTACATTTGTACCCCCGCCTATGTTGCCACCTGTCGGAGACCCCTTGAGCATATAAAAGGAGGCCCGAGTGCAACGTAGAAAGGGTTTGTTTCGGTTCGCGTTTTTCGCGAGGTTCGGTTTGGTTCGCGTTTTTCGCAAGGTTCGGCTGGTTCGGTTCATTCGACCCACCGGAGGCCAGAGACACTCACGCTAGGTTTTGCAGCTCGTATTGCTCCCTGGCAAGAACACAATAGATCAAACAAGCAGCAGTAGGAGTTTTATCTCTCCTAAGAGATCCGAAGCTGGGTAAACTGCTCGTGTGCATCGCCTCGATCCGCTCTTCGTGCGATCTCCGCCCCCCTCCGAACCACAAGGGGCCTGGTCCGCCGGCCCCATAGGTGTCCGCGGGTACGATCAGCCTCCCCGACAACGACATCCACCTTCGTCTCACATGCCCATATACCTCACAACAAAACGGCCACGCAGAACGATACTTCGAACATTAAATGATAGTACCCGTACTCTATTATTTCATGCTCATATGCCTCCTAGGTTTTGGGCTAAAGCACTTAATATTGCGACCTATCTTCTCAATTTCCGACTTGTCGTCCATGCAATAATCTTCCTCCCCATCAACTTCTCTTCGGTCTCCCACCTGATTACTCACATCTACGAGTTTTTGGATGTCTACGCTACCCAAATACCACTGCTACTACTCCTCATAAACTCTCACCTCGCTCCATAGCTTTTGTTTTCTTCGGATACCCTCCTGATCACCGTGGATACCGCTGCTATGATCCGGCCAGTCGCCATGTGCTAACATCACGCCAAGTTGTTTTCGACGAGTGCGTTTTTCCTTTCAGGAACATGCTGCCGGAGTCTCCATCACCATCAGTTGGGCCCTCTTCGCCGGAACCCGTCGTGGTCCCTGCACCACGGGCCGCTCGATGCCGTGGCCCTCCGGCCGCTCCTCAGTTCGCCGAGAGTCCAGCCGTGGCCGCCCCTGCATCACCATCCACGGCCGCCATGGCGGCTGCCTCTTCTTCCAGACCGCCCAGCTTGGTTGCCATGCCAACCACATCGGCTGCCATGGCAGCGAATGGTGGTGTCACGGCAGCAGCTACCTCTCCCAGTGACGCCCTTGGGTCACCCTTGTCGGCAGCCTCGACACCGCTCCCTAGTGACGCGGCTTCTGCCTCCAGCAACTCTACAACAGCCTCCACCAGCACGTCATCATCACCCGTGGTGTCCTCCGGCCCTGCCATTGAGTCTGCAGCGCCTTCGCCGTCGCCGGTCCCGGCTCTGGTGGCACCTTCACGTGATGCCCCATGGCTCCGCCCCTCTGATGTGTCCATACACACGATGACTACACGTGCGCGCCATGGTGTCTTTCAACCTCACCGGCGTTTTGAGGATGCTCACACGGCCGCAGTTGTGCCCTCGCCTCTTCCCACATCTGCTCGTGCGGCGCTTCGTGATCCCGCGTGGCATATTCCATGCAAGAGTAATATGATTCTCTCTAGGCTAATCACACATATGGACTCTTGTGCCTCATCGTCGGGGTGCCAACATCGTCATCGGTAAATGGGTGTTTCGAAATAAACTCAAACCAGATGGCTCCTTGGATCGCTATAAAGCTCGTTGGGTCGTTCGAGGATTCACACAGCGTGCCGGCATTGACTTTGGTGAGACTTTTAGTCCGGTCGTTAAACTTGCCACAATTCGCGCAGTTTTGCACCTTGCTGCTTCTCGACATTGGCCGGTCCATCAGTTGGATGTATCTAATGCCTTTCTTCATGGAGTTTTGCATGAGCGTGTTTATTGTGCTCAACAGACGGGTTTCATCGACTCCAACTATCTTGAGCATGTTTGCTTGCTGTCCAAGTCACTCTATGGGTTGAAACCGACTCCTCGCGCTTGGTACACGCGCATTGGTGATTTCCTTCGGCGCCTTGGTTTCACTTCGGCTCTTTCAGACACCTCGCTCATTCAGACATGGCCTACTTGCTACTTTATGTCGATGACATTGTACTCACGGCTTCCTCTACAATGTTTCTTCGGCTGATCATCACTTCCCTCAGCACTGAATTCAAGATGAAGGATCTCGGGCCTCTTCATTTTTTTCTCGGTGTCGCTGTTCGTCGCACGGCCTCTGGTTTCTTTCTTTCTCAGGAAAGATATGCGGAGGAGCTCCTTGATCGTGCTGCTATGTCAAATTGTAAGCCTGATTCCACGTATGTTGACACGAAACCCAAGGTCTCCTCTTCCACCGGTGAACTTGTGTCCGATGCCACCTTCTACAGAAGTATTGCTGGTGCTCTTCAATACCTCACCTTGACACGTCCAGACATTGCGTATGCTGTCCAACAGATTTGCTTACATATGCATGCTCCGCGTGGCACTCATTGGGGACTGATCAAGCGCTTACTTCGCTATCTTCGCGGCACTACTTCTCACGAGCTCAAGACCGCCGGCAGTTCCTCCATTGCGATTGCTGCTTATTTGGATGCTGACTGGGCTGGCTGTCCAGACACTCGCCGGTCTACTTCAGGATATTGCATTTATCTCGGTGACACTTTGGTGTCTTGGTCCTCCAAGCGCCAACCCTCATCTCTCGCCGAGTCTTTGAGGCCGAATACCGTGCGGTGGCTAACGCCGTGGCTGAATGTTGCTGTCTTCATCAACTTCTTGCCGAGCTCCATTGTGTCGTTGACAAGGCTTCTGTGGTGTGCTGTGATAATATCTCTGCGGTATACCTCTCTGCTAACTGAAAGGGCATTTCCCTACCTTATGTTTTGGATGATGATGACAACCCTTTGTTGGTCTAATCCTGTGCTAAATGTTTCAAGTTCTCAATGATTAGGCTTTCGTCGCTTGGTGGTTCTCTCTCGAAGGAATCGTTTGAAGACGGAATCCTCTATGCTTTTTATCTCTTTGGTCGTAGGGATCCCGTACTATCAAGAGGGAATCCACTTTGGGGAGTATAGGGGATTCCATTCACGTACACATCCTTCACCCCTCTTTTGTCGAGAGTGTGCCTCCATCTTTATCTAATCCTTGCTGTGTTTTCCCAGCGGTTGTACCGCTCTTCCGAGCGGTTGTACCGCTGGCTCTTGACGCTTCTCTGCCTTTTTCGAGCGGTAGTACCGCTGCCTCCGGGCGGTGGTACCGCCACTTGTCTCTACAAAGCACAGCAGTGGTTGTTCCGGCCTAGCACCGCACATGTACCGGCCTGGGTTCTGTTGCGATGCGGTGGCTGGGCGGTGGTGGCCCGGTTGGTCCGGTTGTTCCTTTTCAACCGGTACAACCGAAGGTTCGAGCGGTTCTTCCGCTCATACCTTAGCCGCTCAAGCGCTCAAGGCCAGGCGGTTGTTCCGGCCGTGCACCGCCCATGTACCGGTCAGGATTCTGTTTTGATGCGGTGGCTGGGCGGTGGTGGCCCGGTTGGTCCGGTTATTTGCTAATAACCGGTACTACCGCCTGATAGTCCGGTTGTACCGCCTGGTAGGGTTCTGCAGCTACATCGTGAGTCCCGGTTGTACCGGGACAAGGAGCGGTTGTACCGCTGCAGTACTGAAAACGCAGTAACGGTTGGATTTATAAGGGCTGGTATATAAGGTGGTTCTTCCTCCTACCACGCCCACCTCTTACCTCTCTCTCTCCTCCATTGATGCTCTCAAGCTTTCTTGCCCGATCTCTCTCTCTAGCCACTCAAACTTGTTGATTTGCTAGGGTTTGAAGGAGGAGACCTAGATCTACACTTCCACCAAAGGATATTTAGTTCCCCCTTCTAGTGTGGATTTTGTTACTCTTGGGTGTTTGAGCACCCTAGACGGTTGAGGTCACCTCGAGGCCATATTCCATTGTGGTGAAGCCTCGTGGTTTCGTTGGGAGCCTCCAACTGTTTTGGAGATTGCCCCAACCTTGTTTGTAAAGGTCCGGTTGCCGCCTTCAAGGGCACCATTAGTGGAATCACGGCATCTCGCATTGTGTGAGGGCGTGAGGAGATTACGGTGGCCCTAGTGGCTTCTTGGGGAGCATTGTGCCTCCATACCGCTCTAACGGAGACGCATTTCCCCTCAAAAGGAAGGAACTTCGGTAACACATCCTCGTCTCCACTGGCTCCACTCTTGGTTATCTTATCCCTTTACTTGTGCAAGCTTATTTGTGTTCCTATCCTTGCTTGCTCTTGTGCTTGTGTTGTTTGCATCATATAGGTTGTCCACCTAGTTGCACATCTAGACAACCTTTATTATTGCAAAGTTTAAATTGGCAAAAGAAAAGCTTAAAAATTGTTAGTTGCCTATTCACCCCCCCCTCTAGTCAACTATATCGATCCTTTCAATTGGTATCAGAGCCTCGTCTCTTTTTAAGGACTTTACCGTCCGAAGAGTATGGTTGACGTCATAGATGATGTGGGGGAGCACTCCGGTGCGAATCCGATATCATCTACGGGAGATGGGGTACCTCGATCTCTCGTGAGGAATTCAATGTGGCGTTGGACACATTGAAAAACTCCATGACGACCGAGGTCAAGGACATGTTTAAGGAATTCCTAGAAGGGCTTAAACTTTCCACCGCACTCCGCGTGAAAGTGGGTGATCCCGCCAACACGGAGCGGATGCTAACTCCGATAAGGGGGAAGCTACTAGTGAGAAAGCCCCTCGCCTAGTGGTAAGAATGGCACCGACATCTTTGCCCATGTGCAACCTCTCCCGCTTATGGTGGACCAATTCCTTCCACTCATTTGAATCATGCCGGTCCACCACCTAAGATTGATAAAAAGGAGGATTTTGATTCTTGGGTTTATCGCTTTTAAGCGTCATTTAAATCATGTGAACACTAACCTTTGGAGAATCATTGAAGAAGGTTTCTATCCGCATGATCCGAGCAACTTTTCTCCAAGAGAGGTCGTGGACCATCAATTCAATGAGAATGCTCTCTTCATCATCCAAGAAGCAATCCTTCCGAAGACCTCCCTCATCTCCGCCCTACTCCCTTGCCAAAGATGCTTGGCTCAAGGTGGTTTCCTTTATCGAGGAAGCGCAAGCATTCAACGTTCCAATTATGAAGTGTTCCAAGATGAAGCCGATGAGTTTGCAATGAAAGAAGAAGAAGAACCTCGTGAGCTCTATCGGAGAGTAACCAAGCTTGCTGTCTCCCTCCGGGATCATGGAAGTAAGGACACGGATGACAACTGGATCAAGCGCAAATTCCTCAAGGCAATGATGCCCTATCACAAAGCCATGTCCTCCGTCATCCGTCAACGACTGGACTTCCACACCCTGTCCTCAAGTGATGTGTTGGATGAGTTTGTGGCTATGAGCATATTGGACAAGACTGCCGACAATGCGGTGCTTCGCTCCCAAAGAGCAAAGAAGCCCAACCTCGCTTTGAAGGCCAAGATTTGTGTTGAATAAGATGGAGAGGAGGAAGAAGAAGAGAGCAACCTCGAAGATACAAAGTATGACTATCATGAACACATAGCCCTTGCTTCAAGGCAATTTTGGAGCAAGAAGAACCCAAGGCCCAACTTCAACAAGAGCAACTCAAGTGGCTCTAAGGGCAAGCAATGAGTGAGGACTTGTTTCAATTGTGGCAATGTGAGTCACTTTGTTGCGGAGTGCCCATATGAGAAGAGGGAAGACAATGGTGGCAAGCTCATCCGTAAGGACAAGGCCAAGTCTTTCCCCAACAAGAGAAACTTCACCAAGAAGACTCCTCCACAAAGCCTTGGTGGTTCAAGAAGAGTACAATGAGGATGATGATGATGATGAAGATGGTGAATCGGTTGCCATGGCCTCCGTTGCCATTGCAGCGACTCCTCGGTGTCTCTCTTCGATTCACCCAATGAAAGCATCACCGCTAAGTGCCTCATGGCTAAAGCCACCAACAAGGTAACCCCCAACATCAAAACTACCATCATCAATCATTCTTATTTGACGGATTGCATTGATGAACATGAGGGGACTAATGTGGAGGAGAATGAGTTTGAGATCTTTATGAGTAAATCCAATAAGCACTTCGTTGCTCTCTTGGAACAACTTGGTGAAGCCAATGTCATGATCGAGGCTCATGAAGAAACCATCTCTAAGATGGAAGGGCATAGTCGTGACTATGCCGATGAGATTTCGGATCTTTCCAATGCTCTTGAGGAAGAGCATGGTCTTCGTTTGGCTCTTGAGGAGTCATACAACGATGATCATGCTAAATTAAAGAAAGACCTTGATCATGCTCTTGTTGTGTCTCGTGTGCTTAGCCCCGAGAAGGCAAAGCTTGGAGTTGATCTTGCTAGACTCAACGAGGACTTTGACATTCTCGACAAGGCTCACAAAGTCTTGAAGGGTGCTCATGCTAGTCTCAAAGAGTCTCATGATCAACTCCAAGTGAAGCTAACCAAGGAGAAAGCCACCTTTCCTCATATGATATTGATTGACAATGCAAATGCTACTAACCCTTGTTGTGAGCATGTGCATCTTGTTGAGGAGAATGCTAAGTTGAAGGAGCAACTTGAAAAGGGCCTTTGTCACATGCATACAAGGTGAGAAGAACCTTAACGACCTTTTGAGTAATCAAAAGGAAGTTGTGGCCAAGGAGGGGATTGGGTTCGCCCAAGCCCAAGAGCAAGAAGAAGAATGACAAGACCAAGCAACCTCCCCCTCTCAAGCAAACTTTTTTGAGGGAGGGAGAGGGTGCTTCCAAGAAGAAGAAGAACCGTGCAAAGGGTGGCAATGCCAAGAAGGACAACGTCATTCCCATGAACATAGCCGGCGACTTTAACCCCTCATATGGGTTGTGCCATGCTAGTGATGGGCATGTTTATGCTAAATTTGTTGGTTCTTCTTATGAGTACATTGAATGGTGTATTTGGGTTCCTAAGACCCTCGTTACTAACATCAAAGGACCCATTACCAAATGGGTACCTAAAACCAAACATTGATCTCTTGTAGGGGTTTGCTTCCGGTGGGGGATCATGGTTGCTCGATAGTGGAGCAACAAATCATATGACAAGGACATGGTGGTGGATGTGCAAGAGATTCCATCTATGCCCACCAATGTCGAGTGGGGTGATGCATCACATTCTAAGGTATTGGGTCTCGGCAAGGTTGTCATTTCTCATGATCTTACGATCGAGAAAGTCATGCTTGTTGAGTCCCTTGCATACAATTTGCTTTCCGCTCGTCAACTTGCAATCATGGGTTTTGCTACCTTCTTTGACATTGATACCGTGTGGCCCTCTTGTGGAGCAAGACTCTTAAAGTAGCCTTTGTTGGGCATGTCGAGAACGGTCTCTATGTGATTAACTTTTCGGAGCGACCCACTAAGACCGCGACATGCCTAATGGCTAAAGTTGGCGTGGGATGGCTTTGGCATCGCCGTTTAGCCCATGTCAATATGAGATCTTTGCAAAGTCTTCTCAAGGGGGACCATGTCCGTGGACTAACAAATGTTAGTTTTGCCAAAGACCGTGCTTGCGATTGCTTGTATTGAAGGAAAGCTTCATGAGAAGGCTCACCCTCCCACGATCATCATATCCTCAAAGAGACCCTTGGAGCTCCTTCACATGGATCTCTTTGGGCCACCATCATTTGATAGTCTTGGAGGTAGAAAGTATTGCTTGGTGATTGTGGATGACTATTCAAGATACACTTGGGTATATTTCTTCAAGAGGAAGAGTGAGACTCAATAAACCGTCATCGACTTTGCAAATGAAGCTCAACGTCAACATAATGCTAAGATCTTGACTATAAGAAGTGACAACAAGACCGAAGTTCAAGAACTACACCTTGGATGAGTTTCTTAGTGATGAGGGAATCAAGCATCAATATTCTGCACCATATACCCCTCAACAAAATGGTGTTGCGGAGAGGAAGAACCGGACGTTGATGGATGCGGCAAGGACCATGATGGCGGAGTTCAAGTCTCCATACAAGTTTTGGGCCGAAGCCATCAACACCGCATGTCATGCATCCAATCGGGTCTATCTCCGCAAAGGCTTGAACAAGTATCCTTCTGAGATAGTCACCGTCAACAAGCCCAACCTCAAGTACTTCCTAGTTCGGGTGTAAGTGTTTCATTCTCAAGAAAGGTGTTCATTTGTCTAAATTTGAAGCTAGAGATCATGAGGGCATATTTGTTGGTTATGCTACAAACTCTCATGCTTACCGTGTCCTCAATAAATCCACGGGACTTATTGAGGAGACGTGTAACGTGGAGTTTGATGAGAATAACGGCTCCCAAGTGGAGCAAAGTGGCACTTGTGATGTAGGTGATGAAATTCCTCCCAAGCCATAAGAAGAATGGGAGTTGGTTTTATCCTACCCATTGAGGAACCCCTTGTGGCGAAGGAGAAGGACAATGCTCCACTCAAGTGGAGCCATCACCAACCCAAGGCCCACACGCTTCCGAAGAACAAAGTGAAGGCCCTCAACCTCATGAACAAGACCAAGGGCAAGATCATGCTCAAGACGATGATGACACTCCAAATGATTCCCAAGGTCAAGTTCTCTCCCCCGAGCATGCTCAAGATGAAGATCATGCTCAAGACGGCGCTCAAGATGATCAAGTGACCCCTCCTCATCTCACCTCCGAGGAGGAATTAGAGCGTCGTGCCGCCAAGATTGCTTCCAAACTCACCACCAAAGGCCATCTCATGGAGAATGTGGTTGGAAGCTTAAGAAAAGGGGTAAGCACTCATAGACAATTGGCAAACTATTGTAAACATCACGCGTTTTTCTCTTGTGTTGAACCCCAAAAGGTCTATGAGGCGCTCGAAGACTCGGATTGGCTCAATGCCATGCATGAAGAACTCAACAACTTCGAGTACAACAAGGTGTGGAGATTGGTGCCAAGGCCATCGGGGAACCACAACGTCATTGGAACCAAGTGGATTTTCAAGAACAAGCAAGATGCTCATGGGAACATCATTCGCAACAAGGCAAGATTGGTAGCACAAGGCTACTCCCAAGTCTAGGGTATCGACTACGGTGAAACCTTTGCTCCCGTTGCTCGTCTTGAATCCATTCGTTTGTTGATTGCTTATGCTTCCCATCACAACTTTAAGTTGCAACAAATGGATGTGAAAAGTGATTTTCTTAATGGTCCCATTAATGAGTTGGTCTATGTCAAGCAACCCCCCGGGTTCGAGGACCCCTACTTCCCTGATCATGTGTATCAACTCGATAAGGCACTCTATGGCCTTAAACACGCCCCCACGTGCATGGTATGACCACCTTACCGAAGTTGTTACAAGATCGTGGATTTGAAGTGGGCAAATCGATCCCACTCTTTTTACTAAGAAGGTCAATGGGGAGTTGTTTGTATGCCAACTATATGTTGATGCTATTATCTTTGGTTCTCCTAACAAAGCTTTCAATGAGGAATTTGCCGCTCTCATGACCTCCAAGTTCAAGATGTCTTCTATGGGAGAGTTGAAGTTCTTCCTTGGTTTCGATATCAAACAAAGAAGAGAAGGTACCTTCATCAACCAAGCCAAATACACTCAAGACATGCTCAAAAGATTCAAGCTAAGTGATGTCAAGCCGGCTACTACACCATTGCCTACCAAGTGCCAACTTGACATTGATCCCAATGGTAAAGCGGTGGATCAAAAGGTATATCGCTCCATGATTGGCTCCTTGCTTTACCTTTGTGCATCTAGACCGGATATCATGTTGAGTGTGGGTACGTGTGCACGGTTTCAAGCCGCGGAAGGAAAGCCATTATGTGGCGGTCAAGCGAATCTTCGATATTTGGCTCATACCCCAAACTTTGGCTTATGGTACCCAAGAGGAGCAAATTTCAAGCTTGAAGGTTTCACGGATTCCGATTGGGCGGGGGACAAAGTGGATAGGAAGTCCACTTAGGAGGGTGCCAATTTCTTGGTTGCTCTTTGGTAAGTTGGTCTTCCAAGAAGCAAAGTTGTGTGTCTCTCTCCATCAATCAAGCGGAGTATGTGGCGGCCGGTAGTTGTTGTGCACAACTCCTATGGATGAGGCAAACTCTAAAGGAGCACGGTGTCATTTGTGACAAAGTGCCTCTTTGGTGCGATAATGAAAGTGCCATCAAGATTTCTCTCAATCTGGTACAACACTTCAAGACGAAGCACATTGAGATTCGGTATCACTTCATCCGGGATCACATTAGGCGAGGGGAGATCGAGCTCAAGTATGTCAACACTCATGATAACCTTGCAGATATTTTCACGAAGCCCTTGGATGAAGCAAGATTTCATGAGTTAAGGCATGAGCTAAATATCATTGATTTGAGCAATGTGACTTGAACCCATGCACCCCCCACCACACTCAACTTGTTGTCTAGTTTAGGTGTAGGCATGGACATAGGGGGAGTGTTGTTCTCTCAATGAGCTCTCCCTCCCCCCATCATGCATAACTCAATCACCTCTTTCGCATTAGCCATTTTTGATGGTACTTGTACTTCAAAGACGAGTTTTGGTCATGGGCCCAAGGATAATTCTTCGCGGTGCCATACCATTTGACTCAAACATAGGTGGCTTCGGCCATCGCCCTCTCTTCAGAGAGAGGACTGAGCTCGCTCTGCTTGTGTGCGGTTGTTTTTGTTTTCCTTTCGTTCTTTTCCCTGTTCTTAGTGTTTGGTTTCTCTTATTTGTTGCTCCGTGTGTCTTGTTCTCTTCCTTTTGGTCTGGGCTTTGGTAGTCGGGCGGTACAACCGGTGTCACGGGCGGTTCTACCGCTGATACCTGGTTGTGCTGCCCCAATTGGGTTGCTTTCGGTGCTTGGGCGGTTATACCGCCCATTTTCACTGGGGCTTCTTCGTCCGATTCTACCGGTTGTCTCCGAGCGGTACTTCCGGTGCCCTTCAGAAAAAGGAAGTACCGCCCACTACAATCTGTCAGCACCTGACTTGTGGTACAACCGGTCCTAGGAGCGGTTCTACCGCCGCGCGGCTATGGGCCTATTTATATCCGACGGGGCGAAGGGTTTCTCTTTTTTCCCCTTTGTCCCCATTCGCCTCCTCCTTGCCCTAGCCGCCGGTCACCTCTGCCCGCTTGAGTGCGCCCCGCGCTTCGGACCCGAGGGCTCTCCGTGGATTCTCTCCGTGGAAGTCTTCCGGTCTTCTCCCATGGATGGTGGTAATGCCCTTGTTCTTCGTTCTTTGATTCTAGGTTTCCATCTTGCTTAGTGTTCGTTCTTTGGTTGGGAGAGATCGTTGTTGTTGTTGTCTTGTGTCTGTGCAGTACCTAGAACTCCGAATATTGCTTGGGTGATTTGCACGACTTGAACATATCTAACTTCCCTGGTAGTGCCACTGTCAGCGGTTCTACCGCCTAGATGGGCGGTACAACCGGTGGGGCGGTTCTACCGGTGGGAGATCCGGTACAACCGGATTGTACGCACCTCTCACAAGATTTATTATGGTTTCTATGGTGTTGCATTTTTCGTATGCTTTCCTCTCATTCTTGTTGGTTTTCATGTGTCCCCTTCGTGTTTGTGTTCAGGTGGCTCCAGTTCTCGCCCTGCTCCTCGCAAGACCAAGAAGAGGGTTCAAAGGGCTCCGCGCCCGGCTGATTCTGAAGAGGAAGTCGTGATCCCTACCAAGCCCACTCGCCATGAAAAGTCTGCCGCTATCAAGCAACGTGTGGTAATGCCACTCCACCGTTGGAAAGCCAAGGATTGGGAACCCTTCCGCTCAAAGAATCCTTATGTGGTTCCCGTAGCTCCTCGTTGGACCACTATTCAGTTTCGGAATGAGATGCAAGTACGAATTGTTCATGAACTCTTTGAGCACAACAAGAACAGATATGCCAAGCAGTGGACCATCGATCTTGATCATTGGCGGAACAACCTGGAGTATTTTGGTGAGGCTTTGGCTCTCTGTGAGGAGTTTGATCTTGTCAAGCTCATGTCCGTCTCCTATGACTTTGATGTTCAACTCATCCATCAGTTCTATGCCACCGCTCACTTTGGAGAAAATGACGCGCACCCTCACTTTCATGTGTCATGATGAGCTTTTTCACGTTCCTTTGGAGGACCTTCCGCAATGCTATTGGGTAATGCACGATACCGGTCCGGAAGGAAGGGGTGGAATTCGCCCCCATGATCATCCTGAGCCCATGCCTAAGGAGAAGCTTGCCCCTCTGTACATTCGGGGCCGTGGTATTATTGGTGAATCTAAGGATTTGGTGAAGGTCTATGACATCATGCATCGTGTTTTTTGCAATGTGCTTCTGCCCAAAGTGGGGAATCAAGATGAAATCCATGGTTATCTTGTTAACTTGATGGTTGCTATGAAGACCAAGGTGGGATCTGGGAGACGTTTGATGTGTCCAATCGGCGTGGCACGACATGTACAACATGGTCATCTACAGGAAGGTCCCCATTTATGCTCCGTTTGTCATGTGCCTTCTGAACTCCGTGTGGGCAGTTCGCCGTCCTGGAGAGCCCCTCACCTCTCCTGACAATCTTACCACTCATGAAGTCAAGCTCCTTAAGAAGAAGAAGCACGCCGAGCCACGTTTCCCTGCTAATTCTCCCGAGGATGGCTATGCCACTTCTGATGATGAGGATTTTGAGTTGGAACCAGGGGCCAAGCCCTCGTGGGTGGACAAGCTCGCTGCCAAGGTGAAGAAGACTTTCTGCCTTCAGTCTGACATCCAGAAGAGGCTGTATGAGGCACATGTCAATGAGAAGCTTGTGCGGCGTCGTCAAATTGCTATGATGAGGCACCTCAACATGTCGGTTCCAAGTGGTTCTGAGAAGAGAATCACACCGGAGGAGCGTTGGATATCTTCCCACAAAGACTGGATCGATGATGAAGCCCTCCTCAGCCCTCCACCACCATTCCTGCTGCTGATGATATCATGGAAGACTCAGATTGGGACGATGATGAAGTTTCTGTTGATGGTGAAGATTCTGACAATGATGAAGATCCAGATGCTACCGAGGAGTCAGAGGAGGACGACTGAGCCTGGGGCGATAGCTTCGCTCTCTTCCTTTTTGGTGTCCTGATGCCAAAGGGGGAGAGAGTGTGATAGGACTCGGGAGTTGCATGGGTGGTTGCGTAGTGTGTGTCTCGTTTTGAACTTGTCTGAACTTGTCTGTGGTCTCCAGTTGAACTTTGGTCGTTCTCGTTTGCTTTGTGTGGATTTTGTGCCACTCCTGCTATCTTATCTTTATGCTTGTTGGTCTTTATTGGCAGGATTGCTCTTGTTTCATTGTGTTGGCTACCTTCTTGTTATATGCTCTTTGAGGCGGTCTATAAAACCTAGGGGGAGTCTCGACCTGGGGCCCACATCTAGGGGGAGCTCCGTCTAGTTTCTATAGACTTCTATCTTATATCGTGTTGTTGTCATCATCCACCACAAAGGGGGAGATTGAAAGGGCATTTCCCTACCTTATGTTTTGGATGATGATGACAACCCTTTGTTGGTCTAATCATGTGCTAAATGTTTCAGGTTCTCAATGATTAGGCTTTCGGTAAACAGTGGTTCTCTCTCGAAGGAATCGTTTGAAGATGGAATCCTCTACGCTTTTTATCTCTTTGGTCGTAGGGATCCCGTACTATAAAGAGGGAATCCACTTTGGGGAGTATTGGGGATTCATTCACGTACACATCCTTCACCCCTCTTTTGTCGAGAGTGTGCCTCCATCTTTATCTAATCCTTGCTGTGTTTTCCCAGCGATTGTACCGCTCTTCCGAGCGGTTGTACCGCTGGCTCTTGACGCTTCTCTACCTTTGTCGAGCGGTAGTACCGCTGCCTCCGGGCGGTGGTACCGCCACTTGTCTCTACAAAGCACAGCAGTGGTTGTTCCGGCCTAGCGCCGCACATGTACCGGCCTGGGTTCTGTTGCGATGCGGTGGCTGGGCGGTGGTGGCCCGGTTGGTCCGGTTGTTCCTTTTCAACCGGTACAACCGGAGGTTCGAGCGGTTCTTCCGCTCATTCCTTCGCCGGTCTCGCGATCCACGAGACGCGGTTGTTCCGGCCATGCACCGCCCATGTACCGGTCAGGATTCTGTTTTGATGCGGTGGCTGGGCGGTGGTGGCCCGGTTGGTCCGGCTATTTGCTAATAACCGGTACTACCGCCCGATGGTCCGGTTGTACCGTCTGGTAGGGTTCTGCAGCTACATCGTGAGTCCCGGTTGTACCGGGACAAGGAGCGGTTGTACTGCATTGCGATCTTGAAAATGCACGATAGCAGTTGGATTTATGAGGGCTGGTATATAAGGTGGTTCTTCCTCCTACCACGCCCACCTCTTACCTCTCTCTCTCCTCCATTGATGCTCTCAAGCTTTCTTGCCCGATCTCTCTCTCTAGCCACTCAAACTTGTTGATTTGCTAGGGTTTGAAGGAGGAGACCTAGATCTACACTTCCACCAAAGGATATTTAGTTCCCCCATACTTTCTAGTGTCGATTTTGTTACTCTTGGGTGTTTGAGCACCCTAGACGGTTGAGGTCACCTCGAGGCCACATTCCATTGTGGTGAAGCCTCGTGGTTTCGTTGGGAGCCTCCAATTGTTGTGGAGATTGCCCCAACCTTGTTTGTAAAGGTCCGGTTGCCGCCTTCAAGGGCACCATTAGTGGAATCACGGCATCTCGCATTGTGTGAGGGCGTGAGGAGATTCTGATGGCCCTAGTGGCTTCTTGGGAGCATTGTGCCTCCACACCGCTCTAACGGAGACGTACTTCCCCTCAAAAGGAAGGAACTTCGGTAACACATCCTCGTCTCTACCGGCTCCACTCTTGGTTATCTTATCCCTTTACTTGTGCAAGCTTATTTGTGTTCCTATCCTTGCTTGCTCTCGTGCTTGTGTTGTTTGCATCATATAGGTTGTCCACCTAGTTGCACATCTAGACAACCTTTATTATTGCAAAGTTTAAATTGGTAAAGAAAAGCTTAAAAATTGTTAGTTGCCTATTCACCCCCCTCTAGTCAACTATATCGATCCTTTCACTAACCCCGTTCATCATCGTCGGACGAAGCATATTGAGTTGGATATTCATTTTGTACGCAAGAAGGTGGCTTTGGGACAATTTCGTGTTGTTCACGTCCCAATGACTCATTAACTTGCAGACATCATGACTAAGGGGCTTCCTTCGTCTTCATTTGAAGCTTTTCGATCGAGTGTTGGCATCTTATCTGACGATGCTCCGACTGCGGAGGGGTGTAAGAATAAGTTAGCATGTATTAGCACATATACGTGATGTACTCTTTACCTTCTTATCTCTATCTCCACATCTATCCTTTCCTTTTAACTAGGATTAGATTTTGAAGTACAAGTATAGGATTGCTTTTGTACCTCTATATATATGCGTCCTATGGGCTGCTATACATGCGAATCATATTCTCAAAATCCATCTAGTCTACAGCTTCCTCCTCGATCGAGCCGTCGATCCACTTGGTGGTTTGGTTTGGCTCATGCACCGAGGTGTGTGGATCTCGAAGCAACAATGACCCGCTGCACTGTTACTACCACTACTTCACGTCAATTGATCCAAGCAGCACTGCTACTTCTCATGTGAAGACAAGTAAATGATTATTAATTGGGTTTGATGACTATTACTTACGTGGAGGGTTGAAGACCAGGGCTAGATGAGCACTGGGTCGGATTTGTTTTTCTTCAATTGCTACATCCGGCCCAAATATATTACCAGCGGATGAAAGTTGCTACGGGCTGCGCTCCCCCTCCCACTGCACTCTGTGCCGGTAGCCGCTCCGGCGACCACCACCACCGCGCCGTGCCTTGCCTGCTCGGCCATGGCCTCGAGGGTCTCTCTGTCAGGGTCTTCCTCGTCGGGGTTTTTCTCCCCTGTTTCTTTGGCGTCGCATCTGAAGCGCTCCTCCCCGTCCGGCCTCCTTCCCCGCCGCCGCCCTCCTGCCCGCAGCTCAGATCCATCGTCATCACGCCGATGGTTGGCACGACCTTTGGCCCTCTGGTCCAGGGGGATGCCGCTGGCCCCTCGCGCCCGCCCCGGGTGGTGGATGGCTGGCAGGACAAGAGGCGCCGCCGTCCGTGTGGGCCGCCTGCCCGCTCTGCCCTCCACTCGCGGCGTCGTCATGCCCAGCTTGCGCTGGCCGCGCCCCGCCCGCCTTCGGACTCCCGTATGCCGGCGGAATTATTCGGATGCTGCTACAACTGTGGCAAGATGACGGGTACATCTCAGCGGAGTGCCGGAACCCCAGCTTCTGCGTGCGATGCCGCGGGGTGGGGCACATCTCTCGGGGCTGCACTCGTCCTCGAAGCCCGTCTTCGGGGGAACAGCCCCTGTGCCCACCGCCGGCCCTTCGTCCCAGGGCCCCTTCCGCCGCAGGCCCGGCCTCGTCTCCCCCTGCTTCATCAAGGAGATCTGCTTCCGTTCTGCCGCCGCCAACCCCTGGCCCTCCTTCGCCGGGTGTCGTCAGGCTATGGACGAAAGTGGTGCGGGCGCAGCCTTCTCCTGGGGCGCGTGGGGCGCAGACTGTCTCTGCTCGCGGGTCTGGCCCAGATTTCTCCGTCCCGTTCATAGCCGTCGGCGAGGCTGCTGCGGTGCCTATGGAGCGCGACCCAGCGGACATGGTGGAAGTTTGTTACTTGGAGGCCTGATGTCTGGAGTATGGAGGCGGAGCTCGCGCGTGCGGTGCTCGTCATGGTTATCGGCACCCGCTCGTCGGTGGATTTGGCGTCTGCTGCTGAGGCGCTTCATCGGGAGTTCAACATTGGCGTGGCGGACATGTCCATTCGCCCGTACTACCCGGAGGATTTCCTCGTGCTCTGTGACGATGGGGCACTCCGGGAGCATATGGTGCATGCTGGGAGGGCGTCGGCGTCCTGGTTCAAGCTCAAGCTTCGCCCATGGATTCGACAAGCTCAGGCCACGGCAGCAAACCTGCCTTTCCTAGTCCCTGTCTTGCTTCAGGGCATTCCGACGCATGCCTGGTGCCAGAGGACTGCGGCGGTGATCCTTCGTGGCCTGGGATACATGGTGGGGGTGGATGACAGTTCGGCGAGAAGGCACGACATGGCGGACTTCAGAGTTTGGTTGCGTACGGACCGTCCGGAGAGGATCCCGCGGCGCCGTCTCCTCTTCATCGACGAGCCGAGGCGCTCGCTCTGGGTCGCGGAGGGGGGCAGTCGCTGGCCGGCTGCCCGGTGCGCTTCCGCACTCTGGTACCCCGTGGACATCACCGTTCTAGGTGAGCCAGCGCGGGTAGATGACCAAGAGGTGGATGATCTACAGCCGCCGCCGGCACCGCCTTCGCCGCCGGCGGGGAATGATGACTGGCACGAACGCCATGGCGTGGACCGGCCTTCGGGTGGCGGGGCGGGCAGCAATGGTAGCTTGAGAGGATCTGGTGGAGATGCGGCCTCCATGGTCAGGTCATCGACGGCGGCGCCGCCGACGGCCAGGCGCGTCGTTCAAACGGCCGCTTCTTGTGGGCGTCAGCACGGCAGCGACAGCAGCTGTGTGGCTTCCGTCACGGGATCAGAGCTGGTGGCTGGGCCAGGATTGCCTCGGGTTGCGCGCGGCGACCAGCTGACCGTGTGCGACCGCATGCGGCCCTGCGCAGGGATTTGCCAGAAGGATCTGGAGGATCCGGATAGCCCCACACTCCCGTGTCCGCTTCTGGCGATTCGCCAAGACCACAGGTGGCTGGGCCAGTTGGGCCTGCTGATTCTCCCGCATCGGTGCAGCTTTCCAGGTGGATGGGCCCCGGGGTTCGGACAGGATTTCTACAGGAGTGGACGACCACGTGGATTGGACGCTATGTAAAGACAAGGATCGTGTCGGGTCGATCCAGGTAGGGTCGGTGCTGCTCGATTTGTCGGGAGAGGTGTGTCTAATCTAGATGGTAGGCCAACAGTGGGGCCTTCCCGCCCTTGGGATTTGTTTCTGGTTAGCCTACCGGACGATGGGGCTTTGCATGTGGATGAGACGTGTCCATGCACGCCAGCACGTGAGGAAGCGGCTGATTTGGAGCCGGTCGAGAGGTTGGCTGAGACCCAGCCTGTTACCGCGGGTGACCAGCGGATGGAAACGGTGCCATGCACACCGTTAGCACATGCCTTTGTGTGCCCGGTGCAGGCTAACGTGGACGTGCTCTGCGTGGAGATGCAGCAGTTGCTTTCGCCCATTCTGCCAAGGCTGGAAAGTCGGGCTCCAGCCACCAAGGGTGGCAAACCAGCGAAGAAAAGGAAACTGGACATGGCACCGGCGCGGAGGAGTGCGAGGATTGCGAAGCATGCGACCACCAAACAGCAACAAGTTCTCATTCGTAAGTTGTGTCTCGCGCATGAGGGGGAGCTGATCTTGGAGGAAGCCCTTCGGATGTACGTCGACTTATTCTCCCGCCCCCCTCTCGGACGCACACATTGCCGCCGTGTTAGCGCTGTTTGGGTGGGAGTCGCCGGCTATGCCGCTCATGGAGGAGGCAGCGGATGCTGCAGCGTAGCTCGTCCACGAGAGGTTCGGTGGCTTGGTAGTATGTGATCAATGAATGCACAACCCCTCAATGTGATTGTGTGGAATGTCCCGGGCCTAAATGCTCCGGCTCGTAGGAATGCAGTGTATCAAGTGGTTGCGTCGGTGAATCCGGCCATTGTGTGCCTGGAAGAAACTAAGTTACAAGATGTATCCCTGTCCGTTGTACAATAGTGCCTTGGTAATAAATTTGGGTAGTTTTTCTACTTGCCGACGGCTGGGACTCGTGGAGGAATCCTTGTGGCGTGGGATGACTCAATAACCCGACTGTCAAACCCACACTACACAGAGAACACACTAACAAATGATCACAAGACAGGGGGTGAACAGGAGTGGTGGCTCACATGTGTCTATGGCCCCAATGATGAGAGGGAGAAGGTGGACTTCCTTCAAGAACTGGTGGATATTAGGGACCTGCATCCTGACCTATGGCTCGTGGCCGGCGACTTCAACTTGCTGGTCAATCAGGAGGATAAGAGCAATGCGTCAATAAACCGCAGAATGATAGGTAGATTTTGGGCAAAACTTAATATGCTCGAGTTGAAGGAGTTGTACCTAAATGGTAGGCGCTATACGTGGTCGAATGAAAGACAGCATGCAACGCTCGAGAAGATTGATCATGTTTTCGTGTCCAATGAGTGGGATGAGGCATTTCCCACATGTTTCCTCTCGGCTTTGGGAACTGCCATCTCGGACCACTGCCCGTTGATGCTGGACATGAATATGGAGGTGCACACGCAGAGGAGGTTCAAGTTTGAATCATTTTGGGTGAAGGCGGATGGTTTCATGGATGCGGTGCAGGCAACGTGGAACTCGGTCCCGGTGGCATCAAACGCATACCTCACATTGCATGACAAATTGAAAGCCACGGCCATGGCTCTTCAGAGATGGAGTGATAGATGGATTGGCAATGTGAAGCTACAAATACGCATTGCATTGGAAGTGATAAATCGTCTGGATATCGCCATGGATGATCGTCAACTAACTGAGGCTGGGATGGGTTCCGTAAGTGCTTGAAAAGGAAGTTGTTGGGCTTGTGCTCTCTTGAAAGATCTATTGCTCGGCAGAGGTTGAGGTTGCTTCAGTTGCGAGATGGGGATGGTAACACTAGGTTGTTCCACCAACAAGCAAGTCATCGGCAGAGGAAAAACACCATCAGAACGGTGCGGCATAATGGAAATATATACACGGGCCAGGATAGCGTGGCAGCTGCGGTGGATGACTATTATGGTGAGGCTTTTGGGTCCTGTGAAACAAGGAGGCATGCGCTTAACTTGGAGGCTCTAGGATTGCCACGGTTGGACCTTGCACACCTTGAGGAGCCATTTTCCATGGAGGAAGTTGAGAAGGTTATCAAGTCCATGCCTCTGGATAAAGCACCAGGGCCGGACGGATTCACGAGCCGTTTCTATGCCACATGTTGGCATATCATAAGGGAGGATTTCATGACAGCAATGACATGCTTCTACAATGGTGATGTGAGAGGGTTGGCGACAATCAATAAATCCCTTGTGTCCCTTTTACCGAAGAAGGAGGGTGCTTTAGATGTGGGGGATTTCCGTCCCATAAACCTGGTTCACGGGGCAGTCAAGATCTTCGAGAAGGTGCTTGCTTCTAGGCTCGTGGTGGAGCTGCCAAACTTGGTAGGGAATCATCAAAGTGCTTTTGTCAGAGGTAGATCGTTGCATGACAATTTCATGCTAGTTCAGAGCATGGCCAGGCGCTTGCATGCTCTGAAAAACTCTAATGTGCTCTTGAAGCTAGATATCTCAAAAGCTTTCGACTCCGTCCAATGCCCTTTTCTTCTGGAGGTCATGGAACAGCTCGGTTTTGGCGCCAAATGGAGATCCTGTGTGAAGCCTGGATAATTAGGCTATAGTAATCCCACGTTAACGATGCCACGTCACCACGGTTACTGTTGTTAAATCTCACGTTAATTCGAAACCGCTTCAAAATTCAAATTTAAATTAATGGCAAACAACAAAAGTTTTTAAAAGTTAAAACAAAAATGTTCGGGCGGTGCCATATTTTGCTTAAGTAAATATGGTGTAAAAAACACATTTTTATAAAGTGCCTAGATAATTTAAAATGATTTAAAATAGGAAAGAAAATAAATAAAAAGAAAAGAAACTACAAAAACAGAAAACAAAACTAAACTAAAAAGACTAAAAAGACCCCCTAGCCAACTGGGTCAGACGGCCCAGCTCACCGGCCAAAGCCGGCCCACAGCCCACTGCCCTCGCTTATCCCCCCGTGGGGGTAAACCCCACCCGACACTCCCCCCCCCCCACTCCGCACTCGCTCTCCCCCACCCCCGCTGGATCTGGATCGGGAGCCCGATCCCCTTCTCCCTCGCTCGGTGCCCGACGCCGTTGCCCGTCGCCGCCAGTGGACTGCGCCGGCGCCCGGAGCTCCCCCGCCGGCCTGCTTCCTCCTCCCAACCAGCCTGCTCCCACGTCGCCCGTCGTCCCTGTCCTCCTCCACAACGGACCTCCCCGAACTTCCCCGCGCCCATTGCCCCGATCCCTACACTCCGGGTAAGGCCCCCAGCCTCCTCCCTCCTCCCACCATGAATGGATCGACCGGCTACCACCGTGGTCGTGCAGACGCGCCACCCCGCGCTTCCAGATACTGCTCTCGCCATGGCCACCTCGCATCCTCGCCTTCGCTTCATATTGTCACAAGACGCTGCTGACATCGCCGCTTCGGCCACCAAACCATGTCATCGTCGTGGCCGGTCCCAAGGCCGCCTGTGGCCATACTCCGATCTCCTGCTCGCTATCGCTTGCCGCTGGCCTCGCCAGGTTCTCGCGACCGACGCTGGCCTGCCTCACGCCTGTGTCGGTCGTCCGCCAGCTGCCTGCTCAAGGCCGCCTGTTAGTCAGCCTCGCTAAGGCCCTGTACACGACAAACAGGGCCCACCAGCCCCAGAACGTTTTTATAAAAAAAAGGAATTAAAAATATAGTAATGAAATTAATTAATTACTTAGGGAATTAACTAACTTAATTAATTTTGATTAATTAACCTAATCAATTAACTTAAACTAATTAAACCTAGTAGTTAGACTTAGACAATGACAGTGGGACCCACACGTCAGTTTGACTAGGTCAACTGGCTAGTTGACTATTGACATCACCCTGACATCATGCTGACGTCAGTAAACACTGTTCTGGATAATGTTGAATTAAAATAATTAAATAAATTCTAAAAATGAATTAAATCTTTTAAAATCAATATTAAATAAACCGTAGCTCAGATGAAAATACTTTCTACATGAAAGTTGCTCAGAACGACGAGATGAATCCGGACACGTAGCCCGTTCGTCCGCCACACATCTCTAGCATAGCGAACACACAACTTTCCCTCCGGTTCATTTGTGCGAAAACCACGAAACACCGGGACACTTTCCGGCTGTTTTCCCCTTCGTCGGTATCACCTATCCTGCGTTAGCTCACCCACGACATCGCTGTATTGCCTTGTTATATTTTGTGATGCTATTGTTTGCTCTGTTATTTATTGTGTTTCCCTCCATTACTTCCTTCCTAGACCTCGAGGCTGCCGGTGAACCCCTGATTCGACTACGGTGTTGACGACCCTCCTTCTTGCCAGAGCAATCAGTGCAAGCCCCCCTTTGATCACCGTGATATCGCCTACTCTTCTCTATCTGCTTGCATTAGAGTAGTGTAGCATGTTACTGCTTTTCTTTATCCTATCCTGATGCATAGCCTGTCCTTGCTACTATTGTTGTTACCTTTACCTGCAATCCTAAATGCTTAGTATAGGATGCTAGTATTCCATCAGTGGCCCTACATTCTTGTCTGTCTGCCATGCTATAGTATCGGGCCGTGATCACTCGGGAGGTGATCACGGGTATATACTATATACATTATACATGATACAATTGGTGACTAAAGACGGCTCGGCACGAGGAGCACCCGCGAGTGATTCACGGATTGAAATTTGAAAGGACCTTTGTCCCAACGGCCCTCTCGTGTGGATCTTTGTGGCGGAGCGACAGGCAGGTTGAGACCGCCTAGGAGAGAGGTGGGCCTGGCCCTATTTGGCGCTCATGGATACTTAACACGCTTAACGAGATCTTGGTATTTGATCTCGAGTTGGGTCGTTGACCTTATATGCACTAACCGCCACGTGGGACAAGATATGGGCAACCGCGTCGTGGTGTCACCAAGCATTTCGTGACGTCGGCGACTAAGCGACGCCACGGATTGACTGGAACGCCTGCTAGGCTAGGTCTGCTTCACACAGACGCAACGTGTGTGTGCTAAGGCGATGGGCCTGCACTGCACGCTTAGGTTTAGACCGGCGTGCTGACCTCTCTGTTGTGCCTAGGTGGGGCTGCGACGTGTTGGTCTTCCACGGCCGGGCATGACCCAGAAAAGTGTGTCCGGCCAAATGGGATCGAGCGTGTCGGGTAATGTGGTGCACCCCTGCAGGGAAGTTAATCTATTCAAATAGCCGTGATCTTCGGTAACAGGATGACTTGGAGTTGTACCTTGACCTTATGACAACTAGAATCGGATACTTAATAAAACACACCCTTCCAAGTGCGGATACAACCCGGTGGTTGCTCTCAATGGGCTACAAGGAGAGGATCGCGGGTAGGATTATGCTATGCGATGCTACTTGGAGGACTTCAGCCTACTCTCTTCTACTTGTCGCAAGACGGAGGCTGCCGAGCGTAGTCTTCGGCGGTGATTAGCTATCACCCTCTTATTACGGCATTCTCGCAGTTCAGTCCAATCGATATGGCCCTTTACACATATACCCATGCATATGTAGTGTAGCTCCTTGCTTGCGAGTACTTTGGATGAGTACTCACGGTTGCTTTTCTCCCTCTTTTCCCCCTTTCCCTTCTACCTGGTTGGTGCAACCAGATGCTGGAGCCCAGGAGCCAGACGCCACCGTCGACGACGACTCCTACTACACCGGAGGTGCCTACTACTATGTGCAGCCCGCTAACGACGACCAGGAGTAGTTTAGGAGGATCCCAGGCAGGAGGCCTGCGCCTCTTTCGATCTGTATCCCAGTTTGTGCTAGCCTTCTTAAAGCAAACTTGTTTAACTTATGTCTATACTCAGATATTGTTGCTTCACGACTGCCTATGATCGCAGCACTTGTATTCGAGCCCACGAGGCCCCTGGCTTGTATTATGATGCTTGTATGACTTATTTATGTTTTAGAGTTGTGTTGTGATATCTTCCGTGAGTCCTCGATCTTGATCGTACACATTTGCGTGCATGATTAGTGTATGATTGACTCGGGAGTCACAAGTTGGTATCGAGCCGATCGCTGTAGGGAATCCCCTTTCCAACTCCTTGGCCGAAGTTGAGTCTAGTCATTGCAAAACTTTTACTAACATGGCTGTGTGGCCTATGGGCCCACGTCGCCATTGGGTGGTATTAGAATCTTTTACTCCTCGATCTTTACTCTGGGACTCTAATCTCTCCCCTATTCGGGTTAAATGATTTTGCTAAAAAGACTAACTTTAGGTTCTCGAAATACTTTTTCCCGGAGAGCCCCTCACTCCAGATGACCATCTGTTGCACCAGAAGAATCCGAAGATACTCTCCGATGTTCTCTTGAGACTTTAAGGCGTCGCTTTTGCAATTCCCTTCCATCGATAAACCCCTATGGATAACCATGTATACTCGCCATTCATACAATGTTTCCCAGTTGATCTTGTTATTACAAGATACCCCGAAATTCTCTCTATTGTTCCGAGAATTCTTTGAGCTTACTACCTTGTTGTTCTTTGTCACCTGAATACCCCTACGGATAATTCTCGCACTTACCAAGTATCCGCTCATCCCCAGTTGATTCAAGTATTTCACGAAAGTGTTCAAAATACCATTCGATCTTCCGAAAATCCTCAGGAGCCTTTTTGCTCTTGAAATTCTTGCTTACTTGCATTATGATTAATTTTAAGTCTGGTAATCTTATTCGCTTCCTTTGTCATTATCATTTTGAGTTCCTTGATTCAATATGTTGCGAATGCTCGCAATCATCGGTAGAATACTAGAATTCTTCCTTTTGGCTTAGACGTCATTCTAGGTCTGAGCTGGTTCTCGCCAACCATATTGTCGTCAAATTGTGCCCCTAAGACTATTCAACCTATCCATCCTTGATCAGAGCGTCTACTACTGATCCTTTGATTTGGATTCATAGTTCCTTTGCATTTATGCTTCGAATTAGTCAGATGATTCTATAACCTGATGCATTTGCATTTTTTTTCCTTTTCTGGTTGAGTACTGATACTCAAATCAGATCCTTTGTGGACCGTCAAGTCCTTTGTTGGATTATTATCCGACAGTATCCTTCATATTCAAATAACCTTGTGAGCCTTTCCACGGATATATAAAGCCTTTGGTAAATTGTATCCTCTGCTTTCTCAACCATGCTCCATTTTCGAGCTGGTGGTATTTACTATTGAAGCTTGTGGTATATGTTTCCACGATACCCTGACGGGTTGAACCTATGCCTTCCTTAATATGTGTGAACTCAAAAGTTTTCGCGAGTCATACTCATCTGGTATTTTGCTAGATAAAATTTCAACACTACAACTTCTTCGAAAGTGAGAGGTGAATGGAAGGTTATACACTGAAGAAGTGGGAGTCGACCTTGAACTTTGTGGTCATGCCCATGGACACGATGTGGAACCTACCATAGAAGCTTCTTGTTATAATAACTATTTCGTTGATATAATATCATCTGGTATCTGTGAATTGATCCTATGCAATCGTGGTTCCGACCATATTTTCTCTTTGATCCCATTTCTCGGGCAAGTTAAAGCACTTGTCTTTTGCAAGGCAATACACCAGTCCAACCTCTACCTTGATCTACCGTCGAGTATTACCCTCGGGTATCTCGAGAATATCTAAGAACTGTTTTGCTTCTTATGAGTCTTCATCAGCTATTATTTCTCACTGATTCCAATTTTCTCGGGTTCTGGGTTGTCGTCAATCGAGAATGCCGATTCCGCATTTCGGTTCGATAACCCTAAGTAATTTTCGTTGCTTACGAGTTTATTAATCCTTTAAGTATTTCCTAGCCTGATCGACTATATCGTTATCGTGCTAAAATTTAACCGTGCTACCTGGTCCTTCTTTCTGGAGCACAATTTTCGATGACGAGCTAAGCTTACGTCGCTCTTCCTTGTCATATCATTTCGCCTTGAACAACAAGCTAGATTTCGAGTTTGTGTGGTACCCGTGGTTCCAATAACCTTTCGCTTCATCATTCCTATTGACTTGATGTCATGCCGATCGATTACATCTTCATGAAATCTCTCGACAACTGTGTCGTGATCATCATCAACATCCTAAGCTCTTCCAAGATATATATAGAATTCTTGATGGGTAATACCATCCTTGCCCCTCGATGATTCGTGTTATCATCGACCATTTTATTGCCTTCCGCTCAACACAAACTTGTTCGTGTTTTGTGTTATACCTTGAGTTCCTTGCTATCCAGCATATGTGCTTCTTTACCTTGGAGTATTACCGTCTTTTATGTCAAGGATGTTGTGAGGATTTCACCACCTCTTAAGAATTCTTGTTATAGTGATGCTTCTCGCCATCACCATTCCTTTCTTGGTCCCCGTGTTGAGTCAACTCACATTGTGCGAATTCAAAACCTCTAGCAACCCTATTGCTTTGAAGTTAATGGTCGATATTTCATTCTTAGACCATTGGTTATCGAATCACCATTCTAACATTGATCCTGCTACCTAAGCCCATAATTCGGGTGCACCTTTCAGCTAATGATTGATTGTGTATGTTTCCCTCAAGCATACATCATTATATCATTTGATCTGATAAATGTTATCTCCTTGTTCACATAACTGTGGAAATCCATCTTCTGTTAATCTCGATGAATTGTCGCCGAGTCCATCAGCCACCTCTTCGTCCTCTCCGTGGTTTATTGATAAACTCTTGATTCGGGACTTGCTTCCATAGTTCATTCCTCGAGGATCTTGCAACACCATCTCGTCAAATTGTGTTGCACCCCTTCCTTCTTAGGCATCCTAGGTCTAAGATATCCAGACACAATCCAGATCTGAATCTCGGTCAGATATGATGGTTGGAACATATCTCCAAGAGTTATAACATTGGTCTTTATATGAATCGGTAAGGTGATGTCATGCCTAGCACACCTGACCGGAGGACCTACTGTTATAGTTTCCTTATTAGCAAGATTATCCATTCTTTCATGAGGAAATTGTAAGATTTATTCTACAAGTTGTTTCTGATGGAACCTTCCTGCATCCAAAGTCTGAACTTTGCTTGACGACCATGTCAATGCTATCTCGAAGCATGTCTGTGGTAATCCGATTTTCAATAAGAGCATTTGAAGCACAATGCTAAATTTTCTTTATCATTTATCCTAACACCGTTGTATGGGTAATATCATGAGAGTCCTCCCTCCTTACCTAAATGGTTTCCTACTTTCTATCCTCTCATGGATATCATGCTCCGCTTGTCCTTGGGAAGGATATACCCATGAAATATGTGTGTATACACATTTTCTTTCCAATTTTCTGTTTAAACCTGATAATCACTTTTCCTTTCCATTGGTTTGTTTAAACCTTCTTATGATCTATATTATATAAGCAGTAATGTTTCCCTGCTTATGTAAACACCTCATTGTACCATTCTGTCAGTAAGACCCTGTTACTTTTTTTGATGACATTCCGGTAACCACCGATGGACGAGAACTTTGCCTATTGGTCCGCCTCGTTCAACGAGCAGGAAAATGGTTCTGTTCGTCCCTTGCCCTTGGTACCGATGTTGTTGCCGACATAAGCGACATGCTATCCTCTGACATACCTTGCTTACATGATCGTGCAAGACGTCACCGCCCTTCCTACTTTTTACCCACATGGTGGGCCCATAACCCACAGTCCACAGGATCGAAACCTGACTCTCCTGTACACCCCTGTTTCTAAGGTTGTTCCTCGCGTGTGGCCTCGTATGTAATTCATGAGCCACCTTCCGAGGGATCATCAATTCTGGTATCAAACACAACACTTATCCCCGTTGCTTTGAACCCCTTTCACGGCCTGTTTCGGGCATCGAGCGATTGCCTACCCGCTCAAAACTTCCCATGATACCTCCCTACTTTGCTCACAATATTTTCCTAAGTTTCTATTCGAGAGTTACTTTCCGCCACCTTCCCGATGTTATCGACCAGATAGTCAACCTTGCAGAGGTCTGTTCTCCCGGAATACCCTCCTTTTTATTCCTTTGTAAGTACGATGGAATTCCCGAAGAAAGGATGTTGGCTTCACCATGATCGACTGAAGCAGAGAAATGAAGACATCAATGATTGGACCGACCTCTTCGCGAAGAGCAAGCCAGGATGAGAAGACCTGCTAGATTTGTTACCAAACCTTTCCCCCTTTCACTACCTCTTAAATCTCGGGACGAGATTTCTTGTAGTGGAGGAGAATTGTGACGCCCGGATAATTAGGCTACAGTAATCCCACGTTAACGATGCCACGTCACCACTGTTACTGTTGTTAGATCTCGCGTTAATTCAAAACCACTTCAAAATTCAAATTTAAATTAATGGCAAACAACAAAGTTTTTAAAAGTTAAAACAAAAATGTTCGGGAGGTGCCATATTTTGCTTAAGTAAATATGGTGTAATAAACACATTTTTATAAAGTGCCTAGATAATTTAAAATGATTTAAAACAGGAAAGAAAATAAATAAAAAGAAAGAAACTACAAAAACAGAAAAAAAACAAAACTAAAAAGAATAAAAAGGCCCCCTGGCCAACTGGGCGAGACGGCCCAGCTCACCGGCCAGGCTGGCCCACCTGGCCCAGCCGGCCGACCCGCCCCTGCCTTATCCCCACGAGGGGGGGAAACCCTAACCGACACTCCCCCCCACTCCCCACCCCCGCTGGATCTAGATCGGGAGCCCGATCCCGTTCTCCCTCGCTCGGTGCCCGACGCCGTCGCCCGTCGCCGCCAGTGGACCGCGCCGGCGCCCGGAGCTCCCCCGCCGGCCTGCTTCCTCCTCCCCACCGGCCTGCTCCCACGTCGCCCGTCGTCCCCGTCCTCCTCCACAACGGACCTCCCCGAACTTCCCCGCGCCCATTGCCCCGATCCATAGACTCCCGGTGAGGCCCCGCCTCCTCCCTCCTCCTCAGCGCGCGATCGACGCCACGCGCCACCTTGGCCGTGCCGCGCGCTCACCCGCGCCCTAGATACTGCTCGCCGTGGCCACCCGCATCCTGCCTGCTCTCGCCTTGATCGCGCCTGCGCGACGCTGACCGCCGCAGCGCCACCAAACCATGCTTGCGTCGCCGGCCGGTCCCAAGGCCGCCCGTGGCGTACTCCGCATCTCCCACATTACAGCCATTACTCGCCGCCCGTCGGTTGGCCTCGCCATAACCCTCGCGGCCGACGCCGGGCCTGCCTCACAAGACGGTCGGACGCCCGCTCCCGCTGCGTCTGTTCGGGCGTCGCCTGTTAGCCCGCCCGCTAAGGCCCCAGGGCCAATGACAAACGGGGCCCACTAGCCCCAGAATGTTTTTATAAAAAAGGAATTAAAAATATAGTAATGAAATTAATTAATTAATTACTTAAGGAATTAACTAACTTAATTAATTTTGATTAATTAACCTAATCAATTAACTTAAACTAATTAAACCTAGGAGTTAGACTTAGACAATGACAATGGGACCCACACGTCAGTTTGACTAGGTCAACTGGCTAGTTGACTGCTGACATCACCCTGACATCATGCTGACGTCAGTAAACACTGTTCTGGATAATGTTAAATTAAAATAATTAAATAAATTCTAAAAATGAATTAAATCTTTTAAAATCAATATTAAATAAACTGTAGCTCAGATGAAAATACTTTCTACATGAAAGTTGCTCAGAACGACGAGACGAATCCGGACACGTAGCTCGTTCGTCCGCCACACATCTCTAGCATAGCGAACACACAACTTTCCCCCTCCGGTTCATTTGTCTGAAAACACGAAACACCGGGGACACTTTCCCGGCTGTTTTCCCCCTTCGTCGGTATCACCTATCCCTGCGTTAGCTCACCCCTGACATCGCGTATTGCCTTGTTATATTTTGTGATGCTATTGTTTGCTCTGTTATTTATTGTGTTTCCCCTCCATTACTTCCTTCCGGTAGACCCCGAGACTGCCGGCGAACCCCAGTTCGACTACGGTGTTGACGACCCCTCCTTCTTGCCAGAGCAATCAGGCAAGCCCCCCCTTTGATCACCAGATATCGCCTACTCTTCTCTATACTGCTTGCATTAGAGTAGTGTAGCATGTTACTGCTTTTCTTTATCCTATCCTGATGCATAGCCTGTCCTTGCTACTATTGTTGTTACCTTTACACCGCAATCCTAAATGCTTAGTATAGGATGCTAGTATTCCATCGGTGGCCCTACATTCTTATGCATGCGCCATGCTATACTATCGGGCCGTGATCACTCGGGAGGTGATCACGGGTATATACTATATACTTTATACATGATACATGTGGTGACTAAAGTCGGGTCGGCTCGAGGAGCACCCGCGAGTGATTCACGGATTGGGGCTGAAAGGACCTTTGTCCCAACGGCCCTCTGTGGATCTTTGTGGCGGAAGCGGCAGGCGGCAGTTGAGACCTCCTAGGAGAGAGGTGGGCTCGCCTGTTCGGGCTCATGGATACTTAACACGCTTAACGAGATCTTTGTATTTGATCTGAGTTGGGTCGTTGACCTTATACGCACTAACCGCCACGTGGGACAAGATATGGGCAACCGCGCCGTGGTGTCACCGAAGCATTTCGTGACGTCGATCGAGCGACGCGCGCCGGATTGGACCGGAACGCTCGCTAGCCTAGGTCTGCTTCCGCCACGTGACGCAACGCGTGTGTGTGCTAAGGGCGATGGGCCTGCACTGCGGCGCTTAGGTTTAGAACGGCGTGTTGACCTCTCTCACAGTTGTGCCTAGGTGGGGCTGCGGCGTGTTGATCTTCCGCGGCCGGGCATGACCCGAAAAGTGTGTCCGCCAAATGGGATCGAGCGTGTCGGGTAATGTGGTGCACCCTGCAGGGAAGTTAATCTATTCGAATAGTCGTGATCTTGATAGCAGGACGACTTGGAGTTGTACCTTGACCTTATGACAACTAGAATCGGATACTTAATAAAACACACCCTTCCAAGTGCGGATACAACCGGTGGTCGCTCTCTAATGTGGCTACGAGGAGAGGATCACTGGGTAGGATTATGCTATGCGATGCTACTTGGAGGACTTGATCTACTCTCTTCTACTTGTCAGAAGACGGAGGCTGCCAAGCGTAGTCTTCGATGTGATTAGCTATTCCCTCTTATTACGGCATTCTGCGATTCGGTCCACCGATATGGCCCTTTACACATATACCCATGCATATGTAGTGTAGCTCCTTGCTTGCAGTACTTTGGATGAGTACTCACGGTTGCTTTTCTCCCTCTTTTCCCCTTTCCCTTCTACGGTTGGCGCAACCAGATCTTTGGAGCCTGTGAGCAGACGCCATCGTCCGACGATTTACTCCTACTACACCGAGGTGCCTACTACTACGTGCAGCCCGGCCGGCGATTTACCGTGAGTAGTTTAGGAGGATCTCAGCGGGAGGCTTGCGCCTCTTCGATCTGTATCCCTGTTTGTGCTAGCCTTCTTAAGGCAAATTTGTTTAACTTATGTCTGTACTCAGATATTGTTGCTTCCGCTGACTCGTCTATGATCGAGCACTTGTATTCGAGCCCACGAGGCCCCTGGCTTGTATTATGATGCTTGTATGACTTATTTATGTTTTAGAGTTGTGTTGTGATATCTTCCCGTGAGTCCCTGATCTTGATCGTACACATTTGCGTGCATGATTAGTGTACGATTGAATCGGGGGCGTCACATCCTGGGTGTGTGGAATCCTAGATACGTCCACAACACGAATCATGGTGAACGGTGACCCGGGTGAAACTATATACAACTGCAAGGGCTTGCGGCAGGGTGATCCCGTCTCACCAATGCTTTTCATTCTCACTATGGAGCCAGTGCATCGGCTCTTTGAGTGGGCTGCCCAGCGTGGGTTTTTGTAGCCGTTGGCGACAACAGGGTTGAAGAAAAGGATCTCAATCTTTGCGGATGATGTTGTCTTATTTACCAAGCCGGAGCCTATGGATCTTGCTATCTGCAAATGCATTTTTGACCTATTTGGAGAGGCATCGGGCCTACACATTAACATGAGCAAATCGGTCGTGCAACCGATACGGTGTTCGGAGCAGAGTATTGCCTTGGCGAGTCAGCAGCTTGGATGTCCGGTAGGATCTTTCCCTTTGAAATATCTTGGGTTGCCCCTGTCTCTAAGGAAACAATCAGCGACTCAGCTTCAATACATGGTGGATCAGATGGCAAACTGCTTGCCAAGGTGGAAGGCGGCTCTTATGCCGAAGAGTGAGAGGCTCACTTTGGTGCTTTCGGTCCTGTGTGCGATGCCCATCCATGCGATGACGGCTTTGTACCTTCCTATCAAAACTCTGACGGCCATGAACAAGATTTGTTGAGGTTTTCTATGGTGTCGAAGAGCGGAGACTAATGGAGGCAATTGTGCGGTCGCGTGGGAGACCGCGTGTACCCCAAAATGGGCAGGAGGGCTAGGTGTGCCTAACTTGAGGTGGATGAACATGGCCATGCAGGCCAAATGGCCATGGTTGCAGAGGACAGACAGTAGTAGACCCTGGAGTGAATTCAAAATCAGAGTGCCATCCGAGGCGATGCAAATCTTTCAAGTGGCCACAAGGTGCAGGGCAAGCAACGGGCTTAATACCTTATTTTGGGAAGACCGATGGCTGGACGGGATGAGGATTTAGGAGCTTGCACCGGCTGTATATGACATGGTGCCACGCCGGATCAGGCAGACGTGCGTGCTTGGCCAGGTGGGAATGGATTGGTCCTGGGCAGCATGCCTCGGTCCCAACATAAGTATGGTGGTACTGCAACAGTTCCTACAGCTATGGCAGAGGGTACAGGCTTGGGAACCAGTGGAGAATGGCTCGGACAGGTTAGTTTGGTCTTGGGAGACGACGGGACAGTTCATTGTGAGATCTGCCTACGCAGCGAAGTTCTGGGGAAGGGAGGTCATTCCCTCCGTGGACTTAACTTGGAAATCACGAGCTCCGTCACAATGCAAATTCTTCACATGGCTGGCACTACGAAACAGATGTTGGATATCGGACTGGCTTGCTAGGAGGGGGCTGCCACATCAGGACAAATGCCCTCTTTGTGATCAAGAGGAGGAAACAATTGAACATGTGTTCCTAACATGCGTCTTCGCTAGAACAATTTGGATGGTGGTTTGTACGGCACTTGGAAAGCCAGAGTGGGCGCCATCTACGCAGGATGCTCTCAGGCCATGGCTATGTGGCAAACAAGCGGTCCGGAATGTGGCAAGGAAGGATCTGCACGCTATACTGCTTCTGACGTTGTGGGAGTTGTGAAAGCATAGAAATGCAGTTGTGTTCGACGGTGCTTCGCCATCAACTAGTCAACTTATAAAGAGAATTGAGGCAGAAGGTAGGAGCTGGTCGATGTAGATCCTGTGATTGCAGGCTTAGCTAGGTGGATAAGTGGGGAGGAGTAGCCTAGTTAGCGTGTGTGGGGTGGAGTTGTACATACGGGTGTAAGGAATCACACCTTTGTAAATGACCGGTGTAGGTTTTCTATGCCTTTCCTTCTTTAATACTCCCTCCATTCCCAAATAATTGTCTTTCTAGTCATCTCAAATGAACTAGAACATACGGATGTATGTAGACATGTTTTAGAGTGTAGATTCACTCATTTTGCTCTGTATGTAGTCACTTGTTGAAATCTCTAGAAAGACAATTATTTAGGAACGAAGGGAGTATATAATATGCACACTGATGCATATTCGAGAAAAACAATTTCCCCTGCGGTTTTGCTTGAGCTGCCGCCGCCATGCGCTGAGCCGCCGCAGCTGACACCCGCCGCGTCGATTCCATCTTCTGCTATGGGCTGCGCTGAGTCGCCCTTGGCCGAGCGGCCTCACTTCCACCTCTCCCGCTCTCCGAGCTGCCTTTGCCGAGTCACTCGCCGCCGGTATCCTCAACCACGGACTCGCCAGGCGCCGCTGAGCCAATGTCAACAATTGTCCCGCCTTGCCTTTGTGAGGAGCGCCTCACTCTCGAGCATTGTCATCTTCCAGCCCACCCTCGCCCGAGTAGAGGCGTCGGCTCTGACGCGCAGATCGTCTCCCTCCGCCGGTCGCCACATCTGCTGAGCTGCTGTCGCCCGTTGACCTGCCTTGCAGCGGGCCTCTTCACCTACGATTGCCGGCCACAGCCGTCGTGCGTGAGCCACCGCACGTGAGCCAGCCCACGACCCAGCTTGCTTCCGGCGCTGCTCCTCCGCCCGCGCCAGACTGCCACGATCTTGCTTCCACCTCCACGGCTCCGCCTCACTGGCCTCGCGTCTGTTGGAAATATTAGCAAATTACTACGAGATTTAATCCGAATAAATAGGAAATAGATCATGACAGCAATAGCAAAGATTAAACTAATCATGCGAACTAGCATAGCAGATGAACAGATCACATCTAGGGCGCATACTAGAAACATGAATTCTACCACGATCTCGAACAGGAAGGATAGAATCACATACGGTGCAGCAGGAGCAGTACAGCCGGCGTTGACGTTGTCGCCCATGTCATCGAGGATGAGGTTGCCGAGGTCGGGGAAGTCGCTGTCAACAAGTCGTTGCTGCCGGTCGCGCTGAAGTCGCTCCCCAAAAACCTGATCGCCCCTCTCCCGCACGGGATCACGAGAGGCGGGGTTCCGGAGGCCTGCTGTCCCTTCTCCGGTGCACGCCCGAAAGGAGGGATGGAGAAGACTTGCTTGGCGGCGCAATGATCTGAGCGCTGGTGAGAAACCATACAAGCGGCGGCGGCTAGGGTAGACGTCCGCACGACTATATAGTGCGGGCCGGGTAGGTCGTGGGAGTAAACCCCACGCCCGAGTCGTCACGATCCAAAAGAATCGGAAACGGTTCAGTAATTAACGCGTCCGTTAATTATTAATTAATGAATCATTAATTTTTCCCGAGCAGCAAAAATATAGACAACGTGCATAGCTCCGTCCTCAGCTCGGCTCAATCCCGCAACCCGCGGCGCGTCGTGACGAGGCGTGGCGTGGCGAGGCGAGCAAGGAGGAGGAGCGCGCGTGTAGGTCTCCTCTTCTCATGCTCATACAAGTGGTAGAAGAGCTCACCTTATAAAGAGATGCAACTCTCTCTCAACTTATGAGGTGGGACTAAACTTTAGCCTCACTCACTCCACTCACATGTGTGCATGAATGGGCCAAGAGAATTTCAGAATTTCAGTTGGGCTTTGGGCCAAAAGCCCACTAGCAAATTCCAACAATCCCCCACAAAGTCTCATTGGCACATTTCACCATTTATTTCCAAAACATTGTTTATATACCGGTGCTTAGTGGAGACTGTGAAGTTGAACTTCCACTTAGAGATTTATGCTACACTAGATCACAACTTGAATAGTGGACTATGCCTTGAACTACAAGTTTTCTTCGAGACTAGTTTCACACAAACTCTTGACCGATACTGGGCTGCCGCAAGGCTTCCCCATGGTGGAGCGTATACGTCATACTCCAGGACCTTTCATGAATTTATTAGAGAACACCCAATTCTCACAGACTGCGACGTTAACAGTCAAATTTATATAGGTGTGTTCCTCAGAAGATGTTCTGCAGGACAACATCTCTGCTTACCCGAATAAGCCACTTGGAACACATTAAGATAAGTATCAACCTACCAAGCAGATCAGGAGAGTATTGCATCTTCACGGAGTGGGATAGTTAATATAGGGATACTCTCCTCCCGGTGACCAACAGCTTGTCTCCCACTTCTACTTCACGGGATCTCCGATCACATAGAGTGGAGTTACCACTATGGACAACTCATGCGGTGGGTCTCAGACCCATCTCCATCGATGCATTATCTATCACATTACGTGATAGACCCTTTGTGAAGGGATCTGCCATGTTTTTTGACGTTTGGATATAATCCAATGTAATAACTCCGGAGTTCCTCAGTTTCCTGACAGATTTTAATCTCCTCTTCACATGCCTTGATGACTTCATATTGTCCTTAGAACTGTTTATCTTGATGATCACAGTTTGATTATCACAGTTCATCAGGATAGGGGGTATTGGTTTTTCAACCATAGGTAAGTCCATCAATAGCTCATGAAGCCACTCGCTTCAAGCGATGGCGATGTCTAATGCCGTGAGTTCTGCTTCCATAGTTGACCTCGTTAAGATGGTGCCGCTTGCAAGACTTCGAAGCAGCGCCACCACCAAGTGTAAAAACATAACCACTTGTGGCCTTAATCTCATCAAAGATCGGATATCCGATTCGAGTCACTATAACCCTCCAAGACCCTTGGATACGGTGTAGTGAATCCCATAGCTCGTAGTGTCCTTCAAGTAGCGCATAACTCTCTCAAGCGCACGCCAATGATCATCTCCGGTTTTGACACAAACCGACTCAGCTTGCTCACAAAGAAAGGAGATGTCGAGCCTCGTGGCACTCGCCAAATACATAAGCGAGCCAATAATGCGAGAATACCTCGGTTGATCTCTAGCAATCCGTCGATTCTTTCAAGCAACACACTAGCATCATATGGAGTTGGAGAAGGCGTGCAGTCGCTATACCCAAAACGACTCAAGACCTTTTCCACATAGTGAGACAGAAGCAGTGTGATCCCACCATTCTCATCTCTCAACAGCTTGATGTTTAAGATAACATCAGCTACTCACAGATCCTTCATCTCAAAACAGCGAGATAAGAAATCCTTAACCTCCTTGATTAAATCAAGTTTGGTTCCAAAGATCAATATGTCGTCGACATACAGACAAAGAATAACTCCTTCGCCCCCACCATAGCGATAGTACACGCACTTGTCACCATCGTTTACTACAAAGCCGGCAGCAGTTAATGTTCTTTCAAACTTCTCGTGCCACTCCTTAGGAGCTTGCTTAAGGCCATATAAAGACTTTAACAACTTGCACACCTTTCCTTCTGACCGGTACTACAAAACCATCCGGCTGATCCATGTTAATTTCCTCCTTCAACTCTCCATTGAGGAAAGCCGTCTTAACGTCCATTTGATGAACGAGAAGACCATGTGAGGCAGCCAAAGTGATAGTAGCACCAATTGTGGTCGATCTAGCCACGGGTGAGTAAGTATCAAAGAAGTCTTCACCTTCTTTCTCGGTATAACCCTTAGCCACAAGCCGTGCCTTGTACTTTTCAATCGTACCATCAGGTCTAAGCTTCTTCTTGAACACCCACTTACATCCCAGGTTTGCACCCATAAGGACGGTCGGTGATCTCCCGAGTTCCGTTAGCTAAGATGGAATCCATCTCGCCATTTAACAGCCTTCCTTCCAAAGAGTCGGCATCGTGTGATGCATAGGCTTCAAATAGTCCCGGTGTGTCATCCACAAGGTACACAATGAAATCATCACCAAAGGACTTTGCAGTCCTCTGTCTCTTACTCCTTATAGGAGTTTCATTGTCACCCTCAACTAGATTCTCAATGTGTTCCATCGCAATGGTGGGTTCAGGAATTACAGTGAATTCCTCACTAGATGGAATAGGTATCTACTGATTTGATGAACTTGACATATCCTTCATAGGAAATATGTCCTCAAAGAAAGTTGCATCATTAGACTCCATAATCGTACCAACATGCATGTCGGATACCTCAGATTTTATTATAAAAAATCTATATCCAATGCTATGAAAAGCATAGCCCAGAAGAACACAATCCACGGTTTTTGGTCCAAGCTTGCGCTTCTTGGGGATTGGTATATTAACTTTTGCCAAACAACCCCAAGAACGTAGGTAAGAGAGTTTCAACCTTTTCCTTTCCCATTCCTCAAATGGAGTCATGGTCTTATGCTTTGTGGAAACTCGGTTTAGGACATGACACACGGTCATTAGCGCCTCCCCCCACCATTCCTTGGAAAGACCCGATGTGTCTAACATGGCATTAACCAAATCAGTTAGAGTTCGGTTCTTTCTTTCGGCCACCCCATTAGACTGAGGTGAGTAGGGAGGCGTCCTCTCATGGATTATACCATGTTCCGCACAAAACAGATCAAATTCATTGGAAAAATACTCTCCACCATGATCGGACCTAAGCCGTTTAATTTTTTGATCAAGTTGGTTCTCTGCCTCAGCTTTATAGTTTTTGAAGAAAGTTAAAGCCTCATCTTTTGATTTCAGGAGATACACATAACAATATCTAGTGGAGTCATCAATCAACGTCATGAAATATCTCTTTCCACCTTTTGTCAACACGCCATTCATCTCACAAAGATCAGAATGTATAAGCTCTAGTGGTGCCAAGTCTCTAGCCTCTGCAGTCTTATGGGACTTGCGAGGTTGCTTAGCTTGCACACATACTTGGCACTTAGAGCCTTTGACAGCAGAGATTTTCAGAATTAAATTCAGATTGGCTAGCCGCGTCATGCAACCAAAGTTACTGTGACAAAGTCGTGAATGCCAAATATCGAGACTCATTGTTGTGGCAAACATTATTAATAACTTTAGTGCAAATATCGACAAAGATAGGCGGAACAAGCCTCCGCACTCATAGCCTTTTCCAACAAATTGTCCACACTTGGAAATTACAACTTTATTGGACTCAAAAACCAACTTAAAACCATCTCGACATAAACGGGAACCGCTAACGAGATTTTTATTGATGGATGGCACATGATGAACGTTCTTCAGACGCACGGTCTTCCCCGAAGTAAACTTCAGATCGACCGTACCAACACCTCGAACGATGGCATGTGACCCGTTCCCCATCAACACGGGAGAAGTCCCTGTGGCCTGGTAAGAAGAAAACATGGAGGCATCAGCACAAACATGTACATTGGCACGGTGTCAATTAACCAATCAGGGGATTGAAATCTTGAAAGGATGGTAGGAAAAATACTGCACTCGATTCCTTCATATCGGTATCACCGATGACAACATTAGCGGACTTGCCGCTCTTCTCATGTTCGCGCTCCTCAAATCGGTTAGGACACTTCGGAGCCCAGTGATTAGGATCACCGCAGACATGGCAAAGTCCCTTCCCTTCTTATGAGAATTCTTCTTGAAGTTGGTAGTATATGATGGCTTGTTCTTTGTATCAAACTTGCCTTTTCCACGAGTTTTGTTCTTGTTGTTTTGAACTTGTTGGGATGGAAGTTCTTCTTCTGTACCATGTGGGCACTAGAAGCTCCCTCAGCAACTCGAGCACGTGTGTCTTTTGCTCTCGCCTTCTCTTCAACATCAAGAGTACCAATGAGATCCGTAACGGAAAACTCATGTCCTCTTGTGTTTTAGGGAAGTAGCAAAATTGTTCCACGAAGGTGGAAGCTTGGCAATAATGCCTCCGGCAACAAATTTGTCCGGCAACACACACTTGAAGTGCTCAAGTTCTTTTGCGAGCGACTGTATCTCATGAGCCTGCTGTACAACAGAGCACTCATCAGTCATCTTGTAGTCATAGAATTGCTCCATGACGTACAACTTCGCATCAAGGCGTCCGAGGCACCAAATTTGGCCTCGGCGCAGCCCACATGTCCTTGCCGTTGTCAAACGACATATACGAATCCACAATGGAATCATCAAGAACACCTAGAAGAGCCTTTAAAGAGAGTATCGATCTTCTCAAAAGCTTCCAGGCTGTCTTTGGATTAAGATCGCCCTCGGGCTTGCCCTTAATGGCGTCATAGCAGCCCATGGTCTGAAACCAGTAGACTGCTCTCGGCGCCACCTCTTATATTGCGCCTCTTAAAGGCAAAGGCTTCAGACAAGAAGACAAAACCACTCGGAGTAAATTGCCTATCATCGGGTTTTTGGATTGTTGGAAATATGAGCAAATTACTACGAGATTTAATCCGAATAAATAGGAAATAGATCATGACAGCAATAGCAGAGATTAAACTAATCATGCGAACTAGCATAGCGTATGAACAGATCACATCTAGGGCACATACTAGAAACATGAATTCTACCACGATCTCGAACAGGAAGGATAGAATCACATGAATTCTACCGGCGTTGACGTTGTCGCCCATGTCGTCGAGGATGAGGTTGCCGAGGTCGGGGAAGAAGTCGTCGTTCGCGAAGTCGTCGCTGCCAGCAGTCGCGCGAGTGCGCTCCCCAAAAACCTGATCGCCCTCTCCCGTACAGGATCACGAGAGGCGCGTTCCGGAGGCCTACTGTCCCTTCTGCCGGTGCACACCGAAAGGAGGGAGGGAGAAGACTTGCTTGGCGGCGCAATGATCCGGAGCGCTGGTGAGAAACCATACGGCGGCGGCGGCTAGGGTAGACGTCACCGACTATATAGTGCGGTCCGGGTAGGTCGTGGGAGTAAACCCCACGTCCGAAGTCGCCACGATCCAAAAGAATCGGAAGCGGTTCAAGAATTAACGCGTCTGCTAATTATTAAATACTGACTCATTAATTTTTCCCGAGCAGCAAAAATATAGACAACGTGCATAGCTCCATCCTCGGCTCGGCTCAATCCCGCAACCCGCGGCGCGTCGTGACGAGGCGTGGCGTGGCGAGGTGAGCGAGGAGGAGCGCGCGTGTAGGTCTCCTCTTCTCATGCTCATACAAGTGGTAGAAGAGCTCACCTTATAAAGAGGTGCAACTCTCTCTCAACTTATGAGGTGGAACTAAACTTTAGCCTCACTCACTCCACTCACATGTGTGCATGAATGGGCCAAGAGAATTTCAGAATTTTAGTTGGGCTTTGGGCCAAAAGCCCACTAGCAAATTCCAACAGCGTCATCGGATGCCGCCTCCGCCCCGTCCCTTGGAAGCATCCCGGTTCCTGATGACAATCGGTTGAGCGGAGTTTTTGCGACTTCGGAGTCGTGCCCCGCGGTGATGGGGAGCGTTATCTCCTGATCAGATTCTGTGACGTGGTGACTTTAAGAGATTACAAACTTCACGTCTTTGTCTGAGGATAGAACATGGAGGACCAAGGAAATGTTCAATTCGTGCCCGGACGATGCTACGCAGCGCCCGCGCGCTATGCGATCGGCTCCAGCGGCCAGGGATGCTCTCATCCCCCTCGCTTGCCCACGTCTCCCCGTGCGTAGAAAAGCACCCCACGTGATCTCCATGCCCCTTCCCCTGCGTGCCCATCCCCCCACGTGATCTCCCACCTACCCTGGGGGAACCTTAAGCCTTGGCAATTCTCTTCTTCTTCTCTTCTTCCCCTAGCAGCAATTCTCTTCTTCCCCCCAGCCGCCGCCGCCCACCATGTCCTAGCAGGTGGCGATCTTCTCCCTCCCACAACAAAACACACAGACTGAAGGAAAAAAAGGGAGAAAAAGGTTGTGGAAAACACACGGTGAGCAGAGAACAGCCTTGCCTGCAACTCTTTTGTGCTGATCAGGCAACAACCTGAAGAAAACGTGGGCAAAATAATCTCCAAAGACTTGGCAAAATCTCCCCAAGTAAACTACCAGCAAAAAGGTACCAAGGCCGTTCCCAATTTTGACCATGAGATCCTTTGCAATTGTGCTAGAACTAGTAGTACCCAGATGTCCTACTCCTGTACTCCAGTGTTTGAGATTTGCCTTACAGACATCGGTGTTGCAAGCACGAATTATGGGCCCCCAAATCTGATCATTTTCTCTTGTCTCCTGTACATCCGTGATGCTAGGCGAAAGTTGCTTGCTCTTGAATTGTCATGGGTTGTTCCTTTCCCTGTAGTTATGCATGCTGCTTCTGCAAAAAATAAAACAAAAAAGACAGATTAATTGTAGAATCTTGCCTGTTTTATAGTATGAAAAAATGATATCGATCAGGATATGATAAAAAAAGATAAAAAAGTGGAAAACAAACTATTATAAGTTGCTTGCAAAAAGGTTCAGTATCTTGTGAAACAGGGTAGAAACTGGGCGAAAAATAATCAGTTGGTGGAGATTTATAGTTGCTTAAAAACACACAAAAGAAAAAGGTTCAGTAAAAAAATGTTCCCTGCTCATTTTAGTATATGTATTGATTCCTTCCCCCCCCCCACCTTATTTTGTCTTCTAAAAATGTGCAGATGGCCGGCCTTGATCTCAATGAGCTCCCCGACGACTTTGTTGATCATGATGATGATCCCTGCTACGCACACAAGCCCAACCTGAAAAAATCCCTATTTCGATCGAGGGGGTGGGCGAGTCGCCAGATTTGTGTTCTGCTCCTGTCCAAGATGTCGTAGGTGTGGGGTTTCGTGTTGCGGCTATTGTTGTGTCTGATGCGACGGCAACTGCTGAAACTATCGCGCCCGCCCCTGCCATATTCAGCCCGGCTGCAACTATGCCTAGCAATGGTGAGCAAGGTCGTATGGGTAGTGCTGCCTTGTTAGGTTTTGATGAGAACGAGGTGCGATCTAGCCCACAGGAACCTTATGTCGGCATGGAGTTTGACACAGTTGAAGGTGCTAAGGCACACTACAAAGCTTACTCCCGCTGGGTTGGGTTCTCGATGAAAGCCAACACTTCCAGAAGGTCTTCGTGCACTAATGTCCTTGAAAAACAGACTTTTTGTTGCAACAAGTCAGGTAAGCCTAAAATCAATGATGATGCCCCCACACCCGTGTTTGAGAGACTAAGCTCAGATTCTGATGGCTGTGGCGATGGGCAAGATGTTGGGAGTAAGAAAGGTGGTGTAGCTCTTATAAATCTCCAGGGGGGCTTGTTAAGAAGAGGAGGAGAGAGTTTATCAAACAGACCGGCTGTCGAGCAAAAATGACAGTCAAGCTGACTAATAACAAATGGGTTGTCACAGGTGTTGTTGCAGACCACAATCATGCATCGATTGACAAGCCATCTCTCACTAAATACCTCCGCTCTCACCAAGGCATCCCGCCAGAAGAGGTTGAGTTCCTGGAAATATTGCATAGGTGCAACATGGACACAGGTCGCATGATGACTGTTATGTCTGAATTCTATGGCCAAGCTGCATTTGTTCTGTACACGACGAAAACGATAAGCAACATGAGAACTAGCCTTCGCAGTGCTGAGGCAAATGAAGGTGACTTGGCTGAGACAGTTGCCTACTTCGAGCAAAAGCAGGAAGAAGACCCAGGCTTCTTCTTCAAAATCAAAAGAGATCGGATAGGCAGAGCTGAGAATTTGTTTTGGATTGATGGGAGGGCTCGAGAGGCCTATGTAAAAGCTTACAATGATTGTATCTCTTTTGACACGACCTACTTGACGAATATGTATAACATGCCCTTTGCTCCATTTATTGGCATGAACAGCATGGGCGATCTTTCATCTTTGGGGTGTGGCTTCTTGCGGCAAGAGCTTGAGACCAGCTTTGATTGGTTGTTTGGGGCCTTTCTTGAAGCGATGCATGGCATTGCACCGCTCAACATCATAACTGACCAAGATCAAGCGATGAAAAATTCTATAGCAAACATGTTCCCACACGTAGTTCACCGTAGTTGCCGCTGGCATATCATTAAGAAAGCCCAAGAGAAGTTGGGTCCTTACTTGGCTAGGCATCCTGAGCTAGCTAAAGAACTCAATGAGGTGATAGACTTGAGCATGACTGTTGAGGAGTTTGTGGCGAGGTGGGATGCTATGGTTGAGAAGCATGGTATTGCTGGCGATAAACGCTTTGATGATCTCTATGCAATCAAGCATCTTTGGGTCCCCTGCTACTTTAGGAACTGTTTCTTCCCATTCCTGCAGTCGACTCAGCGCAGTGAAGGCTTCAATGCTGTCCTAAAGAGGTATGTTAACCCGCAAAATTCTGTGCTCAACTTTGTGAAGCAATATGAGAAGATAAATGACAAGATCTTGGTGAACGAAGGGGATAATGATTACCGAACAGATGGGCTTGAGCCAAGGCTTTGGTCCCTATTCCCAATTGAGAAGCAAGCCTTGCGAGTTTACACAAGGGATATATACTACAGGTTCCAACATGAGTTTTCTTTATTGGCATGTATAATGTTAGGCCTCAAGGCGGCAACATGTACCTACTTGAGCCTAACAGAATTTATGCAGGGATTTATGGGCGTAGATTGTACATGGTAACAGCGCAGGTTGATCAGCAAGACTACGGTTGTGAGTGTTGCAAGTTTTACAGGGATGGGATGCTTTGCGTCCACATCTTAAAAGTGTTCACCCACCTTAGTGTTGATGAGATCCCTGAGCGTTACATACTGCCTAGATGGACTCAGAACGCTATCCTTACTGATATGCCCCCTGACACACAAGTCCCTGATGCCATGCCTAAAGAGTCTCTGCAGCAAATAAGGCATGTTTCCCTGAATACTATGTTTGGCAAAATCTCTAAATTGGGCAGTATGTCCGATGCAGGAGCAGCTTTGTGCAGGTCCTATGGGCGCGCGTTGGAGACTGAACTAAACCAACTTTATAAATCAAGGAGGAAGAAGAAGCCCGGTGGCGCCAAATTGACCACCAGCCCAATCTGCCCCCACGGAAGCTTCTGTTGGAGAGCCTAAAGCAAATCCTTTGCGTAACCCCCCAAAATCATCTACTAAAGGATGCAAGAGAGACAAGAGGTACTATTTGGGCATTGAGTTGCATCCGAAGAAGAAGACAAAATGTGCATACTGCAAAGAGTTAGGGCACAATTGTGCCACTTGCACGCCTGGTCTAAACCAAAGTGCTTGATGCACCCAGCAGCGAAAAAAGTTGATTTGGAATATGTTTTATTTGTGTGGGAAAAGACCATGTAATTTATGTTTTGTGCTATTGTGTGCAGAAGTGGTTGGTGTCACGCCATTGAAAAACTGATAACTAAGATTTTTGTACCTCCTTGATGTTGAGCATCTTTGCCCAATTGACGTCGTTGTGGTCGCTGTCCACCATTTTTGCTGTTAGTATCATCCTCATGTTGGCTATGTCTTTTGGCCCATACTCCAGGACATGGGCGACGTCCCAGTTGTCGGTGTTGTATAGCATATATATGCTGCAGTCATGCATGCTTTTTGGGGGGGCGGGGAAGGAAAATATGATGGTTTTCGTTAGTGTGTCCCGGGAAAATACGAAATGATATTACTATTTACTAAAGAAAAAAATGCAGTACACAAACAAAAATAGGAAAACAAAATGTATTGTAGGAAAAAAGAAATATGGAGGTAGGCGACATTGGGAGGGTGGTCGATGGTTTTTTAGGCGACTTGGTTCGCCCGGTGAGGCGACGCTAGGCCGCCGAGGTGGCGCGAGGTGCACCGCGCCTCCCGCGTTAGGCGACTTTGGGGAGACGGTCGATGGTTTTAGGCGACTTGGGTCTATCGGTGAGGCGACACTAGGCCGCCATGGTAGGCGAGGTGCTACGCACCTCCCCGCGTTAGGCGACTTTGGGGGAGGGTGGTCGAGGGTTTTTAGGTGACTTGGATCGCTCGGTGAGGCGACACTAGGCCGCCGAGGTGGGCGAGGTGCGCCTGACCTCCCCGCGTTAGGCGACTTTGGGGGAGGGTGGTCGATGGTTTTTAGGCGACTTGGATCTCCCGGTGAGGCGACGCTAGGCCGCCGAGGTGGGCGAAGTGCACTGCGCCTCCCGCGTTAGGCGACTTTGGGGAGGCGGTCGATGGTTTTTAGGCGACTTGGGTCTATCGGTGAGGCGACGCTAGGCTGCCACGGTAGGCGAGGTGCGCCGCACCTCCCCGCGTTAGGTGACTTTGGGGGAGGGTGGTCGAGGGTTTTTAGGTGACTTGGATCGCCCGGTGAGGCGACGCTAGGCTGTCAAGGTAGGCGAGGTGCGCCGCACCTCCCGCGTTAGGCGACTTTGGGGAGGGTGGTCGATGCTTTTTAGGCGACTTGGGTCTATCGGTGAGGCGACGCTAGGCCGCCGAGGTGGGCGAAGTGCACCGCGCCTCCCGCGTTAGGCGACTTTGGGGAGGCGGTCGATGCTTTTTAGGCGACTTGGGTCTATCAGTGAGGCGACGCTAGGCCGCCACGGTAGGCGAGGTGCGCCGCACCTCCCCACGTTAGGAGACTTTGGGGGAGGGTGGTCGAGGGTTTTTAGGCGACTTGGATCGCCCGGTGAGGCGACGCTAGGCTGTCAAGGTAGGCGAGTCGCCGCACCTCCAGCGTTAAGCGACTTTGGGGAGGTGGTCGATGCTTTTAGGCGACTTGGGTCTATCGGTGAGGCTGACGCTAGGCCGCCACGATGGCGAGGTGCTACGCGCCTCCCCGCGTTAGGCGACTTTGGGGGAGGGTGGTCGATGGTTTTTAGGCGACTTGGATCTATCGGTGAGGCGACACTAGGCCGCCGAGGTGGCGCGAGGTGCACCGCGCCTCCCGCGTTAGGCGACTTTGGGGAGGCGGTCGATGGTTTTTAGGCGACTTGGGTCTATCGATGAGGTGACACTAGGCCGCCCACGGTGGCAGTGCTACGCACCTCCCCGCGTTAGGCGACTTTGGGAGAGGGTGGTCGAGGGTTTTTAGGCGACTTGGATCGCCCGCTGAGGCGACGCTAGGCTGTCAAGGTAGGCGAGGTGCGCCGCACCTCCCGCGTTAGGCGACTTTGGGGAGGGTGGTCGATGCTTTTTAGGCGACTTGGGTCTACCGGTGAGGCGACGCTTGGCCGCCACGGTAGGCGAGGTGCTACGCGCCTCCTACGTTAGGCGACTTTGGGGGGGGGGGTCGAGGGGTTTTAGGCGGCTTGGGTCTATCGGTGAGGCGACACTAGGCCGCCTAGGTGGGAGAGGTGCACTGCTCCTCCCCGCGTTAGGCGACTTTGGGGAGGGCGGTCGATGGTTTTTAGGCGACTTGGATCTATCGGTGAGGCAACACTAGGCCGCCGAGGTGGCGCGAGGTGCACCGCGCCTCCTGCGTTAGGCGACTTTGGGGAGGCGGTCGATGGTTTTTATGCGACTTGGGTCTATCCGTGAGGCGACACTAGGCCGCCACGGTAGGCGAGGTGCTACGCACCTCCCCGCGTTAGGCGACTTTGGGGGAGGGTGGTTGAGGGTTTTTAGGTGACTTGGATCGCCCAGTGAGGCGACACTAGGCCACCGAGGTGGGCGAGGTGCACCGCTCCTCCCCGCGTTAGGCGACTTTGGGGTGGGTGGTCGATGGTTTTTAGGCGGCTTGGATCTATCGATGAGGCGACACTAGGCCGCTGAGGTGGCGCGAGCTGCACCGCGCCTCCCCTCGTTAGGCGACTTTGGGGAGGCGGTCGATGGTTTTTAGGCGACTTGAGGGGAGGCGACACTAGGCCGCCACGGTAGGCGAGGTGCTACGCACCTCCTATGTTAGGCGACTTTGGGAGAGGGTGGTCGAGGGGTTTTAGGCGGCTTGGTTCGCCCGGTGAGGCGACACTAGGCCGCCGAGGTGGGCGAGGTGCGCCTGACCTCCCCGCGTTAGGCGACTTTGGGGAGGGTTGGTCGATGCTTTTTAGGCGACTTGGGTCTATCCGTAAGGCGACGCTAGGCCGCCATGGTAGGCGAGGTTCTACGCACCTCCTACGTTAGGCGACTTTGGGAGAGGGTGGTCGAGGGGTTTTAGGCAGCTTGGTTCGCCCGGTGAGGCGACACTAGGCCGCCGAGGTGGGCGAGTGCACTGACCTCCCGCGTTAAGCGACTTTGGGGAGGTTGGTCGTTGCTTTTTTGGCGTCTTGGGTCTATCGGTGAGGCGACGCTAGGCCGCCACGGTAGGCGAGGTGCACCGCACCTCCCCGCGTTAGGCGACTTTGGGGGGATGGTGGTCGATGGTTTTTAGGCGAGTTGGGTCTATCGGTGAGGCGACACTAGGCCGCCGAGGTGGGCGAGGTTCGCCGCACCTCCCCCCTGTTAGGCGGCTTTGGGGAGGGGCGGTCGATGGTTTTTAGGCGGCTTGGGTCTATCGATGAGGCGACGCTATGCCCCCCAAAAGGTAGGCGAGGTGCGCCGCACCTCCCCCGTGTTATCACGACTTTGTGACAGGGGTGTTTGAGGGTTTTTGGACGACTTTATTCGCCCCGGTGAGGCGACGCTAGGCCGCCGAGCGAGGCGAATTTTGGTTGGGTGGTCGATTTGTATTAGGCTCGGACAAGAAGAAAAAATGATAAAACGAGAAATCAAAAAATACAGAAAAAAGAAAGTAAAATATGGGATAGGTGTGCCCTTGCGTGTTATCCTGCTTTGGGCACTTGATTTCGTGAAGTTCCCAATCTGCAATCTGCACGCTTGAGTTGTTGTAATGCCTCTCCCAGTTTATTTTGATGCCCTTCATGATTTTGTTTATGCGTTTTCTACTAATGCCTTGTCCTTGAACGTCCTTGCGAGTCCGATTACCTCAAGCGCTTGTCCACGATGTTCAACACCATTAGCCAAGAATGCCCTGTGTCCTTTGGATTCTCCTTGTCCAGAATCTTGAGTGTCGGAAATGATACCTGGTTGATGAGAGTGGGTGAGATGGGACAAAAAAGAGAAAAGGATATAGCGAAGCATGAAGAAAAACGCATTGTCGTTTTTTTCTTACTGATTCACATCTGCTTAGCCTCCTGGTTTTGTTGTCAAAATGTTTGTCTATGTCCTTCCTTGTGAAACTATTGTTCTGGAAGAATGTCTAGTAGATGTTGTCGAAAAAGAAGAGAAAGTGGTAACATATTAGTTGTTGGGATTCTAGGTATAAAAAACAAAAAAAAGAAGATCACAATAAAATGGATAGGGGGGATTCTTACAGCTACTCGTAGTGGCATTAATCTCTTCTTTGGCCTCAGCCCTGCTTCACTCAATGCAATAATTGCGATCTCGGCCACCATGTTGTCCATCTTCTGTCCAGGTGCCATCGATTGTGCAAGTTCATTGCAGCTGATGTAGAGCGCGTCATAGTTTATGATTGGCTTTCTGTTTTGAATTTTGGCATATGCAAAAAAAAACAGAAAACAAAAAATGTTAGCTCGTGTATTGAAACGAAGCAATTAAAAGGGAAACCCTAAAAAAACCAGGCCTATAAAAGAGAAGATTGCATTTCCTTACTTAATGTAAACTGCGTTGTGTGGGTCACACTATACTGGCACACAACATCGTAGATGTCGTGAACTTTCTTTGAGCAATAGAATGGATCTGTGTTCTCTGGGCGTACGTATGGCGACCTGAGTTGAGCTGGTGCCCTTACAACTCTCTGCTCGTGCCCAACCGCTGCTGGAGTTCTTGATGAGCTAAGGGCATTCTACGTGTTTGTGGTTCTTTGGATCGGTGTTTTTGAATTTTGATCATTGATTTGCCTTCCATTTCTTAGCCTCTCCTCCATCTCTACCCTCTCCTTTTCTTTATTCAATGCAAATGCCTTTTCTGCCTCGTAGCACGCTTTTTGTAGCTCCTCTGGATCCAAGCCCCATTCATCTCCGCTTTCTGACATGCAGGCATCTAGATTGCGTGGCCTCGATTACGTGGATTGGCCTCTGGTGGTGCCCTCATCTTCGTGAAAACTTATGTTAAGATCGAAAGATGGACAATCTTGTGCTGCTCTGACATTTGGGTGGTTCTTTGTAGCTTGATGGTGTGAATCTGAGGGTTTGATGAGCCAGCTTGTGCCTGTTGCATTGCTTGCTGCTGTGCAAGTGGCCCCAATCGTAGCTTCTCCCTGATCGTAGCCGTTGCCAACTGTGTTGCATGGGCTTCCCTGGATTGCACTGATGTGGGTGTTCCCCCTTTCTTTTGGCTGCTAGGGGCTGGGCATGACTTGCTTGTTGCAGGAGTGCTGGAGCTGACCATGTATGGAACACCAGTGGTAGGGCTTGGTGTGTGATGCAGAAAACGGTCGAGAGGTGGGGCTGATGATATTGGGGTGACATCAAGTATTGTGATATTTTCACTGCCCGGAGGTGTGTTGCCCTTGTGCCCATTTTCTACTGGTCCATCTGTATTTGCTATTGTGTGCGTTTGCATTCCATCGCCGTTGGTTGCTGTGTCACCCCGCTGGTTTACATTGCTTGCGAGATTTGCATGGCTGCACTCTAGGGGCTTGCCTGCCTTTACACCCTCCCTAGCAGGCTCCATCTCGGGTGCTGACTTCTGTTTGGTGGTCACATTTCCACTGTTCCTCGAGGGCAAAATTTTGGGTCTGAGTTCGTTTTGCTTTGATGCTCTGGTCTTGTGGAGACAAAATCATCAGAGCTGTTTCTGTTGCACCTTTCTTGTCCATCTTCCCCTGACTCTGAGGTTGGCGTAAACTTTGCATTGTCATCTGGGATGCCCCTGTGATGCTTGGTCTCTTCGATTCTTATGCAGGCAGCGTGCAGCCTGCGACGCTTTGTCTGTGTGAGTTGCTCCTAGAGTCCCTGTCATCCTCCCTATCCAGATTGCCGATCTCTTCAATGAATATACCAATTCTATCCGACCATTACGAGCACAATGAGCTAACCATTGCAGCGATTTTCCTCTTCTTACGCATTAAAGATGCATTTTCAAAGGAAAAACACAAGAAAAAGGAAGTGTTAGGAGAAAAAGCATGAATCAAAACAAATAAAGCCGAATGGTTTTAAAAACTAAAGAAGTGTTATATAGGAAAAAGAAACAAATCTTGAACAATTTGATGCATATGTAAGCAGAAGAGATAGGAGCGAAAACTACATTTTACGCTCGATGTTTTCAGACGTAGGCAAAACTCTTGAAAAATAAATTTGACAGGGCTATGCAACTTCCTTGTAAAAAACAACTGAAAAGAAAAAAAATGGAAAGCTATTGAAATTGTAAAAAGGAGCCGGTAAACATACACTTTTTTTTGAATGTGGGTGGCAATTTTGAGAAAACAAACTTCTCGGTCTCCTCATACCCAACAAAAAGGTTGTTCGTACGCCCGTTGCTTGTGTATCTTGGCTTCATCTGGTGGGGGTGAGTTGCAAAAAAACACATTAGGCTAGTGTTGTTAAGCATAAAAAGGCTATTGTGTTGCACCTACCTGAACTAGTCAGGTAACATTGTAAGACATGGCAAAAAAAGAAAAAAACTGCTTTTTAAAAAAGATGGGTGAAAAACAAAACTCACCCTAAGCTTGTTGTATCCTCCTTGGGGGTTTTTGTCTGCCTTTGCGACTAGTCCTATACGTTTGTTGTCCCATGCCTCTACCCGAACTGGGAAATCTGGTACTACAAAGTCTACCACCAGAGAATCTACATATAACACCTGTTTTGCAGCCACAAAAACAACAACAACAACAAAAAAGCTAGTGAGAATATAGTTGGGAATCAGTATGGGCTAGCCTTTCTCATTTCTGCTATGCTACACAACCAAGCATAAGTATGAAACACAAAAAAGAAAGGGAAAAAGAGCCCAAGCAGGTGGTACTTACCACCATGTGGTGCACTGACAGTTCTGACCTTCTTCTTGTTGCTACCCCCTAATGAAGCTTTTATCTGATTCGCTATCAATGCACAGAAGTTGAGCCTCTTCACTTTCTCTAGGTCAGCGACTATTGGGTAGCATCGAGCCCTAACATGCAAGCTCGTTGTAGGGCACATGAAGGTGCAAACTACCACAATCAGCCAGGCCATCATGAAGTCGTCATCCGCTCTCCGTTCATCTCTTTTATCATGGTGCGAGCGGTTTGTTATCTCGGGGCGCACCCATTACGATAACCGAACCTGCTGTTTATGAAAGATATTATACGCATCCCACCCGTAGAACACTTCCTCCCCGAATTACGAAGACCCAAGGTGTGGTGGACGCTTTTGGCTGTTACGGGGATCTCGCCCCTGCCTGGGACAACGATGCACTCGCTAGCTGGGTCGTAGATCTGCATTACCCACTATTTGAGGTCTGCGGGCGGTGTTGTTGCTTCGATCTTCAATATGCCTCCCGGATGGTAAGTTTCTATCAGATCCTTCTGCCGTTGATCCAAGCTCTTGTTTAGCTTTACTAGCCTTCTTTGGCGATGCTCTGTTTCTACCTTCTGAACTTGCTTCTTCCTAGGGCGCCTATGGCCTTGATTTACTCTTGCAGCTCCCTGTTAAAAAGCAACATCAAAACACAAAAAAGAAAAACGGATGATTTTCTCTCATTCTCTGCCGAAAGTCATTTTGAAAAGAAAAAAACAGTGAGGAGTGGGCAGGTACCTCGCCGTTCTGTTCATCCGTGGAGTCCTCCATTACATTTGTTTGCCTTGCACGCATTTGAAAAGGTAAATAAAAATGAGCATAAATTGTGGAGCTTTTGGCAATTTACTCTGACTAAATTTATTACATAACAACTATGTAAACGACAAAAAATATGTTGAGGATTATAAGGTATTAACACAAAAGCTCTGTATGCAACAATTATGTATTCAGTATGTTCACAAAAAAATAGATATTCTGCCTTGTTAGACCTGGAACCCACATGTTTTCAGTTGCAATATGATATATCAAAGTTCATTGGTTCTATATCTATTTTGCCTTCTTAGACCTGAAATCGACTACATTTTTGCCTACTCATCTCATATCTCGATTCTCTGAAAAACACCACAAAAATGCCTATTATCTATTACGATGCCCCTACTAAAAACACATTGTTTATTGCATACTGCCCTATGCCTAAGTTGCATACAAAAACACGATGAATGTCCTACATCAAGATGAAAAATCGCTTTTGCCCCCTTTGTTTCGACATTACTTTTGCCCTCCACAAAAAACAGATGTTGCTTATGAACCGCAAAAAATGTTGAACACGTATGTTTGCAATGTTTTTCATTGTTGGGAAAACCATGCTACCTTATACTACAGTATTGCCTACTGAAAAACACAAATATCAGATACATTTGCATCTTTGAATCTCAAAAAATTGCATACTGAACCACAGAAAAAACTTCCTGCTGAAAACTGTGTCAGGTTGAGCCCCTCTCCTTCCTCATCTCACCCCGTGCCATCTCCCTGCCCCCTCCTCGCTTGAGCCTCGGGCGCTGCACCTGAGTTGAGCACGAAAACGCGCCCATCCTCCCCTGCGCAGGCGCTCCGGCGACTCCCCGCTGCTCCGCCTCCACTTGTAACCCTCGCCCGGCCCTCGCCTCTTCGCAGGGAAAATACCTCCCCTCTCTCCCTCCTCCTCGGAGGGAAAATCTCTCATCTCTCCCGCCCCCACCCCCTGCGGTCGTTGGTAACGACGCACCCCCAGCAGCCATGAGATGTGTGCGCGAGGGGGAAAAAGTGGGATGAACTCACCTAGGTCGTCGAAGCAAAAGTGGGATCTCACTCCCCGGGCGCTCGTCGCCGCCTCGCGCTGAACCACCAGCTCCACCCCTCTCCCCCGTCGCTGCTGCCTTCTCCTCCTTGTACGGCACGCAGCCGCCTCGCCCATGGCTGAACTGCGGGGTCCTTCGCCCGTCGCCGTCGCCCGTTGAATTGAACTTCGTCACGGCCCTCTCGCCGCCTTCATGTGAAGCTAGGGATTTCGAGTGGGATTTGCCTCGTTACCGGGAGAGGGTGTGAGGTGGGGAACGGGGAAACGGCAGGATAGGAGCAGCGCGTCTCCCGAAAATTTGAAGCGCCCCGACAAAAAAACGCCGCCCACCTGGTCGGTCCGCCCAGGCCACGTGTCGCGCGCGATGGAAGGTCGTGGTGCGGCCGCTCGGAAGCGCTGGATCGCGCATGCTCGTTAGACAGCGATTGGGTTCGTGCCCTGGGGTCTCTATGATCACACCCAACAAGGTGATACTGCTCCGAGATGGAGTACCGACAAGAATTTTTGCAGCAATTAATCCCAGGAGCTAGCGTCAATGATTATTGGGGTGTCGCTTGTGTTAATGGTCCGATCAAGTTTGTTAAGATGGGACACCATGTGATTATAACAGAGATTATAGATGTTATTCCCGAAAAAACCATCTGACCCAAGGAGCAGGGATGCCCTCTATGATTCTGAATTGATCAAGGTCATCAAGTGCAAGCATGAAGACATCAAGCCCAAAATGCAGTGATCAATGAGTGATTGGAGTGCCATGACATGGGGTAGGGAGATTAGATCTGACTGCTGGTTCAAGGGAATCGTATTTGAGGTTGATGACATTTTGGTCGACGACTTAGCATTTTCGGTGTTATTGTCTGAACAAAGGAATGAATCCAGTGGGAGCTTGATGTTCAAGAGCATATACTCGGCTTGCCCCACCCTTAGCACCGATGGTAATGGCATCCTTTACCTCAAGTCATCCAAGAAATTGAGTGATTCATACGAATAGAGGGTTGCTGTTGATCTTTTGGAGAATGTTAGAAATATGAGCAAATTACTACGAGATTTAATCCGAATAAACAGAAGATAAATCATGACTACAGTAGCAGAGATTGAACTAATCATGCGAACTAGCATAGTAGATGAACAGATCACATCTAGGTCACATACTAGAAACATGAATTCTACCACGATCTCGAACAGGAAGTATAGAATCACATATGGTGCATTGGGAGCAGCACCGCTGGCGTTGACGTTGTCGCCCATGTCGTCGAGGATGAGGTTGCCGAGGTCGGGGAAGAAGTCGTCGTTCGCGAAGTCGTCGCTACCAGCAGTCGTGTGAGTGCGCTCCCCAAAAACCTGATCGCCCCTCTCCCATACAGGATCACGAGAGGCGGGGTTCCGGAGGCCTGCTGTCCCTTCTTCCGGTGCACGCCGAAAGGAGGGATGCAGAAGACTTGCTTGGCGGTGCAATGATCTGAAACGGTGGTGAGAAACCATACGAAGCGGCGGCGGCTAGGGTAGTCGTCTGCATGTCTATATAGTGCGGGCAGGGTAGGACGTGGGAGTAAACCCCACGTCTGAGTCGTCATGATCCAAAAGAATCGGAAACGGTTCAGTAATTAACGCTTGCGTTAATTATTAATTAATGACATTAATTTTCCCAAGCGGCAAAAATATAGACAATGTGCATAGCTCTGTCCTCGGATCGGCTCAATCCCGCAACCCGCGGCGCGGCGCGTCGCGACGAGGCGTGGCCTAGCGAGGCGAGCGAGGAGGAGGAGCACGCGTGTAGGTCTCCTCTTCTCATGCTCTTACAAGTGGTAGAAGAGCTCACCTTTTAAAGAGGTGCAACTCTCTCTCAACTTATGAGGTGGGACTAAACTTTAGCCTCACCCACTCCACTCACATGTGTGCATGAATGGGTCAAGAGAATTTCAGATACTTAGTTGGGCTTTGGGCCAGAAGCCCACTAGCAAATTAAAACTATCCCCCACAAAGTCTCATTGGCACATCTCACCATTTGGTTCCAAAACATTGTTTATATACCGGTGCTTAGTGGAGACTGTGAAGTTGAACTTCCACTTAGAGATTTATGCTACACTAGATCACAACTTGAATAGTGGATTATGCCTTGAACTACAAGTTTTCTGCGAGACTAGTTTCACACAAATTCTTGACCGACACTAGGCTGCAGCAAGGCTTCCCCGCGGGTGGAGCGTATATGTCGTACTCCGGGGCCTTTTCATGAATTTATTAGAGAACACCCAATTCTCACAGACTGTGACGTTAACAGTCAAATTCATATAGGTGTGTTCCTTAGAAGATGTTATGCAGGACAACATCTCTGCTTACCCGAATAAGCCACATGGAACACATTAAGATAAGTATCAACCTGCCATGCAGATCAGGAGAGTATTGCATCTTCATGGAGTGGGATAGTTAATATAGGGATACTCTCCTCCGAGCTGACTAATAGCTTGTCTCCCACTTCTACTTCACGGGATCTCCGATCACATAGAGTGGGTTATCACTATAGACAACTCATGTGGTGGGTCTCAAACCCACCTCCATCGATGCATTATCTATCAAATTACGTGATAGACCCTTTGTGAAGGGATCTGCCATATTTTTTGACGTTTGGATATAATCCAACGTAATAACTCCGGAGTTCCTCAATTTTCTGACAGATTTTAGTCTCCTCTTCACATGCCTTCAGGACTTCATATTATCCTTAGAACTGTTTATCTTGATGATCACAGTTTGATTATCACAGTTCATCAGGATGGGGGTATTGGTTTTTCGACCATAGGTAAGTCCATCAAGAGCTTCAACAGTGGCAGTATCTAATGTTGTGAGTTCTGTTTTCATAGTTGACCTCGTTAAGATGGTCTGCTTGTAAGACTTCCAAGAAACAGCGCCACCACCAAATGTAAAAACATAACACTTGTGGCCTTAATCTCATCAGCATCAGATATCCACTTTGAGTCACTATAACCCTCCAGTACCCTTGGATACCTGGTGTAGTGAATCCCATAGCTCGCGGTGCCTTTCAAATAGCGCATAACTCTCTCAAGCGCATGCCAATGATCATCTCCCGGTTTTCACACAAACCGACTCAGCTTGCTCACAACAAATGAGATGTCAGGCCTCGTGGCACTCGCCAAATACATAAGCGAGCCAATAATCTGAAAATACCTCAGTTGATCTCTAGCAATCTATCGATTCTTTCGAAGCAACACACTAGCATCATATGGAGTTGGAGAAGGCATGCAGTCGCTATACCCAAAACGACTCAAGACCTTTTCCACATAATGAGACTGAAGCAGTGTGATCCCACCATTCTCATCTCTCAACAGCTTGATGTTTAAGATAACATCAGCTACTCCTAGATCCTTTATCTCAAAACAGCGAGATAAGAAATCCTTAACCTCCTTGATTAAATCAAGTTTGGTTCCGAAGATCAATATTTCGTCGACATACAGATAAAGAATAACTCCTTCGCCCCCACCATGGCGATAGTACACACTTGTCACCATCATTTACTACAAAGTCGGCAGCAGTTAATGTTCTTTCGAACTTCTCATGCCACTCCTTAGGAGCTTGTTTAAGGCCATATAAAGACTTTAATAACTTGCACACCTTTCCTTCCTGACCAGGTACTACAAAGCCATCTGGCTGATCCATGTACATTTCCTCCTTCAACTCTCCATTGAGGAAAGCCATCTTAACGTCCATTTGATGAACGAGAAGACCATGTGAGGCAGCCAGTGATAGTAGCACCCGAATTGTGGTCAGTCTAGCCACGGGTGAGTAAGTATCAAAGAAGTCTTCACCTTCTTTCTGGGTATAACCCTTAGCCACAAGCCGTGCCTTGTACTTTTCAATCATACCATCAGGTCTAAGCTTCTTCTTGAACACCCACTTAAATCCTACAGGTTTGCACCCATAGGGACGGTCAGTGATTTCCCAGGTTCCGTTAGCTAAGATGGAATCCATCTCGCTACTAACAGCTTCCTTCCGGTAGTCAATATCAGGAGATGCATAGGCTTCTGAAATAGTCCTGGGTGTGTCATCCACAAGGTATACAATGAAATCATCACCAAAGGACTTTGCAGTCCTCTATCTATTACTCCTCACAGGAGTTTCATTGTCACCCTCAATAGGATTCAACGTGTTCCATCGCAATGGTGGCTTCAGGAATTACAGCAAATTCCTCACTAGATGGAGTAGGTATCTCCTGGTTTGATGAACTCAACATATCCTTCATAGGAAATATGTCCTCAAAGAAAGTCGCATCATTCGACTCCATAATCGTACCAACATGCATGCCGGATACCTTAGATTTTATTATAAAAAATCTATAGCCAACGCTATGAAAAGCATAGCCCGTAAGAACACAATCCACGGTTTTGGTCCAAGCTTGCGCTTCTTGGGAATTGGTATATTGACTTTCGCCAAAAACCCCAAGTACGTAGGTAAGAGAGTTTCAGTCTTTTCCTTTCCCATTCCTCAAATGGAGTCATGGTCTTATGCTTTGTGGGAACTCAGTTTAGGACATGACACACAGTCATTAGCGCCTCCCCCACCATTCCTTGGAAAGACCCGATGTGTCTAACATGGTGTTAACCATATCAGTTAGAGTTCGGTTCTTTCTTTCGGCTACCCCATTTGGCTGAGGTGAGTAGGGAGGCATCCTCTCATGGATTATACCATGTTCCGCACAAAACAGATCAAATTCATTGGAAAAATACTCTCCACCATGATTGGACCTAAGCCATTTAATTTTTCGGTCAAGTTGGTTCTTCGCCTCGGCTTTATAGTTTTGCGTAAACTTAAAGCCTCATCTTTTGATTTTCAAGATACACATAACAATATCTAGTGGAGTCATTAATCAACGTCATGAAGTATCTCTTTCCACCTTTTGTCAACACGCCATTCATCTCACAAAGATCGAATGTATAAGCTCTAGTGGCGTAAGTCTCTTGCCTCTGCAGTCTTATGGGACTTGCGAGGTTGCTTAGCTTGCACACATACTTGGCACTTAGAGCCTTTGACAGTAGAGATTTTCGGAATTAAATTCATATTGGCTAGCCGCGTCATGCAACCAAAGTTAACGTGACAAAGTCGTGAATGCCAAATATCAGACTCATTATTGTGGCAAACATTATTAATAACTTTAGTGCAAATATTTGACAAAGACAGGCGGAACAAGCCTCCGCTCTCATAGCCTTTTCCAACAAATTGTCCATACTTAGAAATTACAACTTTATTAGATTCGAAAACCAACTTAAAACCATCTCGACATAAACGGGAACCGCTAACGAGATTTTTATTGATGGATGGCACATGATGAACGTTCTTCAGACGTACGGTCTTCCCCGAAGTAAACTTCAGATCAACCGTACCAACACCTCGAACAATGGCATGTGACCCGTTCCCCATCAGCACGGGAGAAGTCCCTGTGGCCTAGTAAGAAGAAAACATGGAGGCGTCAGCACAAACATGTACATTGGCACTGGTGTCAGTTAACCAATCGAGGATTGAAATCTTTGAAAGGATGGTAGGAAAAATACCGTGCACTGATTCCTTCATATCAAGATCACCGATGACAACATTAGCGGACTTGCCGCTCTTCTCATGTTCGCGCTCCTCAAAGCGGTTAGAACACTTCGGAGCCCAGTGATTAGGATCACCGCAGACATGGCAAAGTCCCTTCCCCTTCTTATGAGAATTCTTCTTGAAGTTGGTAGAATGTGATGGTTTGTTCTTTGTATCAAACTTGCCTTTGCCCTGAGTTTTGTTCTTATTGTTTTTGAACTTGTTGGGCTAGAATTTCTTCTTCTGTACCATGTGGGCACTAGAAGCTCCCTCGGCAACTCGAGCACGTGTGTCCTTTGCTCTCGCCTTCTCTTCAACATCAAGAGTACCAATGAGATCCGCAACAGAAACTCCTGTCTCTTGTGTTTCAGGGAAGTAGCAAAATTGTTCCACGAAGGTGGAAGCTCGGCAATGATGCCTCCGGCAACAAATTTTTCCGGCAACACACACTTGAAGTACTCAAGTTCTTTATGAGCGATCAGTATCTCATGAGCTTTCTGTACATGTAGGCTCATCAGTCATCTTGTAGTCATAGAATTGCTCCATGACGTACAACTCGTTGCTGGCGTCCGAGGCACCAAACTTGGCCTCGAGCGCAGCCCACATGTCCTTGTCATTTTCAAACGACATATACGAATCCACAATGGAATCATCCAAAACACTCAGAAGAGCACCTTTTAAGAGAGTATCGATCTTCTCAAAAGCTTCCAGTTGTGCTGGATTAAGATCGCCCTCAGGCTTGCCCTTGGTGGCGTTATAGCAGCCCATGGTCTAAAACCAGTAGACTGCGCTTGTGCACCACCTCTTATATTGCGCCCCCTTAAAGGCAGGCGGCTTCAGATGCGCAGCAAAACCACTCGGAGTAAATTGCCTATAATCAGGTTTTTGGATTGTTGGAAATATGAGCAAATTATTGCGAGATTTAATCTGAATAAACAGAAGATAAATCATGACTATAGTAGCAGAGATTGGACTAATCACGCGAACTAGCATAGTAGATGAACATATCACATCTTGGTCACATACTAGAAACATGAATTCTACCACGATATCGAGCAGGAAGGATAGAATCACATATGATGCAGTGGGAGTAGCACCGTCGGCGTTGACGTTGTCGCCCATGTCGTCGAGGATGAGGTTGCTGAGGTCGGGGAAGAAGTCGTCGTTCGCGAAGTCGTCGCTACCAGCAGTCGCGTGAGTGCGCTCCCCAAAAACCTAATCGCCCCTCTCCCGTACAGGATCACGAGAGGTGGGGTTCCGGAGCCTGCTGTCCCTTCTCCCGGTGCACGCTGAAAGGAGGGATGGAAAAGACTTGCTTGGCGGCGCAATGATCTGGAACGGTGGTGAGAAACCATACGAAGCGGCGGCGACTAGGGTAGATGTCTGCCTGTCTATATAGTGCAGGCCGGGTAGGTCGTGGGAGTAAACCCCACGTCCGAGTTGTCATGATCCAAAAGAATCGGAAACGGTTCAGTAATTAACACGTCCTTTAATTATTAAATAATGACTCATTAATTTTCCCGAGCAGCAAAAATATAGACAACGTGCAAAGCTCTGTCCTTGGCTCGGCTCAATCCCGCAACCCGCGGCACGTCGTGACGAGGCGTGGCGTGGCGAGGCGAGCAAGGAGGAGGAGCGCGCGTGTAGGTCTCCTCTTCTCATGCTCTTACAAGTGGTAGAAGAGCTCACCTTATAAAGAGGTGCAACTCTATCTCAACTTATGAGGTGGGACTAAACTTTAACCTCACTCACATGAATGGGCCAAGAGAATTTCAGAATTTTAGTTGGGCTTTGGGCCAGAAGCCCACTAGCAAATTCCAACAGAGAAGACACTGAAAGTGGACACACGCCAAAGTTGTTATGAGTATCACCAACTCGCCTGCAGTTGACTTTACCTCTACCGCAGTTATCATCACCCGGCGGATGATAAGTTCCAACAAAACGAATCAGGTGAAATCCGTCCAGTTGATTTTTATGGATATGTTTTGATTCTTTAAAGAACAAGTACTCTGGCTTGTGATATTTTTTCATGCAGGACAATTGTTCACTGCAAGAGCGATGATCGTGTCATGGATATATAGCTCGCGCCACCATTATCATGCACTAACATCTGAATGTGCCATGCTGCTCGATGAATATATGAGCAAACCGCCGCCTGTGCGGCCCAGTTTATGTCAATATGACGCGGATGACTCACCCGTCCGTGCGGTTCACCGCGCCTGCGACTGACTCGCCCGTCCGCACCGGCTTACAACGCCACGGCCGACTCATCTGTCTGTGCCCGCGGCCGGCTTGCCCGTGTTCGTGATGTCTCTGATGCCGCGGTCGTCTTTACTGTCCCCCCCGCAGTTTGGTCTACATCAACACACCAGAGCTGCACCTGTCTGCATGAGTTGTTTAGTGAGCGCATGCAAGTTGCTGCTCCTGCAGCCCAGTCTATTCCGACAACTCTTGAGCCAATGATATATTGTTAGCTTCTGCCTGCACCAGATGGTCCAATGGACAGGCGCAGAAGTCGCCACCACTGTGTTTTGTTTAAACTTCAACAACCAGTTGGGATGAACCATTGGTCGGATTGCTGACACAAATCATACAGGGTCATTTATAACCCGCCACGGTTGACCTCAACCTTCTGTTATGAACGCTAACGATATACAATGAGTGCTGCGAACATCATCAACTCGCCACCTTGTCTCCAGCTTCAACATATTCCAGCATTATGCTGTTCAACTATATGCCGGTTTATATCACGGTCAAATATGGAGAATCTTAAGACAACTCCTCAAGTCGTCTTAAGACTCGGGGGCTACAATGACATGACTCAGCAAATATTGCCAGTTTCAGCAAATTCAAGAAAGCCCGGGTCATTGGAGGGAAGATAACCCGGTCCTGGAGGCTACTGCCATATTGATGAAAAATTAAAGGCCGTCAGAAAATTTCCGGTTTAAAATCTGGCTCAAGGGAAATTTGTCTCTCACAAAGATTTGAAGCTCTCAATATCTGGTTTAAAATTCCGGTTCAAAAAGAATCCATCTCTTGCAAGTTTGAGTTCTCAGAAAAATTAAAGGTTGCCAAAGAGAACTAGCTGCAGTGCACAGTTCAAACATGGGCATCCTGCTTTATGGGCATAGTTGTGCTTACCCTCTTGATCTGGCTTCCTGCTCAATAAGCATAGTTGTGCTTACCCTCTTGATCTGGCTTACACGCCTTGTTATAAATTACTTGGGGGCTTCTTGCTCACTGAGCATAGTTGTGACTACCCTCTTGATCCGGCTTGCACGCCTTGTTACAAATTACATGGAGGCTTCCTGCTCACTGAGCATAGCTATGATCACCCTTTGATTCGGCTTATACGCCTTGTTTAAAACGACTTGGGGGCTTTCTGCCCAAGTTAAAAGGTTACCAAAGAGAACTTGTTAGAATGTGCAGTTCAAACATAAGTAACCTGCCTTGATGGCTTATTATAGTTCACTTGGGGGCTTCTTGTTTAATGAACATGGCTATATTTACCCCTTTTGATCGGTTTGGATGCCAGGTGTATTCACCAAAAATTCGGGTTATCCTACCTTGTATGTCTGCCACTCCCCCCAGGTAATCTTGGAATGACCCACCGCATTTCTTGGATGATTAATCTTGTAAAGACCACGAACTTGTCAAAGTTAAAATGGCGATTGGTCATGTGAGGCCCGGCTTACTGTGTTTGAGTAAAGGATTAACTCAATGACTATGCGGCCCATGAATAGCACTTGATATTGAGGTTTGGCGGCCTATGAAAGCCTTGCTTTGTCTGATTTGTTATTTTTTCCCTAAACATTGTTTGGGTTCATATCTTTGTACCATATTGACATATGGTTTAAAATGATTTAGGCCATGTAGCCTCAATCCTTATGGCTCGTATTTGAGTATATCTGAGGTTTCGATAACCCGATATGGCTTTGGATGATAAGTCGCCAGTATATTTTGATTGTGCACTTAGAGTTATGCGCTCTAAATTTTTGGGTTGTTACCCTCACTGGATGTGGCAATGTAAGCCGGCAATTTGAGCCAATTTTTCAGGTATGTTTTAAAATTGTTGGATGAATGTGTGAGGTTTGATAAACCACCCTGGCTTTGGACGTTAAGTCACCAGTATATTTTGGATTGCACCATTGGAATCATGCGCTTATAAATCATTGGATTGTTACTCTCACTGGGTATGGCGATGTAAGCCAGCAGTATAAATCAATCCTACAGGTATGTTTTCCTGGTTATATGAATATGCGAGGTTTGATAACCCGCCTGCTTCACGACTTTTAAGTCGCGATTACATTTTTGGCTTAGATGGCCTTAATTTTAGTCTTTTCCATAATTTCATAAGACTATATTATGTTTGGGTTGTTACCCGCCTGGTTTTTGACGTTAAGTCGCTAGGGCATATGTTGTTTAAACTTTGTGTAGGACATGCAGAGCTTTACACATAAGTAAGAATACTGCTATTGCTCATATGAATCATTGCGTTTAAACCCATCATCTGGCCATCTGAAGATATTGCCGGGTTATGCAACTCCGGGTTATATTGCTCAATATTGAGTTTATTGAGGCTATGAGCCGCCAAAGCGATCTTTTCAAAAACTGGACATGACTATGAGCCACCATGCATGGGGTTATCAATTCTTGATTTTTTGAAGGTTATAAGCTGCCGGGTTGCATCCCGGAGTACAATGGATGCGCATTAAGTTGCCATCGGCCCAGAGCCGCCGGATATTTAACTCTAGATTTACTTGTCAAACAGATAAGTTATTCAAATCTTCAATAGCCAAGCTTGGCTGGATTTTCATTGTGGTATTGAATGAATGAGGTTTTCATACCAGATAAGTTATTCAAATCTTTAATACCCAAACTTGGCTGGATTTTTATTATGGTATTGAATGATTGAGGTTTTCATACCAGATTATATTATTCAAATCTTTAATAGACAGCATGACTGGATTCTTTTCATGATTAACAATAACCAATATTATGATTGAGGTTTTCAAAGCCGCTTCAGAGCAATGGCTATTATTTATTTATCCAAGAATATCGGCTCACAGCAGAGAGCATGGTTCATTATTAAATATGCAAAGGCTTTCAGCAACATCATCCGAACAATGGATATGGTTTTATTTAGTCCCGAGTCGCTGCAGGCATACGACCCGACACTTGGGGGCTACATTATTCAAAACATGATTGTATCAAATATGGAAGTCCCATGTCGCTGCAAGCATGCACCATGACACTTGGGGGCTAATGCAACATCATTTTTAACTTGCCTCATTGAAGACCCGACCCATCACATAGTGATTAGCCGACCCTTGGGGGCTACTAATTGCTCCTGTCAAAGGTAACCCGAAACTTGGGAGCTACATCACATGCTGGTATTTTTTGAAGTACATGTAAAATCCCAGCTCAGTATTATCTTACTAAGTCGGCCCTTGGGGGCTACAAGTTGCTGCTCAAGTCTACATGATCATATATACAAAGTCCCTGCTCATTATTGCATAATGACCCGGCACTTGAAGTGCAAAATATTCAGTTTATGACTGGTGGCTTAGATGAACAACCTGGATTTCTTCAAAGTTGCAGCATTAACAATAAAGCAAGTCTTAAGCTGTTACTACGCTCCCTTCTTAAGACTTGGGGGCTACAGGTGATATGCATATAAGGGAGGTACACTTTCAAGCTTGGTGTTAGCAACAATTATACCCCGTGCCATCAATATTTACAAACCGGCAATTTTGGCAATCATAACTCGACAAGCTCTACATCTTTAAGCCGGCTGAAAATCGGATGAGTATTTCAAGACCAACATTTTTGTCAAGCTAGAGCATCGGAAGCTGATACGTCTCCAACGTATCTATAATTTTTGATTGCTCCATGCTATATTATCTACTGTTTTGGACAATATTGGGCTTTATAATTCACTTTTATATTATTTTTGGGACTAACCTATTAACCGGAGGCCCAACCCAGAATTGCTGTTTTTGCCTATTTCAGAGTTTTGTAGAAAAAGAATATCAAACGGAGTCCAAACGGAATGAAACCTTCGGGAACGTGATTTTTGGAACGAACAAGATCTAGGAGACTTGGACCCTATGTAAGAGAAGCTTCCAGGAGGCCACGAGGTAGGGGGGCGCCCACCCCCCCCCCCCCAGTGCGCCCCTCCACCCTCGTGGGCCCCATGATGCTCCACCGACGTACTTCTTCCTCCTATATATACCTGCGTACCCCCAAACGATCAGATAGGGAGCCAAAAACCTAATTCCACCGCCGCTACCTTCTGTACCCATGAGATCCCATCTTGGGGCCTGTTCCAGAGCCCTGCCGAAGGGGGCATCCATCACGGAGGGCTTCTACATCAACACCATAGCCTCTCCAATGAAGTGTGAGTAGTTTACCTCAGACCTTCGTGTCCATAGTTAGTAGCTAGATGGCTTCTTCTCTCTTTTTGGATCTCAATACAATGTTCTCCCCCTCTCTCATGGAGATCTATTCGATGTAATCTTCTTTTTGCGGTGTGTGTTTGTTGAGACCGATGAATTGTGGGTTTATGATCAAGATTATCTATGAACAATATTTGAATCTTCTCTGAATTCTTTTATGTATGATTGGTTATCTTTGCAAGTCTCTTCGAATTATCAATTTGGTTTGGCCTACTAGATTGATCTTTCTTGCAATAGGAGAAGTGCTTAGCTTTGGGTTCAATCTTGCGGTGTCCTTTCCCAGTGACAGTAGGGGCAGCAAGGCACGTATTGTATTGTTGCCATCGAGGATAACAAGATGTGTCGTGGAATTGTCAAGGCAGATGTCCTCTTGAAAGGACTTAGTCATGGAGCCATCGCAACTAGGAAGCTTAAAGGGGTTAATCGGGACAAAGGACACGAGAGGTTTATACTAGTTCGGCCCCTTACGGTGAAGGTAAGGCCTACGTCTAGTTGGGTTGGTATTGATTGATGTTTCGATGACCAGGGAGCGAGATACGCTATTCGGCTCTCGATGAGTTGTTTCTTGCCCTAAGCCGCCAGCGGGTCGCCCCCTTATATACACGGGTGGACGCCCTGCGACCTCTGAGTCCCTACGGCTCATAAACAGTGTCCAGCTTGGTGACTAGTTAATTCTACCTTATGATACAAGTCATGTCACTATGGCGGTTTATCACCATGGGCCTTAAGCCGCCTATGGGCCTCAGCCCCTTTATTGAACCGGCATCTTCATGCTTGGCCTTGGGCTTCTTCCTGATGAGTCTCTTTGCGTAACCCGGCCCCTCCTGGGCGGCTTACACAAATAGTTATATCCCCAACATTAGGCCCCAGATTGATTTGAACCTGTTCATGTCAATCTTAAAATACCTTAAGAAATAAACCTTCACCTATACGCTTGTGCAAAAGATTTTTTAACCCGCCATGACGTCATCTTCTGGATCCGGGTTAACCCGTTGTGACGTCATCTTTGCTTAAATTCATATTTTACTCCATCGTACCCTCCAACGGATCTTTGCGTTTATTAACCGTTCCGAAAACCGAGGTGTCGGGGCCGCCGGATAATGATGTCTGGCCTCCTCGTTTCTCGCGTCGTCTCAGTCAGCCCTTCCTTATAAATAGGCACGACCTAGGTCTTTTCCATTCTCCCCCTTCGTTCATCTTCTTCCTCTCGCTGTCTCTCTTCATTGCTCGAAGCCACGCCGCCGCCGCAGATCTCCTCGTCTTCTCCAACTCAGGCCGCTGCATCAACCTGATTTGACCAGAGAAACACGACGGAACCTTGCAACAGTGCTGCATCTGTAAGTCCTTTTCCTTCCCTGCTTTTAGATCTGCATGACGGCCTCCCGAGGTCGTCGGTGTTCATCGCCATCCGTCATGAACCCTTGGTAGATTTCACCTCCGATGCCCTTCTCTGATCTTAAGATAATATCAAACTGCTGCGGTAGCTGTTTCGCATCCATTTCAAATGCACATAGATCCCTTTCCATTGCACAGAGGCCCCGTTCGAGCCTATGAGCTTCATCTGCGTCAGTTCTAGGTCTAGAAATTTTTCCTTTCAGAACAGCCGTTTGATCCAAAATAATAGCTGCAACTTGTGAAACCTGTTTATTCCATACTTAGCCAAAAAACTGTATCTGTTAAGTCTGCTTCACACGGTAGCTCATGTAGCCGGTTTAAGAAGACAACACTGATTGTCAGCTTTGCTTGCTTCCCACAGCTTAAGAAAATTTAATTGCCTTTGATACCTGTAGCGGCTTAAATATCACTGCATAGTTACCTATATGTCATTAGGCCCCTTCTTAAGCCGCCATTTTGAATAGACTTGAAAATATTTTCCTCCGGATTTAATTTTGAACCAGAACTTCTTATTTTGTCATAGGCTTCAATTTATACAATGGCACCCAAAGCTCCCGTGACCTGCAACTGGGTCAAATCCACTGTTACAGAGAACACCTTGTCTGATTTCGTGAAATCCGGCCATCTGCCCAAGAGAGAGATCATGTCTTATCGTGCTCCTGACCCGTCAGAAGAGAAGCCTCAACCCAAGGAAGGGGAGGTGATCGTTTTTACTGACCACATGAACCGAGGCTTTGCTCCACCCGGTTCAAAATTCTTTAGGGATGTTTTACATTTCTTCGACCACAGACCTCAAGACATCGGGCCCAATTCCGTGTCAAATATTTGCAACTTCCAAGTCTTCTGTGAGGTGTACCTTGGGGAAGAAACCAGCTTACTTTTATTCAGAGAATTGTTTTACTTAAACCGGCAGAACGAACGCGCCAACGGGCCCAGTCTGGAACTTGGTGGACTCTCGATTCAGCGGCGGAGAGATTGCCTTTTCCTTATGCTGAATCGCCGAGTCATCCAAAGGATTGGAATCGAGACATGGTTCTATCATGAGGATACTTCTCCGGCTAACAAAAATCCTCTGCCCGGCTTCCGCGCCTTGCGCCTTGAATCCAATCACCCGCTGCCGGATAAACTGAATGTTGTTGAACGTCTGCCACTTGCTCCCACCATTAGTAAGATTAAAGCTCTTTTGGGAAATGGCTTAGATGGTATTGACCTGGTCCAAGTCTGGGTCGCTTGGCGAGTGATTCCATTAAGCCACCGCCCCAGCTTAATGTGCACTTACTCAGGCAAGAAGAATGACCCACTGCATCATAGTCCCGACGACTTACCAGATGATGTGGTGGATGCTATGACCCAGACGTTGCTGAAAGAGGGCACGATGACCAGTAACGCCTTTGGCTTACTTCCTTTCTGCAAGAAGAACCCGGCACCTGCAGTAAGTCATCAACCTCAATAATTACTCCTTACTATGTTGTACCTTACTTTTATTCATAACCCCTTATTATTCTTCACAGGCCGATGATAACTTCTGGAAGGTCAATGATACGTCTCCGTCGTATCTACTTTTCCAAACACTTTTGCCCTTGTTTTGGACTCTAACTTGTATGATTTGAATGGAACTAACCCGGACTGACGCTGTTTTCAGCAGAATTGCCATGGTGTTGTTTTATGTGCGGAAAACAAAAGTTCTCGAAATGACTGAAACTCCACGGGATGTCTTATAAAAATAATAAAAATCCTCACCAAAGATGACGACTGTGGGGCTCACACTGCCCACGAGGTGGGGCGCCTAGGGCGCGCCTCACCTACCTCGTGGCCCCTGGTGGCCCTCCGACGCCAACTCCAACTCCATATATTGGCTTTCGGGAGAAAAATCAGAGAGAAAGTTTCATCGCGTTTACGACACGAAGCCACCGCCAAGCCCTAATCTCTCTCGGGAGGCTGATCTGGAGTCCGCTCGGGGCTCCGGAGAGGGAATTCGTCGTTGCCGTCGTCATCATCAACCATCCTCCATCACCAATTTCATGATGCTCACCGCCGCGTGAGTAATTCCATCGTAGGCTTGCCGGACGGTGATGGGTTGGATGAGATTTATCATGTAATCGAGTTAGTTTTGTTAGGGTTTGATCCCTAGTATCCACTATGTTCTGAGATTGATGTTTTTATGACTTTGCTATGCTCAATGCTTGTCATAGGGCCCGAGTGCCATGATTTCAGATCTGAACCTATTATGTTTTCATGAATATATGTGTGTTCTTGATCCTATCTTGCAAGTCTATAGTCACCTATTATGTGTTATGATCCGACAACCCCGAAGTGACAATAATCGGGATACTTCTCGGTGATGACCGTAGTTTGAGGAGTTCATGTATTCACTATGTGCTAATGCTTTGTTCCGGTTCTCTATTAAAACGAGGCCTTAATATCCCTTAGTTTCCAATAGGACCCCGCTGCCACGGGAGGGTAGGACAAAATATGTCATGCAAGTTCTTTTCCATAAGCACGTATGACTATTTACAGAATACATGCCTACATTATATTGATGAATTGGAGCTGTGTCACCCTATGTTATGACTGTTACATGACGAACCGCATCCGACATAATTATCCATCACTGATCCGGTGACTACGAGCTTTCCATATACTGGTTTACGCTTATTTACTTTTCCGCGTTACTCTTTACAATCACTACAAAAATACCAAAAACATTACTTTTATTGTCTTTACTTTGTTACCGTTACCACCACTATCATATTACTTTGCTACTAAACACTTTGTTGCAGATACTAAGTTTCCAGGTGTGGTTAAATTGACAACTCAGCTGCTAATACTTGAGAATATTCTTTGGCTCCCCTTGTGTCGAATCAACAAATTTGGGTTGAATACTCTACCCTCGAAAACTGTTGCGATCCCCTATACTTGTGGGTTATCAAGACCTTTTTCTCAAGGCCGTTGCGGGGAGCATAGCTCTATTCTTTGAGTCACTTGGGATTTATATCTGCTGGACACTATGAAGAACTTGAAAGACGCTAAGACAAAAATTTATCCCTCAACTACGAGGGGAGGTATGGAACTGCCATCTAGCTCGCACTTGATTCACCTTACATTATGAGTAAGCTAGCGACACCTAAACCTCGCTTACGCTATTCGTTCCGATATGTCGCCTGTTATTGATGATGCCACTTCTGCTATGCATGATACTTATAATGAAACTACTTCTATGCTTGATACTACTGTGTCCCTTGGTGAATTTCTAGATGAACAAATTGCTAGGGTTGGAGAAAAAGAAATTATTGAACCTGAATACAATGATGAAGGCGATGATGAAAATATGCCTTCTATTCCTGAGGGTTATCTTTTTGATGTTGAATCTTCTGCAGCTATTTTTGCTTGCCAGGATAGATATGAACTTAAGAGGCTGCTAGTTAAATGGAGTAAAGAATCTCTTAGAGATAGGATGATGCCTGACCCTGCTTTTGCTACTTCACCTATCTGTGTTCCCGATAAGGATTATTATGAATTCTCTATTGATCCTGATATAATTACTTTGGTTGAATCTGATCCTTTTTATGGCTATGAATCTGAAACTGTTGTGGCACATCTTACTAAGTTAAATGATATAGCTGCCCTGTTTACTAATAATGAGAGATCGCGCTACCTTTATTTACTCAAAATATTTCCGTTCTCATTAAAGGGTGATGCTAAGATATGGTTTAATTCTCTTGATCCTGGTTGTGTGCAAAGTCCCGTGATATGATTTATTACTTCTCGCTAAATATTTCCTGCTCATAAGAAACAAGCTGCTTTGAGGGAAATATACAACTTTGTGCAAATTGAAGAAGAGAGTCTCCCACAAGCTTGGGGAGGCTTCTCAAGTTACTTAATGCTTTGCCTAATCATCCTCTTAAGAAACCTGAAATATTTGATATCTTTTATAATGGACTAACTGATGCTTCCAGAGATTACCTGGATAGTTGTGCTCGTTCTCTTTTCAGGGAAAGAACACCGGATGACGCTGAAATTCTATTGAATAATATGTTGGCAAATGAAAATAATTGGGAACCTCCTGAGCCAGCTCCAGAGCCAATTACTAAGCCTATTCCTAAACCAACTCCGAAGAAGAGAGGTGTTCTATTTCTCAGTCCCGAAGATATGCAAGAGGCAAAGAAATCTATGAAATAAAAAGGTATTAAAGTCAAGATGTTAAGAATTTACCTCCTATTGAAGAAATACATGGTCTTAGTTTACACTTTGTTGAAGAAGTATATGATCTCAATTACTTATTTCATCAAGAACCTCCCGATATCCCGACACAGGTAGTAAAGGTAAATTATCTCTATAGATATGATAAAGTTGAAGTCCCTCCTACTAAAATTGCTAGTCAGTGCTTGGATGAGTTTGATGACTTTATGTTTAAGCAAGATGACTTTAATGCTTATTTTGGTAGACAATTAAAACAGAATACCTTTATGATTAAACGCTTGAGTGATTATATGGCTAATATTAGGGTGAACTTAAACTTGTTAGCAAACATGCTTCTATGGTTACCACTCAAGTAGAACAAGTACTTAAAGCTTAGAAAGAAGTGCTTGATGAAATGAATAGTAAGAAAATGATTATGCTTGTTAGAGTGGCTACTAGAACTGGTAGAATGACTCAGGAACCTTTGTATCCTGAAGGCCACCCTAAGAGAATCGAGCAAGATTCTCAGAGAAATAATATTGATATACCTAGTTCTTCTAAAAGGAAGAAAAGAAAACTGATAGAACATTGTAAACTTCTAGTGAACCTATTGTTGAACCACCTGAGAATCCAAATGATATCTCTGTTTACGATCTTTGAAACACAATCTCGGTAATGAACATGAACCTAGTGAAAATGTTAATGATGATGTTCATGATGATGCTCAACCTAGTAATGATAATGAAGTAGAAGTTGAACCTGCTGTTGATCTTGATAACCCACAATCAAAGAATCAACGTTATGATAAAAGAGACTTTGTTGCTAGGAAACATGGTAAATAAAGAGAACCATGGGTTTAGAAACCCAAGACTTTTCCTCCGAAACCATCCAAGAAAAAGGATGATGAGGATTTTGAGCGCTTTGCTGAAATGATTAGACCCATCTTTTTGTGTATGCGATTAACTGATGTGCTCAAAACAAATCCTTATGCTAAGTATATGAAGGATATCATAACAAATAAAAGAAAGATACCTGAAGCTGAAATTTCCACCATGCTTGCTAATTGTACTTTTAAGGGTGGAATACCAAAGAAACTTGGAGATCCAGAGTACCTACTATACCATGCTCCATTAAGAGAAATTATGTTAAACCGCTTTATGTGATCTTGGAGCGATGTGAGTGTTATGCCTCTCTCTTTATATCGTAGACTTGACTTGAATAAGTTGACACCTACTGAAATATCTTTGCAAATGGCTGATAAATCAACTTCTATACCTGTCGGTATTTGTGAGGATGTGCCTGTTGTGGTTGCAAACATTACTATTTTAACGGACTTCGTTATTCTTGATATTCCCGAGGATGTCTATTATTCTTGGAAGACCTTTCCTTAATACTGCAGGGGCTATTATTGATTGCAACAAAGGCAATGTCACTTTTCATGTTAATGGTAATGAGCACATGGTACACTTTCCAAGGAAACAACCTCAAGTTTATAGTATCAACTCTATTGGAAAAATTCCATCGATTATATTTGGAGGTTTTGAATTTCCTCTCCCTACTGTCAAGAAGAAATATGATATACTTATTATTGGGGATGTCCATATCCCCGTTGAGGTAACATGGTGTTATTCAAAATTTCTCTGGTTCCATGATTATCGGAATGAGTTTGTTAACAAGACTTGATCAACCTTGTTAGTGGATTCTTTTTGATGAGCATGAGATGGATGAAACTAGAAGCACAACTTTACTGCCCTCTTTATATTTTACATTACTTAGTAGAAATAAAGTAAAATAGTATTTTTACATTCTGCTTCTGATTTATCCGTGCAATATAAAACTATCCCGAAAATAAAAGTCCTCAGAATGCCATGCCAATTTAATATGATTTTTTCGGGAATATTTAAGGATTTTAGTGCAAAAATTACATGGGGAGCCACACCGCCACGAGGGTGGAGGGCGCGCCTACCCCTGGGCGCGCCCCTTGCCTCGTGGGCCCATGGTGGCCCTCCTCCACTTATCTCTGCACCCATCTTCTTCCTCTGTCTCACACAAACCCAAAAAATCAACTCAAGCTCGTGTTCCAGCCGCTTTTGCTGTGATTTTCGATCTCCTTGCTCAAAGCACCTCTCGCAAAACTGCTTGGGGAGATTGTTCCTTGGTATGTGACTCCTCCATTGGTCCAATTAGTTTTTTTTCTAGTGTTTTATTCATTGCAAATTTGTGCTGCTTAGGTGACCATGTTCTTGAGCTTGCATGTCAAATTTATATGGTTCCAAGTAGTTCTAATGCTTGATACTCTAGGTACTTGTAGGAGTAGTTGCTATCAATTTTATTGAAGTTGGTTCACTTTTGTTTGAAGTTACTAAAAATTTCAGAATTATTTTTCAGAGAAAACAATATGCTTAGGAAGATGTTCCAACGTGGTTCTTCAAGGAAGCAAGGTCCTGTGCTTGCAATGCGTGATGTCGACGAGGAACCACCAAGAGACGCTTCTTGTGAGGCCCTGTGAACGGCCTTCGGAAAATTTTATGAATCAAGTGGGAATTAAAGAAGAATTCTACGCATATTTGCGTAATGCCGGTCTTGAGGACTTTGAAGCTGATAAATGCCCCCAGTATCGTGATCTCACAAGTTCATTTGTGGGGAGGTTTGAGTTTTCATCTTCGCGTAATTCTCCTTCAGTCATGTTTGACCTTTATGACAAATCTTATACCATGGACTTAGAGGATTTCACTCTCGCATGCAAACTTCCATCTTGGGGTAGTATCAGGGATCCCCCTAAATCTCTAGAGATTTTCTTGCTAAAATAACTGTGGGGGAATCTAGGGATATAACGCAAGCCACTATAGGGAGCATTCACTTTCCTGCTATACATTATTTTGCTCTCTTTATAGGTAGATGCATAAATGCTAAAGATGAAGCATGTCACATGTGTGTCCCTGACCTCAGCATTGTCAGGAGTGCTGTGTTAGGAGACCAATCTTATCATATGGGAGCCATTGTAGCTCGCAGGTTGCATCAGAATAGACATAGCGGTGACTTCTTTGGAGGAATTTATGCAACCCGCTTAGCTAATTTTCTTGAGATAGACATTCGTGAGGGTGACATGGAGTTACCCCCTGCTTACTTAGATTTTGATTCTATGGTTTCCCACCAGTTTGTTGCAAGGACTGAACCACCTCTCCAGTATCGACTAATCTTTAGTAAACGGCATGTTGTCCATGTTACTCTTCCTGCTCCTGCCTTCTTTGATTTTCAGACGAGAGGAAGATATATTATTACCAGAGAGGAGGCAGATGAGTACGAGAGGAGAGCGGAGGCTGCTCGACTCCATGCTACAGCTCAGGCGGCGATAGCCGCTGCGTCATAGTACGACCCCAGCTTCACCTACAGGTATCAGCCAGGCTATCCCTGGCAATAGACCAACTTAGGCCAAAAGCCTAAGCTTGGGGGGGTATGTATTTCTCACGAACATTACATTCATGTTCACACACACTCATTGCTAGATGTCGGTGCTCATACTCTTTCACTGTAATATCCATGCTAGTTTATTTTCCTTTCTCCTGCTTTCTTCTTGTGTGTTCAATAAACCTTAGAAAAACCAAAAAAATTAGTAGTAGTTTATTTTTCCTGCCGTAGTAGTAATATTTAAAAAGAAAACCCAAAAATATTTCCCATTCTTCTTTTCTTGTTGGGAGCTTTCCCGTGTAAATAGTTTTTATTTATTTTCCTTTCTTTAGGGTTCGAGAAGACTATATTGAAAATGCTTAGTGGCTCTCATATTCATTATTGTTTATCTAACTTAGAGCCCATATTACTTGTCTTCTCTCTTGAGTTGAATGCTTGCAGATTCCAACTTAGTCCAATGCACGTGCACTCTTATTATTATTCACACCGTTCGGTCGTGCAAGTGAAAGGCAATAATGATGATATATGATGGACTTATTGGGATGAGAAAAGCTGGTATGAACTCGACCTCTCTTGTTTTTGTAAATATGATGATTCATCGTTCCTGAGTCAGCTATTGTGAAGTAAACATATTTGCAATGACATTTAGAGATTATAGTTGCTTGTGCCATGCTTGATTAGCTATGAGTCATAATGGTTTACCTTGCGTGCCAACATGCTATTAGAATGATTATGATGTGGTATGATGGATGGTATCCTCCTTTAAATGAATTGAGTGACTCGACTTGGCACATGTTTACGCATTTAGTTGAATCAAATCAATATAGCCTTCATGATATTCATGTTCATGGTGGATTATATCCTACTCATGCTTGTATTCGGTGTAAATTAATTTTAATGCATGCTCACGACTGTTGTCGCTCTCTCAGTTGGTCGCTTCCCAGTCTTTTGCTAGCCTTCACATGTACTAAGCGGGAATACTGCTTGTGCATCCAAACTCCTTAAACCCCAAAGTTATGCCACATGAGTCCACTATACCTTCCTATATGCGGTATCTACCTGCCGTTCCAAGTAAATTTGTATGTGCCAAACTCTAAACCTTCAAATTAACATTCTGTTTTGCATGCTCGAATAGCTCATATATCAACTAGTGCTGCCCTTATCTTCCGTGTTAGGCGGGTTATTCTCAAGAGGAGTGGACTCCGCCTCATTCATTTAGAAAATGGCTGGTAACCGGATGCCCAAATTCCATGCTTTATGCAAACTAAATCAAAATAACTACAAACAAAACTCCCCCTGGGACCCGTTGAATGTTGGAGGCACTCGTTTTTTCGAGCAAGCCATGGATTGATGCTTGTGGAGGAGGGGGAGTATAAACTTTACCATTCTGTATGGGAACCTCCTATAATCTGTTTAGCATGGAAGATATCGTCATCTCTTAGTTGTTATGTTGACAATGAAAGTATGCCGCTCAAAATATAATTTATATCTATTTCAAAACCAAGCTCTGGCACCTCTACAAATCCCTACTTCCCTCTGCGAAGGGCCTATCTATTTACTTTTATGTTGAGTCATCACCCTTCTTATTAAAAAGCACCCACTGGAGAGCACACTATCGTTTGCATTCATTATAATTGGCTTATATTGGGTATGACTTGACTGGATCTCTTTTACCATGAATTACAATGTTTAGTCAGTCCTTGATCTTTAAAGGTGCTCTGCATTTATGTTTTGCGTCTCGAGAAGGGCTAGCGAGATACCATTTCATTATATCATGTTATGATTATTTTGAGAAAGTGTTGTGATCCGAGTTTTATTATTATGGCTCGCCAGCTGATTATGCTATTGATATGGGTAATTGTGAGACCTGCGTGTTATTGTGAGAATGGTTAGTTCATAATAATTGCTGAAACTTGAATGCTGGCTTTTCATGTTTACAACAACAAGAGCAAACAGAGTTTGTAAAAGTTTTTCTTTTTCTCTTTCAGTTTGTCAACTGAATTGCTTGAGGACAAGCAAGGGTTTAAGCTTAGGGAGTTGATACGTCTCCGTCAGATCTACTTTTCCAAACACTTTTGCCCTTGTTTTGGACTATAACTTGTATGATTTGAATGGAACTAACTTGGACCGACTGTTTTCAAGAATTGCCATGGAGTTGTTTTATGTGCGAGAAAACAAAAGTTCTCGAATGACCTAAAACTCCACGGGATGTCTTATAAAAATAATAAAAATCCTCGCCAAAAATGAAGACCAGGGGCCCACACCCTGTCCACGAGGGTGGGGCGCCCCTAGGGCGCACCCCTACCTCATGGGCCCCTGGTGGCCCTCCCGACGCCAACTCCAACTCCATATATTGGCTTTCGGGAGAAAAAATTAGAGAGAAAGTTTCATCGCGTTTTACGACGGAGCCGCCGCCAAGCCCTAATCTCTCTCGGGAGGGCTGATCTCGAGTCCGCTCGGGGCTCCGGAGAGGGGATTCGTCGCCGTCGTCATCATCAACCATCCTCCATCACCAATTTCATGATGATCACCGCCCGTGCGTGAGTAATTCCATCATAGGCTTGCTGGACGGTGATGGGTTGGATGAGATTTATCATGTAATCGAGTTAGTTTTGTTAGGGTTTGATCCCTAGTATCCACTATGTTACGAGATTGATGTTGCTATGACTTTGCTATGCTTAATTCTTGTCACTAGGGCCCGAGTGCCATGATTTCAGATCTGAACCTATGATGTTTTCATGAATATATGTGTGTTCTTGATCCTATCTTGCAAGTCTATAGTCACCTATTATGTGTTATGATTCGACAACCCCGAAGTGACAATAATCGGGATACTTCTCGGTGATGACCGTAGTTTGAGGAGTTCATGTATTCACTATGTGCTAATGCTTTGTTCCAGCTTCTCTATTAAAAGGAGGCCTTAATATCCCTTAGTTTCCAATAGGACTTCGCTGCCACGGGAGGGTAGGACAAAAGATGGCATGCAAGTTCTTTTCCATAAGCACGTATGACTATTTACGGAATACATGCCTACATTATATTGATGAATTGGAGCTAGTTCTATGTCACCCTATGTTATAACTGTTACATGACGAACCGCATCCGGCATAATTATCCATCACTGATCCGGTGCCTACGAGCTTTCCATATATTGGTTTACGCTTATTTACTTTTCCGTTTACTGTTACAATCACTACAAAAATACCAAAAACATTACTTTTGTTGTCTTTACTTTGTTACCGCTACCACCACTATCATATTACTTTGCTACTAAACACTTTGCTGCAGATACTAAGTTTCCGTGTGTGGTTGAATTGACAACTCAGCTGCTAATACTTGAGAATATTCTTTGGCTCCCCTTGTGTCAAATCAACAAATTTGGGTTGAATACTCTACCCTCGAAAACTGTTGCGATCCCCTATACTTGTGGGTTGTCAGTCAAGTATAACCATGAGGCAGCCAAACAAGCCAGAGCGGCAAAAAGAGCCGAAAGGAAAGCCGCCAAGACTGGAACTTCAAGGAAAAGGAAGCCAAGTGCTTCCGATTTACTTAAATTGGATGACACTTCTGACGACGAAGAAGATGTAATCCTTAATTCTCCTAACTCCTTTATCATGATTTTATTGACATTACGCCTTTTCAGGAGGATACGGGAACAGCCAAGCGGTTGACGAAGAGGTAACTATAATCTCCTCCGACTCAGAGCCTTTGCCAAAGCCAAAAATCCAAAGGGTAACCCGGAAAGTACGATTTTCACATCCTTTAGCTTACTAAGATCCTCAATTTCTTTTGAAGCAACGGCAATTTGAAAGCCGGAGGCAGACCAGAACAAGCAAGGATATAGAGCTATCCTCCGGCTTACCTGACGTAACCAGGAAGCGTCGGGCTGAGGTTATCTCCGATTTACGTTCTATTTATCCATTGGCGGTTTTAATTCGTCAACCTCTCAATTCATCTGACTCCAATTATCAGGATACCTCTCCTTCCTCCGGCGAGTCTATGCAATCTAACATGCCGGCTTTCAAAACCGCCCCTGGGTAATGTAATTTTGTTTACCTTATGCTTTACCTTACTCATGCTTTTGTACTCATCCTTTCTCGCCTTGTCCACAAGCAGCAAGTGAAGCCTACCAGAGGACAAGAAAGAATAAGCCATCCCAAGACCCGGTAGTAATCGAGCGGAACTCGAAATAACCGCCTCGACACTTCCACTCATCAACCGTCACCGAACCGGCATATGAAATTCCAGCACCATCCTCTGATCCGCCCGCTGAAGAAACTCTTGGCGGCTCTGATAAACCGGAAACTCCTAGGCCGGTCAAGACAATTGATCCGGAAGTTGAAATTACCAAGACTTAGTTTGTTGAGCCAAGTCAGCCCACCGTCCTTGCCAAGTGCTCTGCCAAGGAGGAGCTTTTGGAGCACCGAAAGGCTAAATTAGACATTGCAGATTATACTCATTTGAGCATGGAGATATAGTGTCTGGCTATATCAATCAAGTACATAGTAGCCGCGACCTGGAAATTGACATGGTGAAGCAGATACAGCAAAAATCTGAGGTATGACTTATGTTACTTTTCTTAATCATGCTTACTGTGTCAGCCCCCAAGTCTATTGCTTATGAATAAATATGTTGTAGACTTAAAAATCTGCTTATAATCGCTTTGTCCGGGTTTACGTAAGACTTTTAACCCGTTGTAACATGATACCTTGAATTTGCAATACACATTAGTCCCCAAGTGTCAAGTATCTTTGCTTGCAAAGTGCTTGGGACTTAATTTCCATGAACCGGCATTGTACATTAAATTTCTTCAGCATACATTAGCCCCCAAGTGTCAGGTACCTTTTCTTGCAAAGTGCTTGGGACTTAATGATATCTTACCATGATTCTGACTATAACCCGGCATCAATGCAGGCCACCACAAGTCATTTTGAGTCAGAGATTGCTGACCTGAAGAGCCGCCTGGCAGCTCAAGAGCTTGAACTTCAAAAGGCCAACTCCAAATTTGAATTCAGCGTCTCTGAACAAGAGAAGTTGAAGAAGAATTTTGATGCGGAGAAGAAAATCTGGGCTGATGAGAAGGCCTCACTGGTGACCCGGCCGAGACAAAGAAACGCGTCACTTATGGAAGCAACAAATGAAGTTGTCCGGCTTAAAGTGCCAGATATCTCAAATGGTCTCGGGAATCTTCTGTAAGTTACTATATATAACCTTGAATATCGCAATCCTTCCTTTGATGAATATTTTAATTGTCATCTCCGGCTCACCTTATGCTTATGAACGCAGGCCCCAGGAGCACAAACCTCAAGCAGAACATGTTAATCAAGCTGAAGGCGGTTTATACTCTGGTGGAACAGCTATACTCCAGGTCACAACGTGCTTTGGCCATTGTAGCTTTATCAAATGACGTTCCCCATCTCCTGCAAGATGTGCTAAAGCGGCTTGCTGTGCTACCCCAGCGGATCCAAGAGCTAAGACGGGCATCTGCCAGAACTGGGGCTATAGCTACCTTGAGCCGGGCCAAGGCGTTGCTTCCAGAGTTAGACACGCAGACGTTGCTCTTGGATATCCCAGCTTGAAGGAAGACGGCTCAGATTCGATTTAAATGCAGACTTTACCGCCTGTGTGAGAGTCAGACGTCCTGTGGCTACCATCATTGGGAATGATATTGATCTTACTAAGTATCACCGGGCTATGATAGCGAGAACCGGAGAATTCCAACACCTCACTATGATGACGTCACCGATCCCTCCAACTCGTAAGCACACCTTTGCCCCTGAAGTTGACCCAGCTGGTTTAATAGATGATGAAGCTGAGTTTGAAGCCTTAAGCGGCATTGACTGGACCTCGTCAACCTTCCAGGACAGGGCAGCAGAAGGAGAGGTGGAGAAGGATAACCTGGAATCTTCAAGCCCACCAAAGGAGTGAACCGCCAGGCGTTTATGACTTTGCAAAAACAATGCTTCGTTATTCAGACTCGGGGAGTCTTGTAATAGGGTAGAAAAACCTCTCAATTTTTGTCATGCCTTCGCGCATGTTTGTGGCGCTTAATACTTTCGTAAGCCGCCATCGCTATATACTTCCAGCTTATGTTGATCTTTCCTTGATGTTAAAAACTCTCTTGCCTTATCCTGCATATAAAACAAACAGAATTCCCTTGGCGACTTATCGCATCCGGGGTCACATAAAGTATTGATAACCCGGAGTACGACCCAAAACATCATATAAAGGCCGGTTTATGATTATAATCATAATAGCATACCTGCGATCTTTTTGGTATTCTCGCTGTCTTATGTGACTCAAACCATGAGAGTGAGTTTAACTCCTGAAAGTTGGCACATATAATGTTCACCTGGCCCTTAACAACATTTACACTTACAAAGTATAACGAATAGTAAACTTAATTTCAAAGGCCTCTGATTCGAATACGATCAGTGAACCATTCCAAAGGGGTTAAGCTAAGATTCGGATACAATCATATAGCCCCCAGTGGCTCTGGCGATGCCGATCAAGTGGGTATCGACAGCTATGTTCTCTTTGGTTCGAATACGACCTATGTTTGAACAGGAAGCCCCCAAGTGACCATAAGAGTTGTTTAATGACGCTGATTCAAAGACGATCCACGCCGGACCCAAAGAGGTTAAGCTATGATTCAAATATGATCAAGAAGCCCCCAAGTGGGTTTGGCAAAGATGTCGATCAAGTGGGTATCGGCGACTATGTTCTCTTTGGTTGAATCGACCTATGTTTGAACAGGAAGTCCCCAAGTGATCATGGATAGATTTAGATATGATCATAAGCCGGACCAAAGGGAAAGCCGGATTCAGATATGATCCGCTCCCTGTTGGTTGTTTCCACCACCTGATAAAGAAGACATATAAACCTTTGAGGGTGAAAAGGACAGAGGTCCTGCTTTATTGCTTTATATAATATATACAGTTTTAAAATATATACATCTTGAGAGCCGGTGGCTCAAGTATAATAAGGCCGAAGATGAGCGATGTTCCACGGCCGGCAGGTCTCTTCCTCCGACTTACGTGAGTCTTTGTGCTCTCGAACATCGACGAGGTAGTATGACCCGTTGTTCGATTCTTCTTGACCACAAAGGGTCCTTCCCAAGGAGGGATAGCTTGTGCATATCGATCGATCCTGGATGAGCCGGAGTACTAAGTCGCCTTCCTGAAAGACTCTGCTTCTAACCTGGCGGCTGTGATAGCGGCGCAGGTCTTGCTGGTAAATCGCCGAGCGGGCTATTGCCAAGTCTCGCTCCTCATCCAACAAATCAAGTGCATCCTGACGAGCCTTTTCTTTATCAGCCTCAACGTAAGCCACCACGCGGGGTGAGTCGTGTCGGATGTCACTTGGCGGGATCGCCTGCCTCCGTACACCATGAAGAAAGGTGTATAACCTGTAGATCTGTTAGGCGTTGTGTTGATGCTCCACAGTATAGAGGGTAGCTCCTCCACCCAACAACCCGGAGTTCGCTGTAAAGGGACTAAGAGCCGGGGTTTAATGCCCTTCAGGATCTCCTGATTAGCTCTCTCTGCTTGACCATTGGTTTGAGGATGAGCAACAGCCGAAACATCAAGCCGGATATGTTCTCGTTGATGTAACTCTTCCATGGCACCTTTGGAGAGATTAGTGCCATTATCAGTTATGATGCTGCGTGGAAAACCAAAACGAAAGATCACCTTTTTCATGAACTGAACCGCCGTGGCTGCATCACACTTACTGACCGGCTCTGCCTCAACCCACTTTGTAAACTTATCCACCGCCACCAGGAGGTGTGTCTTTTTATCCTTAGACCTCTTGAAAGGTCCAACCATGTCAAGCCCCCAGACTGTGAACGGCCAAGTAATTGGAATCATCCTCAACTCTTGAGCCGGCACATGAGCTCGTCGTGAGAATTTTTTACATCCATCACATTTGCTAACCAGATCCTCCGCGTCAGCATGAGCCGTCAGCCAATAGAAACCATGACGGAAAGCTTTGGCAACAAGATATTTTGAGCCGGCATGATGACCACAGTCTCCTTCATGGATCTCACAAAGTATCTCCTGACCCTCTGCAGGTGACACACAACATTGAAACGCCCCAGTAACACTGCGGTGATGTAACTCTCCATGAACAATCGTCACAGATTTAGATCGCCTGATGATTTGTCTCGCCAAAGTCTCATCCTCAGGTAGCTCTCTCCGGGTCATATAGGCCAAATATGGCATTGTCCAATCCGGGATGACATGCAGGGCTGCCACCAGCTGTGCCTCCGGGTCTGGCACCGCTAGTTCTTCCTCCGTAGGTATCTTGATAGAAGGATTATGCAAAACATCGAGAAAGGTGTTAGGCGGCACCGTCTTACGCTGAGATCCCAGCCGGCTTAAAGCATCAGCCGCCTCATTCTTCCTTCGATCAATGTGCTCCACTTGATAACCTTTGAAATGTCCACCACAAAGATCAACTTCATGACGGTAAGCCGCCATAAGGGATCCTTAGAATCCCACTTGCACGACACTGTTGAGCCACAAGATCTCGAGTCACCCAAACACCTTACCGGCTCAAACTCATCTCCTTGGCCATCCGGAGACCATGGAGTAAAGCCTCAGACTTTCATTGCATTGTCAAGATAAGGGAACATAAGCCGAGCACATAACAAAATTTGTCACCTCGGGGAAGTTAAAACAACTCCAACCCCCGAGCCTTCCAACCGCCTGGACCCATCAAAGTGAATAGTCCAATATGTGTTATCTGGCTTCTCCTCAAGTGCCTGCAACTCCGTCCAATCATTGATAAAATCCACCAAGGCTTGAGATTTAATAGCGGTGCGTGGCATGTACTTCAAACCATGAGGCCCAAGCTCAATGGCCCACTTGGTGACTCGTCCCATGGCTTCCCTGTTCTGGATGATGTCTCCCAAGGGGCGAACTTACTACGCTTATAGGATGACCTTGGAAATACTGCTTCAGCTTCCGGCTTGCCATAAACACTCCGTAAACAAGTTTCTGCCAATGCGGATACCTTTGCTTAGACTCAATGAGCACCTCACTGATGTAGTAAACCGGCCGTTGAACCGGATGCTCCTTGCCAGCCTCCTTACGCTCCACCACAATGGCAACACCGACAGCTCGTGAGTTAGTAGCCACATATAACAGCAACGGCTCTTTATCAATGGGATCCGCAAGGACCGGCGGCTCAGACAACTATCTCTTTAAATCTTCAAAGGCAGTATTAGCAGCATCACTCCAGACAAAAGTGTCTGTTTTCTTCATCATCCGACATGTAGGGCCTTCTCACCTAACCGACTTATGAACCGGCTTAAAGTCGCAACCACGACCACGGTCACTAAACATCATTGATGCACGCCGGTTTAGCCAAAGAGGTAATTGCCTTGATCTTCTCCGGATTAGCTTCAATGCCTCTGTTTGAGACCAGGAAACACAAGAGCTTGCCTGCAGGTACACCAAATACACACTTTGCCGGGTTAAGCATCATCTTATAAACCCGGAGATTATCAAAGGTCTCTTTCAAATCAGATATCGAGGTTTCCTTCTCTCTGGACTTCACCACGATGTCATCCACATAAGCGTGAAACATTGTACCCAATTTGATCGTCGAGACAGTTCTGTACACATCGCCGATAAGTCACCTGAGCACTCTTGAGCCCAAATGGCATAGATACATAGCAGAAGGCTCCAAACGGAGTAATGAAAGCTGTCTTCTCCTGGTCCTTAACTGCCATTTTGATCTGATGATAACCGGAGTAAGCATCCAAAAAACTCAACGCCGCAACCCGCCGTAGCATCAATGATTTGATCAATACGGGAGAGCAAAGGGATCAGCCGGACAAGCCTTATTTAAGTCCGTGTAATCCACACACATTCGCCAGGTGCCGTTCTTCTTGAGCACAAGCACCGGGTTAGCCAACCACTCCGGGTGAAAAACTTCCACAATAAAACCAGCCGCTAAGAGCAGGGCAACTTCCTCTCCAATAGCTTTTCGTCTCTCTTTGTTGAACCGCCGAAGAAACTGCCTGGCCGGCTTATACTTCGGATCAGTATTGAGAGTGTGCTCAGCGAGTTCTCTCAGTACACCCGGCATGTCAGAAGGTTTCCATGCAAAGATGTCCCGGTTCTCACGGGTGAACTCGATGAGCGCGCTTTCCTATTTAGGATCCAAATTGGCACCGACATCGAATCGCTTAGACGAATCGCTTGGAGTGAAATCAACAAGCTTGGTTTCATCAGCCGACTTAAACTTCATCGCCGGGTCATGCTCGGTGGTTGGCTTCTTTAGAGAGGTCATATCCACCGGGTCAACATTGTCTTGATAAAACTTTAGCTCCTCTGCTGCACAAACAGACTCGGCATAAGTCGTGGTCGCCCTCCTCACATTCGGGGCTACCTTTCGACTTCCATGCACAGATGGTGGTGCCCTTGTGACCCGGCATCTTAAGTCAGATAAACATAACACTGTCGTGCCATGAATTTGGCATAAGCCGGCCGACCAAACAGAGCATGATATGGACTCTTGATTTTGACCACCTCAAAAGTTAATTTCTCCGCTCTAGAATCATACTCATCTCCGAAGGCCACTTCCAGTTCAATCTTGCCAACTGGGTACGCCGACTTACCAGGCACCACTCCATGAAAGACAGTGTTGGACGTCCTCAAGTCCTTATCAGTCAACCCCATGCGGCGAAAGGTCTCATAATAGAGGATATTGATGCTGCTACCTCGGTCCATGAGTACCTTAGTGAATTTATATCCACCAACTTGAGGTGCTACCACTAAGGCCAACTGACCCGGATTATCAACCCGGAGGGGGTGATCTTCCCTGCTCCATATAATGGGTTGTTCTGACCACCTCAAATAACGGGGAACCGCCGGCTCAACAAAATTCACGGCCCTCTTATGAACCATCTGGTCACGTTTGCACAAATTAGTGGTGAACACATGATACTGCCCACCATTCAGCTGCTTCGGGTTGCTTTGATAACCTAACTGTTGCTGCTGCTGTCCCCCTTGACCAGACTGTTGTTGATTATAGCCACCTTGATTTCCTTGAAAACCGGAACTTGAACCACCGCCCTGGCCATGAAAGCCGTTGGCTCCTAAGCCGCCGCCCGACCCATGATTGCCATCAAACATGTTGGAATTCTTGAAAGCCTTCATGATCGCGCAGTCTTTCCATAAGTGAGTGGTGGGTCGTTCCCAGGTGCCGTGTCTCGGGCAAGGCTCATTGAGTAGCTGCTCAAGAGATGGGCCTAACCCGCCAGATCGAGGGGGCGGTTTTCCCTTACGTCTCTGATTGTTACCCTGCGCATTGGCATTGGCCACAAACTCCGGGTTACCCTCAGCCTTACGCTTGTTGCCTCCTTGATTCATCGGGTTATGCTGCTGACCCTTTCCATTGTCGTTCTTCTTTCCCTTCCCTATCTTTTCCTCATCAAACGCGGGATCCTTGGTACTATCAGAGTCGGCGTATTTGACTAAAGTTGCCATCAGCGTACCCATATCATTGCAATCACGCTTAAGGCGCCCCAGTTTCTTCCTTAGCGGCTCAAAGCGGCAGTTCTTCTCCAACATGAGGACTGCAGAGCCGGCATCCATCTTATCAGACGAATGTATTATCTCCTTGACGCGGCGCACCCAATGAGTTGTGGATTCACCCTCCTCCACGCTTACAATTGGTCAAGTCCACAATTGACATAGGTTGCTTGCAAGTGTCCTTGAAGTTACGGATAAACCGGCCTTTAGCTCCGCCCATGAGCTAATGGAATTGGGCGGCAAACCCTTTAACCAAGACCGGGCCGTTCCGTCCAACATCATGGTGAAGTACTTAGCCATTGCTGCGTCGCTGACCTCCAATAGCTCCATGGCCATATCATAACTTTCGACCCATGCCCCGGGCTGTAAGTCGGCCGTGTAATTCGGCACCTTTCGAGGTCCCTTGAAGTCCTTGGGTAGACGTACATCCCGCAGAGCCGGCACCAAACAAGGAACACCTCTGGTTCTAGTAGCCACTCCTGCTCCAACGGAAGTCGTCGGATATTCCAGGAGATATTGATGAGCCGCCTGTTGAGCCGCCTGTTGAGCCGCCCGCTCGTCCTCCTGACGCAGTCGGTCCTGCATTGGGTTATATCCGCCGGGCGGGTTACGGCGCTGGGCGTTGCTTGACAAAGCTTCTGACTCCATGTGCCTGCTGTAACTCGGACTCCGGTTTGGACGAGCCAGAGCTAACCAAGGTGGAGGAGTTGAATGAATCATGTCCCGGCTGTAGGAATAAGTCTCTCGCTGAGCCAAGGCTGTCTAGATGAGGTCTCTGATCCTTCAGGTCTCCACTACCGTCGGATCATCACCGTCCACTGGGAGAGCCGCCAAACGCGCCGATGTTGCGATTAAGTTCTCCATGGGGTTGGAAAAATGACCCGATGGTATTGGTACATAGCGGGGCGGGGCCATACTCCCATGAGGAGGTGCCATCTCTCGAGGCTGAGCCGGTCCTCCCGCTCCGGTGGTCATAAACTGATTTGCTTCGGGCGGGTTGCTAGGACCGACACCGGGTGTAGCGAAAAGGTTCCGAGGGTCATAAACCGGAGGCAAACGGGATTGAGCTTTCTGGTGCCTCCTTCTCATCACCTCATTAGATGCGTTCAGGCTCATATTAATTTGGAAAGCCTCGATTTGGAGTTCTGCGCCCGTGCATCCAAAGCCGCCCATTCCGTAGCTAACTTTGGTGTCCTCATTGCCAAGGCCTCCTTGGCCCGAGCTATCTCCTCACGCACCTTTGCCACCTCCGCGTTATGCTCATCTTGATTTGCAGGAATAACCGTGGCGGTTAACAGGCCGTCGGCTTATCCATGAGATCCATCAACACTGAGCCGGCGGGCGACAGGCCTCTGCCCGGCGCTCGACTGGACGTTATTGCTGTTGCCGCCGTTGAGTTTTGACCGGGTTGGGTACCAGCCATGAAGACTCATGCCCAGCTTGGCGGCTCATAGGAGTCCGGAATACTAGAGCCGTCGGAACAGCCCCCAAGCATGCCCTCTTGTACTTGATACAGCGAATCTGTTGAACCGGCGGACGAATCACCGTTAGAGAGGACGGTAGTCACCACCATCTTCAGATCCTTTAGAAAGTCCCTCTCCATGGATGCAGCCCACGAAGGCACGCTTCATGCCGGGTTGAACTCGGGCGGGTCTCGCGCACTGAGCCGTCTCGATGAGGTCGATGCAGTTGTCCGGCTCAGGGCCCGGCTCACCAATCCGGCCGATGAAGACGTGGATTCTGCCGAAGGGGACCTGGTATCCGTACTCAATTGAGTCGGCGTCGGGGCCCCAGCCTTCGTTGTCGATGTAGATCTTGCCGCGACGACTCTTGGTCATCCGGCCTACTGCGTATCCCTTGAGCCCTTTGAAGCTTCCCTTCAAGAACTCAAATCCACCGTGCGCTGGCCCCATGGTGGGCGCCAACTGTCATGGAATTGTCACGGCAGATGTCCTCTTGAAAGGACTTCGTCGTGGAGCCATCGCAACTAGGAAGTTTAAAGGGGTTAATCGGGACAAAGGACACGAGAGGTTTATACTAGTTCGGCCACTTACGGTGAAGGTAAGGCCTACGTCTAGTTGGGTTGGTATTGCTTGATGTTTTGATGACCAGGGAGCGAGATACGCTATGCCCGGCTCTCGATGAGTTATTTCTTGCCCTAAGCCGCCAGCGGGTCACCCCCTTATATACACGGGTGGACGCCCTGCGACCTACAGAGTCTCGGTCGGCTCATAAACAGTGTCCGGATCGGTGACTAGTTAATTCTACCTTATGATACAAGTCTTGTCACTATAGCGGTTTATCACCATGGGCCTTAAGCCGCCTATGGGCCTCAGCCCCTTTATTGAACCGTCATCTTCATGCTTGGCCTTGGGCATCTTCCTGATGAGTCTCTTTGCGTAACCCGGCCCCTCCTAGGCGGCTTACACAAATAGTTATATCCCCGACAAGATGGTTTTTTATCATATTGCATGAATTTATCCCTCTACATCATGTCATCTTGCTTAAGGCGTTACTCTGTTTTCATGAACTTAATACTCTAGATGCTTGCTGGATAGCGGTTCATGAGTGGAGTAATAGTAGTAGATGCAGGCAGGAGTCGGTCTAGTTGTCTCGGACGTGATGCCTATATACATGATAATACCTAGATATTCTCATAACTATGCTCAATTCTGTCAATTGCTCAACAGTAATTCGTTCACCCATCATAAAATACTTATGCTCTTGAGAGAAGCCACTAGTGAAACCTATGGCCCCCGGGTCTATATTCATCATATTAATCTTCCAACACTTAGTTATTTCTTTTGCTTTTACTTTGCTTTTATTTTACTTTGCATCTTTATCACAAAAATACCAAAATATTATCCTATCATATCTATTAGATCTCACTCTCGTAAGTGGCCTTGAAGGGATTGACAACCCCTTATCGCGTTGGTTGCGAGGAGTTATTTGTTTTGTGTAGGTACGAGGGACTCGCGCGTAGCCTCCAACTGGATTGATACCTTGGTTCTCAAAAACTGAGGGAAATACTTACGCTACTTTGTTGCATCACCCTTTCCTCTTCAAGGAAAAACCAACGCAGTGCTCAAGAGGTAGCAAGAAGATTTCTGGCGACGTTGCCGGGGAGGTCTACGCAAAAGTCAACATACCAAGTACCCATCACAACCCCTTATCTCCCGCATTACATTATTTGCCATTTGCCTCTCGTTTTCCTCCCCCCCCCCCCCCACTTCACCCCCTCCGTTTTATTCGCCCTCTCTTTTTCATTCGCCTATTTTTCACTTGCTTTTTGTTTGATCGTGTGTTGGATTGCTTGTCACGATGGCTCAAGATAATACCAAATTATGTGACTTTACCAATACCAACAATAATGATTTCCTTAGCACTCCGATTGCTCATCTTACCGACATCGAATCTTGTGAAATCAATGTTGCTTTGTTGAATCTTATCATGAAAGATCAATTAAATCGGCCTTCCTAGTGAAGATGCCGCTACTCATCTAAATAGCTTCGTTGATTTGTGTGATATGCAAAAGAAGAAAGATGTTGATAATGATATTGTTAAATTGAAGCTATTTCCTTTTTTGCTTAGAGATCGTGCTAAAGCTTGGTTTTCGTCTTTGCCTAAAAATAGTATTGATTCTTGGAACAAGTGCAAAGATGCTTTTATCTCTAAGTATTTTCCTCCCGCTAAGATCATCTCTCTTAGAAACGATATTATTAATTTTAAGCAACTTGATCATGAACATGCTGCACAAGCTTGGGAGAGGATGAAATTAATGCTACGTAATTTCCCTACTCATGGTTTGAATTTGTGGATGATTATACAAAAAAATTATGTCGGATTGAATTTTGCTTCTAGAAATCTTTTAGATTCGGCCGCGGGAGGCACTTTTATGGAAATCACTTTAAGAGAAACTACTAAACTCCTAGACAATATTATATTCTCAATGGCACACTGAAAGATCCACTAATAAAAAGGTGCATGCGATAGAAGAAATTAATGTTTTGAGTGGAAAGATGGATGAACTTATGAAATTATTTGCTAGTAAGAGTGTTTATTATGATCCTAATGATATGCCTTTGTCCACTTTGATTGAGAATAATAATGAATCTATGGATGTGAATTTTGTTGGTAGGAATAATTTTGGTAACAACGCCAGATAGAGGAAACTTTAATCCTAGGCCTTATCCTAGTAATTCCTCTAATAATTATGGTAATTCCTACAGCAATTCTTATGGAAATTTTAATAAGATGCCCTCTGATTTTGAGACTAGTGTTAAAGACTTTATGAATTCGCAAAAGAATTTCAATGCTTTGCTTGAAAAGAAATTGCTTAAAGTTGATGAATTGGCTAGGAACGTTGATAGAATTTCTCTTGATGTTGATTCTTTAAAGCTTAGATCTATTCCTCCTAAGCATGATATCAATGAGTCTCTCAAAGCCATGTGAATTTCCATTGATGAGTACAAAGAAAGAACCGCTAGGATGCGTGCTAAGAAAGATTGCTTTATGAAAGCGCGTTCTTCAAATTTCTACGAAAATAAAGATGAAGATCTAAAAGTTATTGATGTGTCCCCTATTAAACCTTTGTTTTGCAATATGAATCTTGATAATGATGGGACTGAATATGATCCACCTTTACCTAGAAGGCGTTCCAAGAATTCGGAGTTTTTAGATCTTGATGCTAAAATTGATAAAAGTGGGATTGAAGAAATCAAAACCCTAGATGTTGCTAAACCCACTATTTTGGATTTCAAGGAATTTAATTATGAAAATTGCTCTTTGATTGATTGTATTTCCTTGTTGCAATCCGTGCTAAATTCTCCTCATGCTTATAGTCAAAATAAAGTGTTTACTAAATATATCGTTAATGCCTTGATGCAATCTTATGAAGAAAAGCTTGAGTTGGAAGTTTCTATCCCTAGAAAACTTTATGATGAGTGGGGACCAACTATTAAAATTAAGATTAAGGATCATGAGTTCTATGCTTTATGTGATTTGGGTGCTAGTGTTTCCACTATTCCCAAAACTTTGTGTGATTTGCTAGATTTCTGTGATTTTGATGATTGCTCCATGACAACGGCATAGCTGAGTGCATGACAACGTCCTATCAAACCTCACTCCTCGTCTGAAAAGTCTGCAACATGATACATTGCAGCCCGAAAACGGGCCAGCACATGGAATATGCTGGCAATATAACACGGTAGAGCAATTGAACAGATAAATGCTATCACTATATGCATATATGGCTGGTGGAGGCTCTATGGTTATATGGTTTTTGCGTAAAGCCAATTTTTCCCTACAGCAAAGGAATAAATTTTATTTAACTATCATGGTGGTTGAAACATTGAGAATGGTACCCCCATCTCAATTCCAATTAAAGTAATCATTAACAACCCAACAAATTAATTTAGAGTGATGAGATCAAATCAATAATTCAAGTACCAGATACTCAAGATGTCCATAACCGGGGACATGGCTAACCATGATTAGTTTATACACTCTGCAGAGGTTTGCGCACTTTTCCCCACAAGACTCGATCGCCTCCGTTGGATTTCTCGCACTACATGGTGTTTGAGAAACGGACACCCGAGACACAGTCTTTCAGAAGTATTAACTCTTTACTCTGGATGGACAGTTACACCTACTTTCCCTCTACATCAGCTAGCCCACCACTGAAAGAGGTCACACAACATACTCAACTATGCCAGAGCCCATAATGGCTTGTGACTGCACACGAAAGTTACTAGCATGAATAATCTTATGATCCCTTTGAGCCTGGGTGGCGGACCGTAGGATGATCACAGTATAACCCGGGATATCCTAGGACAACCTTTGGATTCCCTAGGTGCCCAAAACCAACAATCCACCCAGATGTGTATTAAAGTTGCCACCTTAAGTTGAACCATTAATTAACAATCTCACCTCTGTCATGGATACACTCAAATCCAAATCCAGGTCTACGAGCATAACATGGCAATATAAGCATACGTAGAAGTAACTCCCAGGTTTGATAATAAAACAGGGTAATAGGTTCTACCTCATCAACTACTTCCCAAACCCACAAGTTAGACACATCCTAATCATGCAATGTTTGAGGATTGTAACTAATGCATAAAAACTGGGTATGAAAAGAGTATGATCAATGTGTTACTTGCCTTCTTGGCGATCCTCAAAACCTAGAGACTCAGAGTAGCACGCTCAGACTACGGAATTCTATCGCAAACAAACAATAGCATACATAAGCAATCAAGCAAAGATGCATGGGTAAATCTCAAATAAGAAGATCTAACCAGAAAGTTCAACTGAAGAACTACGGTTTGCAAAAAGAATCAAATCAAACGGAGCAACGAAACTCAAACTATGAAGGAAACAAGATCCGACTACTAATCTGGACTAAAGTCAAATTTTACAGTACCAAAATCTTGTTCAAGTTGATTAAATAGAAAGAGGGCTTCGAGACAAAGATCTAGGCACTTGAATTGCCTGATTCCGATAAACGAGCAAGAAGAAAAACTAAAACGAAAATCGGGTCAGAAATCGTGATCGAAATAATTGCAAAAAACCCTGGAAAAAGAAAAACTGACGAACAGGCTAACGAACAAACGTTCGCTGTCTGTGACTAACGGGTGAACGACGTTCATTAAAATGAATGAACGGACGAACATCCGCTATTTAACCGAACCGAGAAAACTGTAACAAAAAACGATCTAATAAAAAACAGATCTAAGGTTCGAAATAAACCGAACGGTTTAAAAAAGCAATGACAATGGCGGTAATGGCTACCTCGGCAAGTCGTGACTCTGGCGGAGACGGTGGCGGCGCTCTGGCTGACTCTGGCGGTAAGCGGCGCTAGGGTTTCGGAAGCGGTGGGCCTCGAGGGTCGCGGGCTCGGGTTATAAAGCCGGGCTAAGTGTCCTAGCGGACACGATAAGCGGTACACTTTTTAAAAAAATGTGTCGCAGAAAAATGAAGAAAAGAAATACTAAACGGACTCCAAAAATCCTGAAATAAATTTTCCCGGTCCTCTAACAATATGCCTGACAAGGTGAACATTTATTTGGGCCTAATATGCAATTTTGAAAAACACATATTTTTCCTAATTCGAATAAAATAGCAATAAAATCCTTTATTTGATTTAAATATTTTTCCTCCAATATTTCATTTCATTTTGGAGAAGTCATATTATCTCCTCTCATATATTATAATTCGAAATATTTTTGGAGAGAAAAATCATTAAAACCAAAATGATCCTTGTTTCAATATTTGATAAAATTCAAATATGAAAATCGGGAAATCCCCAACTCTCTCCGTGGGTCCTTGAGTTGCTTAGGATTTCGAGGATCGCGAAACCAAAAATGCAATAAATATGATATGCATGAATGACCTATGTATAACATTCCAAATTAAAAATTTGGGATGTTACAAACCTACCCCCCTTAAGATGAATCTCGCCCTCGAGATTCAGGTTGGCTAGAAAATAGGTGTGGGTGGTCTTTGCATAGATCATCTTCTCGTTCCCAGGTGGCTTCATCCTCGGTATGGTGGCTCCACTGAACTTTGCAAAACTTGATAACCTTGCTGCGAGTAACCCAGCTGGCAAACTCAAGAATCTTGACAGGTTTCTCCTCATATGTCAAATCACTGTCCAACTGAATCGCTTCCAGGGGCACTGTATCTCTCAGGGGAATATCGGCCATCTCTGCATGACACTTCTTTAACTGGGAAACGTGAAACACATCATAAACTCCTGTCAGTCCTTCGGGTAACTCCAACTTGTAGGCAACCTCTCCCATACGTTCCAAAACACGGTACGGTCCTACAAATCTCGGGGCTAACTTTCCCTTAACTCCAAAACGTTTAACTCCTCGGAGAGGTGACACTCGCATATACGCTCTGTCTCCGATTTCATAGACTACCTCCTTGCATTTTGAATCTGCATAACTCTTCTGTCGGGACTGAGCTACCTTCAGTCTATCTCGAATCAACTTAACCTTCTCTTCAGATTCCTTAATCAAATCCGGTCCAAACAACTGGCGGTCTCCAACTTCATCCCACATCAACGGTGTTCGGCATCTTCTTCCATATAGCGCTTCGAAAGGTGTCATCTTCAAACTGGCCTGGTAGCTGTTGTTGTATGATAACTCCCCGTAGGGTAAATTGTCATCCCAACTAGATCCATAATCTAGCGCACAAGCTCTCAACATGTCCTCCAGAATCTGATTGACTCTCTCTGTCATGCGCCCATACATGCGTGGGTGAAAAGTTGTCTTGAACTCTAGCTTTGGTTCCCAAAGTGCAGTGCGGTGGTGCCAAAACTTTGAAGTAAACTATGTTCCTCTATCTGATACGATGGTCCTCGAAACTCCGTGCAGACATACGATCCTGGTCATATATATTTTGGCCAACTTTGCACTTGTATAAGTGGTTTTCACTAGGATAAAGTGGGCTACTTTGGTCAAGCGATCCACTACTACCCAGATAGAATCATATCTCGATTGGGTCCTGGGCAATCCGATGATAAAATCCATGCCAAGCTTATCCCACTTCCATTTGGGTATCGGCATAGGCTGCAGTAATCCTGCTGGCTTCTGATGTTCTGCCTTCACTCTCTGACATACATCACATATGGCTACATACTCGGCAATGTCCTTCTTCATACTAGTCCACCAGAAACGCTCCTTCAAATCCAAATACATCTTGGTGTTTCCGGGGTGTATCGAGTATGGCTAGTCATGAGCTTCCTTAAGTATCAGCTTCCTTATCTCTGCATTATTGGGCACATATACACGGTCCTGAAACCATAAAGTGTCGTGCTCATCCTCACGAAAACCCTTGGCTTTCCCTTCACTCATCTTCTCCTTTATCTCGGCAATCTCCTTATCATCCTTCTAAGCTTCTCAAATCTTTGCCAACAATGTAAACCGAACTTCCAATGCTGCAACAAAACCTCTAGGGACTATTTCCAAAGTAGCCCCCTGAGATCTTCTACCAACTCCTTTGGCATTCCTCCGCTTACGAGGGTATTGGCGTAACTCTTCTGGCTCAAAGCGTCTGCTACGACATTGGCCTTGCCTGGATGATAATGCAACTTCATATCATAATCTTTTATGAGCTCCAACCATCTCCTCTACCTGAGGATCAGCTCCTTCTGAGTAAAAATATACTTCAAACTCATGTGATCCGTGTACACATCGCAACGGTTTCCAATCAAAAAGTGTCTCCAAGTCTTGAGCGCATGGACCACATCTGCTAACTCCAAATCGTGCGTGGCATAATTCAACTCATGCGGTCGAAGTTGTCGTGAAGGAATTGATGTATGTGCCTCGGACTGTCTATCGCATTCTGTCGAAGACATTGAGTCCAATCAAAGGCCATGACTCGAATGATGAAGAAGTCGTTGGCATCATGAAGAATCTGCTATTCAATATCATGCATGGCATTCCTGTCAACTATCATGATTTCTTCATGAGGACTCTGGCAAATGTTGCACTCTCTCCGTTTGAGTTGAAGCCTTATGCTCCTTGGATTATGAGATTCCTCAGAACAAGGTCTTCACTCAACTACAAGGCTGATTTTCAGAATTGCCTCAGCTACTTGCCCCCGATTGAAGTCCTCAAGCAGACAAATTCCTCAGCTAATGAAAAGGGCAAGGCTCCTGCTATTATTGATGAAGGCATTCGTCCATTGGATGGTCAACTTCGTAAAGCTGCATCTTACTCCATCAATGATTACTCTACCACTCATGACTCTGCCGCACAAGCTTCAAAACCAAATCCTCAAGCCACAGCTCCAAGAGTGATGACTGACCTGAGCTTCTCCTTAGTCTTCACCAGAAGGTGGATCGAAACCACAAATGGGTTAAGCGTCAGTTTGGTTCTATTCTTCACAACATGACTGCTACACACAATGAAGTGAAGAAAAACCATTACTACCTCCATGAAGTCTTGATGCACTTTGGGCTGTTACATCACATCTGTATGGTGAAGAAGATCTGAAGCGAGATGGGTCTCGAGGAGGACTTTGGTAGTCTGCACCTCCAAATGAAGAAATTCAAGAAAGTCAAAGTACCCTCCTTGGTGGCCAGCTCATATTCTTCATCAGGCGACACGGACGAGCATGAAGACTTGGACGACACTGCGGCAGGCCCTACAACAACAAACGACCCCAACAACGCTGGCGCTCCTCCATCAACATGATAATCTTCAAGGGTGTTAGTCCTCATTTTCGATCCTTTTGGTCATTCGATGACAAAGGGGAAGAAATTTGAGAGTTAGTCTTCAAGTGGGTCTACATATATGGGCGTTTTTTTCTAAGTTACAACTCTCGTTCTTTTGAAGACTTTGCTGGATCGAGTTGTAAACTTAAACTCTATGGTGGTCTGATACTTTTGATGTGTTCTTCTGCATGCTTATTCCTCGTTAATGTTAATGCACGCATCTTTGAATTACATCAGTCACCATATTTCATCATGCATTTCAAATTCTTCATATTATATGTTAAATGCGTGTATGAATTATAAGATATAGGGGGAGATCTCCATGATACTACTCTTCAAGTGTGCATTTCTTCAAAAGCAAATTCCTCACTATGCACATCTTCAGGGGGAGTTCTTCTATATCTTGCAATCAAATTCCTTAATTTCAGTATTTACACTTCATATGTTTATCCCCGTTGAAAACTTAACCTATATTGTCATCAATCACCAAAAAGGGGGAGGTTGTAAGTGCATCTAGTGCCCCTTTGTGATTTTGGTGTATTGAATACTTATAGGTTAAGGGACTGATGTGTTTGTGAGTGTACATTGGGCTATAAGTCTATGAGGAGTTTGATATTCATAGAGAAAGTCAACCCCTAAAAATGAAGTTCTTCGACTGAAGACTTTGGATTTCTGAAGACTTTCTAAAGACTTTGAAAGTGAAGAAGATGGTGTTACCCTGAAGACTTGGTATTCATTTGAGGAACATGAAGCGTGAAGACTTTTGTTTTTGTAGTTTCATTTTCTCTTTCTTGAGTCATAGGAAACACCGTACTGTTAAAAGGGGTCGAGGAAATACTAAGGAAAAGTTTCCACGTGATGCTCAACTCAAAATCCTACACCTACCAACCCCTTCGAGTGAAGCCATTGGAAATCTCATGCAGTTCAGTCAATTTCTTGATGTGAGACGAAGTTCTTACGGTCTCTGAGGAATTTATTCGGCCGAGGAGTTAGGAATTCGCCAAAGGCAGATTGCCTACAAGTGAGGAACATGATAGCCACGAGGAATTTGATAGTCAAATTTCCGACCGTTCTTTGTGCATACGCTTGACTATCCCAAAATATCTACCCACCTAACGGTCATATCATTGAAGGGCATTTATGTCTTATCATGTCGGGCTGCTCCCCAGGCTATAAATAGCCGCCCCCTACAACCACTAGCTAGTTGGCTGCTCCGAGAAAAACTGACACTTGTCATTTGAGAACATCCCATCCTCCAAGGACTTTGAGCAAAAATCATCAAGTGAGGAAAACCCAAATCCAAACACCTACAAACCCAAAGTGATTGAGCATCACTGAAGAGAATTATCTTGCGTGGATCCGATGCTTGATACCTTTGAAGACTGTGCATCTTCCAGACGGTTAGGCGCCATGGTCTAGAGCATACAAGAGGAAATTGTGGATCGCCGAGTGACAGAGTTTGTGAAGGTTTGGAAGTCACCTGAAGACTTACCACGAGTGATTGTGTAACATCCCAAATTTTCAATTTGGAATGTTATACATAGATAGTTCATATATCATATTTCATTTGCATATTTGCTTGCGATCCTATAAATTATAAGCAACTCAAGGACCCACGGAGAGAGTTGGGGATTTCGTCGTTTTCATATTCGAATTTTATCAAATATTGAAACAAGGGTCATTTTTTTAATTATTTTTCTCTCTGAAAATATTTCATATCAAAATATATGAGAGGGGATAATATGACTTCCCCAAAATAATGAAATATTGGAGGAAAAAAATTAAAAACAAATAAACATTTTTATTTGGATTTTATTGCTATTTTATTTGAACTAGGAAAAATACGCATTTTTCAAAATTGCATTAGAGTCCTAAATAAATGTCCACCTTGTCCGGTAGATTTTTAGAGGACGGGAAAAATTTATTTCAGGATTTTTGGGGTCCGTTTAGTATTTATTATCTTTGTTTTTCTACGCGTCAGAATATTTTAAAAAAAGTGCAACCGCCTTACCGGGCCGTGTCCGACCTGGACACCAACCCGGTCGGCCTCTTTATAAGCCGAGGGCCCGAGACCCCGCAGCCCACCACCCGGCCGCGGCCTCCGAACCCTAGCCGCCCGGCCCGGCCAAGCCACTCGCCGCCAGCCGCCGCCGCCGCCACTCATGGCCGTCGCCCGAAGCCGCCGCCCCGCCCCGCAGGATCCCGCTGCCGAGGTAGCCGCCGCCGCCGGTTTTCGTGAGTTGACCGTCGTTTTTTTGTTAGTTTGGTTTTTTTAGAAACCCTAGATATGTTTTGTTTAAAAATAGATCGGTTCAGTTTTTCTCGGTTCGGTTAAATTGCGGACGTTCGTCCGTACGCTCGATTTTAACGAATGCCATTCACCCGCTAGTTACAGACATCGAACGTTCATTCATTAGCCTTTTCGTCAGTTTTTTTCCAGGGTTTTTCGCGATTATTTTCGATCGCGATTTTTCGTTTTAGTTTATCTTTTCGCTCGTTTATCGGAATCAGGCGATTCAAGCGCCTAGATCTTCGTCTCGAAGCCCTCTTTCTATTTAACCAACTTGAACAAGATTTTGGTACTGTAAAATTTGACTTTAGTCCAGATTAGTAAATGGATCGTGTTTCTTTCGTAGTTTGAGTTGCGTTGCTCCGTTTGATTTGATTCTTTTTGCAAATCGAATCTCTTCAGTTGCGTTTTCAGATTCGATCTTATTATTTGAGTTTAACCGTGCATCTTTGATTGCTTATGTATGCTACTATTTGTTTGCGATAGAATTCCCGGAGTGCGAAGCGTGCTACTACGAGTCTCTAGGTTTTGCAGATCGTCAGCAAGGCAAGTAACACATTGATCATACTCTTTTCATACCCAGTTTTTATGCATTAGTTCCAATCCTCAAACATTGCAAGATTAGGATGTGGTTAACTTGTGGGTATTGGGAAGTAGATGATGAGGTAGAACCTATTGCCCTGTTTGTTATCAAACCATGGGAGTTACTTCTACATTACACTATTATTGCTATGCTATGCTCGGAGACTTGGTTTGGGTGAGTGAATCCATGACAGATGTGAGATTGTTATTTAATGGTTCAACTTAAGGTGGCAACTTTAATACACATCTGGGTGGATTGCTTGTTTTGGGCACCTGGGAAATCCAGTGTTGTCCTAGGAGATCCCGGGGATATACTGTGTGATCCTCCTACGGTCCACCACCCAGGCTCAAAGGGATCGTGAGATATTTCATGCTAGAAACTTCCGTGTGCAGCCACAAGCCATTATGGGCTCTGGCATAGTTGAGTATGCTACATGACCTCTGGAAGAGGTGGACTAGCAGATGTAGGGGAAAGTAGGTGTACCGGTCCACCCAGAGTAAAGAGTTAATGTTTCTGAAAGACTGTGTCTCGGTCATCCGTTTCTCAAACACCATGTAGTGCGAGAAATCCAATGGAGGAGATCGAGTCTTGTGGGGAAAAGTGCGCAAACCTCTGCAGAGTGTACATCTAATCATGGTTAGCCGTGTCCCCGGTTATGGATATCTTGAGTATCTAGTACTTGGATTATCCTATTGTATCTCATCACTCTAAAATTAAACTGTTGGGTTGATGATTATTTTCCTTAGTTGGGATTGAGATGGGGGGTACCATTCTCAGTGTTGTTCAAACACCATGATAATTAAATAAAATTTATTCCTTTGTTGTAGGGAAAAATTGGCTTTTCGCAAAACATATTAACCATTACAGCCTCCAACAGCCATATATGCATGTAGTGATAGCAGTTATTTTGTTCATTGCTTTACTGTGTTACTTTACCAACATATTCCATGTGCTGACCCGTTTTCGGGCGGCAACGTATTATGTTGCAGACTTTTCAGACAATGAGTAAGGTTCGCTAGGCCATTGTCGTGCACTCAGCTATGCCGTTGGAGTTGATGGACTCACTTTATCTTCCAAGCCTTCCACCTTATCTTATTTAGATGGCCTTAAGCCATATTTATTGTAATAAGTTCTCTTTTGAGACATTCGATGTAATAAGTGTGTGATTGCACTCTGTTATAAATCCTTCGAGTACTATGTGTGTCAGCATTACCGGTCCAGGGATTACACTTATGCACAGAGATTTGACCATCTGAGGTCGGATCGCTACAAGATGCTATCAGAGCACAGGCTGACTATAGGACACGACCACTAAGACAAGCCATAGGTCACTCTTCTGACTTCTCTCCATTTTTCCACTCTTTAGGATGGCGGACTCAAGGAACAAGTTTGCACAAGCGGATGAAGACACACCCTTTGGACGACACTTGAAGGAGGTCACTAGGTACCTGAACATCGGAATACCAAGCTTGACCGGGACCTACACCGCCACTTTACCAGAAGAGGAGCATTGGAGTGTTCGAGTTCATATTCCAGGAAGGACATTCACGCCAGTCACTGAGCCCATAGAGTTTTCCTTCGATGCACCCACCTGGAGTCTAGGCAAGAGCATGGCAGCCCACATTGCTATGGGACGTATTGGAGAAGTCTACAAACAGGAGCTGAAGGACACTATCTACCAGATATGTGGGCACCGAGATGAGCAATAGGAGATGACCAGCACTAGGAAGGACAGGTCCATTGCAGCTTTCATCCAGGAGTTAAACCAGCACATTCGACGCCAGGAGAACCAGATGTGCGCAGGCATGATGGATCTAAAGAAGGCAATGACCAGGATCACGGAGCTAGAAGAGGAACTCAAGTCTACGCGCGACGAATATGAGGAGGAAATCACAATACTATTGGAGAAGAATGACGACCTGATAAACAAGATCGGAGTATTCATGGGAGATCCCACGCCAGGAGGAGAAGAAGACGAACCCAAGGAGATTCGTTCCAAAGACTACATCATCATCAACGACACCGACTCCGACCCCGACAGCAGTGATGATGATTATGAAGACGAAGCTGGACCAGATATCATGGAGTCTTCCACCAATCAAAATTTCTAGATGACCCCCATATGACTAGTAGTATTCCCCCATGTATATAGTAGTAGTCTGAGCACTGTAACGATAGTTAGACCATTTGTATGCCCTTGCTTTATTGATTGAGTGATATGATATGATTGTGTTTGTCTCATGTGCATATGGGTAGTGCTTTCTCACTAGACCCCATTCTATTCTAAATCCCTTCCCTCTAAACCCATCAGATGCCTCCGAGACGTGATACCGGGTTTGCCTTCCCACCGGAGCTCACTCAGTTGATCCAGCAGCAGAATACCTTGATGCAATTGTTAGTTCAGAACCAAGGCAACAACAATAACAACAACAACAACAACAACAACAACAACAACAACAACAACAACAACAACAACAACAACAACAACAACAACAACAACAACAACAACAACAACAACAACAACAACAACAACAACAACAACAACAACAACAACAACAACAACAACAACAACAACAACAACAACAACAACAAAAACCCACCGCCACCACCTCCAGTTGACAACTTAGCCCGTTTTCTGAGGTTGCAGCCGCCTGTGTTTTCCAGTAGCACCGAGCCAATAGTTGTAGATGATTGGCTACACCGTATTGGAAGGGAGTTGACCACCGCAGGTTGCACAGATGCTGAGAAGGTGCGCTTTACCCCACATCAATTGGATGGACCAGCAGCATCATGGTGGGAGAATTACACAATCACTTTCCCTATAGCCAATGTCACTTGGGATCAGTTTCAGCAAACATTCCACACAACACACGTCTCAACTGGAGCTATGAGCATGAAGAAGCGTGAGTTTCGCAACTTACGCCAGGGAAACTGTACTATAGCTCAGTACGTGGATGAGTTTAGCAAGTTATCTTGCTATGCCCCTGATGATGTGGCCACAGATGCCGCAAAGCAGGCGAAGTTTATGGAAGGGCTGAATGATGAGATGAGCATGCAGTTGATGGTGGCGACATTTAACAACTACCAGGAGTTGGTAGACAAAGCTCTCATGATTGAAGGGAAGCAGCAGCAGATTGATAGCTGCAAAAGGAAGTACGGACAAGGGAAGTACAATTCAGGAGCTCAGCAGAAGCCTCGCTTTACTCTGAACTCGGGAGGATTTACCCATAACCATGGAGGCCATGCTCACAATGGAGGAAGTTCTCATAACCACAATGGCCACAAGAATGGGAATGGGAATGGAGCAAGCAACAATCAGAACCGCTCTAACCCAGCCACACCCGCAAAGAAGGACCAGAGTCACATTACTTGTTTCAAGTGCGGGAAGACTGGACACTATGCCAATGATTGCCCTAAGTTGAAGAATGGCAATGGAAATGGAAGCTTTAGGAAGAAGCCTAACCCATTCAACCGAGGACAAGTGAACCATGTTAACGTGGAGGAGGTTGAAGAGCAGCCAGATGCCGTTACCGGTAAGTTTTTGGTTAAGTCGTTTACTGCACTCGTTCTTTTTGATACTGGTGCATCGCATTCATACATATCAAGGGGATTCGTGGATAAGTATAAGTTGCCCACTAAACTACTTAAGACACCTATGCTAGTAACCTCACCCGGAGCTGAGTATATGGCAAGAAGAGGAAGTTTTCAGATGCCATTAACCATAGGTAGTCATACTTTCCCCTCAGACCTTATAATTCTGGAGTCACAAGGGTTGGATGTGATACTGGGCATGGATTGGCTGTCGATGTATGGAGGGAACATCGATTGCGCCAGTAAGTCGATTTATCTCACCACCCCGGAGGGAAAAAGGATCAAGTATGTATCCAAGCATACGTCAAGGAGAACCCAAGTAAATTCCCTCTCAGGAGTTGTTCAGAAGGAAGTACCTGTTGTGAAGGATTACCCGGATGTGTTTCGGAGGAATTACTGTGCATGCCACGGATCGAGACATTGAGTTCTTAATAGAACTATTGCGTGCACCGGGTCTATATCGAAGAGACCATACCGGATGCCCGCAAACGATCTGGAGGAGATTAAGAAGCAGATTAAGGAGTTATTGGAGAAAGGTTACATCCGACGAAGTTCATCACCGTGGGGAGCCCCAGTGCTCTTGGTTGAGAAGAAAGATGGATCGTTGAGGATGGTTGTTGATTATCGGGCATTGAATGAAGTGACGATCAAGAACAAGTAACCACTGCCGATGATCAATGATTTATTTGACCAGCTGCAAGGAGCTAAAGTGTTTTCAAAGATCAACCTGCGATCGGGATACCACCAGTTGAAGATTCGGGAGAAGGATATACCTACGACAGCTTTCACCACAAGGTACGGGTTGTATGAGTATACGGTTATGTCATTTGGATTGACTAATGCCCCTGCCTATCTCATGAGTATGATGAACAAAGTGTTCATGGAGTTCTTGGATAAGTCTGTTGTGGTGTTCATAGATGATATCTTGGTATACGCGAAGAATGAAGAGGAGCACAAGGAGCATTTGCGTTTAGTTCTCGAGAAACTCAGGGAACGTCGGTTGTATGCCAAGTTTAGCAAGTGTGAGTTTTGGTTGAAGGAAGTTGGATTCCTTGGACATGTTATATCAGGAGAAGGTATAGCAGTAGACCCCACCAAGGTTTAGTCAGTCACTGAGTGGTTGGCACCCACTTCAGTTAGCGAGATCCACAGTTTTCTTGGACTCGCGGGATATTACCGGATATTCATTGAGAATTTTTCCAAGATTGCGAAGCCCATGACGGAGTTGTTGAAGAAAGACACCAAGTTCAAATGGATGGAAGAATGTGAGGCCAGTTTTCAGGAGTTGAAGAAACGTTTGACTACAGCCCTAGTGCTAATTCTGCCAGATATACGTAAGGACTTCCAGGTGTATTGCGATGGTTCACGCTTAGGACTTGGAGGTGTACTTATGCAAGACGGAAGAGTTGTCTCGTATGCCTCACAACAGCTTCGACCGCATGAGTTGAATTATGCCATTCATGATTTGGAGTTAGCAGCCGTGGTGCATGCACTCAAGACTTGGAGACACTTTCTGATTCGAAATCGTTGTGATGTGTACACGGATCACGAGAGTTTGAAGTACATTTTCACACAGAAGGAGCTGAACCTCAGGCAGAGGAGATGGTTAGAACTCATAAAGTATTATGACATGAAGCTGCATTATTATCCAGGAAAGGCCAATGTTGTAGCAGACGCCTTGAGCCGTAAGAGTTATGTTAACACCCTCGTAAGCGGAGGGATGCCAAAGGAGTTAGCCGAGGATCTCAGGGAACTTCGATTGGAGATTGTTCCTAGAGGTTTTGTGGCAGCTATGGAAGTTCAGTCTACATTGTTGGGAAAGATTCGGGAAGCTCAGAAGGATGATAAGGAGATTGCCGAGATAAAGGATAGAATGGGCGAAGGAAAAGCCAAAGGTTTTCGTGAGGATGAGCACGACACCTTATGGTTTGAGGACCGTGTTTATGTGCCCAATAATGCAGAGATCAGGAAGTTGATACTTCAGGAGGCTCATGACTCACCATACTCGATTCACTCCGGAAACACCAAGATGTATTTGGATTTGAAGGAGCATTTACGGTGAATTTGGTATGAAGAAGGATATTGCCGAGTATGTAGTCGTATGTGATGTATGTCGAGAGTGAAGGCGGGACATCGAAGCGGCGGGATTACTTGAGCCTATGCCGATACCCGAATGGAAGTGGGACAAGCTTGGCATGGATTTCATCACAGGATTGCCCAGGACCCGATCAGGATATGATTCTATCTGGGTAGTAGTTGATCGCTTGACTAAAGTGGCTCACTTTATCCCAGTGAAGACCACCTATACAAGTGCGAAGTTGGCCAAGATATATATGACCAGGATCGTATGTCTGCATGGATTTCCGAGGACCATCGTATCAGATAGAAGAATGCAGTTTACTTCAAAGTTTTGGCATCAGTTGCACCAGCCTTTGGGAACCAGGCTAGAGTTGATCTGACTTTTCATCCACAGACAGATGGACAGACTGAGAGAGTCAATCAGATTCTGGAGGACATGTTGAGAGCTTGTGCGCTAGACTACGGGTCTAGTTGGGATGATAATTTGCCCTACGCAGAGTTCTCGTACAACAATAGCTACCAGGACAGTTTGAAGATGGCACCGTTCGAGGCCCTGTATGGACGAAGGTGCAGAACACCGTTGATGTGGGATGAAGTTGGAGACCGACAGTTGTTTGGACCAGATTTGATCAAGGGAGTCCGAAGAGAAGGTTAAGTTGATTCGAGACAGACTGAAGGTAGCTCAGTCAAGGCAGAAGAGTTATCTGGACTTCGAACGCAAGGAGGTAGTCTATGAAATCGGAGATAGAGCGTATCTGCGAGTATCACCTCTTCGAGGAGTTAAGCGTTTTGGAGTTAAGGGAAAGTTAGCCCCGAGATTTGTAGGACCATACCGAGTTTTGGAGCGTATGGGAGAGGTTGCCTACAAGTTGGAGTTACCTGAACGACCGTCAGGAGTTCATGATGTGTTTCACGTTTCCTAGTTGAAGAAGTGTCATCTTTGAGATGGCCGATATACCGAGAGAGATCTGATTGCCCGAGCGGTTCAGTTGGACAGTGATTTGACATACGAGGAGAAACCCGTCAAGATTCTCAAGTTTGCCAGCCGAGTCACACGCAGTAAGGTTATCAAGTTTTGCAAAGTCCAATGGAGCCACCATACCGATGATGAAGCCACCTGGGAACGAGAGGATGATCTTCTCAAAGACCACCCACACCTATTTTCTAGCCGACCGAATCTCGAGGTGAGATTCAACAAGGGGTAGGTGCAGAACATCCCAAATTTTCAATTTGGAATGTTATACATAGATCATTCATGCATATCATATTTCACTTGCATATGTGCTTTGCGATCGTAGAAATTCTAAGCAACTCAAGGACCCACGGAGAGAGTTGGGGATTTCATCGTTTTCGTATTTGAATTTTATCAAATATTGAAACAAGGGTCATTTGTTTTAATTATTTTTCTCTCCGAAAATATTTCATATCAAAATATATGAGAGGGGATAATACGACTTCCCCAAAATAATGAAATATTGAAGGAAAATATTAAAAACAAATAAACATTTTTATTTGGATTTTATTGCTATTTTATTTGAACTAGGAAAAATATGCGTTTTTTAAAATTGCATTAGAGTCCTAAATAAATGTCCACCTTGTCCGGTAGATTTTTAGAGGACGGCGAAAATTTATTTCAGGATTTTTGGATTCCGTTTAGTATTTATTTTCTTTGTTTTTCTGCGCGTCGGAATATTTTAAAAAAATTGCAACCGCCTTACCGGGCCGTGTCCGACCTGGACACCAACCCACTTCGGCCTCTTTATAAGCCAGGGGCCCGAGACCCCGCAACCCACCAGCCGCCGTGCCGCGCCTCCCGGACCCTAATCGCCCGACTGCGCCGCCAGTCTGCCTTGCGCCGACGCTTGCCAGCGCCTTACTTCTCGTCGCCGCCGCCGAGCCGCTGCCCGCCCGCCGGATCCGTCACCGAGGTATCCGCCGCCGCCAGTTTTCGCGAGTTGACCGTCGTTTTTTTGGTTAGTTTGGTTTTTTTGAAACCCTAGATCTGTTTTCTTTAAAAATAGATCGGTTTGGTTTTTCTCGGTTCGGTTAAATTGCGGACGTTCGTACGTACGTTCAATTTTAACGAACGCCGTTCACCCGTTAGTTACAGACAGCGAACGTTCGTTCGTTAGCCTGTTCGTCAGTTTTTCTTTTTCCAGGGTTTTTCGCGATTATTTTCGATCGCGATTTCTGACCCGATTTTCGTTTTAGTTTATCTTTTCGCTCGTTTATCGGAATCAGGCGATTCAAGTGCCTAGATCTTCGTCTCGAAGCCCTCTTTCTGTTTAACCAACTTGAACAAGATTTTGGTACTGTAAAATTTGACTTTAGTCCAGATTAGTAAACGGATCTTTTTTCTTTCGTAGTTTGAGTTTCGTTGCTTCATTTGATTTGATTCTTTTTGCAAATCAAATCTCTTCAGTTGCGTTTTCAGATTCGATCTTCTTATTTGAGTTTACCCGTGCATCTTTGATTGATTGCTTATGTATGCTACTGTTTGTTTGCGATAGAATTCTGAGTTAAGCGTGCTACTCTGAGTCTCTAGGTTTTGCGAGATCGTCGACAAGGCAATTAAGACATTGATCATACTCTTTTCTTACACAGTTTTTATGCATTAGTTCCATTCCTCAAACATTGCATGATTAGGATGTGGTTAACTTGTGGGTATTGGGAAGTAGATGATGAGGTAGAACCTATTGCCCTGTTTATTATCAAACCATGGGAGTTACTTCTACATTACGCTATTATTGCTATGCTATGCTCGTAGACGTGGTTTGGGTGAGTGAGTCCATGACAGATGTGAGATTGTTATTCAATGGTTCAACTTAAGGTGGCAACTTTAATACACATCTGGGTGGATTGCTTGTTTTGGGCACCTGGGGAATCCATTGTTGTCCTAGGAGATCCCGGGGATATACCGTGTGATCCTCCTACGGTCTGCCACCCAGGCTCAAAGGTATCGTGAGATATTTCATGCTAGAAAATTCCGTGTGCAGCCACAAGCCATTATGGGCTCTGGCATAGTTGAGTATGTTGCATGACCTCTTGAAGAGGTGGACTAGCAGATGTAGGGGAAAGTAGGTGTACTGGTCCACCCGGAGTAAAGAGTTAATGTTTCTGAAAGACTGTGTCTCGGTCATCCATTTCTCAAACACCATGTAGTGCAAGAAATCCAACGGAGGAGATCGAGTCCTGTGGGGAAAAGTGCGCAAACCTCTAGAGAGAGTACAATCTAATCATGGTTAGCCGTGTCCCCGGTTATGGACATCTTGAGTATCTAGTACTTGGATTATCCTATTGTATCTCATCACTCTAAAATTAAACTGTTGGGTTGATGATTATTTTCCTTAATTGGGATTGAGATGGGGGGTACCATTCTCAGTGTTGCTCAAACACCATGATAGTTAAATAAAATTTATTCCTTTTTTGTAGGAAATAATTGGCTTTTCACAAAACATATTAACCATTACAGCCTCCATCAGCCATATATGCATGTAGTGATAGCAGTTATTTTGTTCATTGCTTTACTGTGTTACTTTGCCAGCATATTCCATGTGCTGACCCACTTTCGGGCTGCAACGTATTATGTTGCAGACTTTTCAGACGATGAGTAAGGTTCGCTAGGCCGTTGTCGTGCACTCGGCTAAGCCGTTGGAGTCGATGGACTCACTTTATCTTCCAAGCCTTCCGCTGTTATCTTATTTAGATGGCCTTAAGCCATATTTATTGTAATAAGTGTGTGATTGCACTCTGTTATAAATCCTTCGAGTACTGTGTGTGTCAGCATTACCGATCCAGGGATGACACTTATGCACAGAGATTTGACCGTCTGATGTCGGATCGCTAAAGATTGGGCGAGGTCTGTGTGACCTTAGCTCAAGGAGAATACGGTGGGGATTGTGTGTCCTCAGGTTTAAATACCTAGCTGCTCCAACCATACGTACAACTGTCACAACAGTTGGAATTGGTCTACCAAATCATTGTCTTCTCCAAGCCTACTGGTTCTAGTTCCTCAACTCTTTCATTTCCTCTTTATTGTGTTGTGTGCTTGTTCATATCTGTTTGAAGACTTTGACTGATGACATTCTCAATTTCCTCAGTTCAATTTCTTCAGTATGTTTGTCTTCATCCTGTTTTATCCTGTGCTTACGCTTTCTGTACTCTGTGCTTGCTTTCATTTCATCATGATGACCATGCTTCTGTTCTGTTATGTTAGCATCTGAGTACTTATTCTGCTGCAAGTAGTTCTTCGCTTAGGAATTTCCTCACCCTGAAATTCCTCAGTGAAGAATTCATAAAAATCGCCTATTCACCCCCCTCTAGTCGATATAACGCACTTTCAGAAACAAACACACAAATGAGAAGTTTATTTAGAAAATTAGAGATAGCGCATGCAAATTTGCTTAGAACGGCAAAAGAAACCGCCTATAGGTAGATATAGTGGACTCATGTGGCAAAACTGGTTTAAAGGATTTTGTATGCACAAGTAGAGATCATACTTGGTGCAAAATGAAGGCTAGCAAAAGATTGAGAAGCAACAACCAAGAAATGGATAATCTCATAAGCGAGGATTAAGCATAATTAACACTGAATAATGCACCACAAGTAGGATATAATTTCATTGCATGACTATTGACTTTCGTGCTTGCATAGGGAATCACAAACCTTAACACCAATATTCTTACCAAATATAATTACTCATCAACATAACTCACATATCACATCATCATATCTCAAAACTATTACTAAGAATCAAGTTTATTTTGTCCAATGATCTTGGTGAAAGTTTTTATTATATCCTTCTTGGATATCTATCACTTTGGGACTAATTTTCATGTGTTTCTTTTCATAAGCTCAAACAAATATAAGTGAAGACATGAGCAAAAAATTTCTTTTCTTTCTCTCAAAATAATTTAAGTGAAGCAAGAGAGAATTTCTTCAAAATTTTACTAACTCTCACATAAATCTAAGTGAATCAAGAGAGCATTTCTTAAAAAATAACAAGCACACCGTGCTAAAAAAGATATAAGTGAAGCACTAGAGCAAGTCAATAGCTCATAAAATTTTTAAGTGAAGCATAGAAAGCAATTCTAACAAATCATGACATAATTTTGGCTCTCCCAAATAGGTGTATCTAGCGAGGGATCAAGACTTAAAACACAAAATAAAACAAGCAAAGACTCATATCATACAAGACACTCCAAGCAAAACACATATTATGTGACGAATAAAAATATAGCTTTGAGTAAAATACCGACGGTCGTTAGAAGAAAGAGGGGATGCCACTCGGGGGGCATCCCCAAGCTTAGATGGTTGCTAATTTTTGGATAATAGCTTGGGATGCCGGGGCATCCCCAATCTTAGGGTCTTCTATCCACCGTAAGATAACTCAAAACTTGAAAACTTCAATCAACAAAACTCAACAAAACCTTCATGAGATCCGTTAGTATAAGAAAGCAAACCACTACTATAAGTACTGTGTCAAACCAATTCATATTTTTTTGCATTATATCTACTGTATTCCAACTTTTCTATGGCAAAAACTCATTAAAGAAAACCATAGAGCCGTCAAAATAAGCACATAACACAAAGAAAACAGAATCTGTCAAAACAGAACAGTCTGTAGCAATCTGACTTTTTCGAATACTTCTGTAACTCCAAATATTCTGAAAAACTAGGAAGACCTGGGAAATTTGTATATTAATCTTCAGAAAAAATACTTGGCATTTTATCACGTTCTGGTGATTTTTAACAATTATTTTCATGAGCATAAAAGTTTATGTTTTTCAGCAAGATCAAACAACTATCACCCAAGAAGATCCTATCGGTTCTACTTGGCACAAACACTAATTAAAACACAAAAAACACAATCACAACAGTAGCATAATTGTGCTAACACTCAAGAACATAAAGCAAAAAGCAAAAATAAAATTTATTCATTGGGTTGCCTCCCAACAAGTGCTATAGTTTTACGCCCTTAGCTAGGCATAAAGCAAGGATCTAAGTTTTGTCATCTTTGGTTCGAGACCCATAAGATGCCCTCATGATTGATTCATAAGGTGGATTAATTCTTGTTCTAGGAAAGTGTTCCATACCCTTCCTCAAAGGAAATTGGAACTTAATATTGCCTTCTTTCATATCAATCACGGCACCGATAGTGCGTAAAAACGGTCTACCAAGAATAATTGGACAAGACGGATTGCAACAAATATCAAGAACAATAAATTTATGGGCACATAATTCCTATTTGCAAGAATAATAACATGATTATTTCTTCCCATAGGCTTTTTAATAGTAGAGTCCGCCAAGTGCAAATTCAAAGAACATTCTTCAATACCGGTAAGACCAAGCACATCACATAAAGATTTCGGAATTGTAAAAACACTAGCACCCAAGTCACAGAAAGAAAAACACCCATAATTTTTAATCTTGACTTTGATAGTAGGTTCCCACTCATCATGCAATTTTCTAGTAATTGAAACTTCTAATTCCAATTTTTCTTCAAAAGCTTTCATCATAGCATCAACAATATGTTTAGTAAAAGCTTTATTTTGTTCATAAGCATGGGGTGAATTTATCATGGATTGCAACAAAGAAATACAATCAATGAAAGAGAAATTATCATAATTAAAGTCTTTGTAATCCAAAAGAGTGGGCACATCACTAGCTAAAGTTTTGACCTCTCCAAACCCACTTTCATCAATTTTCTCAACAATATTTTCACCCTCCGAAATATTGGGACGCCTTCTATCTAAAGTTGAATCTTCTCCAGTCCCTTTTTCATAAATCTTAACTTTAGTAAACAAGGAATCAATATAAGAAACACCAATCATTTTAAGATCTTCATCACTTTTGCGAAAGAAATCACTAGAAAACGTTTTTCTAAAAATTCTCTTTTAGCTCTAAGCATAGCGGTTCTTTTCTTACTTTCATCCATAGAAACATAAAGAGCTTTAATTGATTCATCTACTTTAGGCAAAAAAATTCATATTGAGATTTTCCACATCATGAGCAATTCTATCAACACTTCTTGACAAATCATCAATCTTAGTCAACTTTTCTTCTATGGAAGTGTTGAAAACCTTTTGTGTGTTGATAAATTCTTTAATATTATTCTCAAGATCACAGGTGTTCCTATTATTATTGTAAGATTAATTTCCATAGGAATTGTCATAATTATTAGAGGAATTACTAGGAAAAGGCCTAGGATTAAAATTACCTCTACAAGCATTGTTGTTAAAATTATTTCGAGAGATAAAATTCACATCTATGGCATCACTATTTTGCTCAATCAAAGTAGACAAAGGCATATCATTAAAATCAATAGGAGCACTTTTACTACCAACCAATTTCATAAGAGCATCAACTTTTTCACTCAAAGAAGAAATTTCTTCAACCGAATTAACTTTTTTACTAGTAGGAGCCCTTTCGGTATCCCATTGTGAATAACTTGCCATGATATTATCAAGAAATTTGGTGGCTTCACCCAAAGTAATTTCCATAAAAGTACCATTTGCGGCGGAATCTAAAAGTTAGGAGAAACAAAATTCAATCCCATATAAATATTTTGTATGATCATCCAAAGATTTAACCCATGAGTTGGGCAAATCCTTAGCATCATTTTCATCCTTTCCCGAGATTGTGCAACCTTCTCATGTTCAAATTGCTTGAAATTCATGATCTGGTTTATAAGGGTAATAATTTTTGCGGGCGGAAAATACTTAGTGATAAAAGCATCTTTGCACTTATTCCAAGAATCGATACTATTGCGAGGCAAAGAAGAGAACCAAATTTTTGCAGAATCACGCAAAGAAAACGAAAATAATTTCATCTTCACCACATCATTGTCCACATCTTTTTTCTTTTGCATATCGCATAATTCCACGAAGGTATTAAGATGGGACGCGGCATCCTCATTAGGAGTACCTAAAAATTGGTCTTTGATGACAAGATTCAGCAAAGCAGTATCAATATCACAAGACTCCGCACTAGTGGCGGGAGGAGCAATCAGAGTTCCAATAAAATCATTGTTGTTTGTATTTGAGAAATCACATAACTTGGTGTTCTCTTGAGTCATGATGACCACACAACAAGATTGTACTCAAAAACAGATCCGGCAAGAAAACGGCGAACGGAAAAGAGGGGCGAATAAAACGGCAAATTTTTGTGAAGTGGGGGAGAGGAAAACGAGAGGCAAATGGCAAATAATGTAAATTGCGAGGAGATGAGATTTGTCATTAGGAACCTGGTATATGTTGAAGATCCTCCCGACAGCGGCGCCAGAAATTCCTTTTGATGTCGCTTGAAGCTACGTCGGTATTTCCCCAAAGAGGAAGGGATGATGCAAGACAACAATGTAGGTATTTCCCTCAGATATGAAAACAAGGTTATCGAACCAGTAGGAGAACCAAGCAACACAACGTAAACAACCCCTACACACAGATAACTCTGCGGCGGCTGGATGAATATTTCGTCGACTCCCCTAGGGTTTCTGGAATATTGCGGCATTTATAGAGCAAAGAGGCGGTCCGGGGGCACCCGAGGTGGGCACAACCCACCAGGGCGCGCCTGGGCCTCCTGGCGCGCCCTAGTGGGTTGTGCCCTCCTCGAGGCACCCCCCAGGCGTAGCCAGGGCCCATTATGTTCCTTTTGATCCAAACAAAATCTTCGTGGAGTTCCATTGTGTTTGGACTCCGTCTGATATTGATTTCCTGCAATGTAAAAAAACATGCAGAAAACAGCAACTGGCACTTGACACTATGTCGGTTAGTACCAAAAAAATGATATAAAATGATTATAAAACATCCAAGATTGATAATATAACAGCATGGAACAATCAAAAATTATAGATACGTTGGAGACGTATCACCATCCGTGTGAGATGCGGTACAAAGTATCCTGGAGCACCGTCATTGTATAGTATGCCTATGGCTTACGCGAGAAGGTGCGTCGGCTACAGTCCACAACCGGTGTGCGAAGCACACTAGCTCGCTCCCCAAATATCATTTCACTGTTCAATCGTCGCCAGTGAAAGATGGGGACGTGGACCTGCTACCTCTTGAGCTTGCGTTGGTTTTTCCCTTGAAGAGGAAAGGGTGATGCAGCAAAGTAGAATAAGTATTTCCCTCAGTTTTGAGAACCAAGGTATCAATCTAGTAGGAGACAACGCGCAAGCCACCGAATACCTGCACAAACAAACACCAACTTGCACCCAACACGATAAAGGGGTTATCAATCCCTTCACGATTATTTGCAACGTGAGATCTGATAGAGATGGATAAACGGTAAAGTAATAATGTTTTTGGTATTTTTGGTTTATGGAACGGAAAGTAAAAGATCGCCAAGAAAGTAAATAGGAAATTAAAAGTGTACATCGGAAACTTATATGATGGAAAGTAGACTCGGGGGCCATAGGTTTCACCAGAGGCTTCTCTCAAGATAGAAATTATTACGGGGGGGGGGGGGGGTGAACAAATTACTGCCGAGCAATTGATAGAAAAGCGCAAAGTTATGATGATATCTAAGGCAATGATCATGAACATAGGCATCACGTCCGTGTCAAGTAGACCAAAACGATTCTGCATCTACTACTATTACTCCACACATCGACCGCTATCCAGCATGCATCTAGAGTATTAAGTTCATAAAGAACGGAGTAACGCCTTAAGCAAGATGACATGATGTAGAGGAATTAACTCAAGCAATATGATGAAAACCCCATCTTTTTATCCTCGATGGCAACAATACAATACGTGCCGGTTCCCCTTCTGCCACTAGGATCGAGCACCACAAGATTGAACCCAAAGCTAAGCACTTCTCCCATTGCAAGAAAAACCAATCTAGTTGGCCAAACCAAATTGATAGTTCGAAGAGACTTGCAAAGATATCAAATCATGCATATAAGAATTCAGAGAAGATTGAAATAATATTCATAGATAAGCTGATCACAAATCCACAATTCATCGGATCTCGACAAACACACCGCAAAAGAGTACTACATCGAATAGATCTCCAAGAACATCAAGGAGAACTTTGTATTGAGAATCAAAGAGAGAGAAGAAGCCATCTAGCTACTAGTTATGGACCCATAGGTCTGTGGTAAACTACTCACGCTTCATCGGAGAGGCAATGGTGTTGATGTAGAAGCCCTCCGTGATCGAATCCCCCTCCAGCAAGATACTGGAAAAGGCCCGAAGATGGGATCTCACGGGGTACAGAAGGTTGTGGCGATGGAAAAGTGGTTTCGTGGCACCCCTGGAAGTTTTGGGGGTATATGAGAATATATAGGAGGAACATCTAGGTCAGGGGGTCACCGAGGGGCCCACAAGGTCGGGGGCGCGCCCTACCCCCCTAGGCCCCCTCCACCCTTGTGGCCGCCTCGTGGCTCTTCTGACCTGCACTCCAAGTCACCTGGGTGTGTCTTCTGGTCCAAGAAAAATCATCGCGAATGTTTTATTCCGTTTGGACTCCGTTTGGTATTCCTTTTCTGCGAAACTCTAAAAAAAGGAAAAAACAAGAACTGGCACTGGGCTCTAGGTTAATAGGTTAGTCCCAAAAATCATATAAAATAGCATATTAATGCATATAAAACATTGAAAATAGATAATATAATAGCATGGAACCATCAAAAATTATAGATACGTTGGAGACATACCAAGCATCCCCAAGCTTAATTCCTGCTCGTCCTCGAGTAGGTAAATGATAAAAACAGAATTTTTGATGTGGAATGCTACCTAACATATTTATCCATGTAATTCTCTTTATTGTGGCATGAATGTTCAAATCCATAAGATTCAAAACCAAAGTTTAATATTGACATAAAAACAATAATACTTCAAGCATACTAACAAAATAATTATGTCTTCTCAAAATAACATGGCCAAAGAAAGCTTATCCCTACAAAATCTTATAGTCTGGCTATGCTCCATCTTCATCACACAAAACATTTAAATCATGCACAACCCCGATGACAATCCAAGCAATTGTTTCATACTTTTGATGTTCTCAAACCTTTTCAACTTTCACGCAATACATGAGTGTGAGCCATGGACATAGCACTATAGGTGGAATAGACGGTGGTTGTGGAGAAGACAAAAAGGAGATAGTCTCACATCAACTAGGCGTATCAACAGGCTGTGGAGATGCCCATCAATAGATATAAATGCGAGTGAGTAGGGATTGCCATGCAACGGATGCACTAGAGCTATAAGTTTATGAAAGCTCAAAAAGAAAACTAAGTGGGTGTGCATCCAACTTGCTTGCTCATGAAGACCTAGGGCGTTTTGAGGAAGCCCATCGTTGGAATATACAAGCCAAATTCTATAATGAAAAATTCTCACAAGCATATGAAAGTGATATCATAAGAGACTCTCTATCATGAAGATCATGGTGCTACTTTGAAGCACAAGTGTGGCAAAAAGGATAGTAACATTGTCCCTTCTCTCTTTTTGTCTCATTTTTTTCTTTTTTGGGCCTTCTCTTTTTTATTTGACCTTTATCTTTTTTTATTTCCTCACATGGGACAATGCTCTAATAATGAAGATCATCACACTTCTATTTACTTACAACTCAAAAATTACAACTCGATACTAGAACAAATATATGACTCTATGTGAATGCCTCCGACAGTGTACCGGGATGTGCAATGAATCAAGAGCGACATGTATAGAAAATGATGAAAGGTGGCTTTGCCACAAATACGATGTCAACTACATGATCATGCAAAGCAATATGACAATGATGGAGCGTGTCATAATAAACGGAACGCTATAAAGTTGCATGGCAATATATTTCGGAATGGCTATGGAAATGCCATAATAGGTAGGTATGGTGGCTTTTTTGAGGAAGAATATGTGGTGGTTTTATGGTACCGGTGAAAGTTGCGCGGTACTAGAGAGGTTAGCAATGGCGGAAAGGTGAGAGTGTGTAATCCATGGACTCAACATTAGTCATAAAGAACTCACAAACTTATTGCAAAAATCTATTAGTCATCAAAAAAAAGTACTACGCGCATGCTCCTAGGGGGATAGATTGGTAGGAAAAGACCATCGCTCGTCCCCGACCGCCACTCATAAGGAAGATAATCAAAAAACATCTCATGCTCCAACTTCGTTACATAACGGTTCGCCATACGAGCATGCTACGGGACTCACAAACCTTAACGAAAGTATTTCTCAAATTCAAAACTACTTACTAGCATGACTCTAATATCACCATCTTCATATCTCAAAACAATCATAAGGAATCAAACTTCTCGTAGTATTCAATGCTCTTTATATGAAAGTTTTTATTATATCCCTCTTGGATGCCTATCATATTAGGACTAATTTATGACCAAAGCAAATTACCATGTTGTTCTAAAGAATCTCAAAATAATATAAGTGAAGTACGAGAGTTCATCAATTTCTATAAAATAAAACCACCGCCGTGCTCTTAAAAAGATATAAGTGAAGCACTAGAGCAAAATTGCCTAGCTCAAAAGATATAAGTGAAGCACATAGAGCATTCTAATAAATCACGATTCATGCGTGTCTCTCCCAAAAGGTGTGTACAACAAGGATGATTGTGGCAAACTAAAAAGCAAAGACTCAAATCATACAAGACGCTCCAAGCAAAACACATATCATGTGGTGAATAAAAATATAGCCTCAAGTAAAGTTACCGATAGGCGAAGACGAAAGAGGGGGTGCCTTCTCGGGGCATCCCCAAGCTTAGGCTCTTTGGCCTCCTTGAATATTACCTTGGGGTGCCTTGGGCATCCCCAAATTTAGGCTCTTGCCACTCCTTATTCCATAGTCCATCAAATCCTTACCCAAAACTTGAAAACTTCACAACATAAAACTCAACAGAAAATCTCGTAAGCTCCGTTAGTATAAGAAAATAAATCACCACTTTTGGTACTGTTGTGAACTCATTATTTATTTATATTTGTGTAATATCTACTGTATTCCAACTTTTCCATGGTTCATAGCCCCCGATACTAGCCATAGATGCATCAAAATAAGCAAACAACACGCGAAAAACATAATATGTCAAAAAGAGAACAGCCCGTAGTAATCTGGATAGTTCGCATACTTCTGTAACTCCAAAATTCCTGAAAAATTAGGACGTCCTAGGCAATTTGTATATCAACCTACTGTAAAAAGTTCAGAATTTTCGTCGCTTATGTGATTTTTCAAAATTCTGGGACTGAGAGCATAAGTTTCTGTTTTTTCAGCAAGATCAAATCAACTATTACCGTAAGTTATCCCAAAGGTCATAGTTGGCACAAACACTAAATAAAACACAAAACCACATCTAACAAGAGGCTAGATGAAATATTTATCGCAAAACAGAACCTAAAAAGCAAAAATAAAAATAAAATTGGGTTGCCTCCCAACAAGCTCTATTGTTTAACGCCCTTAGCTAGGCATAAAACATGAATGGATCTAAGTGTTATCATCTTTATCATGCAATCCATAAGTGGCTCTCATAATAGATTCATAAAGAAATATATTTTTCTTTCTTGGAAAGTGCTCCATGCCTTTCCTTAACGGAAATTGATATCTAATGTTTCCTTCTTTCATATCAATAATTGCACCAATCGTTCTAAGGAAAGGTCTACCAAGAGTAATAGGACATGCATGATTACAATCTATATCAAGAACAATGAAATCTAAGGCCACATAATTCCTATTAGCAACAATAATAACATCATTAATTTTTCCCATAGGTTTCTTAATAGTGGAATCCGCAAGATGCAAATTTAAGGAACAATCATCAAATTCACGAAAACCTAACACATCACATAAAGTTTTCGGAATCATGGAAACACTAGCACCCAAATCACACAAAGCATAGCACTCATAATCTTTTATTTTAATCTTAATAGTGGGTTCCCACTCATCATAAAGTTTTCTAGGGATAGAAACTTCCAATTCAAGCTTTTCTTCAAAAGATTGCATCATAGCATCAACGATATGTTTAGTAAACACTTTGTTTTGATTATAAGCATCAGGAGAATTCAACATGGATTGCAACAAGGAAGTAAAATCTATTAAAGAACAATTATCACAATTAAATTCCTTGAAATCCAAAAGAGTGGGTTCATTGCTACTTAAAGTTTTGACCTCTCCAATCCCAATTTTATCAATTTTTGCATCAAGATCTAAAAACTCCGAATCATTGGGACGCCTTCTAACTAAAGTTGACTCATATCCATTCCAATCTTTATCAAGATTAACATTGGAAAACAAAGATTCAATAGGAGTCACATCAATCACTTTAAGATCTTCATCATTATTTTCCCAGAAACCAGAAGAACATGCTTTTATAAACAAATATTTTTTAGCACGCATCTTAGCGGTTCTTTCTTTGCACTCATCAATGGAAATTCTCATGGCTTTGAGAGACTCATTGATATCATGCTTAGATGGAAGAGATCTAAGTTTCAAAGAATCAACATCAAGAGAAATTCTATCCACGTTCCTAGCCAAATCATCGATCTTAAGAAATTTTTCTTCAATCAAAGCATTGAGATTCTTTTGCGAACTTATAAATTCTTTAACACTATTCTCAAAATCAGAGGGAATCTTATTATAATTTCCATAAGAATTGTTGTAGGAATTACCATAATTATTACAGGAATTACTAGGAAACGGCGTAGGAAAATTACCTCTATACGCGTTATTACCAAAATTGTTCATACCAACAAAATTCACATCCAAAGATTCATTATTGTTTCAATCAAAGTAGACAAAGGCATATCATTAGGATCAATAGGAGCACTCTTAATAGCAAACAATTTCATAAGCTCATCCATCTTTCCACTCAAAACATTCATCTCTTCAATTGCATGCACTTTTATACTAATGGAAGATCTTTTGGTATGCCATTGAGAATAATTAACCATAATATTATCTAGGAGTTTAGTAGCTTCTCCTAAGGTAATTTCCATAAAAGTGCCTCCCGCGGCCGAATCTAAAAGAGTTCTAGAAGCAAAATTCAATACGGCATAGTTTTTTTGTATAATCATCCAAAAATTCAAACCATGATTGGGGCAATTTCCAATCATAAATTTCATCCTCTCCCAAGATTGTGAAATATGTTCATGATAAAGTTGCTTAAAATTCATAATATCGTTCCTAAGGAAGATGATCTTAGTGGGAGGAAAATACTTGGAAATAAAAACATCTTTACACTTGTTCCATGAATCAATACTATTTTTAAGCAAAGATGAAAACCAAGTTTTAGCACGATCTCGAAGTGAGAACGGGAATAGCTTCAATTTAACAATATCATTATCTGCGTCTTTTTCTTTTGCATATCACACAAATCAACGAAATTATTAAGCTGGGATGCGGCATCTTCATTGGGAAGGCCGGAAAATTGATCTTTCATAACAAGATTCAGCAAAGCGGTATTAATTTCACAAGATTCCACATTAGCATTAGGAGCAATCGGAGTACTAATAAAATCATGTATTAATTTCACAAGATTCCACATTAGCATTAGGAGCAATCGGAGTACTAATAAAATCATTGTTGTTGATACTGGAAAAGTCACACAATTTGGTATTATCTTGAACCATCGTGACAAAGCAAGCAATCCAACACACCAGCACACAAAAAGCAAGCGAAAGAGATGAACGGAAGAGGGGCGAAGAACATGCGAATCTTTTCAAAAATTGTTTTAGAAGTGGGGGAGAGGAAAACGAGAGGTGAATGGCGAATAATGTAATGCGAGGGATAAGAGTTTATGATGGGTACTTGATATGTCTTGGCCTGGCGTAGATCTCCCCGGCAGCGACGCCAGAAATTGGCAAGTTGACGGGAGATCAAATCTTGACTTGACTTGGGATAAATCTTCCCGGCAACGGCGCCAGAACTTCTTCCTACTACCTCTTGAGCTCGCGTTGGTTTTTCCCTTGAAGAGGAAAGGGTGATGCAACAAAGTAGAGTAAGTATTTTCCTAAGTTTTGAGGACCAATGTATCAATCCAGTAGGAGACAACGCGCAAGCCACCGAATACCTGCACAAAAAAGCACCAACTTGCACCCAACGCGATAAAGGGGTTGTCAATCCCTTCACGGTTATTTGCAACGTGAGATCTGATAGAGATGAATAAACGGTAAAGTAATGTTTTTGTTATTTTTGGTTTATGGAACGGAAAGTAAAAGATTGCAAAGAAAGTAAATAGGAAACTAAAAGTGTAGATCGGAAACTTACGATGGAAAATAGACCCGGGGGCCATAGGTTTCACTAGAGGCTTCTCTCAAGATAGAAATTATTACGGTGGGTGAACAAATTACTGCCGAGCAATTGATAGAAAAGCGCAAAGTTATGACGATATCTAAGGCAATGATCATGAACATAGGCATCACGTCTGTGTCAAGTAGACCGAAACGATTCTGCATCTACTACTATTACTCCACACATCAACCGCTATCCAGCATGCATCTAGAGTATTAACTTCATAAAGAACGGAGTAACGCCTTAAGCAAGATGGCATGATGTAGAGGAATTAACTCAAGCAATATGATGAGAACCCCATCTTTTTATCCTGGATGGCAACAATACAATACGTGTCGGTTCCCCTTCTGTCACTAGGATCTCGACAAACACCGCAAAAGAGTACTACATCGAATAGATCTCCAAGAACATCGAGGAGAACTTTGTATTGAGAATTAAAGAGAGAGAAGAAGCCATCTAGCTACTAGCTCCGGACCTGTAGGTCTATGGTAAACTACACACGCTTCATCGGAGAGGCAATGGTGTTGATGTAGAAGCCCTCCGAATCCCCCTTCGACATGATGCCGGAAAAGGCCCCAAGATGGGATCTCACGGGTACAAAAAGGTTGCGGCGGTGGAAAAGTGGTTTTGTGGCTCCCCTAGAAGTTTTTGGGGTATATGAGAATATATAGGAGGAAGATCTAGGTCAGGGGGTCACCGAGGGGCCCACAAGGTCGGGGGCGCGCCCTACCCCTGGGTGCGCCCTCCACACTTTTGGCCACCTCGTGGCTCTTCTGACTTGCACTCCAAGTGTCATGGGTCTCTTTTCGTCCAAGAAAAATCATCGCGAAAGTTTTTATTCCGTTTGCACTCTATTTGGTATTCCTTTTCTGTGAAACTCTAAAACAAGGAAAAAACAGGAACTGGCACTGGTCTCTAGGTTAATAGGTTAGTCCCAAAAATCATATAAAAAAGCATATTGATGCATATAAAACATCCATAACATATAATGTAATAGCATGGAACAATAAAAAATTATAGATACGATGGAGACGTATCAGGACCCGCGTCGTGAGGGCAACTTCGGCGGCCCACTCTGGCGAGAGCGCGGCCGCAACCGCCATGCGCGTGCTAACAAGGTGCATGAGCGTGACCGCAATCTGCGACCGGGCGGCCAAGGCAGCCCAAACGGCCTTGTTTTGTTTAATTAAGAGCACCGGTCTTTAATTTGTTAGAGTAATGTTTAGGTCAGCTAGCTTTGTTTAATCGCTGAACTTGCTTGATTAAGAAGTGTGGGTGTGCTGTAGTCTCCTTTGTGTACCCAAATTATGCAATGACATGGATTACCACTGTAACCAGGGAAATTTGAACCAAAATTTTTGACGTTCAAACTCATCAAACACGGGTTAAGCTATCTGAATCGTTTGTGATGTTCACATATCGTACACAGTTCTGAAGAAGGGACCGTGTCTGATGACACTTTGCGTGCCAGTTTTTTCGCTGAAGCGATTCAAAGTTTTCGGCTTCCACGGAAATATCTACCTCCCTGCCCCCTCCCCCTTACCAAAAGCCACATTTCCCTTGTTTCCGCCTTCCTTTCCAAGTTGAAACCTTCACTCCTTTCTTGCAGCGCCGCCTCCTTGCTGGCGACCCTCCTTCACGCTGCTCGGCCTCGTCTATCCAGGCAGGTAATCCACACCCGGCCCCTGGCCTCCTCCTCCTTGCACATCCCACATGCCCCGACCGCCGGCGCGACACGTTCCACCCAAATCACCGACCCCTCCACCAAATAAGCGCCACCCTAAGCCATGATGCACGCAGTATAGCCAGGAGCTCAAGCTGCATTTGGCAGCGGAGAAGCAAATCGCAGCCGCATGCACGGATGAGGTCGCGATGGCTGCCATTCGTGTTGAACCCTAGATCTTGGAGAAGCACCTTCCCATTTGCTAGCTACATCGGTTAAGCATGCTCGGTTTACCCGTTGCGTGTGCTGATCCTGCCTTTCCTTAACAAATTCGAGTGAATTGTGCTATCTAATTTTACCATGCAATCTATTGCTCTAGTGTATATGTTCTATATGTCCTGTAGTGTGGTGCTCACTTATTAACTGTTTGGTTAATTAGTTGTCGTCTTCAGTTAACTTTGGTTCAATTCTGCAAATGTGTTGTTCAATTCTTCATGCTGCAATTTTGTATTGTCTTCCATGTGAGAAATAAATCAAAATTATCTTTACAAAATACATGAGAAACGAATACAATTGCTATATTTCCAAGTTGTCAAGCATGCTTGGTTTGGTTATACATTATGCAATGTGGTGCTCAGTTAACGTTTGGTTCATTTTGTTGTGACGTTTAGTTAACAGCTTGGTTCAATTCTGCAATGTGATGTTCAATAGTTGTGGGTGCATTCTGCTATTGTATATCATGTGAGAAGTAAGCGAATTTGGTTGTACTAAATACATGAGAAACAAATACAATTGCTATATTTCCAAGTTGTTAAGCATGCTTGGTTTGGTTAACTGTCTGATCTTCTATTAGAAGTATGTTATATTGTGCAATGTGATGCTTAGTTAACGTTTGGTTCATTTGTTGTGGTGTTTAGTTAAGTGTTTGGTTCAATTCTGCAATGCGATGTTCAATTGTTGTGGGTGCATTTTGTTGTTGTATACCATGTGAGGAATAAATTGAATTTGGTTGTACGAAATACATGAGAAACAAATACAATTGCTATATTTCCAAGTTGTTAAGCATACTTGGTTTGGTTAACTGTATGATCTTCTATTAGATGTATGTTATATTGTGCAATGTGGTGCTCAGTTAATGTTTGGTTCATTTGTTGTGGTGTTTAGTTAACTGTTTGGTTCAATTCTGCAATGCGATGTCCAGTTATCGTGGGTAAAATTTAATTGCCATATTATTAATAATAGGGCAAACTGTTATTGAGAAAACACCGTGGGCGACGACCTCAGGCAACGCACACAGTTTCTAGAAATAAACCGTGTAGGATCAATGAACAATCACACACAACATTCTCTTGAAAACTGTTTGCGTTAGGCCACGTTGCGCAAACGTTTACCACATAAAAATTATGTGTGATGGACAATCTTTGTCACATAGTTTTTTTACGCACCCTGTGTGATGCATTCAATAACGTAAACGATAAAATTGTCAATATCTTGTGCAATGCCAACACTAGCACAAACGATTTAACGGAGAAAATTGTATGTGATGTACCTGCGAACGGAAACATTTTCCTTGGGGCAACCGTGTGGGATGTATATACGAACGAAAACGTTTAACGGGGACTGACTGTGTGGGATGTAGTTACGATCGGAAACGATTTCGCCTGTATAATTGTATTTTTTAGCACTACTGTGCGTATAACCGTATTTGATCGCTCGCCGGTCGCACACGACCTCGTTTTACCGAGCGTGTGTGCCAGGAGGGCATATCCCGACGGTTTCTAGGTCCTGTGGGAAAGATCCCCCTATTGCCCACACTCACTTGGCGACAGTTTCAAATGCCGCCACGGAAAGTGGTTAAAAACCGTTTGTATATCACATCGCTGTACCAGTGATGAGATGAGAGGAACTCTCTCTGAAGGCGAGCTCCATATTGGGCCGTCCCATCGCGCCGCGGACCATAGGCCACACACAATATTCCTATTTTAGTTCTTTTTTTTTATGTTTTTTGTTTTAATTTAGTTTCTTTTTATTTCCAAATATTCTATATTATAAAAATAGTTTACATAAAACATTTCAATAAATGTTAATCAAGAATTTAAAATAATTAAATGTGTATAGAAAAGAATGTTTATCGTGTATACAAAAAATATATAACGTGAAATGTATTTAAAATTGTAAATCCAAGCATTTGAACAAGTGTTCAAAAAATGTTAAACTTGTATTAAAAAAATGTTAAATATGTACATAAAAAATGTGGACCAATTATTTAAAAAGCGTTAAACTTGTATTTTAAATTATTAATTGTGTATAGAAAAAATGCTGACCATGTATTCGAGAAATGTTAAACTTGTCTTTTGAAAAATGTTAAACTTGTATTAAAAATGATGAATATGTATAGAAAAATTGTTGATCATGTATTCAATTTTTTTGAACTTATATTTAATAAACGTAAAATGTTGATAGAAAAAATTGACCATGTATTGAAAAATGTTAATTAACCATTTGAAAAAATGTTAACGTGTATAGAAAAACTGTTGACCATGTAGTCAAAATTGTTGATCATGTATTTGAAAAATGTTAAACATGTATTACATATTTACCAAAAATATGAATACTAAAACAGTGAAAACCGAGAGAGAGAAAACTCGATGAAAAAGTAGTAAGAAAGAATGCCAATGAAAACCAAGCAACACAAAGAAAAGAAAAGAAAAAATAAATAAATAACCCAGTAAAAACAATGTAAACAACAAAAAGAAAATTGATGTTATAAAACAAAAAATAGAAAAATCGGTGGAGAAAATTGGCTCTTTTTCCTCAAGTATGTCGCACCCTACAATTTCACCACGAACATGACACGGACTCGGTTGCTAGCATTGCTAGAAACTATCCAGGAGACCTGTGTTTGATTCTCGGTTTCGCTCCCTTTTTCTTCATTATTTCTTTTATTAAGTCTGTTCTAATGGGCGGCCGAATTACTACGCGAGATCCTTCCAACTCGCTTGATTTTTGTTTTTCGAGATGACCCAACTCGCTTGATGCGAGATATAATCGCCGCGAAATGACCGCATTTCACGGGCTGGCCCGATAAGCCATGAGAAGTACCCAGGCCCATCATTTTGTCAGCCCATTAACTATTAGTCCTACAAAACCCTAACCCCCCATCCCTCATTACGCCCCCTACCGCCTCAGAAGTTACGCAACTGCTCTGCTGCCCAAAACCTAACCATGGCGCGAGTCCGCAGCAACGGGCGGCGTGGCGGCGGCAGTGGCGGTGGAGGCGGCCGCGGCGGCAAGGGGAAAGGAAAGGGAAAAGGCCCGGGCAAATGGAAGATGCCTTTGTCGGTGGCGCGGAAGCAGCAGGCGGTGCTGGCGAACGTGGACCAGGTCACCGGCGAGAGGATCCCAAAGAGCTTCGTCTTCTCGCGCGGCAAGCTCCCCTCCACGCTTCGTCACCTCCAGCAGGACCTCCGCAAGCTCATGCTCCCCTACACTGCCCTCAAGCTCAAGGTCCCCATCTTAACCCCCTCTTCCATCCCCGCAACCCCAAACCAACTCGGTGATTCCGTTTCTTAGCATCTTAACGAGCCACATTTTGCTTTTCCGTTCATAAAATCAACAGGAGAAGAAGAGGAACAACCTCAAGGACTTCGTCAACGTTGCCAGCCCATTGGGTGTTACGCATTTCTTGATCCTCTCGAACCCAAAGAGCTTGCCGCACTTGCGCTTCGCCAAGTCACCGCAGGGCCCAACCTACACTTGTCAGATTTTAGAATACGCTCTTGCGGCTGACATCGCAAACTCCCAAAAGCGGCCAAGATGTCCTGCAGAGATATTCAAAAACTCGCCTCTGGTATAAGCTGGATTTTGTTCTGTTCTTTTAATAGGTTACGTTTTTTAGTTGCAAAATCAAGTCACCTTTGTTGTGGAATCACGTGTTTTGTAGGTCGTGCTCAGTGGTTTCAATGGCCTGGGCGAGCCTTTCAAGAGTTTTGTTACCTTCTTTAGGCATTTGGTCCCTGCTATTGATACAGATACTGTAAGTACTGCATGATATCTTGGCGATGGAACTTTATATCTTCTTTCTGCCATACTAAAATGATAGCGTAATTTGAATTGTAGGTTAAGCTATCAACCTGTCAAAGAATATTATTGCTACAGTATGACAAAGAGACAGAGGCTATCGATTTCCGGCATTACTCAATCAAGCTACAGCCTGTTGGGGTCAGCCGCAAGATTAGAAAACTCATGCAGAACAATCAAGTGCCAGACCTAAGGGATCTTAAAGATGTTAGTGATTATGTGACAAAGTAAGAACTGAATCACCTTCCTTACAGTGTATTATAAGATACTCCCTCCGTCCCAAAATAAGTGTCTTGAGCTTAATACAAATTTGTACTAGAGCTAGTACAAAGTTGAGACACTTATTTTGGGACGGAGGGAGTATGTTTCAAGCCTGTGTTAATACTATGTTCTTTAATCGGTTGGCATGTGCCATCTAGAATGGGAAAATTGGTATGCTTAAATGCAAATTTAGATTCAAAATTAACAAAAAAAACTGTGATTTGATATAGAGAAAGCCCCAACAGTTTCATAGTTTCCCTCTATCTATCATACAGGAAGTACTCCCTCCATTTTTATTTACTCCGCATATTAGCTTTGTCCTAAGTCAAACTTTGTTATTTTGTAGAAAAAGTTATTAACATCAGCATTGTAATTGTATATATTTTCACACCATATATATTTGTTATTGTAAATGTTTATATTGTTTTCTATATACTTGGTCAATTTTTCTAAAGTTTGACCTAGGGCAAAGCTAATGGGTGGAGTAAATAAAAACAGAGGTAGTAAGAGGTAGTATGTAGACATGATATGATATGTGGGAAATTCAACTTGTGTTTGAGCAATCTGACAGATTTTCTACACTCCTATCACATGCTCGAAAACTTGCAACCCTTTTAAGCAGATCATAGTATGTACCCCGTCCATTTCAAATTACTTTTCATATTAGGCTTTCGCTTGGCTAAGTCTTTGAACAATTAATATTATATAACTTTGTGATACAAAACCGGAAACACAACTGATTACTTTGGAGTACGAATCTAGTGACATCAATGTTAGGTCAGATAAAGCATATATTAATATGCCCATCTTCCATGTCCACTGAAACCATTTAAGATATTATAAAGAAGAGTACTTCTAATTATGAATGGAATGCAGATTTCAAGATGTTTGTTGTGCAGTGCTTATAGATGGTTTGATCTACCCAATGAATCTAGTTATTGCAGTTGAAGTCAATATCTGTTGCTTTTAGACCAGCTTGCTCAGTTGTTTGTTACTTTGAAATTAGACAGCAGTGACAGTTTTAACGTTATGGCTTGATTTGTCCAGTTTTATAATTATGGAGAAAAACCTACTATTCCTCATATTCCTTACAATGTGCCCCCTTTCCTAACTATCCATTGCCCCATTGGACAATCTGACAGTTTAAAGACATTCCCTTGCTTTACGCCATCACCAGCTTCCTTTTGAAGTTTCTATTTTATAAATATGTTTCTCCAGCTAGGCCAATATTCAACATTGGATGACTACCTATGGTGTTTCCCATGAAATGTATTTTGATAGTTAAGAAAAAACAATCGATCAAGATATATTTTCTGTGTTTTCAAATGGAAATGAAAATTCAAGAAATGAATTCAATTTGCATTTTTTTTACAATTGTAGTCGTTGTTCACTGCTTTCTGACCAGTTCGCTCAATGTTTGTTACATTGGTATTATATAATAATAATAGTGACAATTTAAATGCCATGTCCTGATTTATGACTTAATACACCAAAACCTACTGTTCCTCAAATTCTGTCTATAATGAGCCCCCTTTGTTTGCTTGTCCATTTGCAATACAACCAAACCTACTGTTTCTCAAATTCTGTCTATAATGAGCCCCCTTTGTTTGCTTGTCCATTGCAAGAGCTGGGTATGGATCAGAAAGTGAACCAGACGATGAAGCAGCGACTGTAAGTCTAGCAAGTGATATAGACAAATTGAACAGAGCATCCCGAAAAAGTGCCATCAGACTCCAAGAGATCGGACCAAGAATGACCATGCGCTTAGTTAAGGTTGAATCTGGGCTATGCTCGGGCGACATCTTGTACCCACAATCTGGTAAGTTTCATTTGCTGACGTGGTGGTTTTTTTGAAATGCAAATCACATGTCACTTTTTTGTCCTGAACTTCAATGCTATGTTATACAGTTGGAAAAGATGTGAAGGAGGGACAAGAGGAAGAAGAGATAGAAGATGCTGAGGATATGATGGAGCTGGAGGATGGGACGGAGGAGGACGACTCGGGTGACGAACAGTAGCCTAGATGAACTTGAGAGGTGCTGAGCAGCAGCCTATGATGATTGCTAAAAATGTGAAGCAACTGGTGTTTTGCGACAACATTATATGAGTTTAGTTGATCCTTGAGAAAGCATAGTACAGAAGCCTCTCTTGAAAAAGAGAGGGATAAAGCTCTTGCAGTGATAATCCTTATTTTGGCCGAATCTGATTGTTTTTTACCCTGTAACATCATACATATTCTGTATTTACCTCAGTTTTGCCTTAGGAGGGTGCATATAAGCACTAGCTGCTGCGTTTGAAGTTGGATACTGGATTGTGAATTATTTTCATGGAACGTGACCCAGATATTTCACTTTTGGAAGAATTGCTGTAAAGGCTTCCTAGGACCTGGGAATTTGACGTGATTCCCAACCATGAGGCAAGCAGCGATCCGGTTTCAGGTTTGTTCTTGTGCAGCAGATGAAGCAGAAATTCAGAAATTGCTGTGCCGGTGACACTGAAATCCTTTCTCGCTGGGACGAATTTTCTCGTTCTGCCTTGCTCTCTGGGTTCAGCTATCTTTTCACCATGGTCTTCGATGTCAAAATTTGCCGTGGTGTATATCATGTACATTTGAAAGCAGCAAGCAACGTTGGCCAAAAATCCACATGCCGGTGGGCACACTTGAGCCTGTCAGTGTAATCTTTCCCATAGTCGCTAGGCCGCAGTTTTAAGCATACTTTACCCTGCGGCAAAAGGAATAACCCGTTGCTCCAATCGATGCCGATCCCCGATTACCAGTCGGCACGTGCATGATTTAGGCCGAGAGGAGAATCCGAGATCTTGCCGCAGGCGGGGGCAGTGAAACACATATAATAACTTTTCTCGCGCGATTTAGATCTGAATTGCGTCGCCGATCGTTCTACCATGTTATTGTGTCGGCTCTGTCTGACAGGCGAGAAGTGGTAGTCCCGGCTCACTTGCTTGTGGAGGCAATGAGTAGGTTCCTCGAGATCCTGAGATGCAGGCGCCGATAATTAAAATGCAGTGGAACTTTCGTCTTAAGTGCGTACAAATGAGATTGCGGTACTCCAGCCGGTTCCTGAACAATCCAAAAAATAACACAAACCACTCAAATCAGTGAGCATGGAGCTCAATGCTCATGTTTACAAACAGCTATTGTATCTGCTTTCTAAACGCGTAGAAAGGGAGGCCGATGCGTCATTCATGGTAATAAGATGTTGGTCTCCTGATGGTCCCCGGCCCACGCGTCATTGCTGTTTCATACTCGTACATCTACATGCATCTTCTGCGTTACTCCGAGAACATAATCATCACGACTATCCCGTGATCAAACCAAACGCATATCACCTCTCCCTTTTACTAAGAACGCTGTCCTGATCCGATGATAAAAAAAAACGCTGTCCTGATCCGGCCGACCCCACCAGCCCTTTTTTTTTTTGAGAGAGTAACGACCCCACCAGCCCTGAGCACGCAGGCCGTGCCACTGTGGGCGGCTCCACCCTAATAAAGCCCACCCCCCGTGGAGCCCACATTCAGTGGCCTTGCGTCCACCCCACCGCTTTCCTTCATGTGATCCACCCCTCCCCGTCACATGCCTATCTCCGCTAGCGCTGCTAGTTCATCATTTCACACTCCCACCCCTGGCCCTCGCTCTCTAAAGGCTCCCGTACTCACTGTACCCACACCCGTCACCACAGCCTCGCACAATTATCGCCCCAGGTACAGGTACAGGTAAGAGGGCGAGAGAGCAAGGCGATGTCAATGGCGGAGGAGCAGTACTACGGGGGCCCGCGCGGGGCGCCGCACGGGCTGCTGCTGGCGGTGGTGGTGGGGCTGGTGGTGGCGGGCCCGCTCTTCCTGGGCGACGGCGGCGAGGCGGTCACCGACGCCATCGCCGAGCTGCTCAGCCCCGTGGGCCTGCTCCTCCTCCCCGTGGGCCTCCTCCTCCTCATCCGCCTCCTCTCCTCCGACCGCGGCGCCGCGGCGCTCGCCGACGTGTTCGCCTTCGGCGGCTCGCCCGACGCCGTGCACCGCGTCGGGGGCTCCCCCATCGGCGTGGCGCTCATGCTGCTCCTCATCCTCGCCCTCCTCTACTACCGCTCCGCGCTCTTCGGCGGCGGCGGAGACGACGACGAGTAGGCGACTGCCAGTAGGTAGTTTCCGTCTGATCTCGGGGTTGTTTTGCTAGTTTCCGTTTCATGGCTGGGCCTGGGTGTAAAAGTGCGGTGTAAATTAACTGGTAGCTACTCGCCGTGTTGGTTTGCTCTGCGTTAAGGCTGAAGGTTCTGTGCTGCATGGGTCCATGTGCTTGTTCTCTTCCGCCTCTCCTCCTCCTCGTCGGTGGTGTCCTCACCCTCTTTTGTTAGGGCATCTCCAGCCGTTGGCCCCCCCAGGACGCATATAAATCGCCCTTTGGGGGCGAGCCGACGATACACTCGGCGCCAGTAGTTTACGGGTCGCTTCTCACTCGCTTCACCGCCATTTAAATCGCCCACTTTGCAGCCCAATTTCCGCGAATAAACGGCCCATATGACCGAGAATAGGCTCATATTCGGCGTGGTTTCGCCGTGTCTCGTCGTTCAATTATCAACATAATTATTCCTTATCACATATTTCATCACAGAAAAATCAAATACTTCAACAAAATACTAAACAACAAATAGTTCAATACAAATTATATAGGTCAACAAATAAAAACTCGTATTTTATCACGCGGCGTCCCTCTTGAGCCTCCATAGGTGCTCAATCAGATCTTTCTGCAGTTGATGATGCACCTGTGGGTCTCGGATCTCCTGACGATATCGAGATAGGCGTACCAAGTTGCCGGTAGTCGGTGATCAACTTCGCCAGAGGACCCGCTCAGTAGTATGGTTCAAAGGTCAAACATCGGGTCTTCTTGCTCGCTCTCGATGATCATGTTGTGCAAGATGACACAAAGAAGTCATGATCTCCCACATTTGATCTTTCGACCAAGTTTGAGCGGGTACCGAACAACAAATGAATCGAGATTGGAGCACACCAAATGCCCGCCGACATCCTTCTTGCAAGCCTCCGAAGCTTCGCAAACCAGCGTTCTTGCCTCTGTCCACGAGGGTTTGAGACCGTTTTCACAAATGTCGATCATCCGGGATAGATGCCGTCACCTAGATAGTACCCTTGTTGTATTGGTGCCCATTGATCTCGAAGTTCATCGGAGGAGAATGACCTCAACGAGCTTGGCAAAACAAAGAGAGCACCGCAAAGACGTTGATGTCATTGTGAGTTCCCGCATACCAAAGAAGGAGTGCCAAATCCAGAGGTCCCGTGTGGCTACCGCCTCAAGCACCACACTACAATCGCCTTTGGCGCCTTTGTACATCCCCTCGCCAACCAAATGGGCGCTTCTTCCATTTCCTATGCATGCAATCGATGCTTCCAAGCATCACAGAAATCCTCTTGTCGCATTCGGGCTAGGATCCGAGCAAAGTGTCTTCCGCATTGGGTGTTCTCAAGTATTGTGGCCCAAACACCGCCACCACCGCCTCGGCTGTAACTTGTAGAAACACTCTATGTCGGTGGACTCGGCCATGCGCCCATAGTCGTTGAGTGAATCACCGGAAGCTCCATATACAAGCATCCTCATCGCCGTGCACTTCGGATGGAGGTGAATCCAAGAGCGCCAAAGCAATCCATCTTGCACTTGAAGTAGTTGTCGAACTCTTGATGGAATTCACAATCGAGGAAGAGCTTTCGGCTCATCCGATAACGGCACCGAAATGTTCTCTCGCCATGAAGTGGAGCATCGTGAAGTAGTCGGAGTAGAGCATGCGATTGCCCGCATAATGCCGGTTCTTTGCTTTCACCGCCCGCGCCGAGCCACCTCGACGCGGCTTTTCATTGCTCGCCAAAGAACAAGGTAAGGGCGACGAGCACCATCGATGCTCTTCTTCCCGGACGCCGGCCGCGGCTTCCTCCTCCAAAGAACGCGGGCGAGCTCTTCCTCCTCATCCGAGTCCATCACGACATACCAAAACGCCAACACCTTGCGCCGGTATGGTACCGCCGTTAAACCGCCTTCACGGCCGGAAAAGCCCACCGCCGCGGAGGGCTGCCGCGCGGTTACCGCTATTTTCCGCGGGGAATGGCTATCTAGCGGAGTAGGGCCGGTCGTCGCCGGATATAGCTAGTGATGGCCGAGGTGCGGGTGCGAGGCGAGTCGGGAAGAAAACCTTGACTTTTCCTCCGGTGTGGGCCAGCGTGCTTTCCTAGCGCCGGAGCTCTAACGTTCCCTCAAATAGCCGGTTCGTGATCGCCGGGCGGAAAAATGGTCCGAACCGCGATTTTCAAGGCCCCGAGGGCACGATTAGACCATTTTTTCGCCACGGCCAAAAAAGTGGCCCGAAGGACAGTTAGGGCCGGAGATGCCCTTACTCCGCTAGAACCAGGCCTCAGTAACATTGAGTAAATATAAAAGTGACAGCTTGAGATCAAAACGTTCCAAGCCTTACGTATCGCTCGGAACTATCATGCACAAACGAAAAGTTGGAACCAAATTTGATTTGGTCGGTGCCTTTTGAATCGATAGTGACAGGCCGCAACTGCCTCGTACCGTCTAGTGTATTATCACTCCAAAAAGCTCATGCATGGTGTTCTGCTTTTTTCTTTTTGAGGGTCATGGTGTTCTGCTGATAGTAGCCGAAAACATAACTTTGAATTGAATCTCCAAAAGAAAGGAAAGAGAAAAGGCTAATTTCAAGGCAGCTTGACGGAGATATTTAGCCGCCAAATCTGTGTACTAACAAGTGACGATACATTCATCCTACGCACAGCACGAACGTAGGCGTAGCTTTGCTTGCTTCGCTTGGTTCCTCTTTACATGTAGAAACGCGCTTTTTATCTCAAAAAATAAGGAACGCGCTTTCTCTGTATTCTGTGTATTGCATCGGGGCTTGACAAGTGTCTTTTATTTCCTGCAATCACCCGGACGAACAGTCCATTCATTGACCGTAAAAAACCCTAACCCAGAGGACGACTGACCGGAACCCTTTTTATCCAGCCCAAATATAAAACAGATAAACTTGGGTGGCGAAGGGAGTGGAGTGAAGTGGCTAGGTTTGGTTCGGGAGTGGATGGGAAGGACTATATGTGGGATTGGGTGGGTCATCGCGGGCCGGGGACGACTTGGCGGACGCCTAGGCACACCCGTTTCCGCCTCATATTTGAGGTGTCTAGATAGCATTTTTCTAACCGGCCAGTAACCGGGCCGTCCGTTCAGGGTATGAAACGAGTTTGGGCTGTCCGGTTATGGATGCTTTGAGATCAACGTTTCAATTATATACTTTTCCCTAAGAAAAAAAACACGGTGTAGAGTGTACTACTCAGTTACTCATCGTTCGGCGGGTGTAGAGTTTGTGATAGGGAGACCTCATCCTCGTGTACTCCTCCTCAGGTTGGTAGGTTCGTTCATCCCGGAGCCGACATGTCACATGTCCGTAGTTTCTTCGGTCTGAATGTTCCATGTTGCAGCCAACCTTGTCCTGCCTTCTGCCATGCGTCTTGAACGCGTAACATGCAAGGAGGATCAACTAAGCCATCTTACTCGAAACGCGTCAAGAAGCATCATGAGGCGTCTTCGCAGTCGAGACGATCCTTTCCAGTGCAGGTTTTAATTCCGTGGCGTTTTGGAACACCAGATCCGCAGCGCTGTTTCTGGCACGTGGCTTGTGTGTCGATCTGGACCCTCGATGCCCGATGGGAAGTCATCAGCACTATTTTGGTACACGTCAATGAAGCTCGGTTTCGTCGCGATTTCAGCGCGTTGTTTGCGTGATCATCACTGCATAAGCAAAAGCCACCATGTCCGTTCCAACCATGGGCGCGACTATGTATAGCCTCACGCGAGCTGTCATGCTCGCTCGCGTCACGCATCGCCAAAATGGACCGACCCAGGCAGCTGAGGCAGGTAGTTCTTAAAATATAAAATCTTCCCAGAAATGTACAATGTGTATGGAGAAACCTAGGCATAAAAAGTATATATGTTTCAAAAAGCTAATCATGTATCTAAAAAATGGCACACCTATATATTAAAAATGTTAAACATGTATTTATTCCTGATGTATACAAAAAATGTAGAATGCGTATGAAAAAATGTAGGCATACAAAAAAGATATATTTTTTAAATTTTAATCATGAATTAGAAAAATGTTAAATGTGTATATGAAAAAATGTTTAAAGTGTATATAAAAAATGTTCCTGATGTATATAAAAAGTGTAGATAGTGTATGAGAAAGTAAACATTTAAAATATATAAATTTAAAAATGTTAATATTACAATAATGTTAAACATGTATATGAAAAACATTGAAGGCATATATAAAAAAAATTCTGATGTATAAAAGAATATACAATGTATATGAAAAAAATGTAGACATCAAAAGGACGTTCATGTTCTATAAGAAAACAATAATGAAAACATACAAAGGAACAAAGAAAATATAAAAGAAATCGATGACCAAGAAATAATCAACTAAGGTTCTAAAACCTGAAGAAACCGTAAAGAACACATACGAAAAATGAAAGAAAAGCAAAGAAGATAACAAAAAGAAGAAGAAAAAAACTCAGAGAAAACCAGACCTAAAGCAAACCTACAGCAAATGACAAAACTGCACTAAAAGGGCCAGCCCGCTCGAGCTCGCCTATAGGCGGGAAATAGCTCCCGCGTCCAAGCATGCACTCCCTTTTTCTTTTGGATGTATAGGCTGCAACTGTTCAGGAACATGCTTTTGGCCCTTTTATAAGTACTAGCAAACTTGCATGTGCGTTATAACGAAAAAAAACACATCCTCTTAGTGCAATAAGTATAACTCAGAACTCTCAAATGCCTATGCCATCTATTTCAACACGACGCAATATTTGTATTGCTGCTTATCCTCTTTCTCACCTTTATTGACGGTGGTCATTGTGTCCATCTAATCAGAACACGTTTGAAATGTGTAGCGACCCGACCTCAAACGGTCAAGTCTCTGTGCTTCTGTGTCATCCCTGGATCGGTAATGCTGACACACACAGTACTCGAAGGATTTATAACAGAGTAGCAATCACACACTTATTACATTGAATGTCTTAAAAGAGACCTTATTACAATAAATATGGCATAAGGCCATCTAATACGATAACAGCGGAAGGCTTGAAAGATAAAGTGAGTCCATCAACTCCAACGGCATAGCTGAGCTGCACGACAACGACCTAACGATCCTTACTCCTCGTCTGAAAAGTCTGCAACATAATACGTTGCAACCCGAAAACGGGTCAACACATGGAATATGCTGGCAGTATAACACAGTAGAGCAAGAACAGAATAATGCTATCACTCCATGCATATTTGGCAGGTGGAAAGGCTCTATGGTTATAGTTTTGCGAAAAGCCAATTTTCCCTACAACAAAGGAATAGATTTTGTTTAACTATCATGGTAGTTGAAACATCATTGAGAAGGTTCCTCCAACTCAATCCCAATTAAAGTAATTATCAACCCAACAATATTAGATTAGAGTGATGAGATACATATGATAATCCAAGTACTAGATACTCAAGATGTCCATAACCGGGGACACGGCTAACCATGATTAGATTGTACACTCTGCAAAGATTAGCGCACTTTTCCTCACAAGACTCGGTCGCCTCCGTTGGATTTCTAGCACTACATGGTGTTTGAGAAACGGATGACCGAGACACGATCTTCGTAAGCATTAACTCTAACCTCGGGAGACAAAGACCAACCTACATCCCTCTATATCTCGCTAGCCTACCATCGGAAGAGGTCATGCAACTTACTCAACTATGCTAGAGCCCATAATAGCTTGTGGCTGCACACGGAAGTTTTAGCATGAAATATCTCAGTTCCCTTTGAGCCTGGTGGCGGACCTTAGGATTATCACACGGCATTCGGGATATCCTAGGACAACACTGGATTATCCAGGTGCCCGACAAGCAATCCACCCAGATGTGTATTAAAGTTGCCGCCTTAAGTTGAACCATTAATTAACAATCTCACATCTGTCATGGATTCATTCACCCAAACCACGTCTACGAGCATAGCATAGCAATATAAGCAATACGTAGAAGTAACTCCCAAGGGTTTGATTATAACAGGCAATAGGTTCTACCTCATCAACTACTTCCCAATACCCACAAGTTAATCACATCCTAATCATGCAGTGTTTGAGGATTGGAGCTAATGCATAAAAACTGGGTAATAATGGGATATGATCAAAGTGTTACTTGCCTTGCTGATGATCCGGAAAACCTAGAGACTCGTAGTAGCACGCTCAGACCGGAGTTCTATCGTAAACAAACAATAGCATACATAAGCAATCAAGCAAAGATGCATGGGTAAAACTCAAATAAGAAGATCTAACCATAAAGTTCAACTAAAGAACTCCGGTTTGCAAAAAGAATCAAATCAAACGGAGCAACGAAACTCAAACTGCAAAAGAAACAAGATTCATTTACTAATCTGGACTAAAGTCAAATTTTACAGTACCAAAATCTTGTTCAAGTAGGTTAAACAGAAATACGGCTTCGAGACGAAGATCTAGGCGCTTGAATCGCCTGATTCCGACAAACGAGCAAAAAGTTAAACTAAAACGAAAATCGGATCAAAAATCGCGATCGAGAATAATCGCGAAAAATCCGAGAAAAAAAAACTGACGAACAGGCTAACGAACGAACGTTCGCTATCTGCGGGTAACGGGTGAAAACCGTTCGCTAAAACAAACGAACGAACATGCGTTCGCTAAATAAATAAACCGACGGGAAAAACCGATCTAAAAGAATAAACCGGAATTTAAAAAAAACTGGATCTAGATCTAGGGTTTACCGAAATAAACCGACGAGAGAAAAAAAAACGGCGGCGGCTCCAGCAAAGTCGGCGGCGGCGGCGGCTGCAGCGGCGGCGGGGCTGGTGGCGGCGGTGGTGTGGGGGTCGAGGCGGGGGTCGGCTCGGCCTTTAAAGGGCCAAAGAGGCGGCGGCTGGGCAAGGGGAGGAGGAGTCCTCCCGGACTCGGCGACGGCGGGCAGACCGCCGGACTCGGCCGAGTCGGTCGGGCGAGGGTGGGCTGGCGCGGGCTAACTGGGCCTCGGCGAAGTTCGGTCCGGGAATTTTTTAAATAAATTCCATGCAGAAAAACGCCGAAAATAAATACTAAACGGACGCCAAAAATCCCGAAATAAAATTTCCCCGTCCTCTAAAAATCTACCGGACCAGGTGAACATTTATTTGGGCCTAAAATGCAATTATGAAAAACGCACATTTTTCCTATGCAAATAAAATAGCAATAAAGTCCAAATAAAATCAAATATTTGATTTTAATATTTTTCCTCCAATATTTCATTTATTTTTGGAGAAGTCATATTATCCCTTCTCATATACCTTTTTTATATGAAATATTTTCGAAGAGAAAAATAATAAAACAAATTGATCCTCGTTTCGATATTTGATAAAATTCAAATATGAAAACAGTGAAATCCCCAACTCTCTCCGAGGGTCCTTGAGTTGCTTAGAATTTCGAGGATCGTGAAACGAATATGCAATAAAATATGATATGCATGAATGATCTATGTATAACATTCCAAATTGAAAATTTGGGATGTTACAAACCTACCCCCCTTAAGATGAATCTCGCCTCGAGATTCGGGTTGGCTAGAAAATAGGTGTGGGTGGTCTTTGCGAAGATCATCCTCTCGCTCCCAGTGGCTTCATCCTCGGTATGGTGGCTCCACTGAACTTTGCAAAACTTGATAACCTTGCTGCGGGTGACTCGGCTGGCAAATTCAAGAATCCTGACTGGCTTCTCCTCATAGGTCAGATCACTGTCCAACTGAATCGCTTCCAAGGGCACTGTATCTCTTAGCGGTGTATCGGCCATCTCAGCATGACACTTCTTCAACTGTGAAACATGAAACACATCATGAACTCCTGATAGTCCTTCAAGTAACTCCAACTTGTAGGCAACCTCTCCCATACGTTCCAAAATTCGGTATGGTCCTACAAATCTCGGGGCTAACTTTCCCTTAACTCCAAAGCGTTTCACTCCCCGCAGAGGTGACACTCGCATATATGCTCTATCCCCAATTTCACAGGTTACTTCCTTGCGTTTCGAATCTGCATAACTCTTCTGCCTGGACTGAGCTACCTTCAGTCTATCTCGAATCAACTTAACCTTCTCTTCAGACTCCTTGATCAAATCTGGTCCAAACAACTGTCGGTCTCCAACTTCATCCCACATCAACGGTGTTCTGCACCTTCGTCCATACAGGGCTTCGAACGGTGCCATCTTCAAACTGGCTTGATAGCTATTGTTGTATGAGAACTCCGCGTAGGGCAAATTGTCATCCCAACTAGATCCATAATCTAGTGCACAAGCTCTCAACATATCCTCCAAAATCTGGTTGACTCTCTCGGTCTGTCCATCCGTCTGCGGATGGAATGTTATCTTGAACTCTAGCCTTGTACCCAAAGTCCAGTGCGGTGATGCCAAAACTTTGAGGTAAACTATGTTCCTCTATCTCGACACGATGGTCCTTGGAACTCCATGCGCATATACGATCCTGGTCATGTATATCTTGGCCAACTTCACACTTGTATAGGTGGTTTTCACTGGATAAAGTGAGCCACTTTGGTCAAGCGATCAACTACTACCCATATAGAATCATATCCTGATTTGGTCCCGGCAATCCGGTGATGAAATCCATGCCAAGCTTATCCCACTTTCATTCGGTATCGGCATGGGCTGTAATAATCCCTTGGCTTTTGATGTTCCGCCTTCACTCTCTCGACATACATCACATACGGCTACATACTCGGCAATATCCTTCTTCATACCACCACCGTAAACGCGTTCCTTCAAATCCAAATACATCTTGGTGTTTCGTGGTGTATCGAGTATGGTGAGTCATGAGCCTCCTCAAGTATTAACTTCACGATCTCGTGTTATTGGGCACATAAAGACGGTCCTCAAACCATAAGGTGTCGTGCTCATCCTCACGAAAACCTTTGGCCTTTCCTTTGCTCATTCTCTCTTTTATCTCGGCAATCTCTTTGTCATCCTTCTGACCTTCTCGAATCTTTCCTAACAATGTAGACTGAACTTCCATTGTTGCAACAAAACCTCTAGGAACAATCTCCAATCGAAGTTCCCTAAGATCCTCTGCTAACTCCTTTGGCAATCCTATGCTTACAAGGGTGTTAGCATAACTCTTCCGGCTCAAAGCGTCTGCTACGACATTGGCCATGCCTGGATGATAGTGAAGCTTCATGTCATAATCCTTTATAAGCTCCAACCATCTTCTCTGCCTAAGGTTCAACTCCTTCTGTGTGAAAATGTACTTCAAACTCTTATGATCAGTGTACACATCACAACGGTTTCCAATAAGGTAATGTCTCCAAGTCTTGAGCGCATGCACTACAACTGCCAACTCCAAATCATGCGTGGCATAATTCAATTAAATGCGGTTTTAGTTGTCGTGGTGGCATACGAAACAACTCTTACATCTGCATAAGCACACTTCCAAGTCCTAAGATAGAGGCGTCGCAATACACTTGGAAATCCTTGCATATATCCGGCAGAATCAGCACTGGGGCTGTAGTGAGACGTTTCTTTAACTCCTAAAAACTCGCCTCACATCCTTGCGTCCATTTAAATTTGGTATCCTTCTTCAATAACTCCGTCACTAGCTTCGTAATCTTGGAAAAATTCTCAATGAATCTCCGATAGTATCCTGCGAGTCCAAGAAAACTGCGGATCTCGCTAACTGAAGTGGGTGCCAACCATTCAATGACTGACTGGACCTTGGTGGGGTCTACTGCTATACCTTCTCCTGATATAACATGTCCAAGGAATCCAACTTCCTTCAACCAAAACTCACATTTGCTGAACTTGGCATACAACTGATGTTCCTTGAGTTTCTTGAGAACTAAACGCAAATGCTCCTTGTGCTCCTCTTCATTCTTCGAGTATACCATTATATCATCAATGAACACCACAACAAACTTATCCAAATATTCCATGAACACCTTGTTCATCATGCTCATGAAATAGGCAGGGGCGTTAGTCAGTCCAAATGACATGACCGTATACTCATATAACCCGTACCTTGTGGTAAATGCGGTTTTAGGTATATCCTTCTCCCAGATCTTCAGCTGGTGATATCCTGATCGCAGATCGATCTTCGAAAACACCTTAGCTCCTTGCAGCTGGTCAAACAAATCATTGATCATTGGCAAAGGGTATTTGTTCTTAATCATCACCTCATTCAATGCCCGATAATCAACAACCATCCTCAATGATCCATCCTTCTTATCAACCAAGAGCACTAGGGCTCCCCACGGTGATGAACTTCGTCGGATGTAACCTTTCTCCAATAACTCCTTGATCTGCTTCTTAATCTCCTCCAGATCATTTGCGGGCATCCGGTATGGTCTCTTCGATATAGGCCCGGTGCCTGGCAACAGTTCTATCGAAAACTCGATGTCCCGATCTGGTGGCATGCCTGGTAATTCCTCTGGAAATACATATGGGTAATCCTTTACGACAGGCACTTCCTCCTGAACAACTCCTGAGAGGGAATTTACTTGAGTTCTCCTTGTCGTATGCCTGGATACATACTTGATCCTTTTTCCCTCCGGGGTGGTGAGATAAATCGACTTACTAGCACAGTCAATGCTTCCTCCATACTTTGACATCCAGTCCATGCCTAATATCACATCCAATCCTTGTGACTCCAAAATTATTAGGTCTGACGGGAAAACATGGCTATCAATGGTTAAGGGTATCCGGTCGCACCATCGGCTAGCCATATACTCTGCTCCAGGTGAACTTACTAACAGAGGGGTCCTAAGGGCTTGGGTTGGTAGTTTAAACTTATCCACGAATCCCCTTGATATGTATGTGTGACGCCCTCAATTCAATCATACACTAATCATACATGCAAACGTGTACGATCAAGATCAGGGACTCACGGGAAGATATCACAACACAACTCTAAAATAAAATAAGTCATGCAAGCATCATAATACAAGCCAGGGGCCTCGAGGGCTCGAATACAAGTGCTCGATCATAGAAGAGTCAGCGGAAGCAACAATATCTGAGTACAGACATAAGTTAAACAAGTTGCCTTAAGAAGGCTAGCACAAACTGGGATACAGATCGAAATAGGCGCAAGCCTCCTGCCTGGGATCCTCCTAACTACTCCTCGGTCGCCGCCGCCTGCACGTAGTAGTAGGCACCTCCAGCAGTAGTAGGAGTGCGTCGAAGGTGACGTCCTGCCTCGGACTCCAAAGATCTGGTTGCGACAACCGTAAGAAAGGAAAGGGGGAAAAGGGAGAGAAAGCAACCGTGAGTACTCATCCAAAGTACTCGCAAGCAAGGAGCTACACTATATATGCATGGGTATATGTGTAAAGGGCCATATCGGATCAACCGAGAATGCCGTAATAAGAGGGGATAACTAATCTTGTCGAAGACTACGCTCGCAGCCTCCGTCTTTGGCAAAGATGTAGAAGAGAGTAGACTGAAGTCCTCCAAGTAGCATCGCATAGCATAATCCTACCCGGCAACCCCCTCCTCGTAGCCCTATTAGAGAGCGATCACCGGGTTGTATCTGGCACTTGAAAGGGTGTGTTTTATTAAGTATCTGGTTCTAGTTGTCATAAGGTCAAGGTACAACTCCAAGTCGTCCTGTTACCGAAGATCACGGCTATTCGAATAGATTAACTTCCCTGCAGGGGTGCACCACATAACCCAACACGCTTCATCCCATTTGGCCGGACACACTTTCCTGGGTCATGCCCGGCCTCGGAAGATCAACACGTCGCAGCCACACCTAGGCCAACAGAGAGGTCAGCACGCCGGTCTAAACCTAAGCGCACATGGGTTTGGGCCCATCGCCTTTAGCACACCTGCATGTTGCGAACGCGGCCGGAAGCAGAACTAGCCCCTTAATACAAGAGCAGGCTTACATTCCAATCCGGTGCGCCCCGCTCAGTCACTGACGTCACGAAGGCTTCGGCTGATACCACGACGCCGAGTGCCCATATCTTTCCCTCGTAGTTGGTTAGTGCGTATAGACCAAATGGCCAGACTCAGATCAAATACCAAGAACTTGTTAAGCGTGTTATTTTTACGTATCCGCGGACGCCGAGCAGGGCTAGGCCCACCTCTCCCCTAGGTGGTCTCAACCTGCCCTGTCGCTCCGCCACAAAGTAGCAGTCGGGTGCCGTCAGGAACCCAGGCCCACCTCTACCGGGATGGAGCCACCTGCCCTTTCACCCCCATCTCCGAACAATATCATAAGTAATGTAACAGTATAAAGTATATATCATATGCCCGTGATCACCTCCCAAAGTGATCACGACCCAGTAGTATAGCATGGCGGACGGACAAGAGTGTAGGGCCACTGATGGAACACTAGCATCCTGTACTAAGCATTAGGATAAGTGTGTAAGGGTAACAACCTGTAGCAACAATGACAAAGCTATGCAAAGAGAATAGGATTAACAGAAAGCAGTAACATGCTACACTACTCTAATGCAAGCAGTATAGAGAAGAATAGGCGATATCTGGTGATCAAGGGGGGGCTTGCCTGGTTGCTCAGGCAAGGAGGAGTCGTCAACAATGTAGTCGATCGAGGCAGCAGCGACGTCCGTCTCGTAGTCTACCGGAGAGAAGAGGGGGAAGAAATAATGAATACAGAGCAAACAAAGCATCACAAAATATAACAAGGCAATACGCGATGCCAGGGGTGATCTAACGCAGGGATAGGTGATACTTGTGAAGGGGGAAAACATCCGGGAAAGTATTCCCGGTGTTTCGCGTTTTCAGACAGATGAACCGGAGGGGGAAAGTTCCACGTTCGCTATGCTAGGGATGTGCGGCAGACAAACGGGCCGCGTATCCGGATTCATCTCGTCGTTCTGAGCAACTTTCATGTACAAAGTTCTTCCATCCGAGCTACGGTTTATTTTATATGAATTTACAAAGTTTAAAAGAATATTTGGAATTAGTATTAATTCAAAATAAAAAGGGGATTTTTCTATGTGTACCCACTATTGTACCCAGCCACATAGGCTGAGAGGTCGATGATGGGACACCGGGAGCTGACTCAGCAGTCACTAGTCAAAGTGTTGACTGTAGTCAAACGTGAACAGTGTTGTGGATCCCACATGTCATTGACTATAGTTAAATTAAAAGGTTTTTTAGATGGGGGCGCACTGTCATTGGGCCATTAGGCTAATTAACACCTAACAAACCTAATTAGTACTAGCAAATTAGAACGGGCCGCCTTTAGTGGATGTAACCCACTGCCTCATGGTGGCTGTGCATACACGCACAAGCACACAACGACTCACGACCAAAGAGCTCAAGCGGTCGGGGTTTCTGTGGAGGCGACGGCAGCAACAAGAAGTGGGCGCGAAGTAGCAGCAAAGACATCGACAAGAGGGCGCCAGTAAGCGGCAAGAATAGCAGTAGAAGCAACAAAGAAGAAAGACAACAACGCATGGAGCAACAAAGGCGGGAGCAGGAGCAACAACCAAGAACAGCTCAGACACAGACGCTGAAGCGGAGCTCCGCCATGGCGGTCGAACGGGCCTCACGGGCGGTGGATCCGAACGGGAGGAAGGGGGACAGAGCGAGGAGCTCACCATCGAGCTGTGGAGAGGCCGACGAGGTGCGGAGAGGGTCGGGGATGCGTCGACGGCGGTAGATTGAGCGACGACAGTTGTTGATGTAGTCGACGGAGGCTATGATTGCGATGGCTCGAGGGGCTCCACTGGAATCGGCGCTTGCGATCGATGAAGAAGAGGACGACGGTGCTCCTCGACATGGTGCGACGATTTAGGATGGCGGGGAGCTCGGGAGGCGGCAAATCTGATGACGAACGGCGGCGGCCGTGGCGGGGAAGATGGCTCGATCCCGATGATTAACGGCGCCCCGGCTCGAACTGGTGGCTGTAGTCGAAGTAGACGAGCCCGACGCGTGTCCTGAGATTGCTTGGTGTATAATATGTAACTTGGTGTATTTGTTTCATATTTTGTCTTTGTTTTGTAATTTCTTTTGACACCATACGACTTTTGTAAATATGTAACTTGGTGTACAAACTCACTGCAAGGCTATGGTGATGCACAAAAAGTTTGGAGTCCACCGAAGCAAATTCAAAATTATATTTGAATTTAAATGTGTTTATTTAGCCCCGTTGATTCACTAAAATATTTCTAGGGACAAGTTTAAACTCCATTAAATGTTATTTTACACAAGTTAATTACTTAGTGAATATTTGCAAAGACAACGAACATTTTTATTTGACAGCTTGAAGAAATATTAATTTGACTTTAATTTTAACTTAAATCTGACTAATGATTTGGATCAAAGTGAGGTTTAGAAAATTAATGGCGATGACATGGCATCATTAGTGTGTGGTTAATGTAGCTTAAATATTAGGGCGTCACAATTCTCCTCCACTACAAGAAATCTCGTCCCGAGATTTAAGAGGAGAGTAAGGGGAAAGTTCTGGTTATGATATTGCATTGAATTTTCTCGGTCTTGGTTGCTCTTCGCGAAGAAGTTGACCCCTCTCGTTGATGTCTTCATTTTTCTACTTCAGGTCATCTTGACGAAGTTGTCGTCCTTCCTTCAGGATCTTCACCGTACTTACGGAAGAGTAAGAAGGGAAAACTCTATATGGATGGATTATAACAAGATCAAGCATTAGACGGTTAACTCAGGGAAGAAGCATAAGTATCTCTCGATTTGAAACTTAAGAAGATATCGAGAGCAAAGTAAGAAGGTACCATGAGAAGTTTCAAACGGATAGGCAATCGTTCGATGCCTAATCAGAAGGTGAAAGGGTTTCAGGGCACGAGAATAAGTATTGCGTCTGATACCAGAATTGATGATCTCTCCACGGTGGCTCGTGAATCCCATACGAGGCCACACGCGAGGAATAACTTTGGGAACATGGGGTGTACAGGAGAGTCAGGTTTCGATCCTGTGGAACTGTGGGTTATGGGCCCACCATGTGGGTTAAAAGTAGGAAGGGTGGTGACGTCTTGCACGATCATGTAAGTAAGGCATGCCAAAGGATAGCCTGTCAGTTATGCCGGCCACAACATCGGTACCAAGGGCGAGGGACGAAGAGAACCATTTTTCCTGCTCGTTGAACGAGGCAGACCAATAGGCAAAGTTCTCGTCCATCAGTGGTTACCGGAATGGTATCAACAAAAGGATCAGGGTCTTACTGACACGGTTGTACACCAAGGTGTTTTACATAAGCAGAAGAATACTACTGCTTATATAATATAGATTACAAGAAGGGTTAAGCAAACCAATGGAAAGGAAAGGTGATTACCAGGTTTAATCAGAACAATGGGGAGGAAAATGTGTATACACACATATTTCAGTGGTATATCCTTCCCAAGGACAAGCGAAGCATGATATCTGTGACAAGATATAATGTAGAAAACTCTTTAGGTAAGGGGAGAGAAATTTCATGACATTACCCATACAACGGTGTTTGGATAATTGAGCAGGAAACATTTAGCATTGGGCTTCAAATGTTCTTGTTGAAAATCAAAGTACCACAGACATGCTTCGAGATAGCATTGACATGGTCTTCAAGCAAAGGTCGAACTTTGGATACACACAAAGGATTCATCAGGAACAACTTATAGAATAAGTCTTACAATTTCTTCATGGAAGAATGGTTAATCTTGCTAAAAAGGAAGCTATAACAATAGGGCCTCCGGCCAGGTGTGTTAGGCACGACATCACCTTACCGGGTCACATAAAGACCAACGTTATAACTCTTGGAAATATGTTCCAACCATCATATCTGACTGAGATTGAGATCTGATTGGTGTCAGGATAACTCAGACTCAGGATACCTGAGAAGAAAAGATGCAACACAAATTGACTAGATGACCATGTAAGATTCTCGGGAAATGAACTATGGGAGCGAGTTCCGAAACAAGAGCTCATCATTAATTCAAGGAGAGGATGAGGGGGTAGCTGATGGAATCAGCGAAAATCCTCGAGATTTCCAAAAGGTGGATTTCCACAGTTATGTGAACAAGGAGATAACATTTGTCGGATCAAATGATAAAAAGATGTATGCTCGAGGAGAACATACACAGTTAAACATTGGATGAGAGGTGCACCCGAAATATGGGATGGGTTGCACGACCAACGTCGGAATGCTGATTCAATAATCAATAGTCTAAGAATGAATGGCCGACCATTAACTTCAAAGCAATAGGGTTGCTAGAAGGGCAGAATCCAAACAACACCGCTCACTTGTTGGTACCCCGGTTGGAATCAACACGAGGACCCAAGAAGAATGGTGATGGTGAAAAGTTTCACCATACCAAGAATTCTTAAGAGGTGGTGAAATTCCCATGACATTCTTGACATAAAAGGTGGTAATATTTCAAGGTAAAGAAGAACAATGCTAGGCAGCAAGGAACTCAAGGTACAACACAAAACACGAACAAGTTTGTGTTGGAGGGAAGGCAATAAAGTGGCCAATGATAATACAAACCATCAAGGGGAAATGATGGTATTTCCCATCAAGAATTCAATAGATATTTTGGAAGAACTCAGAATGTTGATGATCACGACACATTTGTCGAGAGGTTTCAAGAAGATGTAACCGATCGGTGATGACATCAAGTCAATGGAATGATGAAGCGAAAAGTTATTGAAACCATGGGTACGACACAAACTCGAAATCAAGCTTGTTGTTCAAGGACAAATGATATGACGAGGAAGATCGACGTAAGATTAGCTCATCGTCGAAATTTATGCTCCGGGAAGAAGGACCAGGTAGCACAGTTAAAATTGGCACGACAAGGATATAGCCAAGCAGGCTAGGAATGACGTGATCGAGTTCAAACTCGTAAGTAATGAAGGTTACCAAGAGTTGTTTAATCGCGGTGCGAACTCGAGTCAGTTATCGGTGTCCTTGAGTGTTTAATAACTCGGAGTCCGTGAAAAAATTGGAATTAGTGAGAATGTAGCACTTCATGAAGAACTCATAAGAATTTATGCAGTTCCATGATAATCTCGAGATACCAGGGGGTAATACTCGCATTTACGCATCAAAGTAGAGGTTGGACTAGGTATTGCTCTGCAGAAGACAAGTGCTCAAACTTGCACGAGAAATGGAATCAAGGAGAAACATGGTCGGAACCACGTCCACAGATACAAGATGAACTTATAACAAGGGGATAATTATTTTAAGAGAAGCTTCCATGATAAGGTATACATCGTGTCCATGGGCATGAACACAGGGTTCAAGGTCGACTCCCACTTGTTCAACGCATAACCTTTCATTCACCTCTCGTATTTCGAAAATGACATTAGTTATTGAAAGTTTTTACCTGGTGCAATACTAGATAAGTATGACCCGTGAAATCTTTCGGGTTCACACGGATTAGGGAAGGCGTAGGTTCAACCCATCAGGGGCATCTAGGAGTATACACCACAAATTTCAAGAATAAATAACACAAACTCGATAGTAGAGCATGCTTGAGAAGGCGGAGGATACAATTTACCAAAGGCATTATGTATCCGAGGGAAGGCTCACAAGGTTATTGAATATGAAGGACGTTGTTGGATAAAATCCAACAAAGGATCTTCCAGCCCATAATGGAGCTGATGTGAGTATCGGCACACAACCAGAGGAAGTAACAATGCAAAGGCATTGGATTATAGAAACAATTGACTAATTCAGAGCTCAAATGCAAGGAATTGTGATTTTCAAATCAAGGGCTCAGAAGCAAACGCTCTGATTAAGGATGGATAAGTTGAGTAGACTTAGGTGTACAACCGACGACAATTCGGTTGGTCGAGAACCCGTTCATGTTTAAAATGACGTCTGATCCGGAAGGATGAATTCTAGGATTTTGACCGAGGATTGCGAGCATTCACCACATATCAAATCAAAGGCTGAAAATGATGATGACAAGGGATACTAATGAATATTGCTAGACATTTGGAACGCAACCATAATGCAAGCAAACAAGTATTTGCATAGTAACAGCTGGCAGAGAATTACCGGAAGACCGGATAGTATATCAATGTACCGTGTGAATCATATGATCAACTAGTAATGAATTGTTCCTCGATAAGGGTGAAGAATTATTCATAGGGGTATTCATGCGGCAAGGAACTACGGGGTAGTAAGCATAAAGGATGCTTGGAACATCCGAGAGTATTTGAGGGCACCTTGTAATAACAAGGGCAACTAGGGATGAAGGTATGAACGACAAAAGTATGTAGTTGTCCATAAAGATTTATCGGTGGTAGGGATCGCAACGGCGAAGGGCACATGGGTCTTGGGAAAGCATCAGAGAGTGTCTTCAGAATCTTTTGGTGCAGCAGGCGATCATCTGGCCTGAAGGGGCTCTCCGGGAGGAAGTATTTTCGAGAACTTAAAGTTAGATTTAAAAAAAATCATTTAACCCGAATAAAAGAGAGTTCAGAGTCCCAGAGTAAAGGTTGAGGAATAAAAGATCCTACTACCACCCAATCGCGACGTGGGCCCGTAAGCCGCACAACCATGTTAGTAAAAGTTTTGTAATGACTAGACTCAACTTCGGCCAAGGAGTGTGGAAGGGGGATACCTACAGGCAGTCGGCTCTGATACCAACTTGTGACGCCTCCGATTCAATCGTACACTAATCATACACGCAAACGTGTACGATCAAGATCAGGGACTCACGGGAAGATATCACAACACAACTCTAAAATAAAATAAGTCATACAAGCATCATAATACAAGCCAGGGGCCTCGAGGGCTCGAATACAAGTGCTCGATCATAGACGAGTCAGCGGAAGCAACAATATCTGAGTACAGACATAAGTTAAACAAGTTGCCTTAAGAAGGCTAGCACAAACTGGGATACAGATCGAAAGAGGCGCAGGCTCCTGCCTGGGATCCTCCTAACTACTCCTGGTCGCCGTCAGCGGCCTGCACGTAGTAGTAGGCACCTCCAGTGTAGTAGGAGTCGTCATCGAAGGTGGCGTCTGGCTCCTGGACTATAGCATCTGGTTGCGACAACCAGAAGAAAGGACGGGGGGAAAAAGGGGAGAGAAAGCAACCGTGAGTACTCATCCAAAGTACTCGCAAGCAAGGAGCTACACTACATATGCATGGGTATATGTGTAAAGGGCCATATCAGTGGACTGAACCGCATAATGCCAGAATAAGAGGGGAATAACTAATCCTGTCGAAGACTACGCTTCTGGTTGCCTCCGTCTTGCAGCATGTAGAAGAGAGTAGACTGAAGTCCTCCAAGTAGCATCGCATAGCATAATCCTACCCGGCAATCCCCTCCTCGTAGCCCTATTAGAGAGCGATCACCGGGTTGTATCTGGCACTTGGAAGGATGTGTTTTATTAAGTATCTGGTTCTAGTTGTCATAAGGTCAAGGTACAACTCCAAGTCGCCACATATCAAGATCACGGCTATTCGAATAGATTAACTTCACTGCAGGGTGCACCACATAACCCAACACGCTTGATCCCATTTGGCCGGACACACTTTCCTGGGTCATGCCCGGCCTCGGAAGATCAACACGTCGCAGCCCCACCTAGGCCAACAGAGAGGTCAGCACGCCGGTCTAAACCAAAGCGCACATGGGTTTGGGCCCATCGCCTTTAGCACACCTGCACGTTGCGAACGCGGACGGAAGCAGAACTAGCCCCTTAATACAAGAGCAGGCTTACATTCCAATCCGGCGCGCGCCACTCAGTCACTGACGTCACGAAGGCTTCGGTTGATACCACGACGCCGAGTGCCCATATCTTTCCCACGTAGCTGGTTAGTGCGTATAGACCAAATGTCTAGACTCAGATCAAATACCAAGAACTCGTTAAGCGTGTTATTTTTAAGTATCCACGGACACCGACCAGGGCCAGGCCCACCTCTCCCCTAGGTGGTCTCAACCTGCCCTGTCGCTCCGCCACAAAGTAACAGTCGGGGGCCGTTGGGAACCCAGGCCCACCTCTACCGGGATGGAGCCACCGCCTTCACCCCATCGCCGAACAATATCATAAGTAATGTAACAGTATAAAGTATATATCATATGCCCGTGATCACCTCCCAAAGTGATCACGACCCAGTAGTATAGCATGGCAGACGGACAAGAGTGTAGGGCCACTGATGGAACACTAGCATCCTGTACTAAGCATTAGGATAGCAGGTAAGGGTAACAACTGTAGCAACAATGACATGCTATGCAGCAGAATAGGATTAACCGAAAGCAGTAACATGCTACACTACTCTAATGCAAGCAGTAGAGAGAGGGAATAGGCGATATCTGGTGATCAAAGGGGGGGCTTGCCTGGTTGCTCTGGCAAGGAAGGGTCGTCAACAACGTAGTCGATCGAGGCAACAGCGACGTCCTTCTCGTAGTCTACCGGAGAGAAGAGGGGGAAGAAATAATGAATACAGAGCAAACAAAGCATCACAAAATATAACACGACAATACACGATGCAAGGGGTGATCTAACGCAGGGATAGGTGATACTTGTGAAGGGGGAAAACATCCGGGAAAGTATTCCCGGTGTTTCGTGTTTTCAGACAGATGAACCGGAGGGGGAAAGTTCCATGTTTGCTATGCTAGGGATGTGCGGCGGACGAATGTGCCGCGTATCCGGATTCGTCTCGTCGTTGTGAGCAACTTTCATGTACAAAGTTCTTCCATCCGAGCTACGGTTTATTTTATATGAATTTACAAAGTTTAAAAGAATATTTGGAATTATTATTAATTCAAAATAAAAAGGGGATTTTTCTATGTGTACCCACTATTGTACCCAGCCACATAGGCTGAGAGGCTGACAGTGGGACACCTGGGAGCTGACTCAGCAGTCACTAGTCAAAGTGTTCACTGGAGTCAAACGTGAACAGTGTTGTGGATCCCACATGTCATTGACTATAGTTAAATTAAAAGGTTTTTTAGATGGGGGCGCACTGTCATTGGGCCATTAGGCTAATTAACACCTAACAAACCTAATTAGTACTAGCAAATTAGAACGGGGCCGACCTTAGTGGACAGAGCCCAGCCGGCCTCATGGTGGCTGTGCATACACGCACAAGCACACAACGACTACGGCCAGTAGCTCGAGCGGCCGGGTTTCTGTGGAGGCGACGGGCAGCGGTGCAAAGGGTGGCGAGGCCGGCCGGGCACACACGCAGAGGGCGCCAGCAAGCGGCAAGAAGAAAGCAGAAGCGCAATGCAGCAGCAGAACAACACATGGAGCAAAGAGGCTAGGAGCAGGAGCAACAACCAAGAACAAAGACGACACAGACGCGGAAGCGGAGCTCCGGCCATGGCGGTCGAACGGCGGCCTATGGCGGTGGATCCGAACGGGAGGAAGGGTGACGGAGCGAGGAGCTCACCATTGAGCCAGGGAGAGGCCGGAGAGGGTCGGAGAGTGTCGGGGAGGCGTCGACGGCGGTAGATGGAGCGACGACAGTGGTGGATGTAGTCGACGGAGGCGACGATTGCGATGGCTAAGAGGGGCTCCAGCTGGAATCGACGCTTGCAGTCGATGAAGAAGAGGACGACGGTGCTCCTCGACATGGTGCAGCAACGAGGGATGGCCGGGGGAGCTCGGGAGGCGGCAAATCTGATGACGAATGGCGGCGGCCATGGTGGGGAAGACGGCTCGATCCCGATGATTAACGGCATCCCGGCTCGAACTGGTGGCTGTAGTCGAAGTAGACGAGCCCGACGCGTCTCCTGGCAAGGTTTCAGCCTGCGGGGAGCTCGGTGGCCACTATAACAATGGGGCGGCGGCGATTGCGTCTTCGGGCGCGGACGAACTCAAGGGGGAGAGATACGAGCGAGGGGAACGGGTGCGCTAGGGTTACATGGGAAGAGTGAGGGGGCGCAGGGGCTTGCTCTTAACCATCCCCTCGACCGCGGGATGGCCGACAACGCGCCATTCACGCCATGGACGGACGTTGGACGTCCACGACAAGGGGTTAGGGATGATGCGGTGGTGGCTGGGCCGGATCATGGACTTTGAAGCTCACCACACATTTGGTGTAGCTCAATTTTATTTTCTTTCATTGTTTCATATTTTGTCTTTGTTTTGTAATTTCTTTTGACACCACACGACTTTTGTAAATATGTAACTTGGTGTATAAACTCACTTCAAGGCTATGGTGATGCACAAAAGTTTGAGTCCAATCAAGCAAATTCAAAATTATATTTGAATTTAAATGTGTTTATTTAACCCCGTTGATTCACTAAAATATTTCTAGGGACAAGTTTAAACTCCATTAAATGTTATTTTCCACAAGCTAATTACTTAGTGAATATTTGCAGCCCAACGAACATTTTTATTTGACAGCTTGAATAAATATTAATTTGAATTTAATTTTAACTTAAATCTGACTAATAATTTGGATCAAAGTGAGGTTTAGAAAATTAATGGCGATGACATGGCATCATTAGTGTGTGGTTACTGTAGCTTAAATATTAGGGCGTCCCAGTATGAATGTGATGCACCAGTATCAAAAAGAACTAGGGCGGTAAAAGACTTAACCAAAAACTTACCGATAACTGCGTCTGGCTGCCCTTCAACCTCCTCCACGTTAACGTGGTTCACTTGTCCTTTGTTGAATGGATTGGGCTTCTTCCCAGCGCTCCCATTACCGTTTCCATTCTTCGCTTCAGGGCACTCCGTGGCATAGTGTCCAGTCTTCCCGCACTTGAAGCAAGTAATGTGACTTAGGTCTCTCTTGGTGGGTGCGGCTGGATTGGAGCGGTTCTAATTGTTGCTTGTTCCGTTCCCAGTCCCATTCTTGGAACCATTGTGGTTATGCGAACTTCCTCCGTTGTGGTTATGACCTCCATGGTTATGAACAAGTCCTCCCGAGTTTGGGGTTAGACGAGGCTTCTGCTGAGCTCCAGAATTGTATCTTCCTTGCCCATACTTCCTCTTACGGTTCTCGATCTGCTGCTGATTCCCTTCAATCATAAGAGCCTTATCTACCAACTCTTGGTAGTTGTTGAATGTTGCCACCATCAACTGCATGCTCATCTCATCGTTCAGCCCTTCCATAAACTTCTCCTGCTTCGCAGCATCTGTGGCCACGTCGTCGGGGGCATAGCGAGATAACTTGCTAAACACATCCACGTACTGAGCTACAGTACGGTTCCCCTGGCGTAAGTTGCGAAACTCACGCTTCTTCGTGCTCATAGCTCCAGTTGAGACATGGGCTGTGCGGAAAGCTTGCTGAAATTGATCCCAAGTGACATTGGCTATGGGGAAAGTGGTCGTATAATTCTCCCACCATGAGGCTGCTGGTCCATCCAATTGATGTGCGGCAAAGCGCACCTTCTCAGCATCTGTGCAACTGCGGTGGTCAACTCCTTCCAATACGGCATAGCCAATCATCAGCAACTATAGGCTCGGTGCTACTGGAAAACACCGGCGGCTGCAACCTCAGAAAGCAAGTTAAGTTGTCAACTGGAGGCGGGTTGTTGTTGTTGTTGTTGCCTTGGTTCTGGACTAATATCTGCATCAAGGCATTCTGCTGCTGGATCAACTGGGTGATCTCCGGTGGGAAGACAAATCCGGTGTCACGTCCGGAGGCATCCGATGGGTTTAGAGGGAGAGATTAGAATAGAAAAGGGGTCTAGTGAGAAAGCACTACCCATATGCACATGAGACAAACACAATCATATCACTCAATCAATCAAGCAAGGGCATACAAACGGTCTAGAACTATCGTTAAAAGTGCTCAAACTACTACTATATTCATGGGGGAAATACTACTAATCATTTGGTGGTCATCTAGAAATTTTGATCGGTGGACGACTCCATGATGTCTGCTCCAGCTTCGTCTTCAAAGTCATATTCACTGGGTTCAGAGTCGGTGTCGTCGATGATTATGTAGTTCTCCGGGCAAGTGGAATCGTCGTCCTCTCCTCCTGGCGCGGGGTCTCCCATGAATACTCCGATCTTCCTTATCAGGTCGTCATTCTTCTCCAATAGTGTTGCAATTTCCTCCTCATATCCATCGTGTGTAGACTTGAGTTCTTCTTCCAGCTCGGCGATCCTTGTCTTCGCCTTCTTTAAATCTATCATGTCTGCGCACATCTGATTCTCCTGGAATCGAATGTGCTGGTTTAACTCCTGGATGAAAGCTGCAATGCATCTGTCCTTCCTGGTGCTGATCATCTCCCATTGCTCATCTCGGCGCCCACATATCTGGTAGATAGTGTCCTTGAGATCCTTGTTGTAGACTTCTCCAATATGTCCCATGGCAATGTGGGCTGCCATGCTCTTGCCTAGACTCCAGGTTGGTGCATCAAAGGAAAACTCTATGGGCTTAGCGATTTGCGCGAACATCCTTCTTGGAACTTGAACTCGAATCATCCAGCGCTCCTCTTCTGGTAAAGTGGCGTTGTAGGTCCTGGTGAAGCTTGGTATTCCGATGTTTAGGTACCTAGTGACTTCCTTCAAGTGTCGTCCAAAGGGTGTGTCTTCATCCGGTTGTGCAAACTTGTTCCTCGAATCCGCCATCCTAAGAGTAGAAAATGGAGAGGAGTCAGAAATGAGTAGAGAAGAGTGACCTATGGCTTATCTTAGTGGTCGTGTCCTACACTCAGCGTGTGCTCTGATACCATCTTGTAGCGACCCGACCTCAAACGGTCAAGTCTCTGTGCTTCCGTGTCATCCCGGGATCGGTAATCTTTGACACACAGTACTTGAAGGATTTATAATAGAGTAGCAATCACACACTTATTACATTGAATGTCTCAAAAGAGAACTTATTACAATAAATATGGCTTAAGGCCATCTAATACGATAACAACGGAAGGCTTGGAAGATAAAGTGAGTCCATCAACTCCAACGGCATAGCTGAGCTGCACGGCAACGACCTAACGATCCTTACTCCTTGTCTGAAAAGTCTGCAACATAATACGTTGCAGCCCGAAAACGGGTCAGCACATGTAATATGCTGGCAATTTAACACAGTAGAGCAAGAACAGAATAATGCTATCACTACATGCATATTTGGCTGGTGGAAAGGCTCTATGGTTATAGTTTTGCGAAAAGCCAATTTTTCCCTACAACAAAGGAATAGATTTTATTTAACTATCATGGTAGTTGAAACATCATTGAGAAGGTTCCTCCAACTCAATCCCAATTAAAGTAATTATCAACCCAACAATACTAAATTAGAGTGATGAGATACATATGATAATCCAAGTACTAGATACTCAAAATGTCCATAACCGGGAATACGGCTAACCATGATTAGATTGTACACTCTGCAGAGGTTTGCACACTTTTCCCCACAAGACTTGATCGCCTCCGTTGGATTTCTAGCACTACATGGTGTTTGAAAAACGGATGACCGAGACACAATCTTTCAGAAGCATTAACTCTAACCCCGGGTAGACAGTACCAACCTACATCCCTCTACATCTGCTAGCCTACCACTCGAAGAGTTCATGCAACTTACTCAACTATGCTAGAGCCCATAATAGCTTGTGGCTGCACACGAAAGTTTTTAGCATGAAATATCTCAGTTCCCTTTGAGCATGGGTGGCGGACCTTAGGATTATCACACGGGTACTCCAGGATATCCTAGGACAACACTGGATTCTCCAGGTGCCCGACAAGCAATCCACCCAGATGTGTATTAAAGTTGCCACCTTAAATTGAACCATTAATTAACAATCTCACATCTGTCATGGATTCACTCACCCAAACCACGTCTACGAGCATAGCATAGCAATATAAGCAATACGTAGAAGTAACTCCCAATGGTTTGATTATAACAGGGCAATAGGTTCTACCTCATCAACTACTTCCCAATACCCACAAATTAATCACATCCTAATCATGCAGTGTTTGAGGATTGGAGCTAATGCATAAAAACTGGGTAATAGTGGGATATGATCAAAGTGTTACTTGCCTTGCTGATGATCCGCAAAACCTAGAGACTCGTAGTAGCACGCTTCGCGCTGCGGGAATTCTATCGTAAACAAACAATAGCATACATAAGCAACCAAGCAAAGATGCACGGATAAAACTCAAATAAGAAGATCTAACCAGAAAGTTCAACTTAAGAACTCCGGTTTGCAAAAAGAATCAAATCAAACGGAGCAACGAAACTCAAACTGCGAAAGAAACAAGATTTGTTTACTAATCTGGACTAAAGTGAAATTTTACATTACCAAAATCTTGTTCAAGTTGGTTAAACAAAAAGAGGGCTTCGAGACGAAGATCTAGGCGCTTGAATCGCCTGATTCCGACAAACGAACGAGAAGTTAAACTAAAACGAAAATCGGATCATAAATCGCGATCGAGAATAATTGCGAAAAATCCGAAAAAAAGAAAAACCGACGAACAGGCTAATGAACGAACGTTCGCTGTCTGCGGGTAATGGGTGAAAACCGTTTGTTAAAACGAACGAACGAACAGGCGTTCACTAAATAAATAAGCCGACGGGAAAAACCGATCTAAAAAATAAACCGATTTTTTTTGAAAAAACCGAATCTAGGTCTAGGGTTTACCAAAATAACCCAAAGAGAGAAAAAAAACGGCGGCGGCTCCGGCGAAGTCGGGCGGCGGCTTGGCGGGCGGCGGGCGGAGCTGCGGCGACGGGCGGCTTCATGCTGCGGTGGGGCTGGCGGTGGTGGTGTGGGGTCGAGGCGGGGTCGACTCGGCCTTTAAAGGGCTCGGCGGCGGCTTGGGCAAGGGGTCGGAGGAGGAGTCCTCCCGGACTCGGCGACGGCATGGCAGGCCGGACTCGGCCGAGTCGGTCGGGCGAGGTGGTGGCTGGCTGGGTTAACTGGGCCTCGGCCTAGTTCGGTCCGGCAGAAAAACTTTTTTTTAAAATAAACTCCGTGCAGAAAAACGCCGAAAATAAATACTAAACGGACGCTAAAAATCCCGAAATAAATTTTTCCCGTCCTCTAAAAATCTACCGGACCAGGTGAACATTTATTTGGGCCTAAAATGCAATTTGGAAAAACGCGTATTTTTCCTATGCAAATAAAATAGGAATAAAATCCAAATAAAATCAAATATTTGATTTTAATATTTTTCCTCCAATATTTCATTTATTTTTGGGGAAGTCATATTATCCCTTCTCATATAGTTTTTTTATATGAAATATTTTCGGAGAAAAAAAAATAAAACAAATTGATCCTCGTTTCGATATTTGATAAAATTCAAATATGAAAACAGTGAAATACCCAACTCTCTCCAAGGGTCCTTGAGTTGCTTAGAATTTTGAGGATCGCAAAACGAATATGCAATAAAATATGATATGCATGAATGATCTATGTATAACATTCCAAATTGAAAATTTGGAATGTTATAAAATGGTCAATTCAAGACGAGGAGTTCGGCCACCACATGACACACCTATCATTAAACTATCAACACAAAAGAATATATAGAAGTTAAAAAACTAATTATGTCAAGATGGACGTGAGGGCCACCCTCCACGAGCTAATCCTTGTACCTTGTCTATACACCATTGCTACAGAGCAAACAACAATTTCCATGAACCATGATTGGCCGGCTCGAGGAACTTGGTCATGGAGCACCATTCGTGTCTGGCGAGAACATGAATTGCACAAAGATCCTCTATCCTAGGTTAATACAAATTGGAAAAGCAAGAAGTTCGTGTGAGACAAACCAGAGACTCCAAGTCCGTCTCTTTTTTCGATGATGACTGCCATCTGTTGTTTGAGCTAGCAGGGTCATCGACAATGACGGTGTGCATGTTGAAAGATGGAGATTATATTGGACTTTAAAAACAATTAAGTTACCGTAGAGCACAATCGGTATGCGAGAGTAGTGGAGAAAAGCGGCATGAGTTTTTTTGTTTGTTTTGGTGGAGACCTGCTTGCGCACATATCAGAGTCGATCGGAAGAAATTGATGCATATATAACGTACAAATAAACATGGCCAACAACCCCCTCCCCCCAGAGAAGCAACACAATGCTCTGTCTCTTCTCCTGTTTCGTATTTTGACAACATGCACAGTTTAATTGTTGTTCTACTTTTACACCTCGGTCGGTTATCGTCGTCAACCATCATCTCCGGATGTCTAGTAATATGCGGGTGCTCCCACGACGCTATGTGGGCTGCTGCTTCCACCTTCGTGCACATCCTACATGCCAGCTCGTTGTATTGTTTTGCTTTTATGTATGCCGCGTATGCTAATCTTGTTTCTCAGCTCATTGTTTGTTTTTCAAGGCTGCTGGTTGATATTACAAAGGGCTTGAGAACGTATATAAATTAATGGGAATCAGTTTATAGGAGGGAGGTGGGATTATTGATAAAAATATATGCACGCATCATCACAAGCATACGGTGGCTCAGTTAGTTTCTTGGTCCTCGGCACAAACATGACTTCATGACTCATGAATTTGATCCTCCACTACACTAACTTTTTTCTTGCTTACATTGGAAGCCGAGACATAGTTGCTGGCCTAGAGGGCCCAACAACTATCAAACGTACGGATAAAAAGGATCGAGATAAAAAAGATAGAGTGACTCCATCAGACTTAGAGTAGTGCACAGCGAGTAGAGGTACGACCAAAAAATTTGGACGTACGAAAATTTGGGAGGAAGAAATCTTCCTCCCATAGTTAGAAGGTATAAAAATGTATAAATGGTTGAATCGATGAAAAGTGGTGAGAAATTTTGGAAAACGTAGTAAAAAACAAAAAAAAATCACCCTACGATCACTCAGAAACACTATGAAGATGTGGTTTGGATCGGATCGTTACTGTTAGAGATATATTTGGGTTACATATGTTTTGGTAGTCTAGGATTACAAAATCCATCTTCTACCTTATCTTTAGGAGAGACGTCTTGCCCTCCAAGCCTTGTACTGAATATATACTCGCCCTCGAGGCTCAATAATACATCCATCATATTTCACAACAATCCATCTCTCTCTCTTTTAAGATGGTATCAGCCTAATCACGATCCAAACCCTAGCCGCCGCCGCTTCCGCACCCGCGCGCCGCCCCCAGTGCGGTCGGCCTCCATGACCGCCGCCGGGGGCTGCGCCGCCCGTACCTAGGGTTCGTCCGCCGGCTGTGTTGGCCGGCTGCCCTAGAGAGTCTTTTTTCCGAGCCCTTGCTCTGGGTTTTTTCGCTCTCTCACTGGTCATTATGATCGGCGTTTTCCTTTTTGGTTTTCCGATCTAATTTGATCTGTTTGCGTCGCCCGCCGCCGCCGTCGACCCCATGCGCCTCTACTCCGACCCCGGCACGACCAGCCGACCTCTCCTCCGACTACCTCAACTCGGATAGCTCGTCGGCTGCCTCAACTCGGATGCCGCTGCTCCGTTGGTCGCTCGGGCCTCACTACCTGGGCGCCGGCACTGCTTTGGCAGCCCGGGTGCCGGTGCTGACAAGCTCGTCCACACGACGTCCCATGCCGTCTGTCGTCACCGGCCTCATCGCGGACTTCGCCGCCACCCCGCCTCCATCGAGCGGTGTCCCTGACCTCGCACGTGATCGGCTTGATCACCCGCTCGCCGCCGCGATCCGCCTCATCTACGCCGCGCGACTGACCTGGCCTGTCAGTTACGCGCGCCTCCGCAGGTCCTGTGAAGATCGTACCGAGTACCGTGCGCCTCTCCGCCGATCGAGCATCGGGCTGCCGCTGCGTCGCCCCGTCGGGCCGCAGCGCCGCCGCCCCGTGGTTCTCCTCGTGGCTGCATCGACTCGTGTGTCGCCGCTGCGTCGCCCCTTCGGGCCGTAGTGCCGCGATACGCGGTCCCCGCCGCCGCCCCGAGGCCGTCCCCGCGGTTGCATCGACTCGCGAACCGCTTTGTCGCGTCGCGGCCCGCGGTTCCCGCCGCCGCCCCGAGGTCTTCCTGCTGTCGCCCTGACCTGCCCGCCGCCGTTGCGTCGCCCCTCCGGGCCGTAGTGCCGCGGCCCGGTCCACTCCGCCGTCACCGCGTGTCGACCTCCCGTGGTATGTGCTGCGCCGTCTCCCTTGGCGCTGGAATGCCATCGTCCGCGCCGGTCTTCGTCACACTGTCAGGGTTCTTCGCCTACTTCGAGTATCGCCACCGCATTTCTAACCTAGCCGCCGCCACTGCCGTCAGGCCGCCGCCGCCACTCTTCTTTGGCCGCCGCTGCCGCTACCCATGTAGCCGCCACCGCCGCTCGTCCACCTCTTTCGTCTTCGTCCAGCACCAGCCCATCGCCAGCGTCGCCGTCATCTACCACGACCACTTCGTCTACTCCAACAACCGCGGGCGACATCGGCCCCGCGCCGATTGGCGCCACAACCGTCGTCGAGTCCTTCTCTGCTGGCCTCTCCGACTTCTTTGACATGGCGTACAGCTCGTGCAGGTCCCAGTCTACGCATGCCCGGTGCTGGAAACACCGTTGCATGCCTTCGTCCACGACGTGTCCCCAGGCCTGGCAAGCCTGGTACGGCGCTTCGTCAACTTCGTCTTCGTCCATCTACGCATGCCCGGTGCTGGCAACACCGGCGCGTGCCTTCGTCTACGATGTGTCCCCGGGGTTGGCAACCCCGGCGCGACGCGTCGTCAACAGCATTCTCCTTCCTGGCGCACCACTTGTTCGACACCACTGCGCCCATGACTAACTCGGCGCCTCCTTGCGCCCGCGGCGCTACCCCAACTCGACATCGACCACGGCGTTCTTGTGACACCCGTATAATTAAGCTACAGTAATTCCCTGCTAATGATGCCAAGTCATCATGATTACTATTGATAAACTCGCGTTGGTTCGAAACCGAGTTCAAATTTCAAATTTAAAATAATGTAAAAAAAGTTTTCAAATGTCAAAACAAAAATGTTCGTGGGGTTGCAAATATTCACTGGCTAATTATCATGTGGCAACCAACATCATTTGGCTCTCCCATTAATCCCTAGGACAATATAAAGTGGCCGAGTGGCATATTAATTGACCTATTCAATTTCTAAAAATGCTCGAACAATTCTGTTGGCTCTAAAAACTTTTTATGCAACACCACAATGTTATTCTTGAATTATGTGCCAGATTTCATGGTTAACTAAATTCATTTTGTCACTCAAGTTAACACGAAACAATAGCTAACTTAAATACATAATAGGAAATAGAAAACGCCCTGTCTCATTACGGTGCATCTGGGTCCTAGTGGCCACAGAGCACATTAGGCCCAACCCACACCCCACTTGCCCCCCATCTCCGGCTCTGAAGCGAGGGGTGGTCGTGGCGCTCATCCACCGGCGCCATTACCGGCGACGACACGCGCCGGCCATCCGTCCTCTCCTCGTGGTATAAGGGCGGCCCTCGAACCCTAGATCCCCTCGCTCGCCTCCCTCCACCCCCTGCTCACTCTTCTCCCTCCTCCATCGAGCTCCCTCTCGATTTGGAGCTCTCCCGACCGAGCCCGTCGCCACCGCGTCGTCATTGCCATGCTTCGGGACCTCACCGATCTTCGCCACGGCGTCCAGGAGGATTGTCGCCCTCGTCTCCGTCCTTCCCGAGCGCCAGGACGAGCCGAACCACCGCCGCCATGGACGACCTCCTCCGCGTCAGCCATCGCCACGACACCGCATCGTCCTGCCTCTCCGACACCACTAACGCCCGAGCTCTCCACCGCCCTCCTCCCGGTGAGCCGCGTTCCTCCTCCCTTTCCCCATCGACTCCACGGTCGATTGGCGCCCGTCCGCTTCGCGCTTTCGAAGCTCACGGCGACCTTGTGCTCACGCGCCCGTGACCACGCCCGGCCGCCCGTCGCGCGCGCTCGAGCCAAGACCCGCCGCGCTCGGCCACCTCCTCGACCGCGCGTCGCCGCTTCGACTTCTGCTGCTGCTCCATTGTGGTAGCCTCAAGACAGCGTGCGTGCCCAAGCACCGCCACGCCTCGCTTTCGCCGACGCCGCCCGCCCCGCTTCTCAGGCATCGCCCGCCGCCGCCCCACGCCCGGCCGCCACGCCGTGGCTGCCGGCGCCTTGTGCCTGCCATGAGCCCGGCCGGCGAGGCCAGCAAGCTTCGCCTGGGCGGCCCTGTTCGATTAGTGGGGATAACCCCTCCCTGACACTAACCCACTCCCCTAACCGCTCACTGACCCGTGGGCTCAAGGCCACTAACTTAATCTGAGGCAATAACTTATTTCAATAAAAAAACTGTTAAAATATGTGTCACTTACACACGGGCCCCACCTGTGAGTTTGACCAGTCAACAGTCAACTGTTGATCTTGGCTGACTCTTGACTCAGCCCCTCCTGGACCCACATGTCAACCTGTGTACACTTAGTGTACACAGTGTTGTGTGCACTTAGCAATTTTGCATTTATTTTCGGATTAAACTGAATTCCTATATATAAATAAAACTTTGAAAATTCATAGAAAATAATCTGTAGCTCGGATGAAAAAGTTTTCTACATGAAAGTTGCTCAGAAAAATGTGACGAGTCCGAACACGCAATCAGTTCATGTGTCATGCATCCCTAGCATAGCAAAAATGCAACCTTTCCCCTCCGGTTCGTCTGTCCGAAAATGCCAAACTTCAGGAAAACATTCCCGGATGTCCCCCCCCCCCTTCGCCGATATCGTGTAGTACCGCGTTAGAACACGTCTAGCCCTGTCTGTTGTCCTGTTATGCACTTGCTTGCTATGTATTTACTTTTTCTTCCCCATCTTCTCTCCGGTAGACCCCGAGACTGCCGCTGTGATCAACTACGTCGACGACGACCCCTTCTTCTTGTCTGAGCAACCAGGCAAGCCCCCCCTTTTTGATCATCCCGATATCGCCCATTCTATACTCTCATGCTTGCATTAGATTTTGCTACTGTTATTGATTGCTCCTATTCTGATGCATAGCCTGCTTTTGTAACTTTGTTGTTGTACCTTACACCTTATCCTAAAGCGCTTAGTATAGGTTGGATAGTGATCCATCGATGACCTCCATCTTGTCCTTATTGCCCTGCTTCATCATCGACGACTCGAGCTACATGATCAACGCACTGAGCCCGACACCGCACATCACATCACGCCCCTTTAGTTGTTCGACTCAGTAGAGCTACTATCGAGTGCCGAGGGTGATCCTCATAACGCACTCGATGATAATTACGTAGTGTAGCTATTCGGTCATGGTCATCGAGGGTGATTTCCTCCTTCACCATTCACGATCTGGCTCTGTCATGCAACCCCTCAAGTGTGAACCTCGAGGGTGATTCCTCTTACGTTCACCTTGATGATTACATCGAGTGGAATCCTCCGAGGGTGATTCCTTGGGTTTTCCCCTTGATGTTTGGACACACGGTTACCTTGACATTACTTGAGACCTTTGGGAAAGTCGGGCGGGCCCAGAGAGCACCCGCAAGATGGTTACGAGGCATGGCCGGGAAGTCTGGCAGCCCTCGAGTGGGCTGGGCTTGCCCTTGTCGTATTTCCTCGAGGCAGGCGACGGGGTCACATTATCGTGAGTCTCTGCTTTCGTCTCATGAGCCCCCAATGCACTAACAGGTTTGGGTATTTGTTCTGAGTTGGCCTCTGGCCTTTACGCACTAACCACCACATGAGAATAGTTATGGGCCTCAACATCGTGGTATCAGCCGAAGCTTTGTCAGACGTCCAGTTCAGTAGTGCGGCATGGTCGGATCGTGCTGGACATCTGAGGCGGTGCTGGTATCCACCACCTTTCATAACGACCGGTCTTTGCGGGCGATGGGCCCAAGACCCCGGAGTGCTTAGGATGTAGACCGGCGGGGACCTCTCTGCTGAGCCTAGGTAGGGCTGCGACGTGTTGATCTTCCGAGGCCGGGCATTGACCCCAGAAAGGTTTGTCCGACCAGAGTGATCGAGCGTGTTGGGTGACGTGGTGCACCCCTGCAGGGAAGATCTTTATTCGAATAGGTAATGGACGTTCAGACTTGTATCCTGATCTTATACAACTAGAAATGGATACTTGATATGTGATGGATATGTGGCTCCGGGATTGCTTTCTCAGGGAGTCAAGGAAGGATCTCTGGGCCTTAATGTTACAACATGCTTGTTAATTAAACTGCTATTCTTTACTCTTCTACATGCTGCAAGATGCTTGGAGCTGCTTGAAGATGCTAGTCTTCGATAGGCTAGGCCTTCCTCCTCTATTCTGGCATTCTGCAGTTCAGTCCATAGATACAGCCTTTCCATTTGATACCAATGCATACTTAGTACAAATATGATGCTTGCGAGTACTTTGGATGAGTACTCACGGTTGCTTTGCTACCCCCTTTTCCCCCTTCTTTCTTCTTTCCGGTTGATGCAACCAGATGGTGGATCCCTGGAGCCAGATGCCACCGCCGACGAATACTACTATGTGGAGACCGCTGACGACCAAGAGTAGTTAGGAGGACCCAGGCAGGAGGCCTTGCCTCTTCGATCGTGTTGCTTTTGTGCTAGCCTTCTTAAGGCACCCTTGTCTAACTTATGTCTGTACTTAGATATTGTTGCTTCCGCTGACTCTTGTGTATCGAGCTTGTATTCGAGCCCTCGAGGCCCCTGGCTTGTAATATGAAGCTTGTATTATTTCATTTTGTGTCTAAAGTTGTGTTATGATATCTTCCCGTGAGTCCCTGATCTTGATCGTACACATTTGCGTGAATGATTAGTGTATGATCGAATCGGGGGCGTCACAAGTTGGTATCAGAGCCGACTGCCTGTAGGATCGCCCTTTCCAACTCCTTGGCCGAAGTTGAGTCTAGTCTTTGGAAGAGTTGTTTTACTAACATGGTTGTGTGGCTTACGGGCCCACGTCGCCAAATTGGATGGTATTAGGATCTTTTACTCCTCGTCTATACTCTGGGACTCTGATATCTCTTTTATTTGGGTTAAATGGTTTTGCTAACTCTAACTCTAGGTTCTCGTAAATACGTTCTCCCAGAGAGCCCCTCGCTCCAGATGATTGCTTGGTGCACCAGAAGATTCTGAAGATACTCTTAGATGTTTTCGCGAGACCCTTATACCCTTCGCCATTGCGATCCCTACCACCGATAAATCCTTATGCGTAACTACCTACGTTGTCGTTCATACCTTCATCCCCAGTTGCTCTTGTTATTACAAGATGCCTTGAATTACTCTCGATTGTCCTGAGAATCCGTTGAGCCTACTGCCTTGCAGTTCTTTGCCAGATGAATACCCCTGCGGATAATTACTCGCGCTTGCCGAGTATCCGATCGTCCTGATTGTTCCTTTGTTTCACAAAATTCTTTGGAATATTATCCGATCTTCCGAAAATCCTTAGAAACCTATTACTCTTGCTCCTCCTTGTCTGCTTGCACTGTGGGTGCTTTCCATATGTCGGGCAATATTCAATAGTATCCTTTGTCATATTTAATTTTGAGCATTTGATTCGATATGTTTGTGAATGCTTGCAATAATCAATCAAAGTTAGAATTCTTCCCTTCGTCTCAGACGTCACCCCTTACATTAGCTGGTGTTCGACAAATCAAACCTTGATTGATTGTCAATCTATGTCTATTCAACTTACCTGCCTTTGATCAAAGCCTCTGCTTCTGATCCACCGTTTTGGAAATCATATTTCCTTTGCATTTTGAGCTTTGAATTAGTCAGTTATTTCTATAATCTGATGTCCTTGCCTTCTTTCTTCTTATGGTTGAGTACCAATACTCACATCAGATCCATTGTGGACCTCCAGGTCCTTTGTTGGGTTTTATCCGACAACATCCTTCATATTCAGTAACCTTGTGAGCCTTTCCTCGGATACACAATGCCTTTGGAAAATTGTATCCCCGCTCTTCTCAACCATACTCTGCTTCTGGGCTTGAGTTATTTACTCGTGAAGTTTGTGGTATAGGTTCCTAAGATGCCCCTATGGGTTGAATCTATGCCTTGCCTAATCCGTGTGAACCAGAAGGTTATGCGGGTTATATCTAATGGCGTTTCTTCAGATAACATTTCAATGCTACAACTTCTTCGGATGCGAGAAGTGAATGGAAGGTTGTGCATTGATGAAGTGGGAGTCGACCTTGAACCTTTGTGTTCATGCCCATGGACCCGATGTGGAACTTATCATGGAAGCTTCTTGTTATGATAATAATAATCCCCTTCTGGTAATTTCATCTCGTATCCATGTTTGATCCTTTGCAATCGTGGTTCCGACCATATTGTTCTTGTTTGATCCATTTATCGGACAAGTTAAAGTACTTGTCTTCTTCAGATCGTTTCACATGTTCAACCTCTATATTGATATACCTTTGGGTATTATCCTCTGGTATCTCGAGAATATCACGGTACTACATAACTTCTTATGAGTTCTTGATCAACTATTATTTCTCGCTGATTCAAAATTTTCACTGGTTCGGAGTTGTTAGACACTCGAGAATACAGATAACGATCACGCTTTCCTTTCCATTGTTTTGTTTAATCTTTCTTGTAACCTATCTTACCCGAAAGTGATAATTCCACCTTACGTAAACACCTCAGTGTACATTCTCTGTCAGTAAGACCTTGTTACTATTGTTGATGACATTCTGGAAGCCACCGATGGACGAGAACTTTGCCTATTGGTCCGCCTCGTCTTAACGAGCAGGAAAATGGTTCTCTTCGTCCCTCGCCCTTGGTACCGATATTGTTGCCGACATAACTGACAGGTTATTGTCTGACATGCCTTGCTATCGAGATCATGCAAGATGACATCACCCTTCCTAATTTTTGTTCCACATGGTGGGCCCATAACCCACAGTTCCATAGGATCGAAACCTGACTCTCCTTTACATCTCTGTCTTCCAAAATTGTTCCTCACGCTTGGCGATGTATGTAAATCACGAGCCATCTTCCTAGTGATCTATTCTGGTATCAGAAGCAATACTCATTACCATTGCTCTGAACCCCTTTCACCCTCTATTTCAGGCAACTAATGATTGCCTACCCGGTTGAAGCTTCTTATTACTCCTCCTTACCTTGCTCTCGATGACTTTCTTGAATTTTAACTCGAGAGATGCCTCTATGCCACGTTTGTCGAGGTAGCCCTAGGTACCTATCTTGTGTTGAGCTCCGTCCTTCTCGAGTCTTTCCCCCTTACTTCACTCCTTTAATCTCGGGACGAGATTTCTTGTAGTGGAGGAGAATTGTGACGCCCGGATAATTAAGCTACAGTAATTCCCTGCTAATGATGCCAAGTCATCATGATTACTATTGATAAACTCGCGTTGGTTCGAAACCGAGTTCAAATTTCAAATTTAAAATAATGTAAAAAAAGTTTTCAAATGTCAAAACAAAAATGTTAGGTGGGGTTGCAAATATTCATTGGCTAATTATCATGTGGCAACCAACATCATTTGGCTCTCCCTTTAATCCCTAGGACAATATAAAGTGGCCGAGTGGCATATTAATTGACCTATTCAATTTCTAAAAATGCTCGAACAATTCCGTTGGCTCTAAAAACTTTTTATGCAACACCACAATGTTGTTCTTCAATTGTGTGCCAAATTTCATGGTTAACTAAATTCATTTTGTCACTCAAGTTAACACGAAACAGTAGATAACTTAAATACATAATAGGAAATAGAAAATGCCATGTCTCATTACGGTGCGTATGGGTCCTAGTGGCCACAGAGCACTTTAGGTACAACCCACACCCCACTTGCCCCCCCCATCTCCTGGTACAGAAGCAGGGGTGGGCGTGGCGCTCATCCACCGGCACCATTACCGGCGACGCACACGCGCCGACCATCCGTCCTCTCCCTCGTGCTATAAGGACGGCCCTCTTACCCTAGATCCCCTCGCCTCCCTCCACCCCCTGCTCACTCTTCTCCCTCCTCCATCAAGCTCCCTCTCGATTTGGAGCTCGCCCGACCGAGCCCGTCGCCACCGCGTCGTCATTGCCATGCTTCGGGACCTCACCGAGCTTCGCCACGGCGTCCAGGAGGATCGTCGCCCTCGTCTCTGTCCTTCCCGAGCGCCAGGATGAGCCGAACCACCGCCGCCATGGACGACCTCCTCCGCATCAGCCATCGCCACGGCACCACATCATCATGCCTCTCCGACACCACTCCGAACGCCCCGAGCTCTCCACCGCCCTCCTCCCAGTGAGCCGTGTTCCGCTCCCCCTTTCCCCATCGATTCCACAGTCGATTGGCACCGTCCCGCTCGCGCTCGAAGCTCACGACGACCTTGTGCTCACTGTGCCCGCGACCATGCCCCGGCCGCCTGCGGCGCCCGTCGAGCCCACACGGCGCTCGGGCACCTCCCGACCGCAGCGCGCCACCTGCTCAACCTGCTGCTGCTCTGTCGTGGCCTCAAGACAGGCCCGTGCGTGCCCAAGCACCGCCACGCCTCGCTTCGCCGACGCGCCCGCTGCCCTTCTGCGCCGTCGCGCCGCCCAGCGCCTCCGTCCATTGCCGCACCTCCGGCCGACGGTAACTCCGGGCGCCTTGTGCCAGCAAGCCCAGCGAGGCCACTGCTTCTGCCTGGTCGGCCCTGACCGATTAGTGGGGATAACCCCTCCCTGACACTAACCCACTCCCCTAACCGCTCACTGACCCGTGGGCCCAAGGCCACTAACTTAATCTGAGGCAATAACTTATTTTAATAAAAAAACCTGTTAAAATATGTGTCACTTACACACGGGCCCCACCTGTGAGTTTGACGATCAACGATCAGCTGTTGACTGGCAGCTAAACTCTTGACTCAGCCCCTCTGGACCCACATGTCAACTCGTGTACACTTAGTGTACACAGTGTTGTGTGCACTTAGCAATTTTGCATTTATTTTCGGATTAAACTGAATTCCTATATATAAATAAAACTTTGAAAATTCATAGAAAATAATCTGTAGCTCGGATGAAAAAGTTTTCTACATGAAAGTTGCTCAGAAAAATGTGACGAGTCCGAATACGCTGTCTTTTCATGTGTCACGCATCCCTAGCATAGCAAACATGCAACCTTTCCCCTCCGGTTCGTCTGTCCAAAAATGCCAAACTTCGGGAAAACATTCCCGGATGTTTCCTCCCTTCGCCGGTATCGTGTAGTACCGCGTTAGAACATGTCTAGCCCTGTCAGTTGTCCTGTTATGCACTTGCTTGCTATGTATTTACTGTTTCTTCCTCATCTTCTCTCCGGTAGACCCGGAGACTGCCGCTGATGCCGCTGTGATCAACTACATCGACGACGACCCCTTCTTGTCTGAGCAACCAGGCAAGCCCCCCCTTTTTGATCATCCCGATATCGCCCATTCTATACTCTCATGCTTGCATTAGATTTTGCTACTGTTATTGATTGCTCCTATTCTGATGCATAGCCTGCTTTTGTAACCTGTTGTTGTACCTTACCTGCTTATCCTAAACTGCTTAGTATAGGTTGGATAGTGATCCATCAGTGACCTCCATCTTGTCCTTATTGCCCCTGCTTCATCATCGACGACTCGAGCTACATGATCAACGACCAGAGCCCGACACCGCACATCACATCACGCCCCTTTAGTTGTTCGACTCTGTAGAGCTACTATCGAGTGCCGAGGGTGATCCCTCATAACGCACTCCTGATGATAATTCTGTAGTGTAGCTATTCGGTCGTGGTCATCGAGGGTGATTTCCTCCTTCACCATTCCCGATACGGCTCTGTCATGCAACCCCTCAAGTGTGAACCTCGAGGGTGATTCCTCTTACGTTCACCTTGATGATTACATCGAGTGGAATCCTCCGAGTGTGATTCCTTGGGTTTTCCCCTTGATGTTTGGACACACGGTTACCTTGACATTACTTGAGAGCTTTGGGAAAGTCGGGCGGGCCCGGAGAGCACCCGCAAGATGGTTACGAGGCATGGCCAGGAAGTCTGGCAGCCCTCGAGTGGGCTGGGCTTGCCCTTGCCGTATTTCCTCGAGACGGGGCGACGGGGTCACATTATCGTGAGTCTCTGCTCGTCTCCGTGAGCCCCCAATGCACTAACAGGTTTGGGTATTTGTTCTGAGTTGGCCTCTGGCCTTTACGCACTAACCACCACGTGAGAATAGTTATGGGCCTCGACGTCGTGGTATCAGCCGAAGCTTTGTCAGATGTCCAGTTCAGCAGTGCGGCATGGTTAGATCGTGCTGGCCATCCGAGGCGGTGCTGGTATCCACCCTGCTGCATAGCGACCCGAGTCTTTGCAGGCGATGGGCCCAAGACCGGAGTGCTTAGGATGTAGACGGCGGGGACCTCTCTGCTGAGCCTAGGTAGGGCTGCGACGTGTTGATCTTTCGAGGCCGGGCATTGACCCCAGAAAGGTGTGTCCGGCCAGAGTGATCGAGCGTGTTGGGTAACGTGGTGCACCCCTGCAGGGAAGATCTTTATTCGAATACCGTGTCCACGGTAATGGACGTTCAAACTTGTATCCTGATCTTATACAACTTGAAATGGATACTTGATATGTGATGGATATGTGGCTCCGGGATTGCTTTCTTGCAGGGAGTCGAGGAAGGATCTCTGGGCCTTAATGTTACAACATGCTTGTTAATTAAACTGCTATTCTTTACTCTTCTACATGCTGCAAGATGCTTGGAGCTTCTTGAAGATGCTAGTCTTCGATAGGCTAGGCCTTCCCCCTCTATTCTGGCATTCTGCAGTTCAGTCCACAGATACAACCTTTCCATTTGATACCAATGCATACTTAGTATAGATCTGATGCTTGCGAGTACTTTGGATGAGTACTCACGGTTGCTTTGCTACCCCCTTTCCCCCCTTCTTTCTTCTTTCCGGTTGATGCAACCAGATGGTGGATCCCTAGAGCCAGATGCCACCACCGACGGATACTACTATGTGGAGACCGCCGACGACCAGGACTAGTTAGGAGGTCCCAGGCAGGAGGCCTTGCCTCTTCGATCGTGTTGCTTTTGTGCTAGCCTTCTTAAGGCACCCTTGTCTAACTTATGTCTGTACTCAGATATTGTTGCTTCCGTTGACTCCTGTGCTATCGAGCTTGTATTCGAGCCCTCGAGGCCCCTGGCTTGTAATATGAAGCTTGTATTATTTCATTTTGTGTCTAGAGTTGTGTTGTGATATCTTCCCGTGAGTCCCTGATCTTGATCGTACACATTTGCGTGAATGATTAGTGTACGATCGAATCGGGGGTGTCACAGTTCTTCACATGGCTACCTCGACCACGGCTACACCACCCTACGCTCTCGGCTACATCGACATCGGCACAAAGGGTTATCATCCGCTTGAGCAACTCGTCGGCTTCCTCTCTGATCAGCAGCGTCGCATGACGACACCGTCCTGACGCTCCCGCTAGGGCTGCGGGGGATGTCGATCTGTCATTGCTATTCTCTCGATCGACCGTCCACGTCGCTCCTGTTGTTTGCAATGCTACCGCTATGACTGCGGGGGATGTTAGAGATATATTTGGGTTACATATGTTTTGGTAGTCTAGGATTTGTAATCCATCTCCTACCTTATCTCTAGGAGAGGCGTCTTGCCCTCCAAGCCTTGTACTGAATATATACTCGCCCTCGAGGCTCAATAATACATCCATCATATTTCACAACAATCCATCTCTCTCTCTTCTAACAGTTACCAACTTTGAGTTGCAGCAGAAGAATAATCGGTGTAGATCGTACTTGAAGTCCCTTGAACCATAGATTAATGATCTCTATAACCGCTCACGAACGATCCCTTGAATGGAATATTGAAAGCACAACCTCTCCACATATAGCAAGCGTACAGTCTTCACGATCCGGCAGCACTTTGCCGTCCAGAGCTAATCGTCACTGGAGAATTAGAGGGGGAAGATTAGAACCACACTAGGCTTCTAATTATGAGGATTAGAGAATCGAGAACTAGCTCTAATTGGAACAACTAGAACCAGAACTAGAGGAGGCTCCAAAACTTTTGTCTTCAAAAGTGCCAAAACCTCTAGTATACATAAGCTGGAGGGAGAGGAGGGGGCGCCACATGGGGGGAGGACCCCCCTTGCGCCGGCCATGAGGAGGGGGAGTGCCCCACCAATTGGGCCCCCCTTCCATCTCCATGAGGAAAAGGGGTCGCCACTCCTATTGGGCCCAAGTGGCCCAATATGCTTTCCACCACTTGGCCTTTTAAGGCCCGTTGATATTAAATTAAATGAAAATGCCAAGTAACTATTATTAGTGCCTATTATTATTACTACTACTACTACTACTACTATTATTATTAATTTGACATCACTGAAATCATTTTTCTCCTATATATTATTTATCGGTGGTACACGATATTTCCTGATAAACCAAACCCTTCGTTGACCCCGAAACACTTCCAGTTCCTCTCAAAACTATTTCAAATATTAGTGAAAATATTTCACAAATATATTCTCATCACTCCTGTCCTACTAACACTCAGCAGATTGTGATTACCTTAAGCTTGTGACCTTGTAGGTTCGGTAAAATATTGGCATGAATGAAAAAAAACCTTTTGTTCAATGACCGATAGCGGAACCGTGGACGTTCATATCGATCCCTATGAGTACATGAATGTTATTTGAGTGAATATTTGGTTATCATGTGCCTATTACCTTTGTTTCGCGATACCTTACAAAGCCCAAGGTGCGATTTATCTGTATCCTCTTGAGTCATTCTCATGCTCACTATACCAGTCTCCTCGTTACCGGTTTCGTTCTTCTTTCACGTTGACATGTTCCGACATCCCGTTACATAGTATTACGTATGCGGCCTAACAACGACGGATGTCGTAACACCGAGAGGGCCATAAGAATATCTCTCCATCATTTGACGAGCAAATCCCGCTCTTAAGCTATCTAGCCCCTTGTCAAACTTTCCAAAGAACCTACAAGTTCTCGTTATATCATCATCTTACAGATGACGTTCGAGCAACCCCAAAGTTTATCATATAGTAAGAAATGACTACGATACTGATACCTCCTTTTAGTGATACGATAAAGGAATAGAAAAGCATCATGCACATATTTCCCCAAAGGTGACCCGGGGTTATCGAACCCACAAGAGGAAGATTCCCTTGAAGCAAGGTCTTGCTACTTGTGAGTTGCGTTGGGATGTCCTCGAAGAGGAGAGGATGATGCAGTATAGTAGAGATACGTATTTCCCTCAGTTAATTCCCTTCTTTCATATCAATAATAGCACCTATGGTTCGTAGGAAAGGCCTACCAAGTATTATAGGACAAGATGGATTGCATTCAATATCAAGCACAATGAAATCCACGGGCAAATAATTTATATTAGCAAGAATAAGCACATAATTTACTCTACCCAATGGTTTCTTAATGGTTGAATCCTCTGAGTGCAAATTAAGGGAACATTCATCCATATCAACAAAGCCTAGCACATCACATAAAGATTTTGGTATAGTGGAAACGCTAGCACCCAAATCACATAAAGCATTACATTCATAGTTTTTTTAATCTTTAGTTTAATAGTAGGTTCCCATTCATGATGCAATTTTCTAGGCATTGCAACCTCCGAATATAGTTTTTCTTCAAAAGCTTTCATCATAGCTTCTACGATATGTTTAGTAAAAGGTTTATTTTGTTCATAAGCATTAGGTGAATTTATCATGGGTTGCAACAAGGAAATATACTAAATTAAAGAACAACTATCATAACTAAAGTCCTTGTAATCCAAAGTAGTGGTCACATCACTAGTGAAAGTCTTGACCTCTCCAAACCCACTATTATTTTTTATCATTAAGATAATCACCCTTCGAAAATTGGGACGCCTTCTAGCCAAAGTTGACTCATCTTCAGTCTCTTTTCATCAAGTTTTATATTACTAAACCAATATTCAATGGTTGAGACACCAATCTTTTTAATATCTTCATCATGATTACGGTAAAAATCAGGCGGAATAGCATTTTCTAGGAATTCTTGCTTGGCTATCAACCTAGCGGTTCTTTCTTCACTTTCATTAATGGAGACATAGATAGCTTAATGGACTCATTAATATCATGGTTAGGTGGTGATACGTCTCCAACGTATCTATAATTTTGATTGTTCCATGCTATTTATTGAAGGAAATATGCCCAAGAGGCAATAATAAAGTTGTTATTTTATATTTCCTTATTCATGATAAATATTTATTATTCATGCTAGAATTTTATTGATCGGAAACCTAAATACATGTGTGAATACATAGACAAACACTGTGTCCCTAGTGAGCCTCTACTTGACTAGCTCGTTGATCAAAGATGGTTAAGGTTTCCTAACCATGGACATGAGTTGTCATTTGATAACAGGATCACATCATTAGGAGAATGATGTGATGGACAAGACCCATCCGTTAGCTTAGCATATTGATCGTTTAGTTTTATTGCTATTGCTTTCTTCATGTCAAATACATATTCCTTCGACTATGAGATTATGCAACTCCCGGATACCGGAGGAATGCCTTATGTGCCATCAAATGTCACAACATAACTGGGTGATTATAAGATGCTCTATAGGTATCTCTGAAGGTTGTTGAGTTGGCATAGATCGAGATTAGGATTTGTCACTCTGAGTATCGGAGAGGTATCTCTGGGCCCTCTCGGTAATACACATCATAAGCTTGCAAGCAAATGACTAAGGAGTTAGTCACGAGGTGATGTATTACGGAACGAGTAAAGAGACTTGCCGGTAACGAGATTGAACTAGGTATGAAGATACCAACGATCGAATCTCGGGCAAGTAACATACCGATACACAAACGGAATAACGTATGTGGTCATAACGGTTCGACCGATAAAGATCGTAGTAGAATATGTAGCAGCCAATATGGGCATCCAGGTTTCACTATTGGTTATTTAACGGAGAGGTGTCTCGGTCATGTCTACATAGTTCTCGAACCCGTAGGGTCCGCACGCTTAACGTTCGATGACAATATTATATTATATGAGTTATGCGATTTGGTGACAGAATATTGTTCGGTGTCCCATATGAGATCACGGACATGACAAGGAGTCTCGAAATGGTCGAGAGGTAAAGATTGATATATAGGACGATAGTATTTGGACACCAGAAGTGTTCCGGAGTGTATCGGGTATTTATTGGAGTACCGGAGGGGTTACCAGAACCCCCGGGGGAATATATGGGCCATATGGGCCATGAGAGGGGAGCACACCAGCACACAAGGGGTGGCCTCCCCCTATGGCTGGAGGCCGAATTGGGAGAAGGAAAAAGGGGGTTCGCCCCCCTTCCTTTCTCTCTTCCCCCTTCCCTTTCTTCTCCGGTGAAATAAGGCATGGGCGCCACTTGGGGAAACCCCAAGTAGGATTCAGATCCTACTTGGGGCACACCCCGGCTGCCTCCCCTCTCCCTCCCACCTATATATATGTGGGGGGCACCCCTAGCACACCCCAGACAATTGCCTAGCCGTGTGCGGCGCCCCCCTCCACCGTTTACTCCCAAGATCATATCTTCGTAGTGCTTACGCGAAGCCTTGCGCAGATCACTTCACCATCACCGTCACCATGCCGTCATGCTGACGGAACTCATATACTACCTTTACAACTTGCTGGATCAAGAAGGCAAGGGACGTCACCGAGATGAACATGTGCAGAATTAGGAGGTGTCGTACATTCGGTACTTGATCGGTCAGAGCTAGAAGAAGTTCGACTACCGCGTTGTCAAACGCTTCCGCTTGGTCTACGAGGGTACATAGACACACTCTCCCCCTCGTTGCTATGCATCTCCATGGATAGATCATTGCGTGTGTGTAGAATTTTTTTGTTTTCCATGCAACGTTTCCCAACAATTATATTATCTGTTTTGGATGTTTTATATGCATTAATATGCTATTTTATATTATTTTTGGGACTAACCTATTAACCTAGAGCCCAGTGCCAGTTTCTATTTTTTCTTGTTTTTGAGCTTCGCAGAAAAGGAATACCAAACGGAATAAAACCTTCACGACGATTTTTCTTGGACCAGAAGACACCCATCAGAATTGGAGATCAAGTCAGAAGATCACCAAGGCGGCCACAAGGTTGGAGGGCGCGCCCAGGGGGTAGGGGGCGCCCCTTGCTTGTGGGACCCTCGGTGACCCCCTGACCTAGCTCCGCCTCCTATATATTCACATATATTCCCAAACCACCAGAAGCATCCACGAAAACACTTTCCCACCGCCGCAACCTTCTGTTTCCGTGAGATCCCATCTTGGGGCCTTTTCTGGCATCTTGCCGGAGGGGGATTCGATCATGGAGGGCATCTATATCAACTCTATTGCCCTTCTGATGAAGCGTGAGTAGTTTACCTCAGACCTACGGGTCCATAGCTAGTAGCTAGATGGCTTATTCTCTCTCTTTGATTCTCAATACCATGTTCTCCTCGATGTTCTTGGAGATCTATCCGATGTAATCTTCTTTTGCGGTGTGTTTGTCGAGATCCGATGAATTGTGGATTTATGATCAACTTATCTATGAATATTATTTCAATCTTCTCTGAATTCTTATATGCATGATTTGATATCTTCGTAATTCTCTTCGAACTATCGGTTTAGTTTGGCCAACTAGATTGGTTTTTCTTGCAATGGGAGAGGTGCTTAGCTTTGGGTTCAATCTTGAGGTGTCCTCACCCAGTGACCGTAGGGGTAGTGAGGCACGCATTGTATTGTTGCCATCGAGGATAAAAAGATGGGGTTTACATCATATTGCTTGAGTTTATTCCTCTACATCATGCCATCTTACTTAAAGCGTTACTCAGTTCTTCATGAACTTAATACTATAGATGCAGGCATGAGTCGGTCGATGTGTGGAGTAATAGTAGTAGATGCAGGCAGGAGTCGGTCTACTTGACACTGACGTGATGCCTATATTACATAATCATTGCCTTGGATATCGTCATAACTTTGCGCTTTTCTATCAATTGCTCGACAGTAATTTGTTCACCCACCATATTATTTGCCTTCAAGAGAGAAGCCTCTAGTGAAACCTATCGCCCCTGGGTCTATTTTCCATCATATTAGCTTCTGGTCTACTATTTTGCAATCTTTACTTTCAGATCTATACAACAAAAAACCCAAAAATATTTTATCTTTTGTTTAGTTTTATTTATCTATCTCTATCATATCTCACCTTTGCAAGTGACCGTGAAGGGATTGACAACCCATTTATCACGTTGGGTGCAAATGTTTGATTGTTTGTGCAGGTATTGGTGATTTGTGCATTCTTCTCCTACTGGATTGATACCTTGGTTCTCTAACTGAGGGAAATGCTTATCTCTACTTTGCTGCATCACCCTTTCCTCTTCAAGGGAAAACCAACGCAAGCTCAAGAAGTAGCAGGTGGCAAAATTTTAGGTTTGAGATTTTCGACATCATGAGCAATTCTATCCATGTTCCTAGCCATATCATCAACTTTATTCAATTGTTCTTCTACCATAGCAAATCTTTTGAGAGTTCAAGAATTCTTTAATATTGCTTTCAACATCATTAGGTATCCTATTATTATTATTATTATTATTATTGTAATAACTTCCATAGGAATTACCTTAATTATTGGATGAATTTCTAGGAGGATTAAAATTGGCTCTATAAGCATTGTTATTGAAATTGTTTCGAGAGACAAAATTCACATCAATGACATCATTATTTTGCTCAATCAAAGTAGACAATGGAACATCATTAGGATCAACATGATCATTTTTACTAGCAACCCTTTTCATAAGAGCATCCACTTTATCACTCAACATAGTGATTTATTCAACATAATTTACCTTCTTACCAGTTGGAGCTCTTTCGGTGTGCCATTGAGAGTAATTTTCCATAATATTATCAAGGAGTTTTGTAGCTTCTCCCAATGTGATTTCCATAAAGGTGCCACATTCAGCAAATGTGCCACATGTGATTTACAATTTATCGTTGTATTGGGTTTGTTGGGGACACAAGACACTCTTTGTTATTTGGTTGCAGGGTTATTTGAGAGAGACCATCTTAATCCTACGCCTCCCACAGATTGATAAACCTTAAGTCATCAACTTGAGGGAAAATTGCTATTGTCCTACAAAACTCTGCGCTTGAGGCCCAACAGGAGTCTACAAGAAGAAGGTTGCATAGTAGACATCAAGCTCTTTTCTGGCACCGTTGCAGGGGAGGTGAGTGCTTGAAGGTATAAGTTTAGATCTTGCAATTGAATCTTTAGTTTCTTGTTTTATCACTAGTTTAGTCTATAAAATAAAACTACAAAAAAATGGAATTGAGGTTGCCTCATATGCTTCATCTTTTTAATGTCTTTCGTGAAAATGACGGAAAGTAAAATTGTGCTCAAGTGTTAGAAGAAGAAGTCAATAAAATGTTTAGCACTAAATCTTTGAATGATGATCATGATTGCAATGTTGTTAGTATGAATTCTTTGAATTTCCATGATGCTATTGATATGCAAAGCCATAAGCTTGGGGATGCTATGTTTGACACAGATGATATTTTTTGTCCCCAAGTTTTGATGAGAAAATTTATTATGATGATAGCATGCCTCCTATTTATGATGATTATGTTTATGAAGGTGGGTGTGGAATAGTGTCAACTCTAGGAAATAATGATCCCACTATTTTGGAGGGTGTTGAATCTTATTGTTATAATTATGAAAGTGGATTTGGAGAGGTCATGACTTTATTTAATGATGATTCCACTATTTTGGAAGAGGTTCCAATTGATTATGAGAACAAACTTGATATCTATGATGCTTATTGTGATGACATGTATGCTATAAAGAATAACCATGAAACATGCCATCATCATTTTAATGCTCAAATCGATTATGTGGATCAAGTATCATGTGATAGTTATTTTGTTGAGTTTGCTCCCACTACTATTTATGAGAACAAATTTGCTTATGTGGAGAGTAATAAATTTTTTATGCATGTGGATCATGAAAAGAATTTTTTATGTGAGTGTTGAATTCATTCATGATGCTACTGAAAATTATTATGATAGAGGAACATATGCTTCTACGTATCAGAATAACATCAAGTTTCCTCTCTTTATGTTGAAAGTTTTGAAGTTGCACTTGTTTTGCCTTCCTATGCTAGTTGTTTCTTGCTCCAAAAAATTATTTGCTCACAAAATCCCTATGCATAGGAAGTGGGTCAGGCTTAAATGTTCTATTCATATGCTTCATGATGCTCCCCTTATGTTTCAATTCTTATCTTCTATGTGAGCATCATTGAAATCATCATGCCTAGCTAAAAAGGCATTAAAGAAAAGCGCTTGTTGGGAGACAACCCAACATTTACCCCTACTGTTTTTGTGTGTACACATGATTAAGCAACTGTATTAATCATGTATTATAGCTTTTTTTCAATAAAGTACCAAATAAAGCCTTTGGGATAGTGTGGATGATACTTGACTTGATTCTGTGCAAAAATAGAAAATTTTGCACCCAGTAACAGAATTGATCTGCTCTGATAGAACGTGATAAATTCTTGAATTTTTTACATATGATTGATATACAAATTACCTATGTTTTCCTAATTTTTCAGAATTTTTGGAGTACAGAAGTATGGTTGTTGTTCAGATCATTACAGAATGTACTGTTTTTGACAGATTCTATTTTCAATGCATAGTTTGCTTGTTTTAGTGTTTCCATAGCTTATATTAAGTGATATAAATTGTGGAAATGATAAGGTACAGTAGGCATTGTGTGAGAACAATTATGAATCTTATCTTGACAGTACCAAAGTGAATGATTTGTCTTTATCATACTAACCCATCTCACGAAGTTCCGTTAAGTTTTGTGTGATTGAGGTTTTCAAGTTTTGGGTGAGATATTGATATGAGAAGAATAAGGACTGGCAAGCCCCTAAGTTTGGGGATGCCCAAGGCACCCCAAGTTAGTATTCAAGGAAGATCCAAGCGACTAAGCTTGGGGATACCCTGGAAGGCATCCCCTCTTTCGTGTTCAATATTATCGGTAACCTCACTTGGAGCTATATTTTTATTCGTCACATCATATGAGTTTTGCTTGGAGTGTAATTTTATTTTGTTTTGACTGCTGTTTGAATAAAATGCTAAGATCTTAAATTCTTGAATGAGATAGAGTCTACACATAGCTACTTAATTATTTGACTACTCATTGATCTTCACTTATATCTTTTTTGGAGTAGTTTGTCAGTTGCTCTAGTGCTTCACTTATATCTTTTTAGAGCACGACGATGGTTTTATTTTTATGAAATTGATGAACTCTCATGATTCACTTATATTATTTTTAGATTCTTATAAATAGTATGGCAATTTTATTAGGTTATGAATCTAGTCCTAATATGATGGGCATCCAAGAGGGATATAATAAAAACTTTCATGAAGAGCATTGAATATATGAGAAGTTTGATTCCTTGCATTTGTTTTGAGATATAAAGATGGTGATATTAGAGTCATGCTAGTAAGTAATTGTGGATTGTTAGAAATACTTGTGTTAAAGTTTGTGATTCACGTAGCATGCACGTATGGTGAACCGTTATGTGATGAAATCGGAGCATGATTTATTTTTTGATTGTCTTCCTTATGAGTGGCGGTCGGGGACGAATGATGGTCTTTTCCTACCAATCTATGTCCCTAGGAGCATGCATATTAGTACTTCGCTTTGATGGCTAATAAATTTTTGCAATAAGTATGTGAGTTCTTTATGACTAATGTTGAGTCCATGGATTATACGCACTCTCACCCCTCCACCGTTGCTAGCCTCTCTAGTACCGCGCAACTTTCGCCGGTGCATTAAACCCACCATATACCATTCCTCTAAATAGCCACCATACCTACCTATTATGGCATTTCCATAGCAATTCCGAGATATATTGCCATGCAACTTCCACCGTTCCGTTTATTATGACACATATCATCATTGTCATATTGCTTTGCATGATCATATAGTTGGCATAGTATTTGTGGCAAGGCCACCATTAATATTTTTTATACATGTCACTCTTGATCATTGCACATCCCGGTACACCGCCAAAGGCATTCATATAGAGTCATATCTTGTTCTAGTATCGAGTTGTAATCCTTGAGTTGTAAGTTAATAAAAGTGTGATGATCATTATTAGAGCATTGTCCCATGTGAGGAAAGAATGATGGAAGTTATGATTCCCTCACAAGTTTGGATGAGTCTCCGGACTTTATAAAAAAAATAAAAGAGGCCAAAGAAGCCCAGACAAAAAAGAGAAAAAATGATAGAAAAGAGAGAAGGGACAATGTTGCTATCCTTTTTCCACACTTGTGCTTCAAAGTAGCACCAAGTTCTTCATGATAGAGAGCCTCCTATTTATCACTTTAATATACTAGTGGGAATTTTTCATTATAGAACTTGTCTTGCATATTCCAATGATGGGATTCCTCAGATTGCCCGAGGTCTTCGTGAGCAAGCAAGTTGGATGCACACCCACTTAGTTTTCATTTTGAGCTTTCATAAACTTATAGCTCTAGTGCATCCGTTGCATGGCAATCCCTACTCACTCACATTGATATAAATTGATGGGCATCTCCATAGCCCATTAATTTGCCTAGTTGATGTGAGACTTTCTCCTTTTTGTCTTCTCCTCACAACCTCCACCATACTCTATTCCACTTATAGTGCTATATCCATGGCTCACGCTCATGAATTGCGTGAAAGTTGAAAACGCTTGAGAACATTAAAAGTATGAAACAATTGCTTGGCTTGTCATCGGGGTTGTGCGTGATGAAATATTTTGTGTGATAAAGATAGAGCATAGCCCGACTATATGATTTTGTAGGGACAACTTTCTTTGGCCATGATATTTTGAAAAGACATGACTGCTTTGTTAGTATGCTTGAAGTATAATTGTTTTTATGTCAATATTAAACTTTTGTTTTGAATCTTATGGATCTGAACATCCACGCCACAATAAATAAGATTACATTGATAAATATGCTAGGTAGCATTCACACTTCATAAATTCTTTCTTTTATCATTTACCTACTAGAGGACGAGTATGAATTAAGCTTGGGCATGCTGACACGTCTCCAACGTATCTATAATTTATTAAGTATTCATGCCATGTTTACAACAATTTTATATGGTTTTGGTATGATTTTATTAGAACTAACTCGGACTGATGTTGTTTTCAGTAGAACTACCGCGGTGTCGTTTTTTGTGCAGAAATAGAAGTTCTCGGAATGGGCTGAAAATTTACAGTGATTTTTATGGACCAAAAGAGACTCCCGAAGCACCTGAGCTGGATGCTACCTCTAGAGCACTGCGTTGGTTTTCCCTTGAAGAGGAAAGGGTGATACAGCAAAGTAGCGTAAGTATTTCCCTCAGTTTTTGAGAACCAAGGTATCAATCCAGTAGGAGGCCACACACAAGTCCCTCGCACCTACACAAACAAATAAATCCTCGCAACCAACACAATAAAGGGGTTGTCAATCCCTTCACGGTCACTTACGAGAGTGAGATCTGATAGATATGATAAGAAAATATTTTTGGTATTTTTGTGATAAAGATGCAATCTAAAGAAAGCAAAATAAAAACGGTGCTAGAAATAACTTGTTGATGAGAGATTAAATTTGATGGAAAATAGACCCGGGGGCCATAGGTTTCACTAGAGGCTTCTCTCAAGAGCATAACTATTACGGTGGGTGAACAAATTACTGTCGAGCAATTGACAAAATTGAGCATAGTCATTAGAATATCTAGGTATGATCATGTATATAGGCATCACGTCCGAGACAAGTAGACCGACTCATGCTTGCATCTACTACTATTACTCCACACGTCGACCGCTATATAGCATGCATCTAGAGTATTAAGTTCATAAGACCAGAGTAATGCTTTAAGCAAGATGACATGATGTAGAGGGATAAACTCATGCAATATGATATAAACCCCATCTTGTTATCCTCGATGGCAACAATACAATATGTGCCTTGCTGCCCCTACTATCACTTGGAAAGGACACCACAAGATTGAACCCAAAGCTAAGCACTTCTCCCATTGCAAGAAAGATCAATCTAGTAGGCCAAACCAAAATGATAATTCGAAGAGACTTGCAAAGATAACCAATCATACATAAAAGAATTCAGAGAAGATTCAAATATTTTTCATAGATAAACTTGATCATAAACCCACAATTCATCGGTCTCAACAAACACACCGCAAAAGAAGATTACATCGAATAGATCTCCACAAGAGAAGGGGAGAACATTGTATTGAGATCCAACAAGAGAGAAGAAGCCATCTAGCTAATAACTATGGACCCGAAGGTCTGAAGTAAACTACTCACACATCATCGGAGAGGCTATGGTGTTGATGTAGAAGCCCTCCGTGATCGATGCCCCCTCCGGCGGAGCTCCAGAAAAGGCCCCAAGATGGGATCTCATGGGTACAGAAGGTTGCGGCGGTGGAATTAGGTTTTTGGCTCCGTATCTGGTAGTTTGAAGTACGAGGGTATATCTGAGGAGGAAGAAGTACGTCGGTGGAGCAACGTGGGGCCCACGAGGGTGGAGGGCGCGTCCTGGAGGGTAGGCGCACCCCCTGCCTCGTGCCCTCCTGGTTGATGTCTTGATGTAGGGTCCGAGTCCTCTGGATCACGTTCGTTCAAAAAATCACGTTCCCGAAGGTTTCATTCCGTTTGGACTCCGCTTGATATTCTTTTTCTGCGAAACGCTGAAATAGGCAAAAAACATCAATTCTAGGCTGGGCCTCCGGTTAATAGGTTAGTCCCAAAAATAATATAAAAGTGTATAATAAAGCCCGATAATGTCCAAAACAGAATATAATATAGCATGGAACAATAAAAAATTATAGATACGTTGGAGACGTATCAAGCATCCCCAAGCTTAATTCCTGCTCGTCCTCAAGTAGGTAAATGATAAAAACAGAATTTTTGATGTGGAATGCTACTTGGCATAATTTCAATGTAATTCTCTTAATTGTGGTATGAATATTCAGATCCAAAAGATTCAAGACAAAATTTTAATATTGACATAAAAATAATAATACTTCAAGTATACTAACTAAGCAATTATGTCTTCTCTAAATAACATGGCCAAAGAAAGTTATCCCTACAAAATCATATAGTCTGGCTATGCTCTATCTTCACCACACAAAATATTAATCATGCACAACCCCTATGACAAGCCAAGCAATTGTTTCATACTTTTAGTGTTCTCAAACTTTTTCAATCTTCACGCAATACATGAGCGTGAGCCATGGCCATAGCACTATATATGGAACAGAATGGTGGTTGTGGAGAAGACAAAAAGGAGAAGATAGTCTCACATCAACTAGGCGTATCAACGGGCTATGGAGATGCCCATCAATAGATATCAATGTGAGTGAGTAGGTATTGCCATGCAACGGATGCACTTAGAGCTATAAGTATATGAAATCTCAACAAAAAGGAACTAAGTGGGTGTGCATCCAACTCACTTGCTCACGAAGACCTATGGCATTTTGAGGAAGCCCATTATTGGAATATACAAGCCAAGTTCTATAATGAAAAATTTCCCACTAGTATATGAAAGTGATATCATAAGAGACTCTCTATCATGAAGATCATGGTGCTACTTTGAAGCACAAGTGTGGTAAAAGGATAGTAGCATTGTCCCTTCTCTCTTTTTCTCTCATTTTTATTTGGGCCTTTTTTATGGCCTCTTTTTTTCGTCCGAGTCTCATCCCGACTTGTGGGGGAATCATAGTCTCCATCATCCTTTCCTCACTTGGGACAATGCTCTAAAATGATGATCATCACACTTTTATTTACTTACAACTCAAGAATTACAACTCAATACTTAGAACAAAATATGACTCTATGTGAATGCCTCCGTGATGTGCGGGATATGCAATGAATCAAGAGTGACATGTATGAAAGAATTATGAACGATGGCTTTGCCACAAATACAATGTCGACTACATGATCATGCGAAGCAATATGACAATGATGGAGCGTGTCATAGTAAACGAAACGGCGGTAAGTTGCATCACAATATATCTTGGAATGGCTATGTAAATGCCATGATAGGTAGATATGGTGGCTATTTTGAGGAAGATATATGGTGGGTGTATGATACCGACGAAAAGTGCGCGGTATTAGAGAGGCTAGCAATGGTGGAAGGAGGAAAAGTGCGTATAATCCATGGACTCGACATTAGTCATAAAGAACTCATATACTTATTGCAAAAATCTACAAGTTATCAAAGCAAAGTATTATGCGCATGCTCCTAGGGGGATAGATTGGTAGGAAAAGACCATCACTCGTCCCCGACCGCCACTCATAAGGAAGACAATCAATAAATAAATCATGCTCCGACTTCATCACATAACGGTTCACCATACGTGCATGCTACGGGAATCACAAACTTTAACACAAGCATTTCTCAAATTCAAAACTACTCAACTAGCATGACTCTAATATCACCATCTTCATATCTCAAAACAATTATCTAGTATCAAACTTCTCATAATATTCAACACACTCATAAGATTTTTTTTACTAATCTTGGATGCCTATCATTGTTAAAGCAAACCACCATGCTGTTTTGTAGGACTCTCAAAATAATCTAAGTGAAGCATGAGAGAACATTAGTTTCTATAAAACAAATCCACAACCGTGCTCTAAAAGATATAAGTGAAGCACTAGAGCAAAAAACTATATAGCTCAAAAGATATAAGTGAAGGGCATAGAGTATTCTAATAATTTCCGAATCATGTGTGTCTCTCTCAAAAGGTGTGTACAGAAAGGATGATTGTGGTAAACTAAAAATCAAAGACTCAAATAATACAAGACGCTCCAAGCAAAACACATACATGTGGTGAATAAAAATATAGCTCCAAGTAAAGTTACCGATGGAAGTAGACGAAAGAGGGGATGCCTTCCGGGGCATCCCCAAGCTTTAGCTTTTGGTGTCCTTAGATTATCTTGGGGTGCCATGGGCATCCCCAATCTTAGGCTCTTGCCACTCCTTGTTCCATAATCCATCAAATCTTTCACCCAAAACTTGAAAACTTCACAACACAAAACTCAGCAGAAAATCTCGTGAGCACCGTCAGCGAAAGAAAACAAAAAAACACTTCAAGGTACTGTAATGAACTCATTATTTATTTATATTGGTGTTAAACCTTCTGTATTCCAACTTCTCTATGGTTTATAAACTATTTTACTAGCCATAGATTCATCAAAATAAGCAAACAACACACGAAAAACAGAATCTGTCAAAAACAGAACAGTCTGTTGTAATCTGTAACTAACGCAAACTTATGGAACTCCAAAAATTCAGAAAAACTAGGAAGACCTAGACAATTTGTTTATTGATCAGAAGCAATTGGAATCAATATTTTATCACGTTCTGGTGATTTTTAACAATTATTTTCGTGAACAGAAAGTTTCTGCAATTTTCAGCAAGATCAAATAACTATCATCCAAGAAGATCCTATAGGTTTAACTTGGCACAAACACTAATTAAAACATAAAAACACATCTAACCAGAGGCTAGATCAAAGATTTATTCCTAAACAGAAGCAAAAATAAAAAACTAAAAATAAAATTGGGTTGCCTCCCAACAAGCGCTAACGTTTAACGCCCCTAGCTAGGCATAAAAGCAAGGATAGATCTAGGTATTGCCATCTTTGGTAGGCAATCCATAAGTGGCTCTCATGATAGATTTATATGGTAATTTTATTTTCTTTCTAGGAAAGTGTTCCATGCCTTTCCTTAATGGAAATTGGAATCTAATATTTCCTTCCTTCATATCAATAATTGCACCGATCGTTCTAAGGAAAGGTCTACCAAGAATAATAGGACATGAAGGATTGCAATCTATATCAAGAAAAATAAAATCTACGGGCACATAATTCCTATTTGCAATAATAATAACATCATTAATTCTTCCCATAGGTTTCTTAATGGTGGAATCCGCAAGGTGCAAGTTTAAAGAACAATCATCAAAATCACCTAAACCTAGCAAATCGCACAAAGTCTTTGGAACCGTGGAAACACTAGCACCCAAATCACATAAAGCATAGAACTCATGATACTTGATTTTAATTTTAATAGTAGGTTCCCACTCATCATAAAGTTCTCTTGGGATAGAAACTTCCAACTGAAGTTTTTCTTCATAAGATTCCACCAAAGCATCAACGATATGTTTAGTAAAAGCTTTATTTTGACTATAAGCATGAGGAGAATTTAGCACGGATTGCAACAAGGAAATACAATCTATCAAAGAGCAATTATCATAAATAAATTCCTTGAAATCCAAAATAGTGGGTTCATTAACATCTATAGTTTTGATTTCTTCAATCCCATTTTTACCAATTTTAGCATCAAGATCTAAAAACTCCGAATTTTTGGAACACCTTCTAGGTAAAGGTGGATCATATCCAGTCCCATCATTATCAAGATTCATATTGCAAAACAAATATTTAATAGGGGACACATCAATAACTTTTAGATCTTCATCTTTATTTTCATAGAAACTAGAAGAACACGCTTTCACAAAACAATCTTTCTTAGCACGCATCCTAGCGGTTCTTTCTTTGCACTCATCAATGGAAATTATCATGGCTTTGAGAGACTCATTGATATCATGCTTGGGTGGAATAGATCTAAGTTTCAAAGAATCAACATCAAGAGAAATTCTATCAACGTTCCTAGCTAATTCATCAACTTTAAGCAATTTTTCTTCAAGCAAAGCATTGAAATTCTTTTGCGAATTCATAAACTCCTTAACACTAGTCTCAAATTCAGAGGGCATCTTATTAAAATTTCCATAAGAATTGTTGTAGGAATTACCATAATTATTAGAGGAATTACTAGGATACGGCCTAGGATTAAAGTTTCCTCTATACACGTTGTTACCAAAATTATTCCTACCAACAAAATTCACATCCATAGATTCATTATTATTCTCAATCAAAGTAGACAGAGGCATATCATTAGGATCATAAGAAACACTTTTATTAGAAAATAATTTCATAAGTTCATCCATCTTCCCACTCAAAACATTAATTTCTTCTATCGCATGCACTTTTTTACTAGTAGATCTTTTAGTGTGCCATTGAGAATAATTAACCATAATATTATCTAGGAGTTTAGTAGCTTCTCCCAAAGTGATTTCCATAAAAGTGCCTCCCGCGGCCGAATCTAAAAGATTTCTAGAAGCAAAATTCAACCCGGCATAAATTTTTTGTATGATCATCCATAAATTCAAACCATGTGTAGGACAATTACGTATCATTAATTTCATCCTCTCCCAAGCTTGTGCAACATGTTCATGATCAAGTTGCTTAAAATTCATTATATCGTTTCTAAGAGAGATGATCTTAGCGAGAGGAAAATATTTAGAGATGAAAGCATCTTTGCACTTATTCCAAGAATCAATACTATTTTTAGGCAAAGATGAAAACCAAGCTTTATCATGATCTCTAAGCAAAAAGGGAAATAACTTCAGTTTAACAATATCATTATCCACATCTTTCTTCTTTTGCATATCACACAAATCAACGAAGCTATTTAGATGGGTAGCGGCATCTTCACTAGGAAGGTCGGCGAATTGATCTTTCATGACAAGATTCAACAAAGCAGCATTGATTTCAGAAGATTCAGTATCGGTAAGCGGAGCAATCGGAGTGCTAAGAAAATCATTATTGTTGGTATTGGTGAATTCACACAATTTAGTATTATCTTGACCCATCGTGATAAACAAGCAATCCAACACACGAGCAAACAAGAAGCAAGCGAAAAATAGGCGAACAGAAAAGAGAGGGCGAATAAAACGGCAAGGGTGAAGTGGGGGAGAGGAAAACGAGAGGCAAATGGCAAATAATGTAATGCGGGAGATAAGGGTTTGTGATGGGTACTTGGTATGTTGACCTTTGTGTAAGCCTCCCCGGCAATGGCGCCTGAAATCCTTCTTGCTACCTCTTGAGCACTGTGTTGGTTTCCCTTGAAGAGGAAAGGGTGATGCAACAAAGTAGCGTAAGTATTTCCCTCAGTTTTTAAGAACCAAGGTATCAATCCAGTAGGAGGCCACACACGTGTCCCTCGCACCTACACAAACAAATAAATCCTCGCAACCAACGCAATAAAGGGGTTGTCAATCCCTTCAGGGTCACTTACAAGAGTGAGATATGATAGATATGATAAGATAATATTTTTGGTATTTTTGTGATAAATATGCAAAGTAAAGAAAGCAAAATAAAAACGGTGCTAGAAATAACTTGTTGACGAGAGATTAAATATGATGGAAAATAGACCCGGGGGCCATAGGTTGCACTAGAGGCTTCTCTCAAGAGCATAAGTATTACGGTGGGTGAACAAATTATTGTTGAGCAATTAACAGAATTGAGCATAGTTATGAGAATATCTAGGTATGATCATGTATGTAAGCATCACGTCCGAGACAAGTAGACCGACTCCTGCCTGCATCTACTACTATTACTCCACACATCGACCGCTATCCAGCATGCATCTAGAGTATTAAGTTCATAAGACCAGAGTAACGCTTTAAGCAAGATGACATGATGTAGAGGGATAAACTCATGCAATATGATATAAACCCCATCTTGTTATCCTCGATGGCATCAATACAATACATGCCTTGCTGCCCCCTCATCCTTTGGGAAAGGACACCGCAAGATTGAACCCAAAGCTAAGCACTTCTCCCATTGCAAGAAAGATCAATCTAGTAGGCCAAACCAAACTGATATTTCGAAGATACTTGCAAAGACAACCAATCATACATAAAAGAATTCAAATAAGATTCAAATATTGTTCATAGCTAAACTAGATCATAAACCCACAATTCATCGGTCTCAACAAACACACCGCAAAAGAAGATTACATAGAATAGATCTCCACAAGAGAGGGGGAGAACATTGTATTGAGATCCAAAAAGAGAGAAGAAGCTATCTAGCTAATAACTATGGACCCGAAGGTCTGAAGTAAACTACTCACACATTATGGGAGAGGCTATGGTGTTGATGTAGAAGTCCTCCGTGATCGATGCCCCCTCCGGCGGAGCTCCGGAAAAGGCCCCAAGATGGGATCTCACGGGTACAAAAGGTTGCGGCGGTGGAATTAGGTTTTTGGCTCTGTATCTAGTAGTTTGGGGGTACGTAGGTATATATAGGAGGAAGAAGTACGTCGGTGGAGCAACGTGGGGCCCATGAGGGTGGAGGGCGCGCCGTGGGGGTAGGCGCCCCTTCTACCTCGTGCCCTCCTGGTTGATGTCTTGACGTAGGGTCCAAGTCCTCTGGATCACGTTCGTTCCAAAAATCACGTTCCCGAAGGTTTCATTCCGTTTGGACTCCGTTTGATATTCTTTTTCTGCGGAGCTCTGAAATAGGCAAAAAAACAACAATTCTGGGCTGGGCCTCCGGTTAATAGGTTAGTCCCAAAAATAATATAAAAGTGTATAATAAAGCCCGATAATGTCTAAAACAGAATATAATATAGCATGGAATAATTAAAAATTATAGATATGTTGGAGACGTATCACTGGACCAGAAGAGTCCCGAGGTGGCCACAAGCTGCCAGGGCACGCCCTAGGGGGTAGGGCGTGCCCCTACGGCTTGTGGGCCCCTCGGGCACCCCCTTGACATGAGACTAACGCCAAAAATTCTTATAAATACAGAAACTTAGATTGGAAGTTCCACCTCCGCAAGCCTCTGTAGCCATGAAAAACCAATCGGGAGCCCGTTCCGGCACCCTGCAGGAGGGGGAAACCATCACTGGAGGCCATCTTCATCATCTTGGCGGTCTCCATGACGAGGAGGGAGTAGTTCACCCTCGGGGCTGAGGGTATGTACTAGTAGCTATGTGTTCCCCCTCTATCTTCTTGTGATGGAATGAGTTTTACCTTTGAGGCTTCACTATTATCAGATGGAATACTTTTATGGATTTGAGAACACTTGATGTATGTCTTGCATGGGATACCCGTGGTGACAATGGGGTGTTCTATTGATTCAGTTGATGTATGTTTTGGCATTCAACTCTTGGATTCCCGAGGTGACATTGGGGTAATCTATACATAGGGGTTGATGCATGTTTTCATCCTTGTTACTCCGGCAGAAATCTTGGGGCACTCTTTGAGGTTCTTTGTGTTGGATTGTATATTATGAATATGAAGTTGTTTGATGCATATCGTATAATTGACCCACAGATACTTGTGGTGACATTGGAGTATGTAGGTGACATTATGGTTGATTGCTATGTATCATATGGTGCTATTTTAGTACGAACTCTAGGGCTGTTTGTGACACTTATAGGAATAGCTCAAAAGATTGATTAGAAAGAATAACTTTGAGGTGGTTTCGTACCGTACCAGCAATTTCATCTTATGTTCTCCGCGGTAGGAACTTTGGAGTGACTCTTTGTCGCACGTTTGGGGGTTGCCATATGATTTAATTATGTTATCATTGTTGAGAGACTTTGCACTAGTGAAAGTATGAACCCTAGTCCTTGTTTTCAAGCATTGCAATACCATTTTTGCTCACTTTTGTTACTAGTTACCTTGCTGTTTTTATATTTTCAGATTACAAAAACCTATATTTACTATCCATATTACACTTGTATCACCATCTCTTCATTGAACTAGTGCACCTATACAATTTATCATTGTATTGGGTGTGTTGGGGACACAAGAGACTCTTTGTTATTTGGTTGCAGGGTTGTTTGAGAGAGACCATCTTCATCCTATGCCTCCTACGGATTGATAAACCTTAGGTCATCCACTTGAGGGAAAATTGCTACTGTCCTACAATACTCTATGCTTGGAGGCCTAACAAGAGCCTACAAGAAGAAGGTTGCATAGTAGACATCAGATCGTGACTTTTTTCCAGCCAGCTCACCGCTTATTTTTCTTTTCCTTGAGCACCCGTGTAACACCCCGGATGTAACTTTCCATATTTGTAACTCCAACTCTTGCCATTTTCGGCTATGTGCTATGGTATTCCCTCCGTGGTTGGGTTTTGTTTTTCGTTTTGCATTTTGTTCATGTCATGCATCTCATATCATGTCATCATGTGCATCTCATTTGCATACGTGTTTGTCTCATGCATCCGAGCATTTTCCCCGTTGTCCGTTTTGCAATCCGACTCTCCCAAATGCACCGGCGCACCCCTCTTGTCTCTTTTCGTGAGCGGGTGTTGAACGTTCTCGGAATGGACCGAGGCTTGCCAAGTGGCCTTGGTACACCACCGGTAGACCACCTGTCAAGTTTCGTGCTATTTGGAGGTCGTTTGATACTCCAACGGGTAACCGGGTAACCGCATAGACCTCTTTTGGATTGCAGCCCAACACCACTTCAAAACAGCCCAATAACCCATCTAAGTCACTTCCATGCTCTCTGTCGTCGGATCACGATCGTGTGGGCGAAAACTACACTCCATTTGGAGCCTCCTAGCTCCCTCTACCTATAAAAACACCTCCTCCCCCGAAATTCCGGATCAACTCCACCCCTAACCCTAGCCCCACTCCTTCCCGCCGCCACCGTACGCATCCGGACGGACACGTCCGCCGCCGCCGCCCGTGAAGGCGCGCCGCCACGTGGCGCGCCCACATCGCCGCACCGCTTGACGAAACCAGCAGGCCCTCGCCCGCCTCGCCGCCGCCGCGCCCATGCCCGGCCTTCAGCAGCTCTGCCGCGCGCCGCCCGCCACCGCCACCGCCTCCACCGGCGCTGCCACGCTGCAAGCCGCGCCGTCACGCACCTCCGGCGCGCGCCCGCCGTCGCGTCGCCCGGCCCCGCCACCGCCTCCGCCGGTGCGGATCCGGCCGCTCCGCCTCCCGTCCAACTCCGGCGACCGCGGTGCCCCAACTCCGGCGAGCTGCCGCCGGCCCGCCTCGATCCGCGCGCCCGAGCCGGATCCAGATCTGAGAAGACCTAGGTTGACCCCGTTTTTATTTTTTTCTGCAGATATTTTGTTGCATGTTCATCGCATCATAACTTTGCACCCGTGGCACCGCTTTGGGCGTGTAGCATACCGTATTGTTCGCCTCGACGAGTACATCATTTCATTTCATTGCATCATTTTCATGTGAGCTCATCTTGATGCCCGAAATTCTGTTAGAAGAGGGATATGTGATGTTAGTTTCAGATTCTTATCCGAACATGCACTTTTGTCATTTTTGCCATGATTGATGTGTGCATCCTATGAACTTGAGTCCTACATATGTTTTGTAATATGCCATGCCATCTTTAGAGGGGTGTATGCCATGTATTTTTGTGATCTCTGTGGTGACAAGCACAAGCATGCAAACTAGGCTTCATGATGTTGCTGATTTCAGCCCCTGCTCACTGATATTTTTATGCCATGTAAACTTGATGCTACAGAGAGATCCATGCTTATTTTGTGATACTTCAGTAAGGATGTTCTGAACATATGGTTATTCTATATCCATCCATGCCCTTGTTTGCAATTATGGAGTGCCATAGCTTGAGTCAATCGAGCTCTACGTTTGCTATAAAATGTTTCCTGACAGGTTCTTTACATGTTATTCAATTTTGCCAAGGTTGTTGTAGTTGATCCGTGTATGCTATGATGTTGTTCTTGCCATGTATAGCTTCTATGTCATGTCTTCTTAATGGATGTATACTTAGTTTATCATGAAATGCTCTGTAGTGAGTGCATCGAGCTCGCGGAGATGCCTTCATAATTCTGTCAATGTCATGCCCTGTTTGCTGAATCTGTTAACGAAACTTGTTATATTGACATGTGTGCTATTACATTTTCTGATCCCTTTTGACTCTTGGTCAGTAAGGGACTTTAGTTCAATGCCTTGATTAGTTTCATTTCGTGCCTTGCTTTGCTATGTCTTGTTCCTGTAGCAGGTTGTTTGCTTGCTCTAAACATGCCTTCCTGATGTTAATTTCTGGCATGTTAGTATTTTCTCCAAGTCTGTGAAGCTGATATATTTTGCACTTTTGCCATGCTTGTTTGGACCTGTTATGGTGTGAATTAGCCGTAGATCAGTGTTCATCTTTTGTCAATAATCTTGAGTAGATCACTTCCATATGCTTTGTTGGTACGTTTGGGTGCAGTAGCTTAATTTCTTATTGCTTGCTATGTGGCATCGTGCTGTTAATGGCAGATTTGTGCCATTCTTGTTTTGCTTGCCATTTGCAAACCGTGCATCCGATTCCGGTGATCTTTATATCGATTTCAACCGAAATCATCTCACCTTTCCAGCGGCATACTTGGTTTGCTAAGTTGATGCCTTGTTCATCATTTTCCTTCCGGAGCACGCATATGCATTGCATCTCACATCTCGCATATCATGCCATGTTTTGCATCATGTTGTTTGTGCATCGCCCGTGATTGATTGTTGGTCCTTTGCTTGTGTTCTTGCTTTGGGTAGAGCCGGGAGACGAGTACTTGAACGAGGAACCTGTTGAGAACGCTTACGAGGATCAAGCTTTCGACAACTCTGAGAACCTTGCAAGCAAGATGACCATACCCTCGAAATCACTTCTATCTTTGCTTGCTAGATGCTCGCTCTTTTGCTATGCCTATGCTACGTTACCTACCACTTGCTATATCATGCCACCCATATTGGCATGTCAAACCTCTAACCATCCTTTCCTAGCAAACCGTTGATTGGTTATGTTACCGCTTTGCTCAGCCCCTCTTATAGCGTTGCTAGTTGCAGGTGAAGATGAAGTTTGTTCCTTGTTGGAACATGGATATTTTGGGATATCACAATATCTCTTATTTAATTAATGCATCTATATACTTGGTAAAGGGTGGAAGGCTCGACCTTATGCACGGTGTTTTGTTCCACTCTTGCCGCCCTAGTTTCCGTCATACCGGTGTTATGTTCCTTGATTTCGCATTCCTTACACGGTTGGGTGATTTATGAGACCCCCTTGACAGTTCGCTTTGAATAAGACTCCTCCAGCAAGGCCCAACTTAGGTTTTACCATTTGCCACCTAAGCCTTTTTCCCCCGGGTTTTCGAGAGCCCGAGGGTCATCTTTATTTAACCCCCCGGGCCAATGCTCCTCGAGTGTTGGCCCAAACTAGAGCGCTTTGGCGCCCCTCAAGGAAACTTGGGGTCTGGTTTTAGTTGTACGGACTGCTCATCCGGTGTGCCCTGAGAACGAGATATGTGCAGCTCCTATCGGGATTTGTCGGCGCATTCGGGCGGCTTTGCTGGTCTTGTTTTACCATTGTCGAAATGTCTTGTAGTCCGGGTTCCGAGACTGATCGGGCCTTCCCGGTAGAAGGAATATCCTTCGTTGACCGTGAGAGCTTATAATGGGCTAAGTTGGGGCACCCCTGCAGGGTATTATCTTTCGAAAGCCGTGCACGCGTTTATGAGGCAGATGGGAATTTGTTAATGTCCGGTTGTAGAAAACCCGAAGTTGACCTTAATTACAACACATCAACCGCGTGTGTAACCGTGATGGTCTCTTCTCGGCGGAGCCCGGGAAGTGAACACGGTGTTGGAGTTATGTTTGACGTAAGTAGTTTCAGGATCACTTCTTGATTGCTACTAGCTTCACGACCGTGCCTTGCTTCTCTTCTCGCTCTCTTTTGCGAATGTAGCCACCATATATGCTAGTCGCTTGCTGCAGCTCCACCTCACAACTCTGTCCTTCCTATAAGCTTAAATAGTCTTGATCTCATGGTGTGAGATTGCTGAGTCCGTGACTCGCATGATTCTATCGAAAGCGATTCTTGGTGCCGGCGATGCCGGTCAGGTGATGCAACCGAGCTCAAGTGGGAGTTCGACGAGGAACGTGGTCGTTACTATGTGTCTTTCCACGATGATCAGTAGTGGAGCCAGTTGGGACGATCGGGGATCTGTGTAGCATTTGGGGTAGTCTTCTTTTATTTTGGTTCCGTAGTCGGACCTTGAGTGTAATCTGGATAATGGATGTTTATTTATGTATTGTGTGAAGTGGCGACTGTAAGCCAACTATGTATCTCTTTCCCTTATGTATTACATGGGTTGTGTGAAGATTACCTCACTTGCGACATTTCTTTCCATGCGGTTATGCCTCTAAGTCGTGCTTCGACACGTGGGAGATATAGCCGCATCAAGAGCGTTACAAGTTGGTAATCAGAGCCATCCCCGACTTAGGAGCCCTGCGATTGTTTCTTTGGCGTTGTTGAGTCTAGAAGAAAAATGTTTTGAGTCTTAGGATTATATATATCGAGGAGTAGGATTCTTTTTACTCCTCAGTCCCTTCGTCGCTCTGGTGAGGTCTCCTGACATAGAAGTTTTGACTCTCCTCTCCTCAAATTTCACTAAAAAAAAATTTAGGATCACTGGGTATCTTGGAATCGTTCCGATGGTTTTGTGGCGAGAACATTGTTCTTGGTGCCTCCCGACATTTAGGGGTTGTGGCGGTGTCCGGGAGTTGAGCTCCGAGGTGTTGTCGTCACAATTTTATCGTTGCAGTTCTGGAATACCTGATCTTTGCCGACATCGAAAATCTCTTTTGTACAGTTGTTGGTGAGATAACCCCGATAACCCAGTACTGGGGCGAGTTCGGGAGTATTGCCATGGCTCGTATAACGGATGCTTTTCGAAGGTCGAGGTACCACGATTTCGAAGGTTTCTTGGTTATGTGTTGTGGATGGATACAATTTGGATCCAGGTATTGTTAGTTTGGGTGATATATTTTGTGTCCCCTGTATCCCCAACACCATATTGCATAACCAGAAAGTTTCGGGAGTTGATAGGTGGGATTCAAGTAGCTCTTAGCATTTCTTCCCGCAGATATTTGGTTTGTGATTGGGTAATCCTTACCACTTATTTGTTCGATCGTACCTTGTTATTTTTTTTCATCAACCCTTAATCAAGTGGCTTCTCACCTTAATGGGCGTGTGATGTTAGCTTTTGGAATTCATTCGTTCATCCTTGTTCGAATGTTTATTGTGAAGACTATATGTTGCAATTTCTATCCGTTGATTCAACTTGTCTATCTGTCTATCAAGATGCTAACGGATGTCACCCTCTTCAGGATGGCTCCGCCAACGCGTCTGAATCCGGAACGCAATGATGGGAGTCAGTCGAACCCTCCACCTCCACCTCCGCCTCCGGAGGCATGGCAAGCTATCATGGCAGCCACCAACGCAAATGCTCAGATGATTTTGCAACTTTTGCAAGAGCGTACCCAAGGGCAAGGCAACCAAGGAAATCAAGGCCAAGGCAACAATCAGTCGCACTTTGCTACCCTCAATCAGTTCCTCGCTAATCAGCTGAAGTCTTTCAGCTTCTGTGCCAAGGCCACAGACGCCGATGATTGGCTTGTGGACATCTGCAAACATTTTGAATGTAGCAATGTCAAACCTGAGGACTTTGTCAAGTTTGCTTCGTTTCAACTCAAGGACCAAGCTGCCGAGTGGTATCAACAATACAAAGATTCCAGAGGAGGTCGTGTGATTACGGGATGATTTCCGCCGAGACTTCAAAGCTCACCACATTCCACAAAGTGTTGTTGAGAGCAAGCGTGAGGAGTTCCGCAATCTCAAGCAAGGCAACATATACGTGTATCAATACAATATCCAGTTCGAAACTCGCCGCTTCGCTAAGCAAGGCGTCCACGATGAAAAGAGTATGATCTATCAATTCAGAGGTGGCCTCGGAGAAGATATGCAATTAGCTCTCGTGCTTTTTGAGCCGGAGAAGTATGATGAATTCTACAACATGGCCTTTGAAGCAAGAAGCTGCCCAGCTCAAATGTGAGGCTTCTAAGAAGAGAGTCGGGGGCCTTGATTCAGTCCTCTTCTTCCTCACTAGTGGCAGCTAAGCAACGAAGTTACAGTTGCCTCCTCCTCCTCCGTTCCGTCGGCCTTATCGAGAAGAACTCAGGTGGTCGTGGATCTTCCCACCCACCCAACCCAGGCTATCGTAACAAGTCTAATTCTCAAGCTCCAAGGTCAAATGCTCCATATCATCGTCCGCTCTCGGAGGTGACTTGCAACAAATGTCAAGAGAAGGTCACTATGCGAACAAATGCTTCAACCAAAGGCGCCTTCCGCCTCCTCCTCCTGTGAGATCTTCCAAAGAATGCAAAGGGTCAAGCATAATCCCAAGTCCGCAAAGGTGAACATGATGAATGCAGCTCAAGCGGAGGAATCTCTTGATGTGATAATGGGTAATCTCTCGATTAAGTATATTATCGCAAAAGTCTTATTTGAATCGGTGCATCGCATTGTTTCATCTCAAGACCTTTTGCATCTAATCATGAGTTGGGTTATCAAGAATTGCCTAGTTCTTTATCAGTTGTGTCCCTGGGTAAGCAAATGACAGCTAATAATTATGTCCCGGATGTTTCCATCAAGATGGGCGACTATAAATTTCTGGCTAAGCCAATTGTTCTTGGTGACTCGGATATTGATCTTATTCTCGGCATGGACTGGCTTTCTCAGCACAAAGCTCAACTTGATTGTGCTGCCAGGGAAATTCAATTGACACACTCTTCTGAGGATGTGATCATCTATGCCGCTCGTGATGAAACCATTAGGTTGTTTTCTCTCAATGAGAAGGGCGAGTTGGATGCTATCTCTCGATTCCATCGTTTGTGAGTATCAAGATGTCTTTCGGAAGAGCTCCGGGTATGCCTCCTCATCGGCGGTCGAATTCGTTATCGATCTTGAGCACGCACGGAACCCGTTTGCAAGCGTCCATACAAGCTTGGACCAAAAGAGCTGAAGGAATTGAAGAAACAGCTCGATGAACAAGAGCGTCTGGGTTTGATCGGACCGAGTTCATCTCCATGGGGTTGTGGTGTTCTTTTTGTCCAGAAGAAGGATGGCACGGACCGACTTTGCGTCGATTACCGTCCATTGAACAAGAAGACTATCAAGAACAAGTATCCACTTCCCAACATCAATGAGATTTTCGAGCAACTCAAAGGTGCTAAAGTGTTCTCCAAGCTTGACCTTCGTATGGGTTATCATCAAATTCGCATTCGTGAACAAGATATTCCCAAGACAGCATTCAGAACAAGCTTTGGTTCTTATGAATATCTTGTCATGTCTTTCGGCCTTGTCAATGCTCCTCCAACATTCTCTCGAATGATGAACTTCATCTTCAACCCCTACACCAATGAATTCGTCTTGGTCTATCTCGATGATATTTTGGTCTTCTCCAAGAATAAGAAGGATCATGCCAAACATTTGCGATTGGTGCTCGACAAGCTCAGAGAGCATCAATTCTATGTGAAGTTTTCCAAATGTGAATTTTGGCTTGATGAAGTGCTTTACCTTGGTCACATCATCTCCGCCAAGGGCATCGCTGTTAACCCCAAGAAGGTGTCCGCGATTGTGAATTGGGAACCTCCTCGAGAATGTCAAGCGGCTCATGATTTTCTTGGACTTGCAAGCTATTGCCGAAGATTCGTTGAGAACTTCTCTAAGATTGCAAAGCCTCTTTCCAACCTCCTCCAGAAGAATGTGAAGTGTGTCTGGACTCCTGAGTGTGACGTTGCTTTCAACACCCTCAAAGAGAAGCTAGTCACAGCTCCTGTCTTGACTCCTCCTGATGAATCCAAGCCATTCAAAGTTTTCTGTGATGCTTCTCTTCAAGGTCTCGGTGCTGTGTTAATGCAAGAGAAGAAAGTTGTGGCCTATACCTCTCGTCGATTTGAAGCCCAACGAAAAGAACTACCCCACTCCACGATCTTGAGTTGGCGGCAGTTGTCCATGCATTGATAACATGGAGACATCTCTTGTTGGGAAGGAAAGTGGACATTTTCACCGATCACAAGAGTCTCAAGTATATCTTCACTCAACCCAACCTCAACCTCGTGCAAACTTCGATGGGTCGAAATGATTCAAGAGTACAACCCGAGTATTGAATATACTCCGAGCAAGGCCAATGTCATTGCAGATGCTTTGAGCGGGAAGGCTTATTGCAGCAGTTTAATCCTCAAGCCCTTCCAACCAGATCTCTGTGAAGCTTTCCATAAGCTGAATCTTCAAGTTGTTCCTCAAGGTTTTCTTGCCAACCTCATAGTCTCTCCTACTTTGGAAGACCAAATTCGTGAGGCACAACTCCTGGATACCATGGTGAAAAAGGTGAAATGTGGTATCGACAAGGGCATTTCCAAATACAAGTGCTTTCGCGATGATGACAGAGATACTCTTTTCTTCGAGGACCAGATTGTGGTTCCAAAGGGTGATCTACGTAAAGTCATTATGAACGAGGCGCACAATTCTCTTCTATCCATTCATCACGGAAATGCGAAGATGTACCATGACCTCAAGCGGTCGTATTGGTGGACTCGAATGAAGCGAGAAATTGCTCAATTCGTGAATGAATGTGATGTCTGCCGAAGGGTGAAAGCAGAACACCAACGACCAGTTGGTCTCCTCCAACCTCTTGCTATTCCGGAATGGAAGTTTGATCATATCGAAATGGACTTCGTGACTGGATTTCCTAAGTCCAAGCGTGGAAATGATGTTATCTTCGTTGTCATTGACAAGCTTACTAAAGTGGCTCATTTCCTTCCTATCAAAGAATCCATCACAGCAGCTCAGTTGGCAGAACTATATACCTCCAGAATTGTCTCCTTGCACGGCATTCCACAGTTGATCTCTTCAGATCGTGGGAGCATTTTCACCTCTAAGTTCTGGGACTCCTTTCAGAAGGCCATTGGCACCAACATTCGCTTCAGCACAGCTTTCCATCCTCAAACAAGTGGCCAAGTCGAGCGAGTCAATCAAATCCTCGAAGACATGCTCAGGGCTTGTGTCATTTCCTTCGGTATGAAGTGGGAAGATTTTCTTCCATATGCCGAGTTCTCCTACAACAACAGCTTCCAAGCGAGTTCGGGCAAGGCCCCATTCAAAATTCTCTATGGCAGAAAGTGCCGTACTCCACTCAATTGGTCCGAGACAGGTGAACGCCAACTTCTTGGCAACGACTTGATCACAGAAGCCGAAGAAATGTGCAAAGTCATTCGTGAGAATCTCAAAGCTGCGCAATCGCGCGGAAAGAGCTATTATGATGACAAGCACCGTGATGTGGCTTTTGAAATCAGAGACCATGTCTACCTCTGCGTCTCTCCAATGAAAGGCACTCGTCGCTTCGGTATCAAAGGGAAGCTTGCCCCTAGATACGTGGGTCCTTTCAAGATCATTGGCAAAAGAGGCGATCTCACCTATCAACTTGAGCTCCCGTCCAACTTCGCAAACATGCACGATGTGTTTCATGTGTCACAGCTTCGCAAGTGCTTCAAGACGCCTGAGCGCACTATCAACTTCGAAGAAATTGACCTCCAAGAAGATCTCTCTTATCATGAGCACCCCGTTGCTATTCTTGAAGAAACCGAGCGCAAGACTCGCAACAAGTCAATCAAATTCCTGAAAGTGAAGTGGTCACACCATTCCAACCGAGAAGCCACCTGGGCGCGAGGATCACCTCCGTTCCGAATATCCGGAGTTCTTTCAGTCCTAGATCTCGGGACGAGATCCTCTTGTAGTGGTGGAGTGTTGTAACACCCCGGATGTAACTTTCCATATTTGTAACTCCAACTCTTGCCATTTTCGGCTATGTGCTATGGTATTCCCTCCGTGGTTGGGTTTTGTTTTTCGTTTTGCATTTTGTTCATGTCATGCATCTCATATCATGTCATCATGTGCATCTCATTTGCACACGTGTTTGTCTCATGCATCCGAGCATTTTCCCCGTTGTCCGTTTTGCAATCCGACTCTCCCACATGCACCAGCGCACCCCTCTTGTCTCTTTTCGTGAGCGGGTGTTGAACGTTCTCGGAATGGACCGAGGCTTGCCAAGTGGCCTTGGTACACCACCGGTAGACCACCTGTCAAGTTTCGTGCTATTTTATTAATGCATCTATATACTTGGTAAAGGGTGGAAGGCTCGGCCTTATGCCTGGTGTTTTGTTCCACTCTTGCCGCCCTAGTTTCCGTCATACCGGTGTTATGTTCCTTGATTTCGTGTTCCTTACACGGTTGGTTTATTTTTGGGACACCCTTGACAATTCGCTTTGAATAAGACTCCTCCAGCAAGGCCCAACTTAGGTTTTACCATTTGCCACCTAAGCCTTTTTCCCCCGGGTTTTCGAGAGCCCGAGGGTCATCTTTATTTAACCCCCCCCCCCCCCGGGCCAATGCTCCTCTGAGTGTTGGCCCAAACTAGAGCGCTTTGCAGCGCCCCCTCAAGGAAACTTGGGGTCTGGTTTTAGTTGTACGGACTGCTCATCCGGTGTGCCCTTAGAACGAGATATGTGCAGCTCCTATCGGGATTTGTCGGCGCATTCGGGCGGCTTTGCTGGTCTTGTTTTACCATTGTCGAAATGTCTTGTAGTCCGGGATTCCGAGACTGATCGGGCCTTCCCGGTAGAAGGATATCCTTCGTTGACCGTGAGAGCTTATAATGGGCTAAGTTGGGGTACCCCTGCAGGGTATTATCTTTCGAAAGCCGTGCCCGTGGTTTTGAGGCAGATGGGAATTTGTTAATGTCCGGTTGTAGAAAACCCGAAGTTGACCTTAATTACAACACATCAACCGCGTGTGTAACCGTGATGGTCTCTTCTCGGCGGAGCCCGGGAAGTGAACACGGTGTTGGAGTTATGTTTGGCGTAAGTAGTTTCGGGATCACTTCTTGATCGCTACTAGCTTCACGCGACCGTGCCTTGCTTCTCTTCTCGCTCTCTTTTGCGAATGTAGCCACCATATATGCTAGTCGCTTCTGCAGCTCCACCTCACAACTCGCCCTTCCTATAAGCTTAAATAGTCTTGATCTCGCGGGTGTGAGATTGCTGAGTCCCGTGACTCGCATGATTCTACCGAAACAGCGATTGCGGTGCCGGCGATGCGGTCACGGTGACGCAACCGAGCTCAAGTGGGAGTTCGACGAGGAACGTGGTCGTTACTATGTGTCTTTTCACGATGATCAGTAGTGGAGCCCAGTTGGGACGATCGGGGATCTGTGTAGCATTTGGGGTAGTCTTCATTTATTTTGGTTCCGTAGTCGGACCTTGAGTGTAATCTGGATAATGGATGTTTATTTATGTATTGTGTGAAGTGGCGATTTGTAAGCCAACTATGTATCTCTTTCCCTTATGTATTACATGGGTTGTGTGAAGATTACCTCACTTGCGACATTGCTTTCCATGCGGTTATGCCTCTAAGTCGTGCTTCGACACGTGGGAGATATAGCCGCATCGAGGGCGTTACAACCCGGCCGGAGCTGGCTGCTAGAGCGGTGGGGAGACAACACGCTCGCTGGCCGGAGGCGGAGCGACACACAAGGCCGGGGCAGCACGACGCGGTGCGTCGGCCGGAGGAAAGCAGGAGGCCGTAGCAGGGCGCAGGAGGCTGGCCGGGGCAACGCAACACAGGGGGCTACGCACCGAAGCGGTGGGCGCCCAGGAGCACCACCCAGACGGCAGGGCGGACTGGAGCGAGGCCGAGCTAGAGCAGAGGCAACTCAGAGGCGGAGTCTGGCGGCTTGAGGCAGGCGGCGGCTTGCTGTTGTGGCGCGCGATAGAGGCAGAGGCAAGGCCAGGCATGGAAGCCACGGTCGGAGTGTGCGGCGACGCACGACGGTTGTGGAGTCACCCCGGCGAGGCAAGACGATGGCTAGAGGCCGACTACAACGGAGGTGGTGCGAGGCCGCAAGGCAACGGCTATGGCCGCGGGGGCGGTGGCCCAATGTGAGGTCTGCATGGGTGCCACTTGGAGCGAGGCCTCAGAGGCAACGGCGGCGGCCGGCGGCTCGGAGGCAACCACGGAAGAAGCAAGGTCGGCGGCTCGGAGGCGGCCATGGCAGAGGCAGGGCCGGCGGCTCAGAGGCGGCCGGCTTGAAGTGAGGGCGACTCTCAGGCGGAGGCGGCTACTCACAGCAGGGGCAGCGGGCGGTTCGCAACGTGTGCGAGGCCGGGGCGATTTGGCGTGCCGGCGAGGCTACATCAGAAGCAGGCCATCGGGCAGCTCAAGGCGGCGGAGACAGGCGGCCTGTGGTGGGGGCGCGGCTTTGGAAGCCCCCGACGAGGCGAGGCGAGGCTGTCTGAAAAATTAGGACAACGTAGGCAATTTGTATATAAATCTCGTGTAAAAAATTCAGAATTTTTCGTCGCGTCTATAAATCTAAAAAATTATGTTACTGGATGCAAAAGTTTTTGTTTCTCATGAAGATCAAATCAACTATCATCCAACATGATCCCAAAGGATTTGCTTGGCCCAAACACTAAACTAAACATAAAAAATACAATCATAACAAAGGACTAATTGTGCAAACACTCAAGAACAGAAAGAAAAAAGGCAAAAATAAATTTTATTCATTGAGTTGCCTCCCAACAAGCGTTATCGTTTTACGCCCCTAGCTAGGCATAAAGCATAGATCCAAGTGTTGTCATCTTTAGTTCTAGATCCATAAGATGCCCTCATGATTGATTCATATGGTGGCCTAATTCTTGTTCTAGGGAAGTGTTCCATACCCTTCCTTAGTGGAAATTGAAATTTAATATTGCCTTCTTTCATATCGATCACGACACCAATAGTGCGTAAAAACAATCTACCAAGTATAATTGGACCAGACGGACTGCAATCAATATCAAGAACAATAAAATCTATGGGCACACAATTCCTATTTGCGAGAATAAGAACATCATTAATTATTCCCAAAGGATTTTAAATAGTAGAATCCGCGAGGTGCAAATTTAAAGAACACTCTTCAATATTGGTAAGACCAAGCACACCACATAAAGATTTCAGAATTGTGGAAACACTAGCACCCAAGTCAAATAAAGCCAAATACTCATAATTTTTAATCTTGACTTTAGTGGTGGGTTCCCATTCATCATGTAATTTTCTAGGAATTGAGATCTCTAATTCCAACTTTTCTTCCAAAGCTTTCATCATGGCATCTACAATATGTTTAGTAAAAGCTTTATTTTGTTCATAAGCATGGAGTGAATTTATCATGGATTGCAACAAAGAAATACACTCAATCAAAGAGCAATTATCATATTTAAAGTCTTTGTAATCCAAAAGAGTGGGCACATCACTAGTTAATGTTTTGACCTCTCCAAACCCACTTTTAGCAATTTTTTCATCAAGATTTTCACCCTCTGAATTATCGGGACACATTCTAACTAAATTTGACTCTTCTTTAGTCCCTTTATCATCAATTTGAATTTTACTACACAAGGAATCAATAGAAGAAACACCAATCACTTTAAGATCTTCATCATTTTATGAAAGCAATCACTAGAAAACGCTCTTTCTAAAAATTCTCTTTTAGCTCTAAGCATAGCGGTTCTTTTCTTACTTTCATCCATAGAAACATATAAAGCTTTAGTTGATTCTTGAACCTTAGGCACAAAAAATTTCAACTTCAGATTTTCTAAGTTGTGAGAAATTATATCCATGCTTCTAGACATATCATCAATCTTATTTAACTTTTCTTCTATCGTATTGTTGAAAAAAAATTGAGCATTGATAAATTCTTTAATATTATTGTCGGGGAAACGACACCTATGGGATCACAGGGAATCCCTACTACGGTTGACAGGGCGCGGGGCTGTGGAAAGAGTGGGTTTAGAAGATCAACATGGGGGGATTTTATCCAGGTTCCGGTCGCAAGTGATGCGTAATAACCTAATCCTGCTCTGGTGTGTTTATCTAGTGTTCTTGGACTAGCTACAAGGCGTGCAGGGTCCAAAAAGTTTGAATCCTCCCTCAGTACGCCTCGGGCCTCCTTTTATAGTTCAAAGGGGTCGTCACAGTGGCACACAGGAGGTGGAAAGTTTGTACTGTATAAAAGTCTATCCCTGGCACCATGGGACAAAATGCATTTAATGCGCTGCCGACGTGCCCTCTCACTTTATCAGGGACGACAAGGAAGCTCGTCCTGTCCGTCGCTGCTTCACCTTGCTCCGACGCGCATCCAGGCTGGCGAGGCGTGCATCGCCATGTTGGCTGGCTAGCTGCTGAGCTGGTGCGGTGACAGAGCCTTCACGAAGATCTGCATGCCATCACGCAGGTGCTTGCTGAGTTGGCCTGGAAGCTGCACGTCGCCACACGTGCTCTGTTGGAAAAGGCAGTGCCTAGGAGGCGCTTAGGCACGCTTAGGCGCTGGTTGATGGCCAAATGCCTCGCCTAGGGCATAAATGGGAGTTTAGGCAGGGCAAGCAAGAAATTGTCTACCCAGGCAAGGAATCATTCCATATTGCACTGATATGCCAAACGAGCCACATTCCAATGGTAGTAGATGGTAGTTAACTTATTCCTATGCCCTAAATTAATATTCATACACATATAATAGACAATATACACCCTGATAGTAAAAACTATATTACAGCCTAGGTCCCGCCTAGGGCGCTTAAGCACCGCCTAGGCACTAGGCAAATGTCAACTACCTCCCTTACGCCTACCGCTTTTTCCAACCTTGCACGCTAGTGCCTGCCTTGTTAGCGGGTTGACTGCTGTGTTGGAACAGCTGTGGGGCTTTGGCAGGTGTGGGCCTGGCTGTGGCCCCGCAGATATCCCCGGCAAGGGTCTTGCCGGGGCCCCGGCAAGGGCCTTGCCGGGGTCTCGTAGGTGTCCCCGGCAAGGGTCTTGCAGGGGGTCTTGTGAGCGTCCCCGGCAAGGATCTTTGTCGGGGGTTTCCGTCTTCTGGTTCTCATCTAGTCTTGTATGTTCTTGGTCTTCACAAAGATCTGCATGCCACCATGGTGGCGCCTCCCGAGCCTTGGTTCCAATGTCGTTGATGATGTTGTTACTCTTAGGCTCGAGGGTGGCGGCCTCGCTGGTGTTGGGCAAGTTGCCCCGGCAAGGCTCTTGCCGGGGAAGGCCCACCTTGTCCTTTTTGCTCCTCGCGCCTCTGGCTTGGTGCTGCTCTGGTTGTCTTGTGTCTTTGCTTCTTACAGTGCATCCAGCGGCCGCATAAGTATGGCTCTGTTGCCTGCACAAGTAAAGTCTGAAGGCCCCTACTTTTGTACACCGACAGGAGCCCCCGGGCCTGGGCCACATATAAGCGCGGAGCGTTATTGGGCTAGGCTCGGAATGTTGCACGGGCATGCGTGGCAGAGGTTTTACCGCAGTAAATCCCTCGCCGGTTGCGCTTCCCCACGACCCGCGTTGAATGCGTGACATGGGGGTCGTGCATGATGTGGGGGTCATGCGTGGGGCAGCTGCAGCGTGCTTGCTTCACGTTGCGGTGAATAGTAAAGAGGCGGCCTGCGCCTTCCTCATAAAAAAAGAGGAAACCATAGGGGCACTACTCATTTACCCTATGCGCCCTTTCCAATCTCGAAACTGCCGTTCCCCTCTTCTTCTTCCTCAAGATCTTGCATCTGCTCACTGCCGCCGCACCCCCATTGCCCTCGATTCTTCATCCCGCCAGTTGCCATGGCGCCCAAGACAGCCAAGGGCAAGGGAGCGTCTAAAGATGACGGAGGGAAGGAGGCGCCGAAGAGTGAGTTGGCGGCGCTTGGACGCAAAGACGCCTACTTCCCTCGGCGGTGACGCCGGTCCACCTCAGGGACTACTTCAAGCCCCTATGGGGGAGGGAGACGACGGGGCACCCTGGCACGCACATCGTCCCCGCCGATTTTGCCAAGGCCGGCCCAAATCAGTACCCCTTCTTTGTCAACTACTTCTCTTGCGGGCTCTGTCCCTCGTTCTCTGATTTCTTCAATGATGTCATGCACACCTAAGGCTTCCATCTTCTGGACCTCACGCCGAATGCCGTGGCGTGCATGGCCTTCTTCGCTCATCTCTGCGAGGGCTTTGCCGGAGTGCTCCCCAACACGGCGCTCTTCCGCCACTACTTCTATCCTCGCATCCAGCTGGGGGGTGCCATCTCTGGCTGCATCACCTAGATCCCGAGGTCCCAGGAGAAAAGGCACATATCTAGAGGGCGCCCAGAAAGAGAGGTGGGACGAGTGGCGGGGCCAGTGGTGCTGGATCGAGGAGAGGGATCCGCAGGAGTTCTGCCGGGTTTGCCGGAGCCCGCCGGTCCGCCGCAAGGACTGGAGCGACGTCGACACCAATGACAAGAAGCTCTCGGTCGGCACCACCAGGATCCATCGCCTCACCGTGGCAGGGCTCACCCTCGAGATGATTGGGGCCGATTTCATCCGCCACCGAATTGCCCCCTGCATATCAAGGGGAGGCCAACCTGGGACTATAGGTACGCGGCTGACATCATGAGGCTCCGCCCGGGATTGAAGCACAACTTCACAGTGATGGGGCATGCTCATTTTTGCCAGAGGCTCTTCCAGCTCAGGGTCAACGACGACGACAGGGTTGAGAGGACCGACAGGGGCGAGAAGGCCGGCAAGGCCGTCAAGGCGTCTTTGTTTGGGTTGCCGGCGGGAGTGGTCCCGTTGAGCAACAACTCTCGCCAGACCGCCATCATCGCCATGATGCCAGACTTCAACGCGCAGGGCCTTGATCAGCTCTGGGATGAGCTGAAAGCGGAGGAGGTGCAGGCGTTCTTCGACAACTTGTCGGAGAATTACGTCTGCGACGAGCCGCTGCTCATCCGCGACACCACCAAGGAGGAGCTGGACTACATCGCCGCCAGGGCGGCGGAGGCGGCACTCGCCGAGGAGGCTGGCAGCGCCAGCACCATGGAGGACGAGGCCGACACGGCCGCGGAGGAGAAAGAGCTCTCCGGGTGGGTGGAGTCTACCGAGGAGGCCAGCAGCATTGGCGTTGGGGCCCCCCTGTTGAAGACGTGGTCGAGGAGTCAGCCGAAGAGGAGGCCGAGGCAGACAACCCCCCGACCACGGGGAAGAAACGTGTCCTGCAGCAGGCTAGCTCCGGCGAGCCGGTCCGGCCCGGCAGGATCGCGCAGCCGCAACATGCTCAGGAGCAGCCCGTGCGCCAGACGAGGGCTGCAACGATGAAGGCCGCGACAGCGAAGAAGGCGGTGAAGGCCGCGGTGGCGAAAAGGACGGCGGCTGCTTCCTCCTCGTCCAAGTGGCGCCGGACCCCATCCCATCTCCTTCCCCTTCGGTTGGCACCCCGGAGGTCGTTTTCGACCTCAAGTCCTTGAGCCCGAAGAGGAAGAGGAGGCTAGTGGATGAGGAGGTGGAGGACGAGTAATTACTCCACCCCCATCATCTCCTGACCCCACGCCTGTGCTATCCTCCTTTAACTTTATCTTACCTTCCCAGGGATACGGAGACGTTGGCCCAGAGGGTGGCGAAGAGGGCCAGGGCTTCGACGGGCGACAGGCCCTCGGCGAGCACTCAATGCACGCCGGAGTTGGTGGTGATCAGCCCCCGACGCGGCCTCCGCTTCAGCTCCCGTCGTGAGTTCATTACTCACTTCCCATCGGTGGGTGTTGGGGCACGATCCCGTGGTGCTGACCTTGCCGAGTTTGCAGGAGGAGAGTGGCAGCAAGAGGAGCCGCTGAGGGCCACCCCCAACACGCCGCCCCCATCGACCACGCCGCCCGGAGGGGCGTCCCCGATAAGGGCACCAAGCATCGAGCCTATATGCACGAAGGAGGAGGAGGCGAACTTGGGTGGTAGTGGCTCCATCCCGGTAATGAACGTTGGCAGGGAGGGAACCACTTCTCCCCAGCTTGGCACGAGTAAGTGGCCTGCCTCCTGTCCCTGTCTTTTTTCTTTCTCTTTTTTTTGTTGAACCTTGATCTTGGCTTCGTATCATTCTCCTTATCGGCTTCCAGACCCTCCCTTGACGGACCAGGAGGATATCGACACCGTCATCGAGGAGGGCGCCAAGTACGCCGAGGCCGAGGCCGACAAGATTGCTGCCGAGGAGGCCACCAAGACCGCCGCTAAGGAGGCCGCCAAGGGGCCTACCGAGGAGGATGACAAGGCCGCTACCGGGGAGGAGGCGGCTGACGACCAACCTTCCTCCCCTACAGCCCCCGCCCCGGGCAAGTACTTGAAGGTGGGCGATGACCTGTTTGTCCACCTCCCAGGGATGGCGAGCACCAGGGCGTCAGCCGAAGGGGACGTGTTCGATGACGAGGCACTCGCCACCTCCGGGCTCCAGGTTGTTGATGAACCGAGCACTGGCGGTGGCGGTTCCCAAGAGGAGTAGCTCCTCCGAGCCATGAGCGTCAACTTCCAAAATCTCCAGGTGCGCCCACTACAAAAAAAGACACATCCGTGACATTTTGGGCCGAACGAATTTTTTTCTGTCATACTTATGACACTTCTATGACGATAATTGTGACAAAACCCGGTATCATCATAGATGTGGTGGGGTCCTACTTCTATGACAAAAAATCATGACAGAAAATGGGCGTTTCATCCTGGGCGGGCCGGAGACACAGCTACATGACATTCTTTGGGCCGTCCATGACGAAAAAACCGTGGTAGAAGCGAGGGCGAGGAAAATATCGGGGTGTTCCCGGTTACGGTGGGTGGTCGGGCTGAAGCGATGCGGCGTTTCTCTCGTACTGCGCCGCAGCGTGGAGTGCGGCGTTGGGCTCTAACTGAACTCAAGCGAGGCGTTGGGCTCTAACTGAACCCGAGCAATTGCACTGCAGGCTACACGTTATTGAACCCGAGCGATCGATCGATGGCTGTTAACTGAACCCGATCGAGCGATTCCTTTGCTACTGCTGCTAACTGAAGCCGATCGATGCTGCCTCTGGATGAGCGATGAGCGTTCTTTGGGGGTTGGATGAACAGTTCCGGTGGGGGTGGATGAACAGGACCCGTGGTATTGCCTCTGGATGAACAGGACCCGATCGATCAAGCCGGTTGGGGCTGGATGAACAGGACCCGTGGAGGGCTGGATGAACAGGACCACCCGTGGAGGCTGGATGAGCGATGAAGCGGTGGAGGGCTGGATGAACAGTAGCCCGTGTATAGGGCTGGTTGAACAGTAGCCGGTGGAGTAGCGCGCAGTGGAGGCTGGATGAACAAGAGCCCGTGGATGAATAGTGCAGGTGGAGGCTGGAGGAGGTCGACGGTGGATGAACAATAGCCCGTGGAGGCTGGAGGGGGTCGACGGTGCAGATGAAAAGTATCTCGTGGCGTCCGTTTTGCGATACGCCACACCCCTCCTGATGAACAGGACCGCCGTTTCGACCGTAGAGCTCCAACACAAGTTCGTTTCCTCCGTTTTGCGATACGCCACAGCCCTCCCGATCAACGGGACCCCCGTTTCGACCGTAGGAGGTTCGTTTCCTCCGTTTTGCGGTATGCCAGACCCCTCCCGATGAACAGGATCCCGTTTTGAACGTGGCCGGTCGAACACAAGGCTGTTTCCTCCGTTCTGTGGTACGCCCGGCCTCGTTTCCATCGGCTGTTCCGTCCAAGCCCTCCCGATGAACACGACGATGCATTCTGTTTCGACCCAGCCGGTTGGCTCCCCATGAACACGATGACGACATTGTTTCTCCATTCCGACCCAGCCATGTACACGAGCCCTGGCCGTACGTATGCGCGAGTAGGTGTTCGAGACCCTGCCTGTATGTATGTACATGGCCGTATTTTCTTTCTTGCACACTGGCCGCTGTACGTACGTGTACATGCTACATGGGCGCCTCTACTACGACACGTGCGCGCCTCTACATCGACCAGTATGTACCTACGCGTTCGCGACCAGAATGACAATGCTACGTACGCTTCGACCTGGTGGGTCCTGACTATCAGGCACTTCCTTGCGTGCGAAGATGTAGCTGGTGGGTCCCAGCAGTCAGGGGGACAAATCGTTTTTTTGCTCGGACGCACTTCCTTGCGTGCGAAGATGTAGCTGGTGGGTTCCAGCAGTCAGGGGGAAATGTTTTTCTCGCGAAATATGGTGGCCCGTCCGATGGGTCCCTGCTGTTAGGTGGAGGAATAATTATTTTGCGCGTAATAAGGAGGCACTTCCTTGCTGCGGCCGTGGACCTAGCTGTCGGCCTCTCCACGTACAGTCCACGTCCGATGGAAGCAGTTCCTTGACCATGTTGACTACGCCACGCCGAGAGCACCAGGGCGGTGGACGACGGTGAAGCCTAGGAAGGGGACGACGCGGAGCCGGGGAAGACGCAGAAGTGGATGCCCACGCGTAGAGGAGTATGAGGGTTCACTGGTTCGGCTGCGGTGTGAGGCTGCCGTCGCCGCAAAATAACAGGGTGTGTGGGTGAGTAGAGGGATCGCCTGGCCAGTGGTGGGACTAGTAGGGGGCGGTGAGGCCTCTGCCGCATCGCAGCCGGCCACGGGAGACAGGAGCACGAGGCACGACCGACGCTGGTTTGGGTGGCTGGAGCAAGAAGACCAGAGGTTGAAGAAGCACTACGGCCGTTGGATGGACATCGTACGGTCACTGGAGCTAGAATCATGCATATTGACTAAGTTGACAAAGCCCTCCGTCCTGTCAACTTAGTAGGCCCTAAGTCAGCCTGCGACTATCTTTGGGTCCCGACTAGCGGGGGAGTATTCATTTATTTGTGCGTAATAAGGAGGCACTTCCTTGCGTGGAAAGATGTAGCTGGTGGGTCCAAGTCGGTGATAACGTGTTTTTCACGAAATCTGAGAGGCCCTTCGGTGGGTCCCGGATGTCGGTGGAGGAATCATTATTTTGCGCGTAATAAGGAGGCATTTCCTTGCGTGCGGCCGTGGACCTAGCTGTCAGCCTCTCCACGTACAGTCCACTTCAGATGCATGTCGGTCGTTGACCACGTTGACCAGGCTGCATCGAGAGCACCAGAGCGGTGGACGACGACGAGGCCTAGGAAGGGAACGACACGGAGGCAGGGAAGACTCGCTAGTTGTTTCCCACGCGGAGGGGAGTATGACTGTACGAGGGCTTACTAGTTCGTCTGCCGTCGCTGGAGAATAACAACAGGTGTGGGTGAGTAGAGGGATGGCTAGGCCAACGATGGGAGTACGGTGGGGCGGTGAGGCTGTGGCACACCTGGTGGCATGAGGAGGAGAGAGCAGCAGTCCCGGCGCTTGTTTAATGTTTGGGCCGAGAAAGAGCAGAGATTGAAGAAGCACGACGACCGTTGGATGGACATCCAACAGTCACTGCTTGTGTGTCAACCTTTTTTTTAGGAAAGCCTCAAATATGTGGAAAACATCATACAGCCCATCTGCCATTATTTATAATAATTTACAGCCCATTTGCTAATTCTTAAGGTTTTTTGGAGCCCATATTCTTTTTGTTAGCATTACAGCCCGTATTGTGGCCACGGTTAAAAAATTATACGAAATTTTGCATATTTCGGTGCGGTCCGAACTGTTTTTAATCCCGAAATTTCGAGTCACATTTTGCGCGTAATAAGGAGGCATTTCCTTCTATGCGGCCGTGGACCCAGTTGTCAGCCTCTCCATGTACAATCCACTTTTGATGGATGTCGTTCGTTGACCATGTTGACCACGCCGCGCCGAGAGCACCAGGGCGGTGGACGACGGAGAGGCCTACGAAGGGAACGACACGGAGCTGGGGAAGACACGACAGTGGCTGCCCATGCGATGGAGAGTCTGAGGTTGAGTTGGTTCATTGCCGTCGCCGGAAAATAACAAGAGGTGTGGGTGAGTAGAGGGATAGATAGGCCAGGGATGCGAGTATATGATGGGGCCGTGAGGCCTGCCCGGCAGCACAGCCGGCCACGGGAGGCGGAAGCAGGCGGTTCCGACGGTGCTGATTTGGGCGGCTCGGGCAGGAAGATCGAGGCGAAGAAGACGATTGCCAAGTTAGATTGACATCTAACGGTCTGACGCTGATAGAGTCGATTGTTGACTAAGTTTATTTTTTGATAAAGCTTGTGTACGCATGAACTTAGTAGGCCCACAAGTCAGCCTCCAAATCTGTGGCAGACAACATAGAGCCCATTTGCTATAATTTAATAATTTGCAGCCCATTTGCTAATTCTTAAGTATTTTATTACAACCCATTTTCTGCCCAGGACCATGGTCAAAAAGTTCAACCTTATTTTGCATATTTCGGTGGAGTCCAAACTTTTGTAATCCCGAAATGATAAATTTTTTAAGAACTTATTGATTTGCAAAAAAAAATCGTTTTGTTTTTGTAAGCAAATAAGACGTGGGACAATTGAGTTGGTTTAAGGGAAAACCAATGGTAAAAAAACCAGCGCTGGGAGGGAAAACAACGACAAAAATAAGGATGTAAATATGAAAAGGGAATTTTATGTATTTTCAATATAATGATACGTGTATATGAACTAGTAAAACTGTAGGTAGAGATTAGAAAATGGATGTAGGACATGCGTTTCAAGAGGAAAATAGAACTGGGCTGTGTGTTTGATTCAGTAACAAAACTGCATGCGGATGTTGTAAGACAAAATATAACTAACACTGGCGGGCCAGAGGCCAGTAGATACCTGCTGGATCTTTGTGCCCCGTTGTCGTCATGGGCTGGGCATGTTAAAAACAAAACCAAGCCTGGGCAGTCTACAGCCTAGTTGAAACTTGCTTGACCTGAAAAAACAATATACGTGCTCCATAAACGAGAGAATTCTGCAAGTACAGACTGATAACTGGGATGCAACAGGGATATTGTCTTTTCATCGTGATAATAAGAGCATGCACTTGTTTCAAAAACTTTGGAGAACTGGGAATTCAAACGGCAGGTGCTTATGCTACCCATCAAATAAAAATCAGGTGGATGAAAATTTGTTTCGAAACAAATGATTCAGCTTTATATCCACATCGACCCTCGGCATGATGGTTGGAAGCAAATGCCAAGTTCATACCAAAAGATCGTTAACAACAATACCAACTTGCGGACGACAAGGTAGTACAAGTACCTATACCAAACTAACTTATAATCTTTTTACTCCTGGCCCTAGTGTTCGTCTGGTAGAAAATCTTGCAGAGGACCAGCTCCCGCTCCTTCTCTTGCTCCAGGTCCCCTTGGTGGTACTGGTGCATCACCCAGTTGGTCCTCTGCTGGTCGAAGTTCTTGTTGGTGTGCGGCACCAGAACCTTTTTGCTATCCGTCTGCCGGCCGTTGACCATCACCGGCAAGGTATTGCCGGTGTTGTGCCACATCGCATGCATGCTGCACTCCGACTGTATCTTGCGACGCGTCCACGTGCCCCTTTTGAATGCCCTAGAATTGCGCTGGAAGAAATGCTTGCTTAGGCTACTCAGTATGATACCTGCAGTATTGTCGAATACAGGTTTTAGTGTACGTAGTTGGCATTTTCATAACATCTTTGGCATGTTGCAGTCACTTGTTTCACTTTTTATTAACTGTCAAATTGTAATTGCTTCACCAGGTCTGCGTCTAAAAATAAAAATAGAGCTATAAACAAAGGAATATGTTTGTGCAAGTAGACGGCCGATTGGTGTCTTACGTGGAAGTTTCTCAGGATGGGTGTAGCATATGCCGTGCTCGCTGTCGATGGTTGGTATGAACAAATCGATGAGAGGGTGAGATCACGCTCTGTCAGCACTCACTTTGGCCTCAAGGTGCTCGATCAGCTCAGGATCCGTGGGATCGAACTTGACGCCAGCCGGCAGCACCGGCCAATCCTTCTTCGACTTGCATGGGTTAATTCCAGTTATATGGTACTCAATGTAAGATCAATCGATAGTTTTAAGTGAATGATGAAAGATTTCGACAGATAAGTGGTACTCCAAATCTGAAGTCCAGAATACCCGAACACGCCGCAGGGATTCTTGTGCCACCTCACGCGTAGCGTGTTGTCACGTCAATTCAATGTGTGGACATGATGAATAATTTGACCGACGTATACTAGTACTGCTACTGTACTACTTACTTGTCGGATTTCTGGGAACGGGGGTCCCAAGACTTGCCTGCCTGCGGCCCATGGCGTGGCTGAGCTAGCAGGCCTGTGCGGCCCATCTTCATCAACAAGGCATTCAAGACCCTCGCGAGGCTGGCGACGCAAGACCTCCTCAGGAGCGGTCTCGCCAGGAAGGCTCACGAGGGGTGGAGAGATCAAGGCAAGGTAAACCTCGCGAGGTTCTCGTGACGTGAGCTACGACGACCGAGACCAGGCGGGCGCCAGTGTGTGCAGCGTCCTTGTTTCCTCTTTTGTGCCAAGGGGGCAAGCGCAGGCGCGGAGTACCGAGGCATCAAGCAAAGGTTTCCATATCGGTGCAACGAGACCAAGACCAGCGGGACGACAATACGGAGGTCACCATGGAGCCCAAGACGGCGTCACCACCAGAGCCTTTTGCAGGCGAAGACCACTTTTGTTAGGATAAGTTGTACTAGTTGTCCCCTTTCAAATTGGCCGTTGTTGGCTCCCTTCCCGCTCAACATTTGGGGAGAGGACCAGGGCCTATATAAGTAGAACTAGCCACCACAGTAGGGCAATGGGTCAATGACTCATTCAGAGGCATCTCACCCACACAAGTTCATCAAGCACAAGAACACCTCAACTTCAGGAGGCTGTTCTTCCCTTTGTACTGTTCATCATCAGTCCAAGAGGCAATCCACCACCACCACACTAGAGTAGGGTATTACACCATTATGGTGGCCCGAACCAGTATAAATCTTGTGTCTTTGTCTTGTGAGTTCGTCGAGTTCATCCGCGAGATCTTAGAGAGCTAGGGCGTGGATCAGTAGGGAGGAGATTTTCACGCGCACCCTAGTGTTTGAACCTTGAGGGTTTTGCCGGAACCCGTGATCCGACATTTGGCGCGCCAGGTAGGGGTGCGTCGGAGCCTCTTCCCCGCCAATCGACCCGCCGACGCTACGCGGCCCCGATGTCCGGTGACCCAAGGGCCGACTCCGACCGCTGGGCAGCCTGGCCAGCTCGGGCGGCACCACCTGCCCATGAAGACCTCAACCCCGCGCTCCAGGCGGCACGAGCGCCGCCTAACGCTGCAGGGCACGGGCGGCGCGGCCAGGCGTCGTCCACCCTCACTCCACGACAAGCGCGAGCCGCTGCAAGGGCCGCAAGCCACGCCGCAGCAACGACGCCACACACCCGACGGGAGCAGGCGAACATGCGGGCCGCGCTCACAGTGGCGCGGGAGTTGCTGCGGTGCCGACTGATGGAGAGCCGCCGCGACGCACTGCTGGAATGTGTCGCCGAGCTGCTGGATGCGGCGGCGTCAGGAGCGCCGCCTTTCTACTATCTGCTCCCTTCCCGGGCCGCTACTAGACCTCACGACGGGCCTCACCGCAACCACGTGCCCTTGGGTGCGCCTGGGAGCTTCATTGACACCAGGACGGCCGGCGGCGCCGGGGGCCCCGTTGCTCCCACGCCGCCTCCGATGAGCATGTGCACGAGCGTTGCCCCCCATGGCCCCAGCGAGGCGTCGTGCTATCATCCTCAGGACGCCGCGCTGGGCCGGGCGACGTGGAGTGTGGGGCACTATGGTGAGGTGTTTGGGGTGACAGCCCCGGAAGCCTATGTGCCCCGCATGATGGACCAGGAGTACACGCCGGAGGACGACCCTGGCTTGTTTCTCGGGCCAGGTTGGGAGGAGGAGGCATTAGGAGCTAAAGCCTTCCAGAGTCAGCAGGAGAGCCACGCCAACCGCGCCATCGACGGCGGATCTGAGGTACCACTAATCCTCAGAGCAAGCTTACGCTAACCATGGGTCGCAGGAGAATCAGGTCACCACAGCGGCTGGCGGCCCCAGCTCGGCGACCTCCCTCCCGCCAGGAGGGTCGCGCTGGGGGCAGCAGGAGAGAAGCCGAGAGCCAGCTCCCTCGCTGCGTCGCACGGAGCAAGGTCCCCCCGGAGGTAGGCCCTCTGCTGGGGAGGTGCTGAAAAGCCTACCCCCGTCAGAGGACCCGTGGTCGCCGAGGGTGCCGCTGGCGTCCCCTTTCCCCCCTTTGTGTCGTCCTAGTTGCCGGTCGGCTCAAAGGTGGTCGAGGGCGGCGCAAGGCGGGCCCCTCGCCTGGTGATATGAAGCAAGGCCGATACCTGTGAAGAAGGCCCAGTGCCTGTGAAGATCGCCGCCCGTGACACTCTCACGTAATAATAAGTGGGGCTGTACACGCCCCAGAGTCTCCGGAGAGCCGCCCTCGGGCCTCGGGGGCTCCCTCCCACGTCTAGTGGCAGCACTTAGCTCCGCGCTGGTGAGAAGACTTGAAGACAAGAAGACTAGACTAGGTGCCTGATACGTCTCCAACGTATCTATAATTTTTGATTGTTCCATGCTATATTATATTCTGTTTTGGACATTATTGGGCTTTATTATACACTTTTATATTATTTTTGGGACTAACCTATTAACCGGAGGCCCAACCCAGAATTGTTGTTTTTTGCCTATTTCAGAGTTTCGCAGAAAAAGAATATCAAACAGAGTCCGAACGGAATGAAACCTTCGGGAACATAATTTTCGGAACGAACGTGATCCAGAGGACTTGGACCCAACGTCAAGACATCAACCAGGAGGCCACGAGGTAGGGGGGCGCGCCTACGCCCTTAGGCGCGCCCTCCACCCTCGTGAGCCCCACGTTGCTCCACCAACGTACTTCTTCCTCCTATATATACCTACGTGCCCCCAAACTACGGAATCACGGGCCAAAAACCTAATTCCAGCGCCGCAACCTTACATGCCCATGAGATCCCATCTAGGGGCCTGTTAGGAGCTCACGGAGGGCATCGATCACGGAGGGCTTCTACATCAACACCATAGCCTCTCCAATGAAGTGTGAGTAGTTTACCTCAGACCTTCGGGTCCATAGTTATTAGCTAGATGCTTCTTCTCTCTTTTTGGCTCTCAATACAATGTTCTCCCCCTCTCTTGTGGATATCTATTCGATGTAATCTTCTTTTGCGGTGTGTTTGTTGAGACCGATGAATTGTGGGTTTATGATCAAGTTTATCTATGAACAATATTTGAATCTTCTCTGAATTATTTTACGTATGATTGGTTATCTTTGCAAGTCTCTTCGAATTATCAGTTTGGTTTGGCCTACTAGATTGATATTTCTTGCAATGGGAGAAGTGCTTAGCTTTGGGTTCAATCTTGCGGTGTCCTTTCCTAGTGATGATGGGGCAGCAAGGCACGTATAGTATTGTTGCCATCGAGGATAATAAGATGGGGTTTATATCATATTGCATGAGTTTATCCCTCTACATCATGTCATCTTGCTTAAAGCGTTAATCTGTTCTTATGAGCTTAATACTCTAGATGCATGCTGGATAGCGGTCGATGAGTGGAGTAATAGTAGTAGATGCAGGCAGGAGTCGGTCTACTTGTCTCGGACGTGATGCCTATATACATGATCATACCTAGATATTCTCATAACTATGCTCAATTCTGTCAATTGCTCAATAGTAATTTGTTCACCCATCGTAAATACTTATGCTCTTGAGAGAAGCCACTAGTGAAACCTATGGCCCCCGGGTCTATTTTCCATCATATTAATCTCCCGTCAACAAGTTATTTCTTGCTTCGTTTTTACTTTACTTTCTTTACTTTGCATCTTTATCATGAAAATACCAAAAACATTATCCTATCGTATGTATCAGATCTCACTCTCGTAAGTGACCGTGTAGGGATTGACAACCCCTTATCGCGTTGGTTGCGAGGATTTATTTGTTTGTGTAGGTGCGAGGGACTCGTGCGTGGCCTCCTCTTGGATCGATACCTTGGTTCTCAAAAACTGAGGGAAATACTTATGCTACTTTGCTGCATCACCCTTTCCTCTTCAAGGGAAAACCAACGCAGTGCTCAAGAGGTAGCAAGAAGGATTTACTGGCCGTTCTTGGGAGTCTCTGTAAAAGTAAAAACAGACCAAGTACCCATCACAAATCCTTATCTCCCGCATTACATTATTTGCCATTTTCCTCTTGTTTTCCTCTCCCCCACTTCACCGTTGCCGTTTTATTCGCCCTCTCTTTCCGTTCGCCTCTTTTTCGCTTGCTTCTTGTGTTACCATGTGCCTTCTTTTTGCTTGCATCTTCACTTGCTAAAAGTTTATTTATCCTCATCCCCTTGCTAATCTCTTTAAGAGATCCAATTATGATGAACCTATTTCTAGTGATTTGAGTGCACTAGATTATCTTTATGAGGTTTTGCTTGAAATTCGTGAATCTGGAAATTGTATGAAGTGCTTTATAAAGTGATTCACGATAGATCTTTGAATAAAAAGCATGATTGCAATGATTTTACTATAAATTTTCTTGATGTCAATTGTGCTAATAAAATGCAAAACCCTAAGCTTGGGGATTCTAAGTTTGCTATGTCTACTACTTGTGGCAATGATCATGATTGGGGTGATTCTTCTTATGATTTTGAAAATTTATTTAAGAACCATGATGAATATGAGATTGATAATAGTGTCTGCAATAATATTGAAATTGGGTGTGGAAGAGTGTCAACTTTATATCCCACATATTTGGAGAATGTTCAATCTTATGGTATTTTTGATAAAAGTGGGTTTGGAGAGGTCATGACTTTAGCTAATGTTAATCCCACTATTTTGGAAGAGTGTCAACTTTGCATACATGTGGATCGTCTTAAGCATATGTTTTGTGGTAGATATATTGTTGAATTTGCTTATGATCCTACATGTAATTATTATGAGAGAGGAAAATATGGTTGTAGAAATTTTTATGTTACTAAATTGCCTCTCGTTATGTTGAGATTGCTATTGTTTCTCAGTTCTTCCTTGCATATGCTAGTATTTGCTTGTCTTGATAATTTGTTTGCCTATAAGATGCCTATGCATAGGAAGTATGTTAGACTTAGATGTGATTTTCACATGTTTTATGATGCTCTCCTTGTGTTTCAATTACTATCTTTGATGTGAGCATCATTAAAATTATCAATGCCTAGCTAAGGGCGTTAAACGATAGCGCTTGTTGGGAGGCAACCCAATTTTATTTTTAGTTTTTTTGCTTTTTGCTTCTGTTTAGGAATAAATATATGATCTATCCTCTGGTTGGACTTGTTTTTATGTTTTAATTAGTGTTTGTGCCAAGTTAAACCTATAGGATCTTCTTGGATGATAGTTATTTGATCTTGATGAAAATTGCAGAAACTTTCTGTTCACGAAAATAATTGTTAAAAATCACCAGAACGTGATAAAATATTGATTCCAATTGCTGCTAATCAATAAACAAAGTTTCTAGGTCTTCCTATTTTTTTTGAATTTTTGGAGTTCCAGAAGTTTTCGTTAGTTACAGATTACTACAGACTGTTCTGTTTTTGACAGATTCTGTTTTTCGTGTGTTGTTTGCTTATTTTGATGAATCTATGACTAATAAAATAGTTTATAAACGATAGAGAAGTTGGAATACAGTAGGTTTAACACCAATATAAATAAAGAATGAGTTCATTACAGTACCTTAAAGTGGTGTTTTGTTTTCTTTCTCTAACGGAGCTCACGAGATTTTCTGTTAAGTTTTGTGTTGTGAAGTTTTCAAGTTTTGGGTAAAAGATTTGATAGATTATGGAACAAGGAGTGGCAAGAGCCTAAGCTTGGGGATGCCCATGGCACCCCAAGATAATCTAAGGACACCAAAAAGCCAAAGCTTGGGGATGCCCCGGAAGGCATCCCCTCTTTAAATCTACTTCCATCGGTATCTTTACTTGGAGCTATATTTTTATTCACCACATGATATGTGTTTTGCTTGGAGCATCTTGTATGATTTGAGTCTTTGCTTTTTAGTTTACCACAATCATCCTTGCTGTACACACCTTTTGAGAGAGACACACATGATTCGGAAATTATTAGAATACTCTATGTGCTTCACTTATATCTTTTGAGTTATATAGTTTTGCTCTAGTACTTCACTTATATCTTTTAGAGCACGGTGGTGGTTTTGTTTTATAGAAACCATTATTCTCTCATGCTTCACTTAGATTATTTTGAGAGTCTTAAACAGCATGGTAATTTGCTTAAATAATCCTAATATCCTAGGTATTCAAGACTAGTAAAAACTTTCTTATGAGTGTGTTGAATACTAAGAGAAGCTTGATGCTTGATGATTGTTTTGAGACATGGAGGTAGTGATATCAAAGTTGTGCTAGTTGAGTAGTTGTGAATTTGAAAAATACTTGCGTTGAAGTTTGCAAGTCCCGTAGCATGCACATATGGTAAACGTTATGTAACAAATTTGAAACATGAGGTGTTCTTTGATTGTCCTCCTTATGAGTGGCGGTCGAGGACGAGCGATGGTCTTTTCCTACCAATCTATCCCCCTAGGAGCATGCGCGTAGTGCTTGGTTTTTGATGACTTGTAGATTTTTGCAATAATTATATGAGTTCTTTATGACTAATGTTGAGTCCATGGACTATACACACTCTCACCTTTCCATCATTGCTAGTCTCTTCGGCACCGTGCATTGCCCTTTCTCACATTGAGAGTTGGTGCAAACTTCGCCGGTGCATCCAAACCCCATGATATGATACGCTCTTTCACACATAAACCCCCTTATATCTTCCTCAAAACAGCGACCATACCTACCTATTATGGCATTTCCATAGCCATTCCGAGATATATTGCCATGCAACTTTCCACCGTTCCGTTTATCATGACACGTTCATCATTGTCATATTGCTTTGCATGATCATGTAGTTGACATAGTATTTGTGGCAAAGCCACCATTCATAATTCTTTCATACATGTCACTCTTGGTTCATTGCATATCCCGATACACCGGAGGCATTCATATAGAGTCATACTTTGTTCTAGTATCGAGTTGTAATCATTGAGTTGTAAATAAATAGAAGTGTGATGATCATCATTTTTCTAGAGCATTGTCCCAAGTGAGGAAAAAAATGAGAGAAAAAGAGAGAAGGGACAATGTTACTATCCTTTTTACCACACTTGTGCTTCAAAGTAGCACCATAATCTACATGATAGAGAGTCTCTTGTTTTGTCACTTTCATATACTAGTGGGAACTTTTCATTATAGAACTTGGCTTGTATATTCCAACAATGGGCTTCCTCAAATTCCCTAGGTCTTCGTGAGCAAGCAAGTTGGATGCACACCCACTTAGTTTATTTTGTTGAGCTTTCATATATTTATAGCTCTAGTGCATCCGTTGCATAGCAATCCCTACTCCATGCATTAACATCAGTCGATGGGCATCTCCATAGCTCATTGATTAGCCTCGTTGATGTGAGACTTTCTCCCTTTTTGTCTTCTCCACATAACCCCCATCATTATATTCTATTCCACCCATCGTGCTATATCCATGGCTCACGCTCATGTATTGCGTGAAAGCTGAAAAGGTTTGAGATTACTAAAGTATGAAACAATTGCTTGGCTTGTCATCGGGGTTGTGCATGATGAGAGCATTCTTGTGTGATGAAAATGGAGCATGACTAAACTATATGATTTTGTAGGGATGAACTTTCTTTGGCCATGTTATTTTGAGAGGACATAATTGCTTAGTTAGTATGCTTGAAGTATTATTATTTTTATGTAAATATTGAACTTTTATCTTGAATTTTTCGGACCTGAATATTCATACCACAATTAAGAAGAACTACATTGAAATTAAGCCAAGTAGCATTCCACATCAAAAATTCTGTTTTTATCATTTACCTACTCGAGGACAAGCAGGAATTAAGCTTGGGGATGCTTGATACGTCTCCAACGTATCTATAAGTTTTGATTGTTCCATGCTATATTATATTCTGTTTTGGACATTATTGGGCTTTATTATACACTTTTATATTATTTTCGGGACTAACCTATTAACCAGAGGCCCAGCCCAGAATTGCTGCTTTTTTTTTGCCTATTTCAGAGTTTCGCAGAAAAAGAATATCAAACGAAGTCCAAACGGAATGAAACCTTAGGGAACGTGATTTTCGAAACGAACGTGATCCAGAGGACTTGGACCCTACGTCAAGACATCAACCAGGAGGGCACGAGGTAGGGGGGCGCGCCCTCCACCCTCGTGGGCCCCACGTTGCTCCACCGACGTACTTCTTCCTCCTATGTATACCTACGTACTCCCAAACTACCAGATACGGAGCCAAAAACCTAATTCCATCGCCGCAACCTTCTGTACCCGTGAGATCCCATCTTGGGGCCTGTTAAGTAACCCATGGGAGGCGTGCTCGATCACGAAGGGCTTCTACATCAACACCATAGCCTCTCCGATGATGTGTGAGTAGTTTACCTCAGACCTTCGGGTCCATAGTTATTAGCTAGATGGCTTCTTCTCTCTTTTTGGATCTCAATACAATGTTCTCCCCCTCTCTTGTGGAGATCTATTTGATGTAATCTTCTTTTGCGGTGTGTTTGTTGAGACCGATGAATTGTGGGTTTATGATCAAGTTTATCTATGAACAATATTTGAATCTTCTCTGAATTCTTTTATGTATTATTGGTTATCTTTGCAAGTCTCTTCGAATTATCAGTTTGGTTTGGCCTACTAGATTGACCTTTCTTGCAATGGGAGAAGTGCTTAGCTTTGGGTTCAATCTTGCAGTGTCCTTTCGAGGGGGCGATGAGGGGCAGCAAGGCACATATAGTATTGTTGCCATCGAGGATAACAAGATGGGGTTTATATCATATTGCATGAGTTTATCCCTCTACATCATGTCATCTTGCTTAAAGAGTTATTCTGTTCTTACGAACTTAATACTCTAGACGCATGCTGGATAGCGGTCGATGTGTGGAGTAATAGTAGTATATCCAGGCAGGAGTCGGTCTACTTGTCTCGGACGTGATGCCTATATACATGATCATACCTAGATATTCTCATAACTATGCTCAATTACATCAATTGCTCAACAGTAATTTGTTCACCCACCATAAATACTTATGCTCTTGAGAGAAGCCACTAGTGAAACCTATGGCCCCCGGGTCTATTTTCCATCATATTAATCTCCCGTCAACAAGTTATTTCTTGCGCCGTTTTTACTTTACTTTCTTTACTTTGCATCTTTATCATAAAAATACCAAAAATATTATCCTATCATATCTATCAGATCTCACTCTTGTAAGTGACCGTGTAGGGATTGACAACCCCTTATCGCGTTGGTTGCGAGGATTTATTTGTTTGTGTAGGTGCGAGGGACTCGTGCGTGGCCTCCTACTGGATTGATACCTTGGTTCTCAAAAATTGAGGGAAATACTTACGCTACTTTGCTGCATCACCCTTTCCTCTTCAAGGGAAAACCAACGCAGTGGTCAAAAGTCAGCAGTGCCGGACGCAGCCATTTGCTTTGAATCTCTTTTCTGTAACCTTGCCTTCTGCATTTGGATTTAAGTTAAATTTGAGTTTTCATCGATGCGCGCGGGGGGTGCCTTTTCTCGTTCAAGCGATTTCTTGGCATCCGGTTTTCGCCTTGTTATGAGGCTCGTGCTCGCTGCCTCCCCCTCGCGGGCCCCTTGCGAGCGGGGCTGGGCGCGACACATGCACCGAACACGTTGGTAGGCGCTAGATCCTCGCGAGGCCCGCTCGGGCGGATCTGCAGGCCTTTCCGGAGCTCCGCGGCAACTCTCAATCTTGCAATTTGATTCGGGGCCCGCCCCAGCCAAGCTAAGTCGCAGGAGCAAAACTTGCCCCCGGGCTCATGGATCCATGAAGGCGCACACTTGGCTTGGCATAACAGAGTAAAATTGCGATTTGTTTACATGAGGGGCTCCCCCTCTCAAAATGCCCAAGTTTTTGCATACAGGATAAAACAGCTGGGGAACATGAGATCAGCTAGATATGTCACTCGCCGCATCGCCTTCGGACGCGTCACTCACATCGTCGTCGTCTTCGCCGGCATCGTCGCCGCCTTCGGCGACGCCTCCGTCGCCATTGTTGACCACGTCACCTTCGTCTGCCGCGACTACCACCGCTTCGTCTTCGGAAGTGAAGGCCCTGACCAGCGCGTCCACGTTGTCCTCCACCCACCGCGCCAGGTCACCACGAATGGCCTGCGGTACAGGGGCAATGGCGGCATCGAAGTCGAAGTCGGGGAAGGAGTTTCGAAGGTGGCTGAAGACACGGGAGAACGCGTGCCCGACCAGGCCCCGGCTTCTCTCTTCCACAAGCTGGCGAGCCCTATCAGACCGGGCTTCCAGGCGCGTCACCACGTTGGTGAAGAAGTTCAGGTGACTGGCGTAGTCATTCGAGTGGGGGTGCGGTGCATTCTCGTCACAGATGTAGCCCAGGGCGGTATTAGCCCTGTTCCGGAGGTCCTGAAGCATGGGGACGTGCTCGCGCTCCAGTGTCCGCCGTTGAAGCACTTCCTCCCTGTTTTGCCGCGCGACGTCCTCGGCACCATCAACCCGTTTCCGAAGAGAAAGCTGCTCGGCGCGGGCGGAGGCCAAGTGCGCCTGCGCCGTGACCAGGGCGGCAGCCGTGGCTTCCTCACGCTTCTCCGCCTCATCTAACCTGGGCCTGAGAGTGGCGGTCCTTCCAGCCGCCTCAGTTCCAGCAAGCTTCAGCCTCAGATCATGCCAACCTTCAAGATCCACGCGAACCTCGGTCACCCGGAGGTCGACCTCCTCCTGGACCTTGGCCTCGTGATCCCCGACGACATCTTCTGCTTGGGCAACTTGGCGCTCCCTCGTCTCCAGTTGCTCAAGCTCGAGGCTACGCTCCACGGCTTCCAGATCCAACGCCTCATCGCGCTTCCAGACCTCCTCTTCCTCGGCAGGCGTCCCCATCAGCTACGCAAGGGTGGCTCTATGCGCCTATACTTGCTGCTTGAGGGACACACTCCAGGCTTGGAGCTCCCACGCGCGCTTCTCCGCAGCCTCGCAACGGTGATCAACCTCGCGAGCCTCCTCCAAGGCTTGGGAGCAAGCCTCACGAGAAACCTTGAGGGACTCCTCGGCCTTCGCATTGTCGAGATCACGCTGGTAGCGGCAAGGTTGATGGCCACCCTCAGCTTACGCCATTCCTCCACCAGCCGAAGACCCACAACCTTAAGGCGCGAGTCGGCACCCGCGAGTTCTTCACCAAGTCGGCTCATCGCGCCCATCGCCTCCTGGAAGAGCTCATGACAAACGGCGCTCCGCCCGCGCTCGAACTCCAAGGCACGACCCACCTTGTCCTCTGCCACAGGGGTTACATGCGGGACGTGAAGCAGCGAATCCCCTCTCAGTAGGGGGCTGGGGGCTGGTGCCACTCCAGGTGCCAGCCCGACCTCACGAGGGGCCCCGACCAATCGGGGCCCGCTGCTTAAGGAGGAGCTGAAGACCGAAGCCAACCAGCTGCTGTCCAAGACCAGAGGAGGAGTCCGGGGAACGCCCGCCAAGCTCCAAGCCAGGCCATGGAGGAAGGTCGACGGAGTAGCAGATTCAAAGCGCCATGAAGGCGAGCGCACCCCCTCGGCCGGCCCGGCTCCAAGCGCGGTATGCAGGCTCGGGATGCTCAAAGCCGACGGGGGTGCCGAAGAAGGCGGGGGTTGCTTCTCGGGGGACTCAACGGCCCTGGTAGAAGGTGTCCTAAAGAGCCAGCGTCAGGGAGGAAAGCAACAATCAAGAAATCACGAGGTGCAATAATTACTCGTCGACGGCGATGTACTTTCATCGCTTCAATGGCCCGAAGATACCGCTGCCGCTCGGAGATCCTTTCCTCTTGCGGGCGTGCGACGACCAGGTCCGGGAGACCTGGTTGGGTGGCGTGCGCTTGGGCGTGACCCGAGCGCAGCCCTTAGGTCCAGGAGACCTGGTTGGGTGGCGTACGCTTGGGCGTGACGCGAGCGCAGCCCCCGTGCCTAGCCCCCTTGCGCCGCTCTCCCGAGGGGAGGTGTTGCGGTGAGGGCAAAGGTATAGAGATTGTTTGCACGTCAAGGGGAACTCCTGAGCATCGCGACTCAGGAGCCTAACTGGTCATGTAGCCCCTCACTCCTTGGTCCGTCTTGGTCTCTGGTCGGCCCAATGGCGGTTGAGGTATGTGCGGGTCCGGGCTCTGCCGACGTAGAACATTAACCTATCCTCGCGTACTCTCCCTATAAACTGTTTGCGCGTCAAGGGGGACTCCTGAGCATCGCGACTCAGGAGCCTAACTGGTCACGTAGCCCCTCACTCCTTGGTCCGTCTTGGTCTCCGGTCGGTCCGACGCAGAACACAAAGCAAATAGGAAGAAAATCGCAAAATCTCGATGCAAATATTACAAGACATATTGTCCTCACAATATCAAATGAAAGTTTTAACGCCTCCACGAGGCCTGATGCGTATTGCAGGAATGAAACAGGAAAGCAGCAGCAGGTCACCCCTAGACAACGCCATCGCCTGCAGAAGGTGCTCCTCCCTTGGTAGCATCGTCTTCACCTGCACCGCCAGTTGCAGGATCAGTGGCATCACCAGTCGAGGGCGCGACACAAAGCCGTAGAACTTCTTCAGCAGGGCCTCCACCTGACCTTTCACGGCTGCAGCGGCGGTCGCACAATGTTCATTAGCTACAGGCTCCAGCAGCTCGTCGAGACGAGCCTTGGAATCGCGAAAATACTGAATGGCTGAAGAACCACGTCGGCCTGGTGAAGAAAGGACACGAGCCTCTGCCTTAGCCATGGGACCGATGCCCTCCACGACTTCCTCAAGCGCCTTCACCAAGTGGGGAAGCAGCTGAGCAGGGCCATCCTCGTTGGTGGTCAGCGACTTCTCCAGGCCCTTCTCATACAGTGACTTCAGCGCCACGCTGGACCTCTTCTCAAAAAGCGAGAAGGCCACGCGGTCTTCGGCCAGAACCTTCGCCTTGGCGTCGAGCTCGGCCTCCCTCGCCTTCGCCTTCTGCTCCAGCTCCTCCAGTCGGCTGTGCTCCACGGCCTGCGCCTTCGTCAGTTCCCCCAGCTCGGCATCGCGGCCCTTGATGGCTTCCTCCCGAGCCTTCATCTCCTCCTCCTTCACTTTGCGGTAACGTGCTTCTTTTGTGCGCTCGTCGCACATGCCCTTCAGCTCACCCTCCAGCTTTTGGCAGCGATCGCGGGCGGCCTTGGCGCCTGAGGGAGTCTCGGACTAGGGGGTGTCTGGATAGCCGGACTATCGTCACGGTCGGACTCCAAGACTATGAAGATACAAGATTGAAGACTTCGTCCCGTGTCCAGATGGGACTTTCCTTGGCATGGAAGGCAAGCTTGGCGATACGGATATGTAGATCTCCTACCAATGTAACCGACTCTGTGTAACCCTAACCTATCCGGTGTCTATATAAACCGGAGGGTTTTAGTCCGTAGGACGAACAACAATCATACCATAGGCTAGCTTCTAGGGTTTAGCCTCCTTGATCTCGTGGTAGATCAACTCTTGTACTACCCATATCATCAATATTAATCAAGCAGGAGTAGGGTATTACCTCCATCGAGAGGGCCCGAACACAGGTAAAAACATTGTGTCCCTTGTCTCCTGTTACCATCCGCCTAGACGCACAGTTCGGGACCCCCTACCCGAGATCCGCCGGTTTTGACACCAACATTGGTGCTTTCATTGAGAGTTCCTCCATGTCGTCACCAATAGGCCCGATGGCTCCTTCGATCATCAACAACGATGCGGTCCAGGGTGAGACTTTCCTCCCCGGGCAGATCATCGTGTTCGGCGGCTTTGCACTGCGGGCCAATTAAGCAGCCATCTGGAAGCAGATCGAAAGCTTCGCCCTGGCTGTCGGTCAGATTTGGAAGTTTAAACTATACGGCCGATATCCGCGGAGACTTGATCTTGATGGATTCGAGCCGCAATAGCAGCGCCCGCCTTGTCTCGATGGGCATGATCTAGCTCTGCGGCCGAGCGATTGCCACAGGCTGCACCAGAATCCGCTTCGACCCTTAATCCGGAGCCGGATTCCCCGATCGAGGACGAGTTTTTGGACACCGCCTCGGGGGCTACAATCTCTACGATGATCGAGCCAAACTCCATCCCTGTCCTTTGCGAAGACCTTGACTACAGGGTGTCGGACTCCTCTCCGGACTCCGAACCCTCTGCGCCCCTGCCAATCGAATCCGATTGGGCGCCGGTCATGGAGTTCACTGCCGCGGACATTTTTCATTTTCGCCCTTGGCGACATCCTGAATTCACTAAAGTCTCTCTCTTTATCCGGAGAGCCTGGCGGACTACGGACGGGGAAGGTTGGGATGCAGACTGACGAAGAAATTCAACACCCACCCGCCACCCACTTTGTAGCCAGCGCCGATGATTTAACCGACATGCTAGACTACGACTCCGAAGACATCGACGGTATGGACGACGATGCCGGAGACGATCAAGACCCAGCGCCTACAGGGCACTGGAAGGCCACCTCATCATATGACATATATATGGTGGACATCCCAAAAGATGGGAACGACGATGGAACAACGGGGGATGACCCCTCCAAGAAACAGCCGAAGCGCCGACGCCAGCAGAGCCGATCTAAATCCCACCACATAAAAACGGTGATTCCGGCACGGGAGATAATAACACCCCGGACAGCGTCGAAGAGAACCCCCTCTAGCAGGACTCAGCGCAGGAGGAGGGAGAAGCAAGTCCGCACGACAGTGCGGCAGAAAGAGAGGTTGAGGACGATAATTATGCACGTCCCTCCGAAGATGAGGCAAGCCTCGGCGACAACGAAGTTTGTCGTGCACGAGGATCCCGCCCGAGCAGGAGGCGTTTCAAGCGCGAGCTTATAGCCACGGCAAGCAGCCTCAAGAAAAAGCAGCAACAACTTAGAGCTGACCAAGACACGCTAGGCAGCGGTGGACTGAAGTCCTTGCGCCAAAGAGTATGAACTCGAGCGCCCCTCAAAAGCTACCCCAAGCGCAGGCCGTTGCCTCGACTAGAGGAAGAAGCACCCAAGTCACCGGCGCGCATGACATGGCAGACCGGCCACCCGTGGCCGCGATAGAGAGGCCTCTAGACCCTCCGCTCAAGCCACACCCCGACGCCGCTCAAAAAGTACCAAGGCACGGGAAATCGCACCAGACTTGCGAGATATATTGGAGGATAAAGCAAAAGATACAAGATCGATCTACGGATCGCGTGGGCGCCCAGCAATGCGGGATGATTACCGTCCCGCCGGATACAACAAAAACGGCCGGGCGAACACGATGAACAAAGCTCATATGAGCTACGTCGTGATATAGCCCAACATGAGGCGCAAGACACCCACTATGCTTCACGGATGAAGTAATGGATCATCAAATCCCGAGGGCTTCAAGCCCGTAAACATCGAATCATACGATGGTACCACAGATCCCTTGATGCGGATCGAGGATTACCTCCTCCATATCCACATGCCCCGCGGTGATGATCTACATGCCATCAAATACCTCCCACTCAAGCTCAAAGGACCAGCTCGACCTTGGCTCAATAGCTTGCCGGCCAGAATCAATTGGTTGTTGGGAGGACACGGAAGCCGCATTCCTTGATAACTTCAGGGGCACATATGTGCGACCACCAGGCGCCGATGACCTTAGCCACATAATTCAGCAGCGGAAGAATCGGCGGACAATTACGGACTCGGTTCCTAACAAAGAAAAATCAAATCGTCATTTGTCCGGATCACGAGAGGCCCTTGCAGCCTTCAAACATAACATCCGCGACGAGTGGCTGGCCCGGCACCTAGGACAAGAAAAGCCAAAATCTATGGCAGCCCTCACAACCCTCATGACTCGCTTTTGTGCGGGAGAGGACAACTGGCTAGCTCGAAGCAACAACTTGGCCAAACATCCGGATAGTCCGGATACCAAGGACAGCAATGGCAGGTCGAGTCGCAACAAGAATAAGCGCCGCATTAACGGCGATAATACTGAAGATGCGGCCGTCAATGCCGGATTCAGAGGCTCTAAACCCGGTCAGCGGAAGAAGCCATTCAAAAGAAATACCAAGGGCCCGTCCAACTTGGACCGCATACTCGATCGCTTGTGCCAAATACATGTAACCCCCGAAAAACCAGCCAATCACGCCAACAAGGATTGTTGGGTGTTCAAGCAAGCAGGCAAGTTAAGGGCCGAACTCAATGACAAGGGGCCGCATAGCGATGACAAGGAAGAGCCCGACATTGAACAATAGAGGACGAAAGGTTTTCCCACACAAGTGCGGACGATGAACATGATATCGCAACCCACATACCCAAAAGGGAGGCGAAGGCGTGCTGCTGCGGGACGTATATGCGATGGAGCCAGTCGCCCCAAAGTTCAACCCATGGTCTTCCTGCCCAATCACCTTTGATCGAAGGGACCACCCTACTAGCATCCGTCACGGCGGCTTTGCCACATTGGTTCTTGACCCAATTATTAACGGATTTCACCTCACCAGAGTCACGATGAATGGCGGTAGCAACTGAACCTGCTTTATCGAGGATACGGTCGCCAAAATGGGCATAGACCCTCAAGGATTAAACCTACGAAGACGACCTTTAAAGGCGTCATACCGGGTGTAGAGGCCAATTGCACGAGCTCGGTCACACTTTCGAAGTGGTCTTCGGATCTCGAGACAACTTCCGAGCGAAGAGTTAATCTTCAACATCGTCCCATTCCGCAGCTGCTATCATGCCTTTGCTCAGACGAACCGCATTTGCAAAAGTTCAATGCGGTGCCGCCTCACGCATACCTCAAGCTCAAGATGCGGGCCCTCGAGGAGTAATCACGGTCAATGGAACACGAGCGCTCTCTCGAGCGGAGGAGCACATGGCGACCCTCGCGGCGGCGGAGGTGCAAAGCAGCCTCTCACGGCAATTCTCGAGTCCGGCCACTAAGCGTCCGGACACCGCCAAGTGCGCCCGGAGTAACATGCAACAAGACCACCTGGCACGATTCAAGCACGAGTAGCAATCCGGCCCCAACCCCAGCCCTCGCGAAATTGTGATGCTAGTATTGCGCGTACATAATTACGCTCTGAAGATACCATGGGCACACGGGGAGGGGCAAGACAACGGCACGCCAAGAATGCGGCTCGACCGCACCAGGGGCTCCCGTTTGTGTCACTTCCTTTTTCTTTTCTTTTTCTTTTTCTTCCTTTTTTTTACTTCCAGGACTCCGTCTTTGAGAAGTCCTGTCCGGCACTCGAATCGCCGAACTCCCGATGCAACAGCCAGGGAAGCGGAAAGCCACGTCAAGTGTTCAGGTGGTCTCTATTACGAGCATTATACCTGTTTTACATATCATCCAGCAGCTTACCCACGGAGAAGGACATGTTAGATAGTCCCATCCCTTGCTTACCGCACTATTTGTATCGTTACGCTTCCATTGCGGTATCTTTTTGAATAAACAATACACAACTTTTGCTTATTATTGCTCTATTTCCTTTATATATACATGTGTTCATTTCATGACATGTTGCAACCGTACACTTTGGTATGGCCAATACACCAGGGGCTTAAGTATCCCAAAATTATGGTGTGATAAGACCGAACACTTTCACAAGTGCGGCACCCAGAACTTATAGCATTATATGAATTGGCTCAAGATCATGTCGGTCAATAGTTGGGTTTGCCCGGCTCCCGTGTTTTGGTACCTTACGTTCCGCTATATCGGCTAAGGTAGCACCGGGAGAACCAACTGCGATTGTGCCCAGTTATCTTTGGGTCGAGCACCTCGATGGAAAGCTAAAACTGACCGTCATGATAGAGGCGAGCGATCCTTTATTCGAGAGGTTTTTCGGGTCCCTAAAGACTTATGCCGCTTAGAGCGAGGAACCGAATTGTCCGGCCAAGGCGTGGATAACGCCCGAACTCGGTCTTCGAATACTAGGGGCTTACCGAAATTTAAAATTATAGAATTCTATGGCTAAGTGAGAGTGTTCAAGCATTATAAGTCCGGTTGCCTTGTTCGTTGTGTTGAGTGCCTCCTAGATGGACCCAAGAATGGGAACAAGAGCGCTCAAGTTTATCGAACACCCGGCACTTTCGTGGCATGGGGGCTGAAGCCAACGACTTGCCATCTCTCAAATTTGATAAGCGGCCGCCTGAAGGTAATATTTTAAATTAATAAGCGTTGCTTAGCGCATATGAACAAGTTTTCAGCATACGGGATAACAAATGCGAGTTTATTCAAAAATTACATCTCTGGAGCACTCATCCGCTATTCGGCGGGCACCCTTGAGAGGCCCTCATAGTACATTTCGGCGATGCGATGCTCATGGCCCTTCGGTGGCCCGTCCGTCACAAGCCTCTCGCATCCAGCTTGCCCAGTAGCACTTTAGCACAGGCAAGGCCCGACGGGCACCTTCAATGCGAGCAGGCGCTTGATGACTTCAAGCCACGCAGACGGCGTCCACCAGGCCGCACCAAGCCGAAGTAGCTCCGGGCATGGCCTCCAATGGCCACAGCGCTATAAGGCCCTTCATGGCCTGTTCGGCGACCTTATGGAGCTCGACCAGCTGCTTCATTTGGTCGCTCGAAGCACCGGATGGTCGGCCTCGACATCGAGACGAGAACACCTTCTCCGTGGAGCTCCCCTCACAGGCGCGGTAGAATGCGGCGACATCGAGGCCTCTGAGGGCAAATCTTCGAATGCTCCTGGAGAGCTCCGAATCCGGGTAAGTAACAGGTAATTGACCTTTACATTCTTGCTTTGCATAAATAATGCCTTACCCGCCGCTATCTTCTTTAGTGCTTCAATTTCTTGGAGGGATTTTTGGGCCTCGGCCGTAGCAGCTTTGGCACTTTCAAGAGCCGAGGCGAGCTCGGACTCTCGAGTCTTCAAGTCACGCTCCAAACTCTCGTGTTTTTCCACGAGAGCTTGGAGCTCTTGCCGTACCTTGGCCAGCTGCGCCTCCCCCTTCTCTCGCTCGGTGCGTTCCACAACCGCTTTGTTTTCAGCCACGGACACCGCTTCCTTCAGGGCCGCCACCTCGTTCGTGGCCCCTGCAGTATCCAAAGTTATTCCTGTTATCTTTTGCAACCAAAGCCTTTTCTATAAGGTATTTATTTAATAAGGTATTACTTACCTTCCTTGTCCTCGAGCTCCTTCTTGGCTTGTCCGAGCTCGTTCTCGGACCGCTCGAGGTTCTGCTTCAATACATTGACCTCCTTGATCGGTGCGACGAGAGGTCGACATCGCGACCTGCATTCCCATATTGACATCCTTATGTTAGACTCCTGCGTATATCTTTTTAGATCCTTAGTCGGCTTTTCTTCCGAACACCGAACTAAGCATCGAGAACTCTTGTCTATGCGGTTATATTTTTTACATATTCTAAAACTTACCTCAAAGCCTGTTAGAAGGCTGGTACATGCTTCGGTCAGTCCGCTCTTGGCGGACTGAACTGTCCGGATCACCGCACTCATGACAGTGCGGTGTTCCTCCTCGATGGAAGCGCTGTTGGCGCCTCATAGCTATCCGGTGCCTCCGGTTGGACGGAGGACACCAGCGTCTTACCCTTCTTGCGAAGGATCCGCTGTCCGGACTCCGGAACCGTTGATGGTTCCGGCATGGAGTCCGGATGAGGGTCGGGCTTAGAGCCCCTGGGGATCTTGCCCCCCGCACGCCTGGAGTCCGGGAGGTCGCCTTGTGGCACCTCCTGCGCTACCACCTCTTGACCAAGCCCCCCTTGGGGCCCCGCTGCGGCGTCGCCCGCGGCGTGAGGTGAGGAGGCGGTCGGAAGCGAGGTACTCTCCATTTCCGACGAGCCCAGGGACCCGCTCGATGAATCGGCGAGCTTGCCCTTGGGCAGGCTGCATGGTTGTTCAACATTAGAGAACGCTCTGCAATAATAAAAAACCATGGGTATCCAGACACTTACGATCTCGCCAGGGGCTTGGCCCTTGTAGGCCAGTCCTCCTCGTCGTTGTCGACGTTGGTGGAGAAGTCGGGAGGAAGGGTTCTTACCTTCTTGGATCCTCCGGCCTCCCTAGTTGGGGCGGCCTTCCTTTTCTTCTCCTCCCCCGCTGGGGGAGGAGCTTCTTCTTCTTCCTCCTCGTCTTCAGGAGAAGATTCCGCTTGAATCGACGGCACTGGCGTCGGGAGCTCCTTGAGTTCCCGTGGCCTCCTTCTTGGCCTTCTTCTCCGGCACCACGTACGGCGCCGGAGCTAGCAGTCCCGTCAATCGGCCGTTCTCCGGATCTTCCGGTAAAGGAGCCAGACAGTTAATCTGTCCAGACGTCTTCAGCCAGTCCTGCCAAAGATTAGGGAGTTTTAGATCCCACGTAGAGTCAATCTATGAAAAAAGAGTCCCGTAAAGGGTAAAATAACTTACCTCGCCGGCTGGACGCTGCGAGTTGTATCCGCGATCTTTGGTAGCGGATCTTTGAGCTTCAGCGCCCTTGAACGGCACCTTCCACGCATCTTACGTGCGTAGTGTCGAAGAGCAGAGTTCAAGGTTTGGTCTTTGTCTTTGGATCGAACTCCCACAAGTTAAAGGCCCTTTGTTGGCATGGGAGAATCCGGCGGATGAGCATCACACGGATTACGTCGGCGAGCCTAAGATTCTTGGCCACCAGGTTTGGACGCATGTTTGAAGTCCGGATGTCTCGTCCGAATTCCCCACGCCAGGCCCGTCTCTTTCCATGGCGAGAGCCGTGTGGGGAAGCCAGATCTGAATTCGGGGCCGCCACCCATTTGGTGTTGCGGGGCTCGGTGATGTAGAACCACCCGATTGCCACCCCTTTATTGTCTCCACGAAGGCGCCGGGCCATGGGACTTTGGCCATCTTGCCAACCATGGCGCCTCCGACTTTCAACAGCGGCCGCCCACTACCTTGGCCGGACGTTGAAGATCTTTAGCCATAAGCCAAAGTGGGGCGGGATGCGAGAGGAAAGCCTCGCACCTGACGATAAACGCCGAGATGTTGAGGATGAAATTCGGGGCCAGGTCATGGAAGTCCGGGCCGTAGTAGAACATGAGCCCCGGACAAATGGGTGAAGAGGAAAACCTAGTCCAGCGGAGGAAGTGGGGAGAAACACCACCCTCTCACGGGGCCGAGGTCGGAATGAGCTGCCCCTCGTCGGGAAGCTTTGTCTTGGCGATGTTGCCGGACAAATATCCGGCCTCCCGCAGTCTTGCGATGTGCCCCTACATGACGAAGGAGGCCATCCACCTGCCTCCCGCTCCTGACATGATTGGAGAAAGGTTGAGGTGGGATGTGCGGACTTGGGTGCTGGAGCTCGAGTCTTGGCGGAAATGGATAAGCAAAGGAGGAAGAAGGCGTGGGTGAAAAGGTGGATCCTTATCCCTTATATAGGCGGACGAAGCTATCGTCCCCACCAACTGGTAAAACTCGCTTATTTCCCAAAGCGCCATAATCAATGGCGTGGATGGGTTACCCACGTCCGTATTGATGAGAATCCGGAATAAGGGGCACGATCTATGCTTTGATAAGGCGTGCGAAGGAAACCGCCTCGCTAAACACGCTGAGGTGGGAAACAGTAAAAAGCGATTCATGTAAAGGCTTGGCGTGGTGTGATGTCACGCCCACGGAATACGTCAGCAGATCTGTGCGAAATTATTCTCTCTACGGTGTTATGTGGAACTTGTTTTGCGAGCGGACACTATCCTTGTGTTCAATACCTTCTATGAAGTATTCGGAGGAGGAACCCGCCTCGCAATGCGAAGACAATCAGCGCCCGGACTCATCGTCATTGAAGCCTAGTTAGGGGAGCTCTTGAGGAGTCCGGACTAGGGGTTTCGGATAGCGGACTATCGTCACGGCGGACTCCAAGACTATGAAGATAGAAGATTGAAGACTTCGTCCCGTGTCCGGATGGGACTTTCCTTGGCGTGGAAGGCAAGCTTGGCGTCTGGATATGTAGATCTCCTACCATTGTAACCGACACATGTAACCCTAACCTATCTGGTGTCTATATAAACCGAGGGTTTTAGTCCGTAGGGACGAACAACAATCATACCATAGGCTAGCTTCTAGGGTTTAGCCTCCTTGATCTCGTGGTAGATCTACTCTTGTACTACCCATATCATCAATATTAATCAAGCGGGGAGTAGGGTATTACCTCCATCGAGAGGGCCCGAACCTGGGTAAAAACATCGTGTCCTTTGTCTCCTGTTACCATCCGCCTAGACGCACAGTTCGGGACCCCATACCCGAGATCCGCCGGTTTTGACACCGACAGCGCCCTTTAGCGCCGCCTCGCGATCGACCGCAACTCTGGTGGCGGCCTGCTTCTCCTTCTCGGAGGCCGCCGCGGCCTGGCTTAGCGATGCTCGAACTGCCGAGTCGGAGTGAAGCCAGCCTGAGGCCAGCTCCAGGCGCCCGGCCACTAGGTGCGGGTCCACGCCTAGGAGGTCTTCCCATAGCTTGGCCATCCCCGAGAAGACACGCTCCAAGACTACGGAGGGAGCAGAAGAATTTGGGGCCAGAGGTGCAGCAGGATGAGGAGGCGACGTCATTACCAGAGCCTAGAAGATCGAGGGCTCCGGAGCCCTTGGGACCTCATCAGCCGAGCCGGGTGCTGGCACTTCCAGAGCTAGCAGGGCCACGGGGGTTGACTCCTCCTGCCGATGCTCCTCTTGGCCTCGCGAGGGTGACCGGGCTAGGAAGGTGCGAGTTCTGTCGCCTCTCTTCCACACAGAGGGGGGCACGGCCGCGGCATCCTCCTTCCTCTTCTTCGTTGAAGACACCGGCCTGATCAACCAAGGGCGAATGTCAGAAAATAGCAAGTACAAGCAGGAACAAGACGGAGCTCGAAGCACTTACTGATCCACTGCGACATAATCCACCTTCCGCTTGGGGAGCCTAAAACCCGAAAGCGTCGGGGCCTGAGGAGTGGGTACACGGGCTCCAGGGGCAGAAGACGGCACAGCAGAAGGGCCGGAGCCAAGACGGAGGCAGCATCTCGAGAGACCAGCGACAATCTACCCCTTGTAGGGATGAGGGGCAGCTCCCTCTCCCCCTGGTGGGCGTCGACCTCGGCGTCGTCTGGCAGAGCGCGGAGGATGTCGGCCTTGCTCAAGGGGGAGTTCTCCCCCATCTCCTCAGGGGTCTCCTCCGAGTCCTCCTCCCCCTCTTCCTCCCCGTGAGACTCGTCAGAAGACACCTCCACCGGCTTGGCGTTGCAGAGGCCCAATGGCGCCCGGCGGCACCAACTGCTTGGCGCATGAAAGGTCGGCCTGGAGGCAACGAATTGCTCCCAGTCCTTGCGATGGAACAAAGGAACAAAGGCGCTCGGTGGGTACTCTTGTTTATCCCCAACCAAGAGGTGCAGAACTTCAGTCAGCTCATCATTAGGCAAGGCCACCAGGCTCAGACGAATCTTGTCTTCTTCATCTCCAAGCTTCCACAAAGAACGCAGCGCGCAGCATCACGAAGTGGAGCAACACGCATAGCGTCAAGAATTCCTTGAGGAGCATGGCCCCGTCACCTTGGCAGCCGCCGCATTGCCCGGCTTCAAATCGATCTTCATCTGCTCCAACACCGTGACGCCCGCTCATCGGTGAGCTCTACGAGGCCACCTTGTCATCTTGGGGCGCCTCCGTCGGCGATTCAAGCGTGGATGGGCCTTGGCACTCATCATAACCCATTTGGCCTGATGTTGTCAACCCTCTTCGTGGTGTTCGAGATCGAGTTGGCACAGACGGCCCGCGATGAAGTTGGCGCACCGGAGATATGGCCGCCCGGTGGCGGAGGAAGAAGAAGTGGCACAGGCGGTGCCCGCGGATGGCATCACGCCAGATGCGCCTCGCATAATGTAATGCGAAGATAGACAAAGAGAAGAATGGAGTCGGGATGGAGATGCGGCGCTTTGCAGCCGAAGTGGTCGAGGACCTCGAAAAAGAAATCAGAAAAGGGGGGAACCAACCCGGCGGCGATGCTGCTCGTGAAGAAAGGGAAGAAGGTGCTTCCCTTAGGCTTCGACGCGTCGGAGGCAAGCTGGAGCTCCGTCTTCCCCCTCTCGTTGCTCTCCCCCGCTGTCAGCAAGCGCCTGGCGGCTAGGTTCTTCTCCGTGACATTAGGCACATCAAGGGCTGGCACGAACCAAGCCGACGCTGAGGAGGACTTGACCTTGCGCAACGCCATTGGTCATAGATGTGGAGCGAGGTTGGAGCGGATCTGGAGGTTCCGGCAGCAAGGAGCGAGAAAGGGGATCTGGAGCAACGTGGGGAAGAAGCAATGAAGGCAAGCACTGTCTGCTCCAGCCTTTTTGTCAAGATGGGCAGTTGCCGAGGCAGTGTGGGGAAGCGGAGACGCCCACGTCCAATCAACCGCCACGCGTCAACCAAGGCCGCATGCTTTTGGGGCCCGCGGTGCTCCGCGCTTGACCTTTGGCTTCGCCTCGAAGCCAAGCCCGAGTGCGCCTTGGGCCCGGGGGCTATTTGTCGGCGTTCTGGGAATGGGGGTCCCCAGACTTGCCTGCCTACTGCCCATGGCGTGGCTGAGCTAGCAGGCCTGTGCGGCCCATCTTCATCAACAAGGCATTCAAGACCCTCACGAGGGGCCAAGCCTCATGGTGAGGCGACATAAGACCTCCTCGAGGCGGCCTCGCCGAGAAGGCTCACGAGGCGGAGAGATCAAGGCAAGGCAAACCTCGCGAGGTTCTCGTGATGTGAGCCATAGCAGCGAAGACCCGAGGCGGGCGGGCGCCCGGCGCCGCCGGCGTCCTGTTTTCCTCTTTGGTGCTAGGGAGGCAAGCACGGTAGCGATCTTAGAGGCATCAAGCAAAGGTTTCCATGTCGGTTACCTTGAGACCAAGACCAGCGGGGACTGACAAGGCGGAGGTCACCAAGGAGCCCAAGGCAGGCGTCACCACGAGCCTTTGCGGTAGACTGCTTTTTAAGGATAAGCTGTACTAGCTGTCCCCTTTCAAATTGGCTGTTGTTGGATCCCTTCCCGCTCAATATTTGGGGAGAGGACTAGGGCCTATATAAGTAAAACTAGCCACCACAGTAGAGGGGAACGAGTCAAGGTCTCATTCAGAGGCATCTCACCCACACAAGTTCGTCAAGCACAAGAACACCTCAACTTCAGGAGGCTATTCTTCCCATTGTACTATTCATCATCAGCCCAAGAGGCAATCCACCACCACCACACTGGAGTAGGGTATTACACCACAACGGTGGCCCGAACTAGTATAAATCTTGTGTCTTTGTCTTGTGAGTTAAATCGGAGTTAAATCCTTGAGATCTTAGAGAGCTAGAGGCGTGGATCGGTGGGAGGAGATCTCGCGTGCACCCAGTGTTGAACCACGAGGTTTCTTGAACCCGTGATCCAGAATTTTGAACAATGGGAGTGCGTGTGAGATATCACTCCTGCGATCATGCAGTGACAGGATGAGGCCTGGGGAGTGAAACCTTTGTGGCGCTCATGAGTCTTGAGCTGGTGCACAGGCTGATCTGAAAGTCTTGCAGGCCCAGTCAGCGAGCTGGCGAACAGGTCTTGAATCCTTGTTGATGAAGATGGGCCGCCAGGGCCAGCTAAGCTCAGCCATGCCGTGGGCGCAGCAGAGCAAATGAGGGACCCCCGTTCCCAGAGTGCCAGGCCCAAGCGCGCTGGGCAGGCCGAGGCAAGCCAAGGTCAGCGCGGAGGCGCGCGAGGCTAAGCCTGCGACTTAGTTGGCGCATGGCGGTTGATTGAACGTGAAGCGTCTACGCTGCCTTGGAATCCGCTGGCTGTCACGGACCTCCATAACCTACAGATTATTCTCCCATCGCCCACGCCTTGCTTCCCAAGTCCCTCTGCTTCCTTGAGACTCTGCTCCTCCTCTCCAATCTGACCTGCACTCCACCTGCTTCATCGCGATGGCGCCAAAACAAGAAGACAAGGGGAAGAAGCCTCTGTCTTCGTCAACCTCGTTTGAACTTGACCCCGCCTCAGCAAGTACCAACAGCGTCAGGTCATTATTCTAACCCTCTGGACAATATGATCACCGCGGCTACACGATTGGCGGCTCTCCTCGTTGAAGGCGAGTCACCAGCTGCAATGGAGATATGGAGAGCCGGAGAGCTTCTTCAGACAGCGGTGGCACAGCAGGCGGCTTATTCGTACAACTGTGATCGGATTCATTCAACCCCCCGTCAAAGCCGAAGCTACAGCAGGCATATTGAGTTGCCAACAGTTTCAAGTAGTGAGCGACACCGGTAACCAGCCCCGTAGGCATGACCCGCCGCGTGCAGATAAAATGCTCAAGCTTTGGTGGATCAGGCAGGGCACATCGAGAGGCTGAGCTGGCGGCTCAACAACAATCTCCGGTTTACCCATTGGTGTCTGTGGAGGAATGAGTGACCTCTAGAACCCTTGGTGTGCCATGCTTAGTGCCGGCTTTGCGTAATGAGCGCTTGCCCAAGGATTTTAAGGCCCCCTGCAAGGTGCCTAATTACACGGCGGATCAGCCCCCAGAGGCCTGGATTGAGAGCTATGAGATGGCCATGGAGATGTTGGATGTTAGTGATGTTGCGTGTGCTAAATACTTCACCATGATGTTGAATGGGCCGACACGCACTAGGCTGGAAGGATGGCCCCCTAACTCCATCGGGTCATGGGCTGAAGGCGAAGACGCAGCGTTTTATCCAAAATTTCAAAGACACGTCACTGGTATGCGTCGGTGCTATACAAACAGTTTTTAACCCCTTTTCGCGACAGCATTTGGAACCGTCGCCTAGTGAGTGACGGTGATAGGGGGTCCTTCCCACATGACCCAGAAACCATGGGGATATGCCCTCCTAGCACACACGCTCGGCAAAATGAGTTCGTGTGCGATCAGCGAGCGCTCAAATATGGAAATATGTACAAAAAATACAATTATACCGGCGAAATTGTTTCCGGTCGCAAGTACATCTTACATAGTAAGTCCCCGCTAAATGTTTCCGTTCGTATGTACATCCCACACAGTCGCTCCAAGGAAAACGTTTCCTTTCACAGGTACATCACACACAATTTTCCCCGTTAAATCGTTTGTCATAGCGTTGCCATTGCACATGATATTAACAATTTGATCGTTTGCGTTATTGAATTCATCAGACACGGTGCATAGAAGAAACCGTGTGGCAAAGGTTGTCCATCACACACAGTTTTTATGTGGTAAACGTTTGCGCAAGGTGGCCTAACGCAAAAAGTTTTCAAGAGAAGGTCGTGTGTGATTGTTAATTGATCCAACACAGTTTATGAGGTAATCGTCGAAGGTATTTTCTGAATAACCGTTTGCAATAGCAAAACCTAATTAGCAGGCTAATTCGCCATTAGCAGGCTAATTGCCCTATTAATAATAATCCGTTTATTAATCTAATTGACATTCATATTAAACACATAATATATTTCGTTTCCATATTAAGGAAGCAGGATTTCAAAATTGAAATACATCAGAGTACAACATGATATAGCTTGACACTCGACTACCCCATTACACAAGCGCACCAAAGACCAAGTTTCACATGCAATATGTAGAACCTTTCGAAATTAGCATCATAGGCGGTATATACAGATGCATCTCATCCTGGAAAAGCTGCTTTGAAGCGGAAGGCGAATATTGAGCCTTCATTCATGTTGAAGGTCTTTGCAACTTTAGGCGGTGCACATGGATGATTGACCGTCCGTCCTTCGTCCTCTTCAGGAACACTTCAATATTGAACCGTGGGTGTTGTATGAAAACCTTCCTCGCCTCCTAACCATAGAGGTGGTTTGAGAGGTAATCATCAGTGAAATGCTTTGGAAAGGCCTGAAAACAAGGATGTGCATAAATATCTTCTCTATATTGGAAATGGGGCAAAGGAATAAAAAAGGCAAGGTATAATAGTTAGTACCATCTTGTAGTGAACTGATGTCTTCTTCATTGTGTAGACAAAGATCTTGTTGTTTTTTGTCGCTAATTTCTTTATCCTAACAATCTTTCTGAGTTTCTTGACTTGCTTGATATTCATGGACAACTCATTTTCCCATATGCAAAAAGAGTCGAACAGTGGGTCAAAACCTCTGACAGCAGGGCCTACATGTGCAAGACCAAATTGTTAAAGACCTAAATATTAGAATGGTTCCTGCAATTGCACAATAATGTGCTATTAGACAACGGACCATGCACGTGCTAACCTCAATTGTAAACCTCAGTGCTTCCCATTGTTTCCTGCAACACATATAAGGTAGTTAGTCATCAGGTTAAGTAAGGGTTCGCATGCTATCAGTAAAATATGTTGATGAAAAATAAGCACATTGCAGATTCATCAGATTAATTCAAGCTACATGGAAAACCCATTTATGTAAACCAAGCATGATTAAGAACTAGGAAATATAGCATTTGTATATGTTTCTCATGTATTAAGTGCAGCCAAATTTGATTTATTCCTCACATGCACAACAATACAAAATTCTACCCATGATAATTGGACATGGCGTTGCAGAATTGAACCAAGCAGTTAACTAAACACCACAACAAATGAACCAAACATTAACTAAGCACCACATTGCACAATATAACATACTCCTAATTGAAGATCAGACAGTTAACCAAACCAAGCATGCTTAACAACTTGGAAATATAGCAATTGTATTTGTTTCTCATGTATTTACTACAGCCAAATTCAATTTATTCCTTACATGGTATATAATAACTGAATGCACCCACAACTATTGAACATCGCATTGCAGAATTGAACCAAACAGTTAACTAAACACCACAACACAAATGAACCAAACGTTAATCGCAAAGCACCACATAGCACAATGTATAACCAAACCAAGCATGCTTGACAACTTGGAAATATAGAAATTGTATTTGTTTCTCATGTATTTTGTAAAGATAAATTCGATTTATTTCTCACATGGAAGACAATACAAAATTGCAGCCTTAAGAATTGAACATCACATTTGCAAAATTGAACCAAATAGTTAACTGAAGACGACAACTAATTAACAAAACAATTAATAAGTGAGCACCATACTGCCCGACATATAGAACATATACACTAGAGCAACAGATTGCATGGTAAAATTAGATAGCACAACTCACTAGAATTTGTGAAGGAAAGGCAGGAGCAGCACACGCAACGGGTAAACCGAGCATGCTTAACTAGCATAGCTAGCAAATGGCAAGGTGCTCCTCCAATATCTGGGGGTCGGCACGAATGGCAGCCATCGTGACCACATCCGCGTGTGCGGCCACGATTTGCTTCTCCGCTGCCAAATGCTCCTTGAGATCCTGGTTATACTGCGTGCACCATGGCTTAGGGCGGCGCTTATTTGGTGGAGGGGTAGGTGATTTGGGAGGAAGGTGTCAAGTCGGCAGTCAGGGGATGTGGGATGTGTAAGGAGGAGGAGGATGGGGGTCGGGTGTGGATTACCTACCGGGATAGACGAGGTCGAGCAGCGTGAAGGAGGGTCGCCGGCGAGGAGGTGGCGCTGCAAGCAAGGAGTGAAGGTTTCAACTTGGAAAGGAATGCGGAAACAGGGGAAATGTGGATTTTGGCAAGGGGGAGGGGGCAGGGAGGTAGATATTTCCGTGGAAGTCGAAAATTTGGAATCGCTTCAGCGAAAAAACTGGCGAGCAAAGTGTTATCAGACACGGTCCCTTATTCAGAATTGTATACAATATGTGAACATCACAAATGATTCAGATAGCTTAACCCGTGTGTGATGAGTTTGAACGTCAAAATTTTTGGTTCAAATTTCCCTGGTTACAGTGGTCATCCACGTCATTGCATAATTTGGCTACACAAAGGAGACTACAACACACCCACACTTCTTAATCGAGCAAGTTCAGCAATTAAACAGAGCTAGCTGACCTAAACATTAGTCTGACAAATTAAAGACCGGCGCTCTTAATTAAACAAAACAAAGAGTACTACTACGGCTGGTGGTCATCAATCTCCGCCGCCGCCTCCATGTCCAGCTCGCGCCCGACGGTCTCCTGGGGAAAGGGCTCCATGGCATCCATCGCACCATACTCGGCAAGCATCTTGCCATCCACGTCCGCCATCTCTTTGGAAAAGGACGCCACGAGCTTGGCGTGGCCGGCTGCGGTCTGGGCTTGGACGGGCTCCATCGTTGCAAGGTAGACGGCGGAGGAACGGACGGCTGCTCAAACGCTCTCGGTGATTACCAACTCTTCGGCCGTGGGTTGCTGACCGTTGTCGGAGAAGTTTCGTTCGATTAGTGCGGTGACCGCCACGACCTGGGCGTGGGCGGCCTCGACATGGTCGTGGGTGGCCTCCATCAGGGCTAAGGTCGCCATTGCGGAACGGACAGCTGCTGTGCCGCTCTCGCCAGTTGCTAACCCCGAGGCAGATGTTGTTGCCGCCACCTGAGAAGCAACAGCGACCGTTTGGGCTGCCTTGGCGGCCCCGTCGCAGATTGCGGCTGTGCTCATGCACCTTGTTAGCACACGCACGGCGGCTGCGGCCGCGCTCTTGCCGGAGTGGGCCACCAAAGTTGCCCTCACGACGCGGGTCCACATGCCCATCTTTCACCGGCGACGATTGAATAGTGAAATGATATTTGGGGAGCAACCTAGTGTGCTTGAGACGCCGGCTATGGACTGTAGCGACGCACCTTCTCTCGTAAGTAATAGGCGTACTATACACTGACGGTGCTCCAAGATATTTTGTGCTGCATCTCACACAGTTTGTGATAATAAACTGTGTGGGATCTACTTGATTTTTCATCTTGATTTGAATTACATAATGGGGTCACAACGGCAATGGACGGTGTTTCAATTGCTAGACCTTTTATCTGCAGTGAACATGCAACTACATGGGTGTCGTAAAAGAATTGGAATTATTCAGGGTTTGTTTGAACATTTTACACATTAAATTGGTTTTATAGCCATTTCAGGTGCACAATTCAAAATTAAACTACATGCACATGCTCCAGTGCACCAACATGGGTTGTAAAATCATATATATGTCCCTGGGTTTATGCTTATGTCACATGCAAGAAATGGGGATGAAATTCGAACACCACGGCACCGTGGCTCTCCGGGAAATGTCGACATACTTGCTTTTCTAATTCTAGTAAATCCAAAATTCGCTCGAAATTCATGAAACTTGGCATGCTATAATGGAGCAGCATCAACATGTTGTGGTAAATTTTTTGTCCCGTTTGGGGCAGGTTTGGTTATAAGCTTCTCATAAACCAGAGCTTCTCACAACAAGTGTGACGGTTTCGGTAGGTAACGTTTCACCTTTCTGGACGAAACAATATCCGTCGCCTCTTCTCGATTTCAAATTTTTTCCTAGTGTCAACATAGAACAACAAGAGTGTTGTGTTAATTTTCAGGATTTTTCGGGGTTCGCTTGGACATTTTTATGCATTAATTGAGTTTTCTATGCATTCGTGTGCATAATTCAAATTTGAACTACATGCATATGCTCTAATGCATATAAATTAGTTGAAAATTCAAATATGTGTCCTTGGTTGCATGCTTAGGTCCCATGCAAGAAATGGGAATGAATGTCAAACACCCTGCCACCGTCACTCGGCCGCAAATGTTGAGATACCTGGTTTTTAAATTCTAGTAAATCCAAAGCTCGTCTGAAATTCATGAAACTTGGCATGTTGTCATGGAGCGGCATCAACATGCCGTGGTAAATATTTTGTCCCATTTGGGGATATGCTTCTCACAAACCATGAGCTTCTCACAACAAGCCTGATGGTTTCGGTAGGGAACATTTCACCTTTCTAGACGAAATGATATCCGTTGACTCTTCTCGATTTCAATTTTTTTCCAAGTGTCAACATAGAACAAAAGGAGTGTTGTGTCAATTTTTCGGATTTTTCAGGGTTCTCGACATTTTTATGCATTAACTGAGTTTTCAATGCATTTGTGTGCATAATTCAAATTTAAACTACATGCACATGCTCTAATGCATACAAATTGGTTGAAAATTAAAATCTGTGTCCTTGGTTGCATGCTTAGGTCCCATGCAAGAAATGGGAATGCGTGTCAAACACCCTGCCACCGTCACTCGGCCGCAAACGTTGAGGTACCTGGTTTTTTAAAATTCTAGTGAATCCAAAACTTATCTGAAATTCATGAAACTTGGCATGCTATCATGGAGCGGCATCAACATGCCGTGGTAATATTTTTGTCCCATTTGGGGCAGGTTTGGGTATATGCTTCTCATAAACCAGAGCTTCTCACAAAAGCATGATGGTTTCGGTAGGGAACGTCCCACCTTTGGGGACGAAATGATATTCATTGCCTCTTATTGCTTTCAAAAAATTTCTCGTGTCAACGTAGAACAACAGGAGTGTTGTGTCAAGTTTTGTGATTTTTCAGGGTTCGTTTGGACATTTTTATGCGTTAATTGAGTTTTCAATGCATTCATGTGCATAATTTAAATTTGAACTACATGCACATGCTCTAATGCATATAAATTGGTTCAAAATTCAATGTTGTGTCCTTGGTTACATGCTTAGGTCCCATGCAAGAAATGGGAATGAATGTCAAACACCCTGCCGCCATCACTTGGCCGCAAACATTGAGATACCTTGTTTTTAAATTCTAGTAAATCCAAAACTTGTATGAAATTCATGAAACTTGGCATGCAATCATGGAACGACATCAACATGCCGTGGTAAAATTTTTGTCCCATTTGGGGCGAGTTTGGGTATATGCTTCTCACAAACCAGAGCTTCTCACAACAAGCATGATGGTTTCGGTAGGGAATGTCCCACCTTTGGGGACGAAACGATATCCATTGCCTCTTATTGCTTTCAAAAAATTTCTCGTGTCAACATAGAACAACAGGAGTGTTGTGTCAATTTTTGTGATTTTTCGGGGTTCGTTTGGACATTTTTATGCATTAACTGAGTTTTCAATGCATTCATGTGCATAATTCAAATTTGAACTACATGCACATACTCTAATGCATATAAATTGGTTGAAAATTCAAATCGGTGTTCTTGGTTGCATGCTTAGGTTTCACGCAAGAAATGGGAAAGAATGTCAAACACCCTGCCACCATCACTCGGCCGCAAACATTGAAATACTTGGTTTTTAAATTTTAGTAAATCCAGAACTCGTTTGAAATTCATGAAACTTGGCATGCTATCATGGAGCGGCATCAACATGCCATGGTATTTTTGTCCCATTTGGGGCAGGTTTGGGTATATGCTTCTCACAAACCGGAGCTTCTCACAACAAGCATGATGGTTTCGGTAGGGAATGTCGCACCTTTGGGGACGAAACGATATCGGTTGCCTCTTACTGCTTTCAAAATTTTTCTCGTGTCAACGTAGAACAACAAGAGTATTGTGTCAATTTTTGTGATTTTTTGGGGTTCGTTTGGACATTTTTATGCATTAACTGAGTTTTCAATGCATTCATGTGCATAATTCAAATTGGATCTACATGCACATGCTCTAATGCATATAGATTGGTTGAAAATTCAAATCGGTGTTCTTGGTTGTAGGCTTAGGTCCCATGCAAGAAATGGGAATGAATGTCAAACACCCTGCCACCGTCACTCGACCGCAAACATTGAGATACTTGGTTTTTAAATTCTAGTAAATCCAAAACTCGTCTGAAATTCATGAAACTTGGCATGCTATCATGGAGCGGCATCAACATGCCATGGTAAGTTTTTTGTCCCATTTGGGGCAGGTTTGGGTATATGCTTCTCACAAACCAGAGCTTCTCACAACAAGCATGATGGTTTAGGTAGGGAACGTCCCACCTTTGGGGACGAAGCGATATCCATTCCCTCTTATTGCTTTCAAAAAATTTCTCACGTCAACATAGAACAACAGGAGTGTTGTGTCAATTGTTGTGATCTTTCGGGGTTCGTTTGGACATTTTATGCATTAAGTGAGTTTTCAATGCATTCATGTGCATAATCCAAATTTGAACTACAGCACATGCTCCAGTGCATATAAATTGGTTGAAAAATCAAATCTGTGTCCTTGGGTGCATGCTTAGGTCCCATGAAAGAAACGGAAATGAATTTCAAACAACAGGGCACAATCGTTTGCTGGCAAAATGTTGAGATACTTTGTTTTTAAATTATAGTAAATCCAAAACTCATCTAAAATTCATGAAACATGGCATGCTATCATGGAATGGCACCCGACATGTTGTGGTATGATACATCTCCAACGTATCTATAATTTATGAAGTATTCATGCTGTTATTTTGTCATTCTTGAATGTTTTACAATCATTTTATAATAACTTTATATCATTTTTTGGGACTAACCTATTGACCCAGTGCCTAGTGCCAGTTGCTGTTTTTTGCTTGTTTTGTACATCGCAGGAAATCAATATCAAACGGAGTGCAAACACTGCGACTTTTTGGAGATTTTTTATGGACCAGAACACCCAGGATGGGCCAGAGCAGCACCTGGGGGGTGCCCTGAAAGGTGCACAACCCTCCAGGGCGCGCTTGGGGGCGCCAGGTGGGTTGCGCCCACCTCGATGGCCTCCGGCACCACCTCTTTACCCTATAAATTCACAAATATTCCAAACACCCTCGTGGTTAACCTAGATTAGAAGTTCCACCGTCGCAGGCCTCTGTAGCCACCGAAAACCAATCTAGAACCCGTTCCGGCACCCTGCCGGAGGGGGGAATCATCACCGGTGGCCATCTTCATCATCCCGACAGCCACCACGATGAGGAGGGAGCAGTCCACTCTCGGGGTTGAGGGTTTGTACCAGTAGCTATGTGTTTAATCTCTCACTCTCTCTCGTGTTCTTCAGATATCACGATCTTGATGTACCGCGGGCTTTGTTAATATAGTCGGATCATATGGTGTTTTCCCCTCTCTATCTTGTTGTGATGAATTGAGTTTTTCCCTTTGAGATTTCGTTGTTATTGGATTGAATACTTCTATGGATTTGAGAACACTTGATATATGTCTTGCAATTGAATACTCCTGGTGACAATGGGGTGTTATATTGATTTACTTGATATATGTTTTGGCACTCAAATCGCGGATTCCCGAGGTGACATTGGGGTAATCTATGCATAGGGGTTGATGCACGTTCTTGTCTTAATTTCTCCGATAGAAATCTTGTGGCACTCTTTGAAGTTCTTTGTGTTGGATCGAGTATTATGAATATGAATTTGCTTGGTGTTATTTTAGTAAAAACTCTAGGATAGATCGAACGGAAAGGATAGCTTTATGCTATTTTAGTACGAACTCTTGAATAGACCGAATGACAAGAATAGCTTTGAATAGACCGTACCCTACAAACAATTTATTCTTATGTTCTCCGCTAGATAAGAACTTTGGAGTGATTCTTCATCGCACTTTGAGGGATGGTTATATGATCCGATTATATTAGCATTGTTGAGAGATTGCACTAGCGAAAGTACGGACCCTAGGCCTCATTTTCAAGCATTGCAATACCATTTTCGTGCCTGTTTATTATTTGCTACCTTGCTCTTTTATTTATTCAGATTATAAAAATATATTTCTACCATCAATATTACACTTTTATCACCATCTCTTCACCGAACTAGTGCACCTATACAATTTGCCATTGTATTGGGTGTGTTGGGGACACAAGAGATTTCTTGTATTTGGTTGCAGGGTCGTTTGAGAGAGACAATCTTCATCCCACACCTTTCACGGATTGATAAACCTTAGGTCATCCACTTGAGGGAAAATTGCTACCGTCCTACAAAACTCTGTGCTTGGAGGCCCAACACGTGTCTACAAGAATAAAGTTGCGTAGTAGACATCAAGCTCTTTTATGGCACCGTTGTCGGGGAGGTGAGTGCTTGAAGGTATATCTTTAGATCTTGCAATTGAATCTTTTAGTTTCTTGTTTTATCACTAGTTTGGTTTTATAAAAGAAAACTACAAAAAAATGGAATTGAGGTTGCATCATACTATTGATCATCTTTATAACATATTTCTTGAAAATGATGGTTTGGAAAATTGTGCTCAATGTTAGAAGAAGAAGTCTATAAAATGCTTGGCACAAAATATTTAAATGATGAGCATCATTGCAATGTTGTTAGTATGAATTCTTTGAATATACAAAATGGTAATGATGATTGCACAAGTCATGACAAAAATGTTTCTTATAAGCATGTCAATTTTTGCGGAGTGAATTGGGAGTGCAATTGCACACCAAAAAGGGAAGATAGATTTTGTAAGAAGCATAAATATTTAGAAATGAAATTTTTTGAAGACAGGCTAGATGATTGTGCTGAAAGATGTAATTTTATTCGCCATCCTTGTGAACTTTGCAATGAACGTGGTCATTTAAATCCCCAATGCAAATTATTTCATGATCAAATCGTGTCCAGAAATTGTGATAACTTGATTACCCTTGAGCATCATAAGGAGCTTAGTCTTCTTATGGGGTATGAAGAAATGAAACATATAATCTAGGGTTTTCCAAATCCCGAGGGATTTCTTGATTTTGATCTAGAAGAAATTTATAAGTTTTGTGCGGTAAATTGCATTGAGAATCCTTATATTGCCAACTATCTAAAGTCAAGAAAACAAATAGAACATGAAGAGAGTACTAATGAAAGTGAAAATATTTCCCAATACCCTCCTAGTGTTTATTATGATGAATCAGGTAATGCGGATGTCGGTGTACTAGAGTAGGGGTACCCTAGTATACCGAACTTGTGCACAGGCAGTTGCAGCCCTCCGCGGCAAGGCTTACCGGGTGACCGCCAAGGTCCTCCGTGGTTCCTTTGGAGCCATTCAAGAACAAAGTATTCAAGCCTGGGAGGCAAGGCCCCGCAAGAGGAGCTTGCCGGGAAGGCCACCCAAGGCACCTAGGAGACAAGGCCCCGACAAGAGGAGCTTGCCGGGAAGGCCACCCAAGGCACCTAGGAGACAAGGCCCCGGCAAGAGGAGCTTGCCGGGAAGGCCACCCTAGGCATTTAGGAGACAAGGCCCGGCAAGAGGAGCTTGCCGGGAAGGCCCGGTGAGCGACAAGCTTCCGGACGCGACAAGACAACAACCGCGGCAAGTGCCTCGCCCTGGGACCTTTCCAGGCGCGCGTGGCAAGAGGCCGTGCGGCCAGCGGAGCGCGGTGGCAAGCGGCGCTGACAAGATTTCCATCGTGGCAAGCGGTGGCGCCCCTGACGGTCCCTTTCTGCCTTTGTTAGGGCGGCGTGACGGGCATTTAATGCCTTTGTCCCCTGCCGCCGTGGTTAGGTATGATACACTGTACAAGTAGCTGTACCAACCACTCCTTTTCCATTTTTACCCTTGTCTACGTTGCCACCTGTCGGAGACCCCTTTAGCATATAAAAGGAGGCCCATGCGCAACGTAGAGGGGGGTTCGAGAGGTTCTAAGCCAGAGAACACTCACGCTCGGTCTCGTTAGCAGCTTGTGTGTACTGTAGCACTCAGCGCTCCTGAGCAAGAACTCAATACACTCAGACATGCAGCAATAGGAGTGTTATCTCTCCGGAGAGCTCCGAGCTGGGTAAACCGCTCGTGTATTAGCCGCCTCGATCTGCTCTTCGTCGACCTCCACGCCCGCTTGAATCGAAGGGGCTCGGTCCGCCGGTCCCATAGGTGTTCGTGGGCCAGATCAGCCTCCCCGACATCTTTGGCGCGCCAGGTAGGGGGCGTCGAGATTGTGTGAACCTGATCCGGCGTCCACACGAGCTAGATCTTCATCATCTTCATCGACATGCCACCGAAGAAGAAGGCTTCGGCGGCAGATGTTCCGTCCGCGTCGAACCCACCACCACCGGAGCAAACGGGTGGTGGGGTAGACGATGGCGGAAGAATGGACGTCGATGGGGGAGCCTACGGTGCTGCCAAGTCCAAGGACAAGGCTGCGCAGACCTCGGCGTCCGTACATGCACCGCGCCCGTCTCAAGAGGCGCGGGACCGACAGCGTCATGGTATTCACAACGCCATAAGCTCGTTGGACCAAGATCGGGCTGGTGGATCTCGGGATGCTCAAGACCAGCATGCACGCCAACATCTTTGGCGCGAAAGCAAGGCAGTCGCTGGACGGGATACTGCTCCTTCTAACATAGTTAGAAGTCCGAGCATATCCCGCTCCTCGCGCCGTTCGCCACTGCCACCCACCACTCCAGCAGAAGCTTTGGCGAGAGCTCAACTACTCCTGGATTACCCTCCAACAGCCGACAAGGTCGATGAATGGAGGGCCACCATTCAGAGTCTCATCGGCTTTGCCAACGGCGACGCTCCGCGGCAGCCGAGTGCATCGCCGCTGGCGGCAGGACTGCTAAGCACGAGCCGATGGCGGCGAAAAACCGGTGGGGTGCAACCACCATGCACTCTCCGCCCGAATGCCAAGATCGCCGACTTGCCGGATCCACCTCGACAGCGACTCCACCGCATCATCGGATCCACGAGCTCGTCGCGATCAGCGCCAAGTTCTTCACGAACGAGCGGCAAGAAGAAGACGCTCGAACTTCGACGAGCGCCAAGAGAAGCGGCGTCAATCCGACCAGCGGCGGCTGGGCCCTCTGTCGACATGCATGCGCCCGAGGAACGAGGCGACTTTGCCGTGACGCGTAGGTTTCCCCACGTTCACTCGTGAGCTGCGGCAAGTCCAGTGGCCCAAAGAAGAAGAATTTCAAGCCGGCGCACGTAGAGAAGTACGACGGCGAGACGCATCCGTTGGAGTTCCTCGGCATCTACACCATCGGTGCAAGCTGCCGGGGTGAGACGACAAGATCCCGCCAACTACTTCACCGGTGCTCAAGCCCAATGTCGATCCTGGCTCATGCACTTGCCGGACAACTCCATATCCTCTTGGGAAGATCTATGCCATCGGTTTGTCGGCGCTTTACAGTGACCACAAGCCCCATGGCCAAGAAAGCGACCTTCATCCGCCCGCCCGGAAGGAAGGAGAGCCCCCGCAAGTACATTCAGAGATTCACCACAGACAAAGACAACATCCCAGATGTCCACCCTGCCGCGGTAATCAGCGCGTTCCATCAGAACGAAACCGCAGGATGCGGGAGGAGATGGCGATGTGCAAGATCAGAGACGTCAGTGAGCTATATGCCCTGGCCGACAAGTGTGCACATGCTGAGGAAGGGAGGAGACTCCCCGGAGAGAATCTTGAAGGGAGGATCTCGATAGTGAGGAGACCGCCCCGGCAAAGAAAAACCGGCGGCGGAACAACAGGAAGAAGAAAGGCAAAGATGTGCTAGTTGTTGAGCAGTCCGACAACGGAGGTGGCGCCAAGAAAGCCAAAGCTGGTAGCTCCGGCAAGGAGGTTGCCGCTGGCACCAACTGCCAATCTGTGGCGGTCGCCGACAAGCGGTGACGGCTCCAACAAACAAGATCGCAAGATCCACCGCACCAAAGGCCATGACCTCCAGAGCTGCAAAAAGGTCGAGCAGCTTGTCGAGCAGCAGAAGGCTGAATACGAACGACGCGACAAGGAGAAGGCCCAGGAAGGTGCTGGAGGAGCTAGAAAGAAACGTCCCGGCCGAGGAAGACGCCGCGACAAGGCCAAGCACCGGCACGGAGACACTTCGCGGCCGCGACAAGGATGAAGACGACGGCGATGATGAAGACATGGATGATGACGAGACCGATGAGCAGGAGTTCGAGAAAGCCACAGAGGTCCTGTGCATTGACGGCGGTGCTTCTGCATACTTCACACCGCCAGCTCAAGCAAAGGATGCGGAAGTCAATGCGGCGTAACCATCCGCCGAGTCACGCAAGCCTCGAAATGGTCCAAAGACGCCTATCACCTTTGATATTGAGGACCACCGGTCGTGTAATCTGCGGTCGGTGCTTGCCGATGTTGGTTTCACCAACTATCCGCAACCTCAAGGTCACTAAGATGCTAGTTGATCGAGAGGGTCACTTTTGACGTTGCTGACTTTCCATTGCCTTACAATGGGATACTTGGCCGTCAAAGACTCGCCAAATTCATGGCAGCCTCTCACTATGCATACAACATGCTTTGAAGATGCCAGGCCCGATAAGTGTCATCTCCGTCCCCTGGCGACAAGAAGGATGCCCTTATCTGCGCCGACAAGATCTACCGGGAAGCGTGCTAAAGAGATTGCAAGCCACTTGCCGCTGAAGCTCCCGGGCGAAGAAGAAGACCAAGTCCGCAAGAGCTCTGATGCCCACTCCGGCAAGCGCACCTCTTCGGAGTGCTGCGCCACCGTCGAGGACGCACCATCGAGCTCCACCGGCAAGTGTAAGAAGACGATGGCAGCTCCACCAGAGACCAAGAAGGTGTCCGCCAAGGAGGACGGCAGCCGGTGGTACCTTCACCATCGGTGCCACTCTCGACCCTAAATAGGAAGGCGCTCGTTGCTTTCCCGGGCGAAACGTCGGCGTGTTTTCGTGGCAACCGTCGACATCCCGGTGTTCCTGTGAAAGTAATTGAGCACCATCTTGCCGTTTGTCCTCATGCGCGCCCGTCAAGCGTAAAGTCGAAGCGTGCAAAGGAACGCCAAGAATTCATCGCAGAAGAAATCAAGAAATTGGAAGCATCAGGCCTTGTCAGAGGAGTGCTCCATCCTACGTGGTTGGCCAATCATGTAGTTGTACGCAAGGCAAATGGGAAATGGAGGATTTGTATCGACTTTACCGATGTCAATAAAGCTTGTCCCAAAGACCCATTTCCCTTGCCACGCATCGACCAAATTGTTGACTCCACGGCCGGATGTGATTTGCTTTCATTTCTGGATGCATACTCAGGATATCATCAGATCTTCATGGCGTAAGAGGATGAGGAGAAGACCGCATTCATCACCCCATGTGGCACATCTTGTTTCGCACGGATGCCTTTCGGATTAAAGAATGCTCGTTCAACATTTGCAAGAGTAGTCCATGACGCTTTTGAGCCGCAAATGCACAGAAATGTGGAAGCCTACATGGATGACATAGTGGTCAAAAGCAAGGACAAGGCGACTCGATTCAAGATTTAGACGAAACCTTTGCAAATCTGGCGAGATCAACCTCAAGCTCAACCACGAGAAGTGTGTGTTTGGAGTCCATTCCAGCAAGCTTCTCGGGTTCTTCGTGGTCTCGGCGGGAATTGAAGCCAATCCCGACAAGATCAAGGCCATTGAGCAGATTGAAGCACCAAAGCGCGTCAAGGATGTACGAAGACTTGCCGGTTGCGTAGCTGCTCTCAGCAGAGTTTATCTCTAGGTCTGCTGAAGCGCCTCGCCATTTTTCAAAATTTTGAAAAAGGCAGGTCCAATGAAATGGACTCGAAGCGGAGGCTGCGCTGCAGGACTTGAAGAGATATTCTGCCCTCCACTCCAACACTTGTCGCACCTAAGCCACAAGAGAAGTTGCTGCTATATATAGCGGCAACCAATCAAGTGGTTAGTGCTGCGTTAGTAGCGGAGAGGGAGGCGGATGATGAGCTAGCAACCATGGCAGAAGCATCCAGCGACAAGCAGGGGGCTTCACCGGCAAGCTCTGGTCCCGACAAGGACGGATCTATGCAGACGCATAAGAAGATGCAGAAAAGAATGGTGCAGCGCCCAGTTTACTTTGTCAGTTCCCTTCTGCAGGGGGCTAGATCAAGGTACTCTGGTGTGCAGAAATTGCTTTTCGGCCTCCTCATGGCCTCGAGAAAGCTGCGCCATTACTTCCAGGCACATGAGATCACAGTCGTCACTCGTTTTCCGCTGAAGAGGACATCTTTGCAAAATCCAGAGGCAACAGGCAGGATTGTCGAGTGGGCACTTGGAAGTGTCAAGCTTTGGCCTCAAGTTTGAGAGCACTTCAACTATCCAAAGCGAGCATTGGCAGAGTTCATAGAAGAATGGGCGCCAACACAAGATGAAGAAATTCGAAACGAGCATCCCGTCAAGGAAGCAAGCAAAGAGTGGCTGATGTACTTTGATGGTGCCTTCTCGCTGCAAAGCGCCCGGTGCGGGCGTGCTACTTGTTGCACCCAGGAGAGCACCTCCAGAACGTAGTCAAGATGCATTTTACCAAGGAGAAAGAAACAAACAATACTGCAGAGTATGAAGGTTTGCTTGCTGTCTCAGATCGCAGAGACCTTGGGATCAAGAAGCTCATTGTCGTGGGTGACTCACGCCTTGTCATCCGCCAAGTGAACAAGAGTTATCGAGTCCATTGATGGAAGCTTATGTTGATGAAGTGAGAAAGCTAGAAGAGCACTTTGACGGCCTACAAATGGAACATGTTCCAAGAGCTCGAACGACAATGCCGATGGTTCGTCAAGTGCGCTGCACTTAAGTTACCTCGTGGAACCAGGGATTTTTTGCTCAAGTTGACTCAACCGTCTGTAACGCGCCATCAACCGGACAGAATAAGAAGAGGAAGTTGATCTCTGGTGACTATTTTCCGCAGAGCTTCCTCAAGTCGCCGTCAAGAAGGTCCTCAAGATCAACACCAAGGGTGCCGAGGAGCGATCTGCTCCGGCAAGCCCTAGGGTTTGTTCCGTTGAAGCAGACGCCCCGACAAGTTTTGCTCCGGCAAGCTTGCCGGGAACGTCAAGCTCCGGCTGAGCTGCAGGTTCTCGCCAGGAAGCAGATGTTCCCGCAGCAGCAGATGTGCCTTTAGTCCTTGTTGTCGAGCCGCAAGCTCCAAAGATGGGCACAAAGCAGATTGTCCGCTTTCCTTCAGACGGAGAACTTCCGAAGAGCAAGAAGAAGCGGAAAGAGTAGCCCGGCAGTCAAGTATGTACTAGTTTGTCGACAACACACTGCATGTAAGAAGACTCAACGGTGTGAAATTGAAGTGTATTCACCGGAAGGCGGACAAAAGCTTTTGGCAGAGATACATGGAGGCATATGTGGTCACCACATTGGCGCCAGAGCACTTGCCGCAAAGTGTTCCGCAAGGTTTCTTTTGGCCGACAGCCCTCCGTGATGCAAATCGCACAAGTAACCAAGTGTGAAGCAAGCCGGTTCCATTCCAAGCAGATACACCAGCCAGCTCAAACTCTCCAGACGATCCCTTTATCCTGGCGGTTTGATGCAGGGGCTCGACATCCTCGGCCCCTTTCCCCGAAGCTGTCGGGGCTTTGAGTACTTGTACGCTGCAATCGACAAGTTCACAAAGTGGCGGAAGTGGAAGCGAAGTGAGGAAGGTGACAAAGACAGCGTGATCAAGTTCTTTAGGTCGATTGTTTGCCGCTTCGAATCCCTAACAGGATCATCACCGACAACGGCACGCAATTCACGAGCCGCACCTTCATGCAAGACGTCCAAGATCTTGGCGCCAAGGTCTACTTTCGCATTGCTCATCCGAGAAGTGATCAAGCGGAGAGGGCGAATCTTGAAGTGCTGCACGGGCTCAAGACCAGAACTTTCGACAGTGCTGCACAGTGCGGAAAGAACTGGATTGAGGAGCCGGTGGTTCTTTGGTCGATCAGACGACGCCAAATCGAGCCAACGCCGCACACCTTTCGCTCTAGTCTATGGAGCAGAGGCAGTTCTCCCACGGAACTCGTGATACGGATCACCTCGAGTGCTCGCTATGATGAGCTTGAGCAAGAGCAGTTGTGATAACATGACGCGCTGCTCCTTGAGGAGGATCGTCTTCAGCTCTTCAGACGAGCTGCTCGATACCGGCAAAGCTTTGCGCTGCTACCATAGCCGCAGTTAACGCCAGAAGTCTCGAGGAAGGCGGCCTTGTTCTTCGGCGCGTTCAGTCCGCCAAGAATTCTAACAAGTTGACGCTTGAAGTGGGAAGGCCCTTACCGGTGAAACGAGTCACTAGGCCTGGCGCTGTCGCTTTGAGACCGAAGATGGCATTCGGTGAGCAACTCCTGGAACATTGAGCATCTTCGTAAGTTTTACTCAGAAGCGGTTGCCGGAACCTGTTCCGCAACCACCTTTTGTACAAGTCTTGCCGATGTTGCATGTAATCCTTTGTACAAAGCCGGGCGCAGACCCGTGCATAAGTAAAGCTTAATGTGCTTCGCACATCTTGTCAATTTCATGCTTTCTACTTCTATTTTGCATGTGTTATCTGACACTTTGTGCAGCACCTGCCCCCGGTAAGCAATAACGAGCCATAAGGCTCCATATCTTTATTTTCTCTTCTTTCTCTTTCTCAAAGAAAGGAAGGTTCCCTCGCCCACAAGTTTGTCGGGGGCAAAGGAGAAGATAATAGTGTGGACCAAGCGTCGCTCAAGGAAGTCTAGCCTTACCGGAAGCAAACGATGTAAAAGCTAAGTTGCTAAAGTTTGAGCAATCAGTTTTAAAATTTTTAAGTTATCTTCCTCGAACGACTGCAGTACTTTGTATGGAAAACACATGCGGCGGAGGAACCAACTTGTAGCTAGTTGCGCCCTTACTTTGTTTCGAGTCCGCTCAACAACTTAAGTGAGCTGCGACTAGTTGCGACAAGGTTTCTTGTCGGTAGCAGCACCGCCAGGCTGGCGGCGTCCGACTTTTCAGCGCTCATGACCCAGTGCCTGCGCCGACAAGTTCCCTAAAAGCGTAGGGCAAAAACATACAAAGGAAGGAATCAAGTAAAGGAAATAACATAGCAATCACTACCCGAAATAGAGTTATATTACAAGATAGCTTGTCGCAGCTCTAATAGGTTGTTCTCATAACATGACCAGCAGCGGCAAGAAAAAGAGAAAGCGGGCGGCCTAATCTACGCGATCGCCCTCAACCCTCTTGATCTCGCTCACCCTGTCCATGATGGGTGCGACAAGGGTCTTGAGCGCTTCCACATCAGCATCCGGCGGCAAGGACTTGAGGACGTTGGTGAGGTTGAGGCCTGGATTGCGGAAGGCCACCTTCATCAGCACCTTTTGAAGAGCTCCCGCGCAGATCTGGCGCGACTCCTCGGCCAGCCGCCCTTGAAGAACAAGCTGAGCTTGGCGCTGGGTCGGAGGTGCTCATCGGAGGAATATCCAAGATCCTCCATCCCCAGCTGCGCCAACTCCCTGTCGATGGGTGCAGCAACATCCACGAGACCCTCGGTCCAGTTCTCCACGTTCTCCCTAAAGGTATTACAGGCGGCGGCAAGAAGATTTCGCCGGCGCCTCGTCGGCCTTGATCTTCTCCTTCAAGGCCGCCTGCCTCCTTGGCGCCTGGCCCAGTCGCCGAGTCAAGGTGGTCAGCTTCAACTCAAGATCTGCATTGGAGTCCTTGGCGGCCTTGAGCTCCTTGCTCCTCTCGGCGAGACAGCCTGCAGCTCGCCAAGAGTGTAGGCATCCTTCTCGTGCTCATGCTTGAGTGCAGCAAGCTCCTCGCCGCTCTCCTTGAGATTGGCCTCCACTGCATCACCTTCGTCTCCAGCTCCTTCTTGGCGGCCTCGGCATTGCGGCAAGATCCTTTGCTTCCTTGAGAGCCCCGCCAAATTTTTGCTCGCGCGTGGCTAGATCCTCTTCATGGCTGTCAAGATTAACCTTCCTCTGCGCCAACTCGCCTTCCTGCGCAGATAGCTTCTCGGCGGCAAGCCGTTGTTGCTCCTCATCTTCAGCCTTCTCGAGGAGGAAGGCTTTGTGCTCCTCGGCGAGTCGCTCCCGCTCCTCTGCCAAGGACCGGAGAGCTTCCTGGTTGAGGCCCCGGAGCTCCTCCGCGCGCTTCTCGATGTCTGCTCCCGCTTGGCTTGTCGGGCGCGGTAGAGCGACAGCAGCTTCCGCAGCAGCTGCTCCTCCTCAGACTCGCCGCTGCTGCTGTTTGGTGCGTCGACCAGCGTCAGTCCAGCGGAGGCGAGCAGCTCTTCATCAAAGTTTCTCGTTCGGCCGGCGCCCGGGAGCTCGACTCCCTTGGGAGCTTGTTGAAGACGCCATCGCCGGCCTTCAAAGCGGCGCGGGGCTGGGGCTCTTGAGCCCGGCAGCTGCCAGTGGCGGAGGGATCGGCGGTCGGCGTAAGCGCTGGCGCTCCCTGCGGCCTCGGGGCCGTCGGTCACGATCGCCCGGACCCCTCGCCCGGCTTCTGCGGCGGCAGCTTTGGCGGCCTCTTCACCGGCGGGCTCGTCGGCGCCATGACTTCTTCTCCGATGGCGATGGCGTCGTCAAGATTGCCAGCAGCGCGTCCTCCTCGCCGTGACCTCGGTCTCCATTGGCTCTATGGCGGATGGATCTCGACGACCGGAAAATGAAGAAAAGTCAAGCAAATATTCAAAAGAAAATCAGAAGAAGAAGAACACAAGGAAAGTTTTCAAGCAAGAGGATTACATGTGCTAGGGTCTGCAGTCATGGTCTCCGCCGCGAGAGATCGCTGGTGCTGTCCCTTGCGGAGAGTTGTCCCTTGGGAGAACTGCCCCTTGCCGGAGAACGCTCCCTTGCCGGGAATCCTCCCTTGGCGGTGTAGTCGAAGCGAAGGCATGTCGAGGCGGCTTGTGGCACTCTGGTAAGGCTGCTTCTGCTCCTACACAAATCAGCGGTCGGATATCGGCAAAGAAAGGGCACCCATGCACGCCTAACAGCAGGAAGTAAACCATATACTTCTGTTTGGGGGCTGCTGTTGAGGGGGCTGCTTTGAGGAAGAGTTGCAGCGTCCGGCAAGGTGGTCTCGACGCGCCTCCTGCTGTCATGGTGGGTTCGTCCTCGATGACAATCACCGGGCCTTGGCTCTCTTCGACGCTCCGGGCCAACGTCACGAAAAGGAATGGGATCAGAGTGAAGCAAATCAGGAACAAGACAAGCAACAATCCGAAGAACAACAAATGCTGCAAAGAATCTTAATCTTCTACTACCTCGACTGAGCTGAGCGCGGAGAGAACAAATTCTGTCTCTCCTCCAAGACGACGAGGCGGAGGAGTAGGTTCCTTGGCCGCTTGGCGGGAGCAAGCGGTGGTCCGCGAGGCCCCGCTCCGCTTGCCGCATGGGCGTGAGGTGCTCCCACGGCAACAGTGCTTGCAGCGGTGGAGCTGGGCCGCGCGCCGGGCGCTGTTGACCCGTCTGCCGCCCGCCACGCCTCCGGCCCTGGAGATGCCTTCTTGTTGGAGCTGGGGGCTCCGCTCGCGGCAAGCTGTCTGAAGGAGGGGAGGAGGCGCCCTCGGCGGGCTCGCTCGACTCAGCTTCAGGCCCGACAAGCTCTTCCTCGCCGGCAAACTCCCCTTGCTCGACAAGGCTTGCCGCCTCTGCTGCCTCTGCCTCCTCCACGGTGAATCCGAACTCGCCCGCGGCAGCGGCTGCTGCCGCCTCTTCCAGCCTGGTGGCGATGCGCTGCATCTCATCATCGGCGGTGTCGCGGGTGAGGCTCTTCTGTTCATCGGGGCTGACCGGCACTTCTACCAGGCTGTCAAAGAACACTCGCACGACGTCATCTGCAGGCTCTTGCCAGGTTGGAACGATTCCATGCGAAGTCGCTGGCGGCATCATTGCACGGATGCGGTCGAGCGAGGAGTTGTTACAGCGGGACGACATTCTTCGGCAACCTGAACGCTCCGGGATGCTCAGGATCGTGCTTGAATAGCTCCAAGAGCATCGCGTCCAGTTCCAGGACAGTGAAATTGAAGTTGAGGCCCGGGCGCAGCCTCATGATATCCGCCGCGTTCTGGAACTCCCAGGCGGGTCTCCTCCTCTCCTGCAGGTGGGCGATGCGGCGATGAAGGAAATCTGCGCCAACGGCGCCTCTGATGAGTCCGGCAAGCCTCAGCGTAGGATCCGGATGACGGCAATCTTCAGCCTAGCGTCTTCGGGGCCGTGACCGCTCCAATCGTTGCAGCCAAGACCATCGAGGTTTGGCGCCGGGCGTAAACGGCTGCGGTTCTCCTCGACAATCCAGCACCACCGCTCTCCACTCATCCCATTTGCTGCGGAGCTCTCCTCCAGATAAGCTTCCTTCTTGCGGTCCTCGAGATCCAGGCGATCCCATCGGAAAGAGGCTCCCCTCTCTCAACTCGGGGCATAAAGAAGTGGCGGAAAAGGGCTACGTTTGGATGGACTCCGACAAAGTTTTCGCAGAGATGTGCGAAAACTGCCATGGTCAGAACAGCATTGGGGGTGAAGTCAAGGAGGCGGAACCCATAGGTGTTCATGATATCACAGAAAAATTCAAAGAAAGGCGGGCAGAGCCCGCAGTAGAAGAACAGCGCGAAGAAAGGGTACCCATTCGGAGCCAGTTCCGAAGCAATAGCTGGGAGTACCTTCGTGCGTGGATGCGCTCGCGTCTCCGTTGACCAGAAGAGGTAGTAGTACTCCCTCAGCTCCCTCGCGGCGAGCTGGGGGGGAAAGATTGCCCGCTCCTTCCGCAGCGCCGCAAGCCGCTGCGCCTCGGCCGACTTCACAGCCTTCCCCTTGTCGGCTTTGAGCCATGGCGGAGGTGGTGAGGGAGATCGACGGCGTTGGTGATCTGGTGGCGATGTGGAGCGCTGCTCTCTCTTTAGCCTTGGGAAGAAGGGGAGGCAGCGGGGTTTTCGAGATTGGACAAGAATCGGCAAGATGGGCGAACTGCCCTGTTTCCCTGCTTATAAAGAGGGAGGGGCGGACGTTCCGTCATTCCGAATAAAGAAACCACCCACGATCTCTCACACGAAGCCGCATTCGACGTGCGGCTGCTCGTGGAGGGCGTGGTGGGTCTGGGTGAGTTACTGGCGTAACCCAGGCCGCACGTGTCTGCGATGCCTGTTTTGGGCACAGCCCAACAGCGCTTCGGCACTGCAGTGTGGCCCAGAGCCGGGGGCTCTGCCGGTGTACTAGAGTAGGGGTACCCTAGTATCCCGAACTTGTGCAGGCGATTGCAGCCCTCATGGCAAGGCTTACTGGGTGACCGCCAAGGTCCTCCGTGGTTCCTTTGGAGCCATTCAAGAACAAAGTATTCAAGCCAAGGAGACAAGGCCCCGGCAAGAGGAGCTTGCCGGGAAGGCCACCCAAGGCACCTAGGAGACAAGGCCCTGGCAAGAGGAGCTTGCCGGGAAGGCCACCCAAGGCACCTACGAGACAAGGCCCCGGCAAGAGGAGCTTGCCGGGAAGGCCACCCTAGGCATATAGGAGACAAGGCCCCGGCAAGAGGAGCTTGCCGGGAAGGCCCGGTGAGCGACAAGCTTCCGGACGCGACAAGACAACAACCGCGGCAAGGCGCTTGCCGTGGCAGACCACCACTCTGTACCTGCGCTCCAGCACATCCACTAACGTGTCGCCCTGGGACCTTTCCAGGCGCGCGTGGCAAGAGGCCGTGCGGCCAGCGGAGCGCGGTGGCAAGCGGCGCTGACAAGATTGCCATCATGGCAAGCGGTGGCGCCGACGGTCCCTTTCAGACTGTTAGGGCGTCGTGAGACCAGGCATTTAATGCCTTGTCCCCGCCGCCGTGGTTACGTATGATACACTGTACAAGTAGTTGTACCAACCACTCCTTTTCCATTTTTACCCTTGTCTACGTTGCCACCTGTCGGAGACCCCTTTAGCATATAAAAGGAGGCCCATGCACAACGTAGAGGGGGGTTCGAGAGGTTCGAAGCCAGAGAACACTCACGCTCGGTCTCGTTAGCAGCTTGTGTGTCTTTGTAGCACTCAACGCCTCTGAGCAAGAACTCAATACACTCGGACATGCAGCAAGAGGGAGTGTTATCTCTCCGGAGAGCTCCGAAGCTGGGTAAACCGCTCGTGTGCTTCGCCTTGATCTGTTCTTCGTGCGACCTCCGCCCCCTGCCGAACCGAAAGGGGCTCGGTCCGCCGGTCCCATAGGTGTTCGTGGGCCAGATCAGCCTCCCCGACAGCGGAGGAGCTTCCTATCCAACCAATCTCATCAATAAGAAGTTTGAAAATTTTAATTAAACCCACACATGGTGTGGTGAAGAAGAAGACAAGAATAAAGGTAAAAATAATAGCTTGGTGTTATTTTAGTACGAACTCTAGGATAGATTGATCGAAAATAATAGCTTTGAGGTGGTTTCGTACCCTACAAACAATTTATTCTTATGTTCTCCACTAGATAGGAACTTTGGTGTGATTCTTCATCGCACTTTGAGCAATGGTTATATGATCCAATTATATTAGCATTGTTGAGAGATTGCACTAGCGAAAGTACGGACCCTAGGCCTCATTTTCAAGCATTGCAATACCGTTTTTTGCCCGTTTACTATTTCCTGCCTTGCTGTTTTTATTTATTCAGATTATAAAAATATATTTTTACCATCAATATTACACTTTTATCACCATCTCTTTGCCGAACTAGTGCACCTATACAATTTGCCATTGTATTTGTTGTGTTGGTGACACAAGAGATTTTTTGTATTTGGTTGCAGGGTCGTTTGAGAGAGACCATCTTCATCCTACACCTCTCACGGATTAACCTTAGGTCATCCACTTGAGGGAAAATTGCTACTGTCCTACAAAACTCTGCGCTTGGAGGCCCAACACGTGTCTACAAGAATAAAGTTGCGTCGTATACATCATGGTATTTTTCGTGTCCATTTTGAGAGAAGGCGCACTCGAATAACAACCAACAAAGGCATTTTGAAAAAATAGCTGCCACTTTAGTATCTCAAACATTTGAATAATTCAAACCGTGTATGCTTTGTTAACCATTCACGTGATGCCACGTGACTTGGTTTTAATGGCTATAGGAGGTGCCGTGTGGACAACTGCTTGACCTTGATGAGCAGGGAGGCTGTGGCCTTGATCCAGTCTTGCGCAGCTGGCTGGGAGGTGTGCAAGATGTCCTCCAATGCGCAGGCACACCAGGAAGCGTGCAAGCTATACGCTGCGCAGGCTCACTGGGAAGCGAGCCCTTTGACTTCCATGGCCGCCCGCCTTCCTCTCCATTAATGGTGACTGAGCCGCTGCTTAATACGAGCGGCCTTACTGTTCGCCTCCCATTCCCCTCCCTCCCGCAGACCTCCACCAACGCCATGGCATAGAAGGATCATCTGCCACTAGTCTTCTAGTTTGGTGAAGTCGACTCTGAGCGGGAGGAGATAGAAAATAAGGAGGAATGGGGCCTCATGGACATGGCCCAAAACGAGCTGGCCGCGGCGGTTGCTGCCCCTGCTCCCATCCCAGCTACCATCCCCGCGCCTGCGCCAGCGACCATCCCCGTAGCATTGACGGGCTGGTCGCCGAGAACTATCGCAGAGCTGGAAGCCGCAGGCGTCAGCAAGGTCTCCGTGCACCCATGCGAGCTCATGTACATGCCAGCGCCAGCGCCCGTGCCCGTGCGCGCCCCTCCACCCACCGCGGCGCCGGTCCCCGTGTGTTTGGCTGCACCCGCCGCGCTCGTGCCCATGCGCGCGCCCCCCTCAGTGGCATGGGACGCCGCAATCGACCGCTACCTCTCAGCGCCGCTGGCTGCCGTCCTCCGACACCCCGCTCGTCGATCGCGTGATGACATGATGTTTGATTTACAAGTGAAGAACATTCTATGATGGATCGAAGACATCAACAACGGCGTCCCAGAGGACGACAACAACAATGACGGCGTGGCATGCCGCCTCCGCCGCCGCCAGAAATAGTTTTTTTCTTGGTTTTAATACTGTATCTCGATCATATGAATATAAATTCGCAGTATGACTGGATAAAAGATATGGTTTGAGCGAACTTGCATTTTTCTCTCTTAATGTACAGACTTATCAAACGGTTTTCTTTTGAAAAAAAACATCAATGGTAAGAGCAGGATTTGTGCATCTCTTCAACGGAAACAGTTCTTTTGGATGACCCGTGTGCAACCACTTACAAACAATTTGGTAAGATTTGCATCTGTCATATTGGGTGTGTTGCCATTTGTCAAACTAGAAAGATTGACATTTCTTGATCTAGTAACATTGCCATTTGTCAACCTTGTAACACTGTGGTTTGTCAAAATATGAAGCTAAAAATCACTAGCAGTATCTAATTTTGGCAACTAAAATTCAGTAATTAAGCATAGATTTCATTTCATTCATAGATTAAGTAGTCGTTCTTAATTTATACAAACAGTTCAACTCGGCAGCTAAACCGACCAAACTTTTCCCCAATTGTTGCAAACCACGTACTGACACAGCTAGTTCAACTATATGTACTAGCTAATATTAAGTATGTTGTACAGTTCCACCACATATATAGTCAAATGAACTGAACAAAATGGCCCCTAAATACTACTACTACTACTACTACTACTACTACTACTACTACTACTACTACTACTACTACTACTACTACTACTACGGAAGGGCTTTGTACTACTTCCGGCTGCCTCTCCTCTGCCGAGCGTGCTCAGTAAGAGGCAGAGGAGGAGGATCCTACCGACGAGCTAGGCAACCGCAATACAGTGCATGCCGCTGCTGCAGCTCCAGCGACGCTCACCTCGAACGCCCTCTGCCGCTCCAAACGACCCCTCTCGAAGCAGTGGTTCTCCTCGTAGATCTCCTGATTCCTCGCCTCTGAGGCGGCGTGTGCCGTGGCCACGGTGGTTGTAAGGCTCTTTGCATGCTCAACAAGGCGCTCCTCCTCCTCCCGCAGGAACTCGGTGTGGCGCGCAAGGTCGCAGACGCACGTGCGGGAATCCACCTCCGCCTCCCGCGTTCGGGCGGCGGTGGCGGAGAGGGTGATGACCCCGGAGGTCGACGGTGCGCTGGCGGCCACGGCAGACGAGGATGGGGTGGTGGCCACGACCACCGCCTCCCGCCTTCGGGTCGCGGTGGCGGAGCGGGTGATGGCCACGGTGGCCGGCAGTGCGGTGGCGGACGCGACGGCCACCTCCCGCCTTCGGGCCGCTGCGGCGAAGCAGGCGATGTCCCTAGATTTCGACGGTGGTGTGGCGGCAAGGTGGCCGGCAACAGCTGCCGACGGGCAGCGGCGGCGGAGCGTGTGGTGGGTGTTCCATGCACACCCAACAGGGACGCCACACGCACTATACTATGCCGGGGACTACGCCGCCGCGGTGTAGCCTCCCAGCTGGAGTTGTCCTCTGATGACGGCGGAGTGGCTGGGCGACGACGACGGACCGGTGCGATTGGCGATTTTGGGAGAAGCAAACGAGATAAGCTACAGGGAGGGAGTGGAAAATGCGATGCAGGACTCGCCGGCCGTGAGGGTTTATATAGCAGGCCGGTAAGCATTGGGATTTTGGGGGATTTCACCGAGTCGGGCGGGAAGCTTGCGCGGGAACCTACGAGGTTGCACGGGAACGGGCTCACCAACGATTCATTGGCGCCACCGTTTGGCCAAAAGAACGCTTCATACGCTGCAAGCTTCTTGCGCTGTAAGCCCGTCTGTGACAGCGGGGTGACAAGACGTGCGAGAGGAGGACGAAATGCCGCGTACACATACGGTTAATAAAAAAATGTTTGCGATTTAATTACCTACTATACCCCCGTCCTGGTTTATAAGTATGATTTAACTAATAAAATATGAATGCATGTCGCCAAAGATTATATAGTTGGATTCATATTTGAACATAGTTTCTAATTATATAATTTTTATAACATGCATTAACATTTAATTGGTTAAATTTGAGGGCAAAGTATGGAATAGAATATAAAGAGGACAATAGACTAGACGGAGGAAGTAGCACACAGCCGCTCTCTACGCAGCGACGCAACTGTCGGCCGCCTTATAGGCGACCATTTCCTGCGTGTTCAACTGCTCTATGCGTGTGGTTGCTTGCGGTTCAGGCGGCCGTGGCGCTCGCCGCTGCCGCTGCCAAGGCTTCTGCTCTTGTGTCCCTTCGGGTGCTCTGCCCTCGTCCCCCCACGTGCGCTGCCAGTGTTTGGGGCCGGCGGACGATCACGCACATTCGTGTGCATGCAGTTGCGCCAGGCGCGACAGGATAACGTAGTTACCCACTGCAAAAACTACCATGCAGGCACACACAGAATCCAGGCCGCCCGGTCCCTATTTAGTCCTGCGCCCATTTACGTTCATCTCTCGCGTCACACGACACAATAAGCACACCCACGACGACACATATAGAGAGGACATCTAGCGGTTCCAATGGTCCTCCCAGCAGCCGCCGACGACAACGGCGGGCAGTTCACCACGCATCACGTAGTGGACACCCACATGAGGGGGAAGGCCCTCTCGGTGGTGTACATGAACCATCCGGTCTCGGTGGAGAGCTCCATCCAAACTATGGAGCAGTTCCTTGCCAAGGACAAGTACTGAGTGGTCGGCTTCGACCTCGAGTACACCATCGGTCGTATGTGTTAGTATTTTTACCTGAGAGAGAGCAGAAAGAGTGATTAGCTAGCTAGAATGAGTTTGAAGATGATGATGTGCTACACTATGACTATGATGATTAAATAGCTAGTGTTGGTGGTAATGACATGATGATTAAATAGCTAGTGTTGCCGACAACAAGTACTGAGTGGTCGGCTTCGAGCTCGAGTACACCATCGGTCGTGCCGGGCACGATCAGAAGGTTGCCATCGCCCAGTTGTGCGTGCAACATGACATCCTCGTCTACCACTACCACCTTGCCACAAGGCCTTGCGAGCGTTTCTCCAGGTTTATCAACAGCTCCGACTACAGTTTCGCTACGGTGGACACCACCAACGATCTTAAAGCGCTCAAGGTTTCAGACTTGAAATGCCCGAATCTTGTCAACATCCAGCACACACTACAAGGTCTGGGGCAGCGAAAAAAACAAACTGAACTCCCTGGTTGACCTTGCCTTGGCCCTCATCGACCCCTACTACATGAAGATGAAGAATGAGAGCAAGAAGGACAAGAACGCCTGACACAGTGTGTGGCATGAGAGACTGGATGAACAACATGTCAAGTACGCGGCCATGTACACGTACACAAGGTACGAGATGTACAGGCGGATCGTTGACATGAGGAAGTTTCTTCTTCCTGCCCCAAATGAGGGATCGAGCCATAGAGTAGTGGCGGGAGCGTCACAAGAAGTAGATGACTCGACGATTGTTTCTCCTACTTTAGAATGCATCCAATTGTTTATTGAGGAGTGTGTGAATGATCTGTATAGTCACTTATGTAATTGGATGTTTATATCAGTTATATATATACACACACATGTTCTTCTTCTGTAGACAGAGCAAATCACACGGCTTATTAGCAGCAATCGTCTGTGTTATTATTGGGCTTCGCACACATTTCTATTTACGGACCTGTTTGCCGCGTATCACACACATCTTGTTCAGTTGAACCGTTTCCATTGTGTTTCCTAATCACACACAGTTCATCCTAGTGAACCGTATGCTGTATATCACACACACCTTCATCTGGCTGCCTGTTTCTTTTGTTCCTCCTCATCCCAAACAGTTAATTGAACTGAACCATATGCCCTGGATCGCTGCATAACTAAAATCTAAACCGTGTTTGATGCATCCATCATCGCAAACGTTTTGCACCTTTTTGATGGTTTTTTTACACCACCATTTGCGATTATGGCATCGCACACATTTTCGTCAATGGGTTTCTGATCGTAGTGTCGTGTTTGGACCATCCTGCAGTAGTGCGTGCAAGCAGCCTATGTTGATTCTTGACTTAGACTCTTGCATCCAGGGTGAGGGCGTGTAAACAACCAATTGGTGCGTTGGAACTCGGTCGTTATCCACTCATCGGACAGTATCAACGCCGGTTCAGCCATCCTGATGTTCGAAAAGAATTACCGACTCCTTCCTCTTAAGCAGAAGCTGGGGCGGCTTAAGCGCCACTGCAATGATATGGGAGAGCTCATGACGGCTCTTGTCAAATACGCTGACCCTGGTAGTACTAACGACCCTGAGTCTGATGAGGAGAAAGCTGGCAAGGGAAAGAAGAATGGCAATGCCAAGGGGCATCAGCACAGTACGGTGGGTCAAGGTAACAACGGTAAGTGCAAAGCCGACAGCAGTTCAGATTTTGTGGCTAAGAAATATTATGCTCATGATCTTCACTTATATCTTTTTGGAGTAGCTTGTCATTTACTCTTGTGCTTCACTTATATCCTATGAGTAAATTGTTGAATAAACTGAATGCCATGAAGTTGAAATCATATCATGCCCAGTGGTAGCTTCACATTGGGTTTAGAAAGTGAAATCTTTTGAGGCTTGACAATCACAATATTGGTCATACAAGCAATTCACAAATAATTAGTATAAGGAAGAGGACTTTCACATGCAAATACACTATCTTGGAAATCTTTTGTGATTGTGATCCCCCATCAAAATATTATGTGCCAAAATTGTTGAATTGGACAAGGAAGACAATGTAATGATTTATATTTGTTCATATTCACATAGAAGTTATATTGTCATATATCCTTCAACATGTGGTGCTTGCCCCCATCTTTGCTAGCGAAAAATTCCGCACCAAGTAGAGATACTACTTGTGCATCCAAAAACCCTTAAACCCAAATCTTATTTTCAAGAGTCCACCATACCTACCTAGGGATTGAATAAGATCCTTCAAGTAAGTTGTCATCGGTGCAATTAGGCAATAAAAATTGCTTCTAAAAGTGTTAGATCATTTAGTGTAAGAGAAAATTGAGTGTTGTATGAACTTGTGATGGCAAAGAATAAAAGCGATAGACTGCATAATAAAGGTTGCTATTATAAGGGCAATATAACGTGAATTTCTTTTGCACTAAGGGATTGAGCATACAAACAAATAAGCGCAGGGCAGCCTCTGCTTCCCTCTGCGAAGGGCCTATCTTTTACTTTTATGTATTTACTTTTATGAAAAGATTCAAAGTTTTTCTCTCTATTCCTTTTTATTTTTCTCTTTTGGCAAGCATCATGTGGTGAGGAAAGTTCTAGGCACATATATCCAGTTGGATATGGGTAGCATGAGTTATTATTGTTGACATCACCCTTGAGGTGAATACGTAGGGAGGTAAAACAATAAGCCCCTATCTCTATATGTGTCCGGTTGAAACGTTTTGCTCATGTGTACGCGGTGAGTGTTAGCAATCACAGAAGACTATATGATGGTTGAGTATGTGCAGCTCTTACTTAAACTCTGTTGAATAAGTTAAATTGCAATTGCATGGTGACTGAGAACATAGGTTGTTGAGTTCCAAGAGAATTCATTGTTTGAACCTTAACATGTGAATTGGTTGCTACTATAACATGAGAAATTTTATGAGAAAGAATTGTTGTTATGATGCTAGGAAAAGTGATTCAAATTATGATTAATCAAACTTATGCACTTTGCTAGCATTCACACTTCATAAATTATTTCTTTTATAATTTACCTTCTCGAGGACGAGTAGGAATTAAGCTTGGAGATGCTGATACGTATCTATAATTTATGAAGTACTCATGCTATTATTTTATCATTCTTCGATATATTACAATCATTTTATAGAAACTTTGTATCATTTTTGGGACTAACCTATTGACCCAGGGCCCAGTGCCAGTTGCTATTTCTGCTTGTTTTTTACACCGCAGGAAATCAATATCAAACAGAGTCCAAACACCGCAAAAAAAATTGGAGATTTTTTATGGACCAGAAACACCCAGGATGGGCCAGAGCAGCACCTAGGGGGTGACACAAGGGGGCACAACCCACCAGGGCACGCCTAGGGGCCCAGGCGCGCCCAGGTGGGTTGTGCCCACCTCGGTGGCCTCCCGCACCCCCTCTTTACCCTATAAATTCAAAAATATTCCAAAAACCCTCGGGATTAACCAAGATCAGAAATTCCGCTGCTGCAGGCCTCTGTAGCCACCGCAAACCAATCTAGACCCTGTTCCGGCAGCCCGCCGGATGTGGGAATCATCATCGATGGCCATCTTCATCATCCCGGCGGCCACCACGATGAGGAGGGAGTAGTCCACTCTCGGAGCTGAAGGTTTGTACCAGTATTTATGTGTTTAATCTCTCTCTCTCTCTCTCTCTCTCTCTCTCGTGTTCTTGAGATGTCACGATCTTGATGTATCGCGGGCTTTGTTAATATAGTCCAATCATATGGTGTTTCCCCCTCTCTATCTTGTTATGACAAATTGATTTTTTCCCTTTGAGATTTCGTTGTTATCGGATTGAATACTTTTATGGATTTGAGAACACTTGACACATGTCTTGCAATTTAATACTCGTGGTGACAATGGGGTATCATATTGATTCACTTGATATATGTTTTGGCACTCAACTTGCGGATTCCCGAGGTGACATTGGGGTAATCTATGAATAGGGGTTGATGCACGTTCTTGTCTTTGTTTCTCCGGTAGAAATCTTGGGGCACTCTTTGAAGTTCTTTGTGTCGGAGCGAGTATTATGAATATGAATTTGCTTTTGTGTTATTTTAGTACAAACTCTAGGCTAGATCGAATGGAAAGTATAGCTTTATCTTATTTTAGTACGAACTCTTGAATAGACCTAACGAAAAGAATAGCTTTGAGGTGGTTCCGTACCCTACAAACAATTTATTCTTATGTTCTCCGCTAGATAGGAACTTTGGAGTGATTCTTCATCGCACTTTGAGGGATGGTTATATAATCCAATTATATTAGCATTGTTGAGAGATTGCACTAGCGAAAGTACGGACCCTAGGCCTCATTTTCAAGCATTGCAATACTGTGTTTTTGCCCTGCTACCTTGCTGTTTTTATTAATTCAGATTATAAAAATATATTTATACCATCAATATTACACTTTTGTCACCATATCTTCGCCGAACTAGTGCACCTATACAATTTGCCATTGTATTGGGTGTGTTGGGGACACAAGAGATTTCTTGTATTTGGTTGCAGGGTCCTTTGAGAGAGACCATCTTCATCCTACACCTTTCATGGATTGATAAACCTTAGGTCATCCACTTGAGGGAAAATTGCTACCTTCCTACAAAACTCTGGGCTTAGAGGCCCAACACGTGTCTACAAGAATAAACTAGCGTAGTAGACATCAAGCTCTTTTCTGGCACCGTTTTCGGGGAGGTGAGTGCATGAAGGTATATCTTTAGATCTTGCAATTGAATCTTTTAGTTTCTTATTTTATCACTAGTTTGGTTTCATAAAAGAAAACTACAAAAAAATGGAATTGAGGTTGCATCATACTATTGATCATCTTTATAACATCTTTCTTGAAAATGATGGTTTGGAAAATTATGCTCAATGTTAGAAGAAGAAGTCAATAACATGCTTGTCACAAAATATTTGAATGATGAGCATGATTGCAATGTTGTTAGTATGAATTCTTTGAATATACAAAATGGTAATGATGATTGCACAAGTCATGACAAAAATGTTTCTTATAAGCATGTCAATTTTTGCGGAGTGAATTAGGAGTGTGTAGCGTCCCGACCTTAGACGATCAAGTCTCTGTGCTTAAGTGTCATCCCTGGATCGGTATGCTGACACACACAGTACTCCAGGATTTATAACAGAGGTAAATCACATGTATAAAGTAACGTAAATACTATTACTTCAATCCATATAGCGGAAGTAACAACAAGGTTGTAGATTTCCCATCAACACCAACGGCAAAGTTGAGTGTAGAAATCGTAACCCTAACGTATCACTTACTTGTCATAAAAATCCTACAACATGAGACGTTGCAGCCATATAGGTCAGTACATTGAATGTACTGGCAATTTCACACCATAGAGCAATGATGAATAATAGATATCACTACATGCATATATGGCTGGTGGAGGCTCTACGGCTATTATGTTTTGCAAAAAGCCAATTTTTCCCTACAACAATGGAATATATTTTATTGAACTACAAAGTTTGTTGAAAAATATTGAGAAGGTTCCTCCAACTCAATCCCAAAATAATATTTATAACCCAACAAATTATTTCAACAAAGTGATGAGATCAACATGATAATCCAAGAACCAGATACTCAAGATGTCCATAACCGGGGACACGGCTACCATGATTAGTTTGTACACTCTGCAGAGGTTTGCGCACATTTCCCCACAAGACTCGATCTCCTCCGTTGGATTTCTCGCACTACATGGTGTTTGAGAAACGGATGACCGAGACACAGTCTTTCAGAAGCATTAACTCTTTACTCTGGGTAGATAGTTACACCTAATTTCCCCTACATCTGCTAGCCTACCACTGAAAGAGGTGACACAACGTACTCAACTATGCAAGAGCCCATAATGGCTTGTGGCTGCACACGGAAGTTTCTAGCATGAATAATCTTATGATCCCTTTGAGCCTGGGTGGCGAATCATAGGATGATCACATGGTAACCCCGGGATCTCCTAGGACAACACTGGTATATCCCCAGGAGTCCGGGCAAGCCACTGGTATATCCCCAGGGTGCCCCAACCAGTCCACCCAGATGTGTATTAAAGTAGCCACCTTAAGTTAAACCTTAGTTAACAATAACTCTCACATCTTTCATGAATTCTCTCAAAACCAAACCACGTCTACGAGCATAGCATAGTAGTAAGTATAACGTAGTAGTAACTCCCAAGGTTTGATAATAACAAGGCAATAGGTTCCTAGCTCAACAACTACTTCCCAGTACCCACTTGTTATCAAGTCCTAACCATGTAGTGTTTGAGGGTTGAAACTAATGCATAAAAACTGGGTAGTAAAGGGGAATGATCAAAGTGTGAACTTGTCTTGTACTGTTGATGAAGATGACTCGCATTCATAACTCCTTATAGTTCTACTTGTCACACTTCGGTCAATCTATCGTAAGCAAGCAATTGAATACATAAGCACTCACTCAAAAGATCGGAAAGAATGAAGAAAACAATTCGGAGTGCTTCAAAACCAAGCAAATAACTCTTGCAACCGAAATTTTTTTCTAATAGTGCCAAAATTAAGTGAATTTGGCCTTATCAGAAAGTTTAGGTCAAGAGCTTCGATTTGTAAAAAGAATTAACTCAAAGGAGTTATAAAACTTGAGTTATGATCAAACGAAGTTTGAATACAAATCTGTTTGAATTCAAATTTTAAAACTTTCAAAATTATGTTTAGGTTGTTTTACTGTATAGAGGGGATCGTAACGAAGAAGTGGGCGTTGGTTTCGTTGGATTTGGATAAACGAGCAAAAATTAGTGATCGTTTGAAGAACAGGGACTAATCTGTAAATAAAATATTCACAAATGGGCCCCTGGTCGGAAAATAAAAGAAAAAGAAAAAAATCTATCGAGCGAATGCTCGCTAACAGCACCTAACGAACGAGTTCGTTCATAAAAATAAACTAATGGGTGAGCGTTCTTCAAATAACAAATTAAAATAAAAACCGATCTAAACCTAACTAACCGAAAAGAAAACTGAAAAAGAAAAACTGAACTAACACAATAAACCAGACCTGGGTGGTTTTAATGATTAATGACGACGGTAGCTCGGCGGCAGCGGAGAGAAATAGCTGGCGCGAAGTGCGGCGAAGCGTGAGTGGCGGCGCAGCAATGGCGGCGGCAGTGCAAGCGGCGGCCAGCAGCGGCAGCGGCGGCGGTGCGGTCGCGGGCGATGGTGCGAGATGCGTTGGCGGTGGCGCGAGATGTGGAGGAGAGGCTGCGGCGGCGGCTTTTAAAGGGGTCGGGGAGGAGCGCGGCTTGGAGGAGGGGTGGGCTAAGGCGGCGGCGAAGCATAGCCGAGCCAGACTCGGCGGCGTGCGGCAGTGTCGGTGGAAACGACACCTATGGGATCACTGGAATCCCTTCTACGGTTGGCGAGCGCGGGGTCATGAGCAGGTCTAACAGGAAGCACACGGATCGTTTACCTAGGTTCGGGCCGCGAAGATGCGTAATACCCTAGTCCTGCTTTGGTGGATGTATTGAGTGTTCTTGAGCTAGCTACGGGGTGCAACTTGCCCAAAAGAGCCGAAACCCCCTCCATTATGCCATGGGCCTCCTTTTATAGTCGAAAGGGGCTGCCACAGTGGCATACGGGAGGTGGAAAGGTCTATAGTGTTGCGAGCTTGTCGCCCGTATTACAGGACAAGACGCATTTAATGCATCGCTTAGCTGTCCTTTAGCTTTATCGGGGAAGGGAACGGGACCCGTCCTGTCCGTCGCCGCCTTGCCTTGCTTCGACACGCGCCCAGGCCAGCAATGCATGCGGCGCCATGTAGGCAGGCAAGCAGCTGAGGTGGCGCGGTGGTAGGGTCTTCACGAAGATCTGCATGCCACCACGCAGGTGCTTGCTGAGTTGGCTTGGAAGCCGCCTGTTGCCACGCAGGTGCCTGCCCAAATGGTTGAGCTAGCAGCTGCTTGGGGACGGCAGTGGAGTCTTGGCCGGCGCGGGCCTGGCGGTGGCCCCGCGGATGCCCCGGCAAGGGTCTTGCCGGGGGCCCAGCAAGGATCTTGCCGTGGCGTTACAGTCGTCCCCGGCAAGGCGCTTGCCGGGGGTCTTGTGGATTCCCTCGGCTGGAATCCCGCCGAGGGTTGCCGTCTTCTGGTCCTCATCTGACCTCACATATTAGTGATCTTGACAAAGATCTGCATGCCACCGCAGAGGTGCCTCCCGAGCCTTGGTCCCAATGTAGTCGTTGGCGGCGTTTGGAACCCGTGGGCTCAAGGGTGGCTCGCTCTGTTAGTGTTGGGGAAGTTGCCTCAGCAAGGCTCTTGCCGGGGCCGCGGAGGCCGCCCCGGCAAGGGTCCTGTCGGGGGAGGTCCGCCTCACCCTCTTGCTCTTTGGTGTTTCAGGTCTTGGCGTCGCCTTGACCATCTTGTGCTCTAGCTTCTCTCCGGCTCCCGTCCTTTGCCTTGTTGAGCGTGGTCGTGGCGCGCGTGCAGCTCTGACTGCCCGCGCACAAGTCAAGGGGTCAAAAGGAGAGCCCCTACTTTTGTACACCGACAGGAGCCCCCGGGCCTGGGCCACACATAAGCGTGACGCGTTGTTGGGCTAGGCCCTGAACGGTGCGTGGGCTGGTGGGGCGGATTTTACCGCAGTAACTGTTTTGTTCGCTGCACTTCCCCACGAACCGGGTTGAACGCGCGACGTGGGGGGTCGTGCGTGACATGGGGGTCATGCGTGATGCGGTTCCCGCATGCATGCGTCACGTCGCAGTAAAGAGGCGGCTCGCGGCTTCCCCATAAAAAGAGGGAGGCATGGAGGCGTGGCTCATTTACTGAGTGGACTCGGGTCGCAGTCTTCAAGGCGCCCACGCCCCACGATCACGGGGCGGGGAACGGTTGGCTCACCCGTCCCCTCGATACTTCTCACTCGCCACGCATCCTTCATGCAGGTGGCATGCGGTGGGGGCGGGAAACCGGGTCGTCGCTGATTGGGGCAGCGGGTCGGTTCTGATTGCCCGCGCCCCCGATGGTTGGATTGGATGAATGGGGCGGCCGAGCCCCGACCCCGCCCCTTTATAAGGAGGGGGAGGGGCATGTCATCCCACATTCTCTCTGCATCCATCCTCTTCTTCCTTCGCTCCTTTCTTCCACCCACCATGGCGAGAGGGGATGTTGGGCCTTCGACAGTGGCGGCGAGGGTCGCCGCGCGACAGCGCGTCCCCCCTTCCCAGGAGCCGGCGGCGGCGGAGCCGGCCACGAGAGGAAGGGGCGAGGCTGAGGTCGCCGCAGCGGTCAGGGGAGAGGGGGGCGAGGCAGCGCGGTGGCCGTGCTTCCGCCAGCGATACCTCCGCGGCGGTCGGGGGAGAGGGGGGCGAGGCAGCGCGGTGGTCGTGCCTCCGCCAGCGATACCTCCCGCGATGGAGGGCCACGTCGGGGACCAGCCCTGCGAGTTCTTCATCAGGCTACGCCAGCCACCGCGTCGTCGTCTCCGCCTCCCCACCCCTTTTGCTCAGGAGATGGAGCTCGATCCGCCCCAGACCCTCAGGCTGCACATGAGGGGCTGCGGGAGCGGCGGCACGCGGGTTGACGTCGACTTCCCTGCTCCTCACATCATGTACCTCCGTTGTGGATGGAAGACGTTCGCTCGCATCCACAGCCTGACGGCGGGGCTCGTCCTCTACTTCAAGTTAATGGAGGACGGCCTGCTCTCCGTCAAGGTATTCGGGGATCTTGGAACTCGTCTGAAGTGCTGCATGGAGAGCTCCTCCGACGATGAAGATTCCTCCTCGAGCGGGAGTGACGAGGAGTACAGCGACAGAGACGACGAGGGAGTCGAGCAGCAGGATGCTGACTCCGACTTCGACTGATCGCGTCGACCCTCCCTCGGCCTCGCACCCTGCCGAGGGCCTTCCTCGCGAAGCTCTCCATCGGGGCACTCCCTGTCGTCTCCTTGGGCGGCTGGTGTAGGAGGGCCGGAGAAGGCGGGCGGCAGTCGTCAAATCGGAGTATGTAGGCACCGACGCCTTCGTCGCGTATTGCCAGCCCGCTGCCTCGTCTTCTAGCTCCTTTCTTGGCACCAAGATGTTCTCTTGGTGCCTTCTGCTCCTCGTACCTTGCATAGGCGCTCTTTTTGCCATCATGCTATCTTGTTCCACTTTCTGAGGAGAGGGAAAAGAAAGGGATTACGGGCATCTCATCTCTTTTTAGTTTGTAAGCCCGCGGGCACTTGTTAGATTTAAAACTTGTAATCCCCTTGCTCATGTTTTTTATTCTATTTGAACTGTACCTGTATGTGACGTTTTTAATGAAAAAGGGTGCTTTCCGGGTTCTTTGCGCGTTAGCGAGGCCCATGCCAAGGAACGAGTCCTTGTTATTTCTATGATAAACATTTTTGCCCGGCAACAAGCCTTGTCGTCCCACCACTTCAGTCGACCATTCTCGTGCTCTTGGCGGAGGTAGGGCGAAGTAGAGTTAGGCCCCTCGTGTATTTCCTGGCCACCGAGTCTGTGCCCCGGTTCTGTCCCAGTGGCTTTGGTACAAGAAGAAAGGGGAGCACGGTGGTTTCGGATTTAAACGAGGTCTCATTTGTCCCAGTTCCATTCGGAAATGCATAACAGGGGATGAAAAACTTATCTGAATTCGCAGACCCCGGCAACCTTGGCTTGCCATGGTCGGATCCTTGTGTCTTCAGCCCCCGGCCGTTTTGGCTTGCCGGGGCCAGAGCGCCGTTCTGTTCTCTTTCTCCCAAGCGGCTCAGCAGAAGTATCCACATGCCCTGCGAACCAAAGAGGACAGAAAGACGCACACTCGACCTCTAGGCTAGGGGTTAGTCGCCGCTAAGCACTATCAACCCTAACCGAGGGAGAGACTCAACCTAGCATGCATGCTATTACTTAGGGCGCCCGGTAACCGTTTATTTATGCTCGTGGTCTGCGCTTTGGCTCTGTCTGAAGGGTTACATGCCTTGTCGGCAAAGCTTGTACAAAGGTGGCTTGCCGGGAGGCTCAGCAAGCCACTCCTTATGGGTAAAATTTGCAAAGATGCTCGATGTTCCAGGAGTTGATTACTGGGACAGCATCTTTGGTCTCCAAGCGGACTGCGCCGGGCGTAGTGACTTGTATTACCCTATAAGGGCCTTCCCGCTTCGGCCTCAACTTTTTGGAATTCTTGGCCGACTGAACGCGCCGAAGAACAAGGTCGCCTTCCTCAAAGCTTCGGGCGTGAACCTTGCGGCTATGGTAGCGGCGCAAGGCTTGCTGGTAGCTTGCTGCTCTCACAGCCGCCCGAAGACGATCTTCCTCAAGGAGTGTTGTGTCATCTTGCCGCAATTGCTCTTGCTCAAGCTCGTAGTAAGCGAGCACTCGAGGTGACCCGTATATGAGTTCCGTGGGGAGAATCGCTTCACGCCCGTATACCAGGGCAAAGGGTGTCTGGCCGGTGGATCGATTTGGCGTCGTCCTGATCGACCAAAGAACCGCTGACAACTCATCAATCCAGCGCCTTCCGCTCTTGTGCAGCTTATCAAAAGTCTTTGTCCTCAGGCCTCGCAACACTTCAGCATTTACCCTCTCCTCCTGGCCATTGCTCCGTGGGTGTGCCACGGAGGCGAAAAAGACCTTGCTGCCGAGGTCTTGGATGTATTGCATGAAGGTGTGGCTTGTGAACTGTGTGTCGTTGTTGGGGATGACCCTATTGGGCACACCAAAATGGCAGACTAGTCCCTTGAGGAACTTGACGGCTGACTATGTTGTCACCTTCCTCACTGCTTCCACCTCCGGCCACTTTGTGAACTTGTCTATTGCAACGTACAAGTACTCAAAGCCCCGACAACACGGGGAAAGGGCCCGATATGTCGAGCCCCAGGCCGAGAATGGCCAGAGAGAGGGATTGTTTGAAGGGCCTGAGCTGGTTGATGAAGCTTCTTTGAATGGAACTGACACGCTTCACACTTGGTTACTAGTGTCGTTGCATCCTGGAGGGCAGTGGTCCAGTAGAAACCCTGCTGGAACGCCTTGCCGACAAGGGCCCTCGACCCTATGTGGGAACCACATATGCCTCCGTGTATCTCTGCCAACAGCTCCAGTCCTTCCTCCCAGGGAATGCACTTCAATTTCACACCGTTCGGTCTCTTCCTGTACAGGACATCATCGACGAACTAATACATAGCAGACCAACGGGCTACTTTCCCCGCTTCTTCCTGCTCCTCAGGAAGCTCCCCCGTTTGGAGGAATCAGACGGTATGATGTGCCCATGCCGGAGCCTGGGGATCGATGGCAAGAACCAAAGGCATTTCTCTTGCCATGGGAAATGTTGTGTCTTCGGCTAGGGCTTGACGCCCTGCCGGAGTCGGCCGCTCTTCGGCAGGCTCAGAGTCCACGGCAACACCCTTGCCGGCGGCCCATGGGGGCTCAGCGGGAAAGTACTTGCCGGGGCCTGATTTCCATCACTTGTTCTACTCCGTTGATGGTTCAACGGATGGTTGAGTTAACCGAAGCAAAAAGGTACCTCGTTCCACATGTAGCTTGAATGCAGCGCGCTTTGACTCGTAATCAGCAATGTCGTTCTCCGCTCGGGGAACGTGCTCCGCATGTATACCGTTAAAGCGCTCCTCCAGCTTCCTCACCTCATCTACGTAGGCGTCCATCAACAGGCTCTGATAATGTTTGTTGACTTGTCTGACGACAAGCTGCGAATCACCCCTGACGATGAGCTTTTTGACTCCGAGGTTTGCCGCGATCCTGAGACCGGCAAGCAACCCCTCGTACTCAGCAGTGTTGTTGGTGGACATCTCCCTGGGAAAGTGCATCTGGATTACATACTTGAGGTGCTCTCCGGTGGGTGCGACGAGCAGCACACCAGCACTGGCGCCTTGCAGCAAGAAAGCCCCGTCAAAGTACATAATCCAGTCACGAGCTGTTTCCTTGCCGGGGAGAGTGGTCTCCTAGATCTCTTCATCAGGTGTTGAGGTCCATGTGACGCCCGGATACTTAAGCTACAGTGATCCCCGCTAATGATGCCACGTCACCTCGGTTACTGTGGATAAACTCGCGTTAGTTCGAAACCTAGTTCGAATTTCAAATTTAAAACCGAGGCAAACAATAAAAGTTTTAAAATATTAAACAAAAATGTTCGGTGTGTGACCAATATTGCTAAAGTAATTATATTGAAGAAAGCATAATTTTACAAAGTGCCTAAGTGCTTTAAACTAAATAAAACAGAAAAGAAAACAAAAGGCAAACTAACAAAAAAAAGGCCCCACTGAGCTTCGGCCTAGCAGGCCGGCCCATTCGGCCACATCGACCGGCCCAACCCCTCCCCTCCATAACACCACCAGGGGAAACCCTAACCTACCCACTCCCCGATCCCCACTCCCCCCCACTCTCCCCTCACTCCCCCGATCTGGATCGAGATCGGGGCGACCACACCACCGCCCCGGATCGCAGTCGATGTTGACTTCTCGCCTCACCCCCCCCCTCTCCTCGCGCGACCCCCCCACCTGAAGCCGGCGCCACCCGTCTCCGACCGCGTCGCCCATCGCCCCCGACGCTGCTGGACCCAGCCGTCACGGGAGCACCGCCGCCGCTCGGAAACCTCGTCGCCTCGTTGCTGACCTCCTCCTCGACTCCTCGCCGGACTCCTTCGACATCGTCCTCTCCGTCGTTGCCTCGTCCCCGTCTTCCTCCTCAACGGCTCCAGCGAGCCTCGCCGCCCCAGATCCCCTGCAACGGGGGTGAGCAACGACCTCTCTCTTCTTTCCCCTCTCGTCCGGTCGCCGCCAACGGCCGTCCCACTCCGCCCAAGCCCGAGCCCCGCCTAGCTGCACCTCGCCACTGTCGCTGCCAAGCGAGGCCGCCGTCGCCTCGGGCCCCTGCTCGCCGTGCCCGACCTCCCTCGGCATCTGGCGCCCGCTCAGGCGTCGTCCTCGCGCTTCGCCCATGGCCTCCTTCCCCACGCACAAGGCGACGCCCACGCCCACGGCCACCTCCGGCGCTCGGCTCGCGCCCTGCGCCTCCCCTTTTGCCCTGCCGTGGCCACGCCGCTGCCGCGCCGGCGTCCTCCCCTCGCCGTGGCACCGACTGGTTGCGCCCAGTCCGGGCGCTCGCGCCCCCGCGTCCCCGGATCCAGGCGCCCGCGCGCCCCCGGGTCCAGGTGCCCGTGCACCCACACCCGGTAGCCCACCCGTTTAACCCCCTCTGCCATTGACAACTGGGCCCCACGCCCCATTAAAAAAAGAAGAATTAGAAAATTAATTAGAAAAATATTAATTAATTAATTAGATAATTAATTAACTTAATTAAATCTATTAAATTAACCTAATGACTTAATTAAACTAATTAAACTTGCTTAGTTAGTCTAAGACAATGACGAACGGGCCCCACCTGTCAGTTTGACCGGTCAACAGTCACAGTTGACCGCTGACGTCATGCTGATGTAGTAAACCTATTTTTGGTTTAAATTAAATCTGTTAATTCCTGAAAATGATTAAATCCTTTTTAAATTAATATAAAATAAACTGTAGCTCGGATGGAAAAACTTTGTACATGAAAGTTGCTCAGAACGACGAGACGAATCCGGATACACAGCCCGTTCGTCCGCCACACATCCCTAGCATAGTGAACCTGCAACATTTGACCTCCATTTCATCTGTCCGAAAACACGGAACACCGGGGATACTTTCTCGGATGTTTCCCCCCTTCACCGGTATCACCTCATACCGCGTTAGAACACGTCTAGCTCTGCTTGTTGTCCTGTTATGCACTTGCTTGCTATGTATTTACTGTTTCTCCCCCCCCCCTCTTCTCTCCAGAGGCCCCATGGCGATCTTGATGCCTCTGTGGTCGACTACGTCACCGAAGACCCCGCCTTCTTGTCCGAGCGACCAGTGCAAGCCCCCCATTTATCACCAGATATCACCTATTCTTCTCTATCTTGCTTGCATTAGAGTAGTGTAGCATATTCTGCTTTCGATTAATCCTATCTTGCTGCATAGCATGTCCTTGCTACTCTTGTTGTTACCTTTACTGCTATCCTACTGTTTAGTATAGGATGCTAGTGTTCCATCGGTGGCCCTACACTCTTGTCCGATACGCCATGCTATACTCTTTGGGCTATGATCACTTGGAGGTGATCACGGGCATATATTATATACTTTACACTATTACATTACACGTGATACTGTTAGGAGATGGGGCTGAAAGGACGGTGGCTCCATCCCTAGAGAGGTGGGCTAGGGTTCTGACGGCCCCATCGTTACTTTGTGGCGGAGCGGCAGGGCAGGTTGAGACCACCTAGGAGAGAGGTGGGCCTGGCCTGCTCGGCGTTCGCGGATACTTAACACGCTTAACGAGATCTTGGTATTTGATCCGAGTCCGCCATTTGGTCTATACGCACTAACCAGCTACGCGGGAACAGTTATGGGCACTCGACGTCGTGGTATCAGCCGAAGCACTTCATGACGTCAGCGACTGAGCGGCGCGCGCCGGATTGGACTGGATCGCCTGCTAGGCAGGTCTGCTTCCGGCCGCCCTCGCAACATGCAGGTGTGCTATGGGCCCAGACCCCTATGCGCTTAGGTTTAGACCGGCGTGCTGACCTCTCTGTTGTGCCTAGGTGGGGCTGCGACGTGTTGATCTTCCGCGGCCGGGCATGACCCAGAAAAGTGTGTCCGGCCAAATGGGATCAAGCGTGTTGGGTTATGTGGTGCACCCTTGCAGGGAAGTTAATCTATTCGAATAGCCGTGATCTTCGGTAACAGGACGACTTGGAGTTGTACCTTGACCTTATGACAACTCGATCCGGATACTTAATAAAACACACCCTTCCAAGTGCCATATACAACCCGGTGGTCGCTCTCTAACAGGGCTACGAGGAGAGGATCGCCGGGTAGGATTATGCTATGCGATGCTATTAGGAGGACTTCAGTCTACTCTCTTCTACATCTTTGCAAGGCGGAGGCTGCCGGAAGCATAGTCATCGGCGGGATTAGCTATCCCCCTCTTATTACGGCATTCTGCAGTCCTTCCACCGATATGGCCCTTTACACCTATACCCATGCATATGTAGTGTAGCTCCTTGCTTGCAGTACTTTGGATGAGTACTCACTTTGTTGCCTTGTTCCCCTTTTCCCCTTTCTTTACCCGATTGCTGCAGCAGACGATGGAGCCAGGGAGCGACGCCACCTTCGACGATTTACTCCTACTACTGCTGGAGGTGCCTACTACTACGTGCAGCCGGTGGCGGCGACCGAGGAGTAGTTAGGAGGATCGAGTGCAGGAGGCATGCGCCTCTTCGATCTGTATCCCAGCTTTGTGCTAGCCTTCTAAAGGAAGACTTGTTTAACTTATATACGTACTCAGATATTGTTGCTTCCATCGACTTCGTCTATGATCGAAAGCACTTGTATTCGAGCCCTCGAGGCCCTGGCTTGTATTATGATGCTTGTATGACTTATTTATGTTTTAGAGTTGTGTTGTGATATCTTCCCGTGAGTCCCTGATCTTGATCGTACACGTTTGCGTGTATGATTAGTGTATGATTAAATCGGGGGCATCACAAGTTGGTATCAGAGCCGACTGCCTGTAGGAATCCCCCTTCCAACTCCTTGGCCGAAGTCGAGTCTAGACTTTACAAAACTTTTACTAACATGGTTGTGCGGCCCATGGGCCCACGTCGCCATTGGGTGGTATTAGTCTCTTTTACTCCTCGTCTATACTCTGGGACTCTGATCTCTCTTCTTTTTGGGTTTAATTAATTTACTAAAATCTAACTATAGGATCTCGTTACTACTTCCTCCCGGAGAACCCCTCACTCCAGATGATTACTCTGTGAAACAGAAGAATTCAAAGTTACTCTCCGATATTCTCTCGAGACCTTGTGCCTGTCGCTTTTTGCATTTCCCTACCACCGAAACATCCCTATGGATAAATACTTACACATGTCGTTCTTACTTTTATTCCCAGTTGATCTTGTTATTACAAGATACCTCGAAATTCTCTCTATTGTTCCGAGAATCATTTTGTGCCTACTGCCTTGCAGTTCCTTGTCGCCTGAATACTCCTACGGATAATTTCTCGCACTTACCGAGTATCCACTCATTCCCAGTTGATGCATGTATGTCACGAATCCTCAAAATATCATTCGATCTTCCGATAATCTTGAGCATCCTATTGCTCTTGAATTTCTTGATTGCTTGCATTATGGTTAATCCCATAAGTCTAGTAATCTTGTTGACATCCATTGTCATTGACATTTTGAGTCCGTTGATTCGATTTGTTGCGAATGTTCGCAATCCTCAAACAGATCCTAGAATTCATCCTTCCGGCTCAGACGTCGTTTTAATCATGAGCTGGTTCTCGCCAATTAAATTGTCGTCGATTGTGCCCCTAAGTATTGAACTTATCCATCCTTGATCAGAGCGTCTTCTTCTAATCCTTCGCTTTGTAAATCATAATTCCTTAGCAATTGCGCTCTAAGTTATTCAGTTGTTTCTATAATCCAATGTCTTTGCCTTGCTTCTTCCTCTGGTTGTGTGCCGATACCCACCCCAGATCCTTATTGGATTTTATCTGACAATGTCCTTCATATTCAATAACCTTGAGACATTCGTAGGATATATACCGCCTTTGGTAAATTGTATCCTCTGCTTTGTCAACCATACTCTGCTATCGAGCTTGTGTTAATTACTCCTGAAGTTTGTGGTATATGTTCCTAAGAGGCCCGATGGGTTGGACATATGCCTTCTCTAAACTGTGTGACCCCGGAAACTACTACGGGTCATACTCCACTAGTGTTATGTCAGATAAAATTTCAACACACAAATTCGTTGAAGGCGAGAAGTGAATGAAAGGTTATGCATTAAGGAAGTGGAAGTCGACCTTGAACTTTGTTTTCATGCCCATGGACACGATGTAGATCCTACCATAGAAGCTTCTTGCGATAATAACTATTTCGTTGATACAATAGCATCTGGTATCTGTGAATTTATCCTATGCAATCGTGGTTCCGACCATATTTTCTCTTTGATCCCATTTCTCGGGCAAGTTTAATCACTTGTCTTCTATGGATCAATACACCATTCCAACCTTTTACTTTGATCTTGTGTCAAGTATTACCCCGGGTATCTCGAGGATATCTTGCCATTGCAGTACATTTTATAAACTTTAATGAAACACTACCTTACCTTGTCTTTGTCACTTCATGGGTTCTGGGTTGTTTGTTAATCGAGAACACCGATAAGTGAATTGATTCCTCACTCCAATTCAATAACTCTAAGCAATTTTAATTCCTTATGAGTTTATTAATCCTTCAAGTCGTCGCTAGCCTGATCGGCGATATCCTTATCGTGCAACTTTTAACTGTGCTACCTGGTCCTTCTTTCCGGAGCACAAATTTAGATGGTAAGCTAATCTTACGTCGATCTTCCTCGTCATATCATTTCTCCTTGAACAACAAACTTGATTTCAAGTTTGTGTCGTACCCATGGTTCCAATAACCTTTCGCTTCATCGTTCCTTTAACTTGATGTCATCGACGATCGGTTACACCTTCATGTAATCCCTTACAAATTTGTCGTGGTCATCGTCAACATTTTGACTCCTTCCAGGATACCAATCGAATTCATGATAATGAGTACCACCCTCGTCCCTTGGTAATTTGAGTTACCATCGACAACATCCTTGCCTTCCTTCCATCACAAACTTATTCCTGTTATGGATGCAACTTGCAATCCAGCTTGTCTTATGTTCTACCTTGAAGTATTACTGTCTCTAATGTCGAGGATGTTGTGAGAATTTCACCACCTCTTAAGAAATTCTTGTTGCAGCGATCGTCTCTCCATCACCATTCTTTCTTGGTCCCCGTGTTGGTTCTAACGGGATACCAACAGATGAACGGTGCTATTTGGATTCTGCCCTTCTAGCAACCCTATTGCTTTGAAGTTAATGGTCGGCCGTTCATTCTTAGACATTTGATTATTGAATCACCATTACGGCGTTGGTTGTGCAACCCAGCCCATATTTCGGGTGCACCTTTCAACCAATGTTTAATTGTGTATGTTTTCCTCGAGCATACATCATTATACCATTTGATCTGACAAATGTTATCTCCTTGTTCACATAATTGTGGATATCCATCTTTTGTTAATCTCGATGAATTGTCGCTGATTCCATCAGCCACCTCCTCATCTTCTCGTTGGTTTACTGATGAACTCTTGTTTCGGAACTGGCTTCCATAGTTCATCTCCCGAGAATATTTGATGTCATCTCGTCAATTTGTATCGCACCTTTTCTCCTCAAGCATCGTGAGTTTGAGGTATCCTAACACCGATCAGATCTAAATCTCGGTCAGATATGATGGTTGGAACATTTTTCCAAGAGTTATAACATTGGTCTTTTATGACCCGGTAAGGTGATGGCATGCCCAAAGACACCTGGCGGATGACCTCCGTTATCGCTTCCTTATTAGCAAGCTTATCCATTCTTCCATGAGGAAATTGTAAGACTTATTCTATAAGTTGTTCTGATGGATCCTTTGTGTATCCAAAGTCTGATCTTTGCTTGAAGACCATGTCGATTGCTATCTCGAAGCATGTCTATGGTACTTCGATTTTCAATAAGAACATTTGAAGCACCATGCTAAATGTTTCTTGTTGAAATTACCCAAACACCGTTGTATGGGTAATGTCATGAAATTTCTCTCCCCTTACCTAAAGGGTTTTCTACATTATATCTTGTCACGGATATAATGCTCTGTTTGTCCTTGGGAAGGATACACCCTTGAAATACGTGTTTAAGCACATTTTCCTTTCCATTGCCTCGCTTAACCTGGTAATCACCTTTCCTTTCCTTTGGTTTGCTTAACCCTTCTTGTGATCTATATTATATAAGCAGTAGTAATCTTATGCTTATGTAAAGCACCTTGGTGTACAACTGTCAAGAAGACCACATTTCTCTTGTTGATGACATTTCGGTAGCCACCGACGGACGGAACTTTGCCTATTGGTCCGCCTCGTTCAACGAGCAGGAAAATGGTTCTCTTCGTCCCTCGCCCTTGGTATCGACGTTGTTGCCGACATAACCGACAGGCTACCCTCTGACATGCCTTGCTTGCATGATCACGCAAGACGTCTTTGCCTTCTTACTTTTAACCCACATGGTGGGCCCGTAACCCACGGGTCCCAGGATCGAAACCTGACTCTCGTGTACAACCTGTTGTCAAAGTTATTCCTCGTGCTTGACTTTGTATGTAATTCACGGGCCACTTTCCTGTTGATCTATTCTGGTATCGGACACAATACTTATTCCCGTTGCTCTGAACCCCTTTCGCACTCTGCTTCAGGCAATGAACGATTGCCTATCCGCTTGAAACTTCTTATCGCACTGTCTTACTTTGCTCTCGATGTGTGTCATTTGTTCAACTCGAGAGATACTCATAAGTTCATTCTTGGGATACCCCCAGATGAATTCCCCTTATAACATCCTATCATTGTAGAGCTGCCCCTTACCTATTCGTAAGTACGATGGAGTTCCCCGAAGAAAGGACGACAACTTCATCATGATGCTTTGGAATAAAGAATTGAAGACATCAACGAAAGGGATTAACTTCTTCGAGAAGGCCCATTAGAATATCGTAACCAGAACTTTCCCCCTTACTACCCTCTTAAATCTCGGGACGAGATTTCTTGTAGTGGAGGAGAATTGTGACGCCCGGATACTTAAGCTACAGTGATCCCCGCTAATGATGCCACGTCACCTCGGTTACTGTGGATAAACTCGCGTTAGTTCGAAACCTAGTTCGAATTTCAAATTTAAAACCGAGGCAAACAATAAAAGTTTTAAAATATTAAACAAAAATGTTCGGTGTGTGACCAATATTGCTAAAGTAATTATATTGAAGAAAGCATAATTTTACAAAGTGCCTAAGTGCTTTAAACTAAATAAAACAGAAAAGAAAACAGAAAGCAAACTAACAAAAAAAAATAAAGGCCCCACTGAGCTTCGGCCCAGCAGGCCTGTCCATTCGGCCACACCGACCGGCCCAACGCCTCCCCTCCATAACCCCACCAGGGGAAACCCTAACCTACCCACTCCCCGATCCCCACTCCCCCCCACTCTCCCCTCACTCCCCCGATCTGGATCGAGATCGGGGCGACCACGCCACCGCCCCGGATCGCCGTCGCCGTTGCCTTCTCGCCCCCCCCCTCTCCTCGTGCGACCCCCCACCTGAAGCCGGTGCCACCCGTCTCCGACCGCGTCGCCCATCGCCCCCGACGTTGCTGGACCCCGCCGTCACCAGAGCACCGCCGTCGCTCGGAAACCTCGTCGCCTCGTTGCTGACCTCCTCCTCGACTCCTCGCCGGACTCCTTCGACGCCGTCCTCTCCGTCGTCGCCTCGTCCCCGTCTTCCTCCTCAACGGCTCCAGCGAGCCTCGCCGCCCCAGATCCCCTGCAACGGGGGCGAGCAACAACCTCCCTCTTCTTTCCCCTCTCGTCCGGTCGCCGCCAACGGCCGTCCCACTCCGCCCATGCCCGAGCCCCGCCTAGCTGCACCTCGCCACTGTCGCTGCCGGGCGAGGCCGCCGTCGCCTCGGGCCCCTGCTCGCCGTGCCCGACCTCCCTCGGCATCTGGCGCCCGCTCGGCGTCGTCCCTCGCGCTTCGCCGTGGCCTCCTTCCCCACGACAAAGCGACGCCCCACGCCCACGGCCACCTCCGGCGCTCGGCGCCGCGCTCAAGGCCTCCCCTTTGCCTGCTGTAGCCACGCTGCTGCCACGGCGTCCTCCTCGCCGTGGCACCGATCGGTTGCGCCCGCGCTGCCTCGCGTCCCGGATTCAGGCGCCATACAGGGTCTGTGTGCCCGTGCACCCACACCGTAGCCCACCCGTTTAACCCTCTACGCCATTGACAAGCTGGGCCCCACGCCCCATTAAAAAAGAAGAATTAGAAAATTAATTAGAAAAATATTAATTAATTAATTAGATAATTAATTAACTAAATTAAATCTATTAAATTAACCTAATGACTTAATTAAACTAATTAAACTTGCTTAGTTAGTCTAAGATAATGACGAACGGGCCCCACCTGTCAGTTTGACCGGTCAACAGTCACAGTTGACCGCTGACGTCATGCTGATGTAGTAAACCTATTTTTGGTTTAAATTAAATCTGTTAATTCCTGAAAATTATTAAATCCTTTTTAAATTAATATAAAATAAACCGTAGCTCGGATGGAAAAACTTTGTACACGAAAGTTGCTCAGAACGACGAGACGAATCCGGATACGCAGCCCGTTCGTCCGCCACACATCCCTAGCATAGTGAACCTGCAACATTTCACCTCCGGTTCATCTGTCCGAAAACACGGAACACCGGGGATACTTTCCCGGATGTTTCCCCCTTCACCGGTATCACCTCATACCGCTTTAGAACACGTCTAGCTCTGCTTGTTGTCCTGTTATACACTTGCTTGCTATGTATTTACTGTTTCTCCCCCCTCTTCTCTCCGGTAGGCCCGTGATGATGCTTTGATGCCCACGTGGTCGACTACGTCACCGGCGACCCCTCCTTCTTGTCTCGAGCAACCAGGCAAGCCCCCTTGATCACCAGATATCGCCTATTCTTCTCTATACCGCTTGCATTAGAGTAGAGTAGCATATTATCGCTTTCGATTAATCCTATCGCTGCATAGCCTGTCCTTGCTACATCAAGTTGTTACCTTTACCTGCTATCCTACCGCTTATTATAGGATGCTAGTGTTCCATCGGTGGCCCTACACTCTTGTCTCATGCGCCATGTTATACTCTTTGGGTGTGATCACTTGAGGAGGTGATCACGGGCATATACTATATACTTTACACTATTACATTACTCAGTGACACTTTGTTAGGAGATGGGGCTGAAAGGACAGGTGGCTCCATCTCGGTAGAGGTGGGCTTGGGTTCCTGACGGCCCCCGACTATTACTTTGTGGCGGAGCGACAGGGCAGGTTGAGACCACCTAGGAGAGAGGTGGGCCTGGCCCTGTTCGGCGTTCGCGGATACTTAACATTGTCGGTGTACTAGAGTAGGGGTACCCTAGTATCCCAAACTTGTGCACGGGCAGTTGCAGCCCTCCGGGGCAAGGCTTACCGGGTGACCGCCAAGGTCCTCCGTGGTTCCTTTGGAGCCATTCAAGAAAAAAGTATTCAAGCCAAGGAGCCAAGGACCCGGCAAGAGGAGCTAGCCGGGAAGGCCACCCAAGGCACTTAGGAGACAAGGCCGAGGCAAGAGGAGCATGACGGGAAGGCCCGATGAGCGACAAGCTTCCGGACGCGACAAGACAACAATCATGCAAGGCGCTTGCCGCAGACCACCACTCAGTACTGCGCTCCAAAGACATCCACTAACGTGTCGCCACAGGACCTTTCGGTAGCGGCGTGGCAAGAGGCCGTCGGCCGGTGAGCACGGTGGCAAGCGGCGATCGACAAGATTGCCATCGTGGCAAGCGGTGGCGCCCTGGGCGGTCCCTTTACGCCTTTGTTAGGGCGGCGTGACAGGCATTTAATGCCTTTGTCCCCTGCCGTCAGGGTTAGGTATGGTACACTGTACAAGTAGCCGTACCAACCACTCCTTTTCCATTTTTACCCTTGTCTACGTTGCCACCTGTCGGAGACCCCTTTAGCATATAAAAGGAGGCCCATGCGCAACGTAGAAGGGGGCTCGACCTCACGCTCAGTCTCGTTAGCAGCTTGTGTGTACTGTAGCACTCAGCGCTCCTGAGCAAGAACTCAATACACTCAGACATGCAGCAGTAGGAGTGTTATCTCTCTGGAGAGCTCTGCTGGGTAAACTGCTCGTGCTTAACCGCCTCGATCTGCTCTTCGCGGCGACCTCCGCCCCTTGAACCGAAAGGGGCTCGGTCCGCCCGGTCCCATAGGTGTTCGTGGGCCAGATCAGCCTCCCCGACATCTTTGGCGCGCCAGGTAGGGGGCGTCGAGATTGTGTGAACCTGATCCGGCGTCCACAAGAGCTAGATCTTCATCATCTTCATCGACATGCCACCAAAGAAGAAGGCTTCGACGGCAGATGTTCCGTCCGTGTCGAACCCACCACCACCGGAGCAAACGGGTGGTGGGATAGATGCCGGCGGAAGAATGGACGTCGACGGGGGAGCCCACGGTGCTGCCAAGTCCAAGGACAAGGCTGCGCAGACCTCGGCGTCAGACATGCACCGCGCGCCCGTCTCAGAGGCGCGGGACCGACAGCGTCATGGTATTCACAACGCCATACGCCGTTGGATCAAGATCGAGCCGGTGGATCTCGGGATGCTCAAGACCCGAATCGCGGCGCCAACATCTTTGGCGCGGCGAGGCACCGATCGCTGGGCGGGATACTGCTCCTTCTAACATAGTTAGAAGTCCGAGCATATCCCGCCTCGCGCCGCTCGCCATCGCCACCCACCACTCCAGCAGAAGCTTTGGCGAGAGCTCAAGCGCTCTGGGTTACCCCGCAACAGCCGACAAAGGTCAATGAATGGAGGCCACCATTCAGAGTCTCATCGGCTTTGCCAGCAGCGGCAACTCGCGGCAGCCGAGTGCATCGCTGCCGTGGCGGGACTGCCGAACACGAGCCGGTGGTGGCGGCAAGCTGGTGGGGGTGCAACCACCATGCACTCTCCGCCCGAAGGCCAAGATCGCTGACTCGCGGATTCACCTCGACAGCGACTCCACCGCATCATCGGATCCACGAGCTCGTCGCGATCGGTGCCAAGTTCTTCACGAACGACGGCAAGAAGACGCCGAACTTCGCATCGAAGCGCGAAGAGAAGCGCGGCGTCAATCCGACCAGCGGCTGGGCCCTCTGACGACATGCATGCGCCAGGGAACCAGGCGACTTGCCGTACGCGGTAGGTTGCCCTGCGTTCACTCGTGAGCTGCGGCAAGTCCAGTGGCCCAGCAAGAAGAATTTCAAGCTAGACGTACCAGAGAAGTACGACGGCAAGATGCATCCGTCGGAGTTCCTCAGCATCTACACCATCGCGGTGCAAGCTGCCGGGGGGCGAGACGACAAGATCCTGGCCAACTACTTTCCGCTGGTGCTCAAGCCCAATGTCAGATCCTGGCTCATGCACTTGCCGGACAACTCCATATCCTCTTGGGCAGATCTATGTCATCAGTTTGTCGGCACCTTTACAGGCGGCCACAAGCCCCATGGCCAAGAAAGCGACCTTCACCGCCGCCCGAAGGAAGGAGAGCCCTGCGCAAGTACATTCAGAGATTCAGCCACAGACAAAGACAACATCCCAGATGTCCACCCTGCCGCGGTAATCAGCGCGTTCCATCAGAACGTGCGAAACCGCAGGATGCGGGAGGAGATGGCGATGTGCAAGATCAGAGACGTCAGTGAGCTATATGCCCTGGCCGACAAGTGTGCACGTTCTGAGGAAGGAGGAGACTCCCGGAGAGAATCTTTGAAGCGGAGGATCTGATAGTGAGGAGACCGCCCGCAAAGAAAAACCGGCGGTGAAGAAGAAGACCAAGTCCGGCAAGAGCTCGATGCCCACTCCGCAAGCGCACCTCTTCGGAGTGCTGCGCTACTGCCGAGGACGCACCATCGAGCTCCACCGGCAAGTGCCGAGGAGCAGTCTGCTCGGCAAGCCCTAGGGTTTGTTCCGTTGAAGCAGACGCCCAAGCCCGGCAAGAGCTCGATGCCCACTCGGCAAGTGCACCTCTTGAGTGCTGCGCTACCGTCGAGGATGCACCATCGATCTCCATCGGCAAGTCTTTGAGGAGCGATCTGCTCGGCAAGCCCTAGGGTTTGTTCCGTTGAAGCAGACGCTCCAAGTCCGGCAAGAGCTCTGATGCCCACTCCGGCAAGCGCACCTCTTCGGAGTGCTGCGCTATCGTCGAGGGCGCACCATCGAGCTCCACCGGCAAGTGCTGAAGAGCAGTCTGCTCCGGCAAGCCCTAGGGTTTGTTCCGTTGAAGGAGACGCTCCAAGTCCGGCAGGAGCTCTGATGCCCACTCCGGCAAGCGGACCTGTTCGGAGTGTTGTGCTACCGTCGAGGACGCACCATCGAGCTCCACCGGCAAGTGCTGAGGGGCAGTCTGCTCCGGCAAGCCCTAGGGTTTGTTCCGTTGAAGCAGACGCTCCAAGTCCGGCACGAGCTCTGATGCCCACTCCGGCAAGCGCACCTCTTCGGAGTGCTGCGCTACCGTCGAGGACGCACCATCGAGCTCCACCGGCAAGTGCTGAGGAGCGATGCTGCTCGGCAAGCCCTAGGGTTTGTTCCGTTGAAGCGACGCTCCCGACAAGTTTTGCTCCGCAAACATGCCGGGAACGTCAAGCTCCGGGTGAGCCGCAGGTTCTCGCCAGGAAGCAGATGTTCCGGAGCAGCAGATGTGCCGGTGGTTCTTTAGTTGATCAGACGACGCCAAATCGAGCCACCGCCGGACACCTTTCGCTCTAGTCTATGGAGCAGAGGCAGTTCTCCCACGGGACTCAGATACGGATCACCTCTAGTGCTCGCTATGATGAGCTTGAGCAAGAGCGATTATGCGGCAAGATGACGCTGCTCCTTGAGGAGGATCGTCTTCAGTTGTCAGACGAGCTGCTCGATACCCGGCAAGCTTTGCGCCGCTACCATAGCCGCAGTTAATGCCGAAGTCTCGAGGAAGGCGACCTTGTTCTTGGCGCGCTCAGTCCGCCAAGAATTCCAACAAGTTGACGCCTTGAAGTGGGAAGGCCCTTACCGGGTGAAACGAGTCACTAGGCCCGGCGCTTGTCCGCTTTGAGACCGAAGATGGCATTCGGTGAGCAACTCCTCGGAACATTGAGCATCTTCGTAAGTTTTACTCAAAGGCGCGATTGCCGGAACCTGTTCCGGCAACCACCTTTTGTACAAGTCTTGCCGATGTTGCATGCAATCCTTTGTACAAAGTCGGGCGCAGACCCCGTGCATAAGTGAAGCTCATGTGCTTCGCACGTCTTGTCGATTTCATGCTTTCTACTTCTATTTGCATGAGTTATCTGACACTTTGTGCAGCACCTACACCCGGTAAGCAATAACGAGCCATAAGGCTCCATATCTTTATTTTCTCTTCTTTCTCTTTCTCAAAGAAAGGAAGGTTCCCTCGCCCACAAGTTTGCCGGGGGGAAAGGAGAAGATAATGGTGTGGACCAAGCGTCGCTCAAGGAAGTCTAGCCTTACCGGGAAGAAAACGACAGAGAAGCTAAGTTGCTAAAGTTTGAGCAATCAGTTTTAAAATTTTTAAGTTATCTTCCTCGAACGACCGTACTTTGTATGGAAAACCTGTGCGTGGAGGAACCAACTAGTAGCTAGTTGCGCCCTTACTTTGTTTCGAGTCCGCTCAACAACTTAAGTGAGCTGCGATTGCGCCCTTACTTTGTTTCGAGTCCGCTCAACAACTTAAGTGAGCTGTGATTGTGCCCTTACTTTGTTTCGAGTCCGCTCAACAACTTAAGTGAGCTGCGACTAGTTGCGACAAGGTTTCTTGTCAAGAGTAGCACCGCCAAAGGCAGCCGACGCCCTCAAGACTTACGCCATGCCTGTGTGCTCATACCGACAAGTTCCCTAAAAACGTAGGGCAAAAACATACAAAGGAAGGAATCAAGTAAAGGAAATAACATAGCAATTGCTACCCGAAATAGAGTCATATTACAAGATAGCTTGTCGCAGCTCTAATAGATTGTTCTCGTAACATGACCAGCAACAGCAAGAAAAAGAGAAAGCGGGCGGCCTAATCTACACCGACCGTCGGGGGCTCTCAAGAAAGCAGGGATCTTTGCCGCAGCTGCCGAGGATCAGTGATCGGCGTGGCGCCTGGCGCTCCTGCTGACCTCGGGGCCACGTCGGTCTGATCGCGGACCCTTCGCCAGCTTCTGCGGCGGCAGCTTTGGCGGCCTCTTCGTCGGCGGGCTCGTCAGCGCCAGCCTCTTCTCCGATGGCAGCTGCGTCGTCAGTATTGCCGCGCGCGTCCTCCTCGCCGGCAGCCTCGGTCTCCATTGGTTCTGTGGCGGATGGATCTGACGACCAGAAAATGAAGAAAAGTCAAGCAAATATTTAAGAAGAAAATCAGAAGAAGAAGAACACAAGGAAAGTTTTCAAGCAAGAGGATTACCTGTGCTAGGGTCTGCAGTCATGGTCTCCGCCACCAAGGGATCGCTCGTGCTGTCCCTTGCCGGAGAGCTGCCCCTTGCCGGAGAAGTCTCCCTTGCCGGAGAACGCTCCCTTGCTGGGGAATCCTTCCTTGGCGGTGTAGTCGGCAGAAGGCATGTCGAGAGCGGCTTGGGCACTCCTGCACGGCTGCTCTGCTCCTACACAATTCAGCGGTCAGATATCAGCAAAGAAAGAGCACCCATGCACGCCGAACAACAAGAAGTAAACCATATACTTACGCTGGGGGCTGCTTTGAGGAAGAGTTGCCACGTCCGGCAAGGTGGTCTCGGACGCGCCTCCTGCTGTTGCGGTGGGTTCGTCCTCGATGACAATCACCGGGGCCTTGGCTCTCTTCGACGCTCTACGGGCGGCCCACGAAAAGGAATGGGTTCAGAGTGAAGCAAATTAGATACAAGACAAAACAACAAGCGAAGAACTACAAATGCCCGTGCCTGTTTTGGGCACGGCACAACAGGCCTTCGGCACCGTGTGGCCCAGGCCGGGGCTCCTGCCGGTGTACTAGAGTAGGGGTACCCTAGTATCCCGAACTTGTGCACGGGCGATTGCAACCCTCCAGCGGCAGGGCTTACCGGGTGACCGCCAAGGTCCTCCGTGGTTCCTTTGGAGCCATTCAAGAACAAAGTATTCAAGCCAAGGAGCCAAGGCCCCGGCAAGAGGAGCTTGCCGGGAAGGCCACCCAAGGCACCTAGGAGACAAGGCCCCGGCAAGAGGAGCTTGCCGGGGAAGGCCCGATGAGCGACAAGCTTCGGACGCGACAAGACAACAACCGCGGTAAGGCGCTTGCCGCGGCAGACCACCACTCAGTACTGCGCTCCAAAGCACATCCACTAATGTGTCGCTACAGGGACCTTTCGGTAGCGCCAGCGTGGCAAGAGGCCGTCGGCGGCCGGAGCGCTGATGGCAAGCGGCGCATCGACAAGATTGCCATCGTGGCAAGCGGTGGCGCTTCGGCGGTCCCTTTTCGCCTTAGGGCGGCGTGAGACAGGCATTTAATGCCTTTGTCCCCTGCCGTCGGGGTTAGGTATGGTACCTTTGTACAAGTAGCTGTACCAACCACTCCTTTTCCATTTTACCCTTGTCTACGTTGCCACCTGCCGAGACCCCTTTAGCATATAAAAGGAGGCCCATGCGCAACGTAGAAGGGGCTCGACCTCACGCCGGTCTCGTTAGCAGCTTGTGTGTATCAGAGCACTTCAGCGCTCTGAGCAAGAACTCAATACACTCGGACATGCAGCGGTAGGGAGTGTTATCTCCGGAGAGCTCCGAAGCTGGGTAAACTGCTCGTGTGCTTCGCCTCGATCTGCTCTTCGTGCGACCTCTGCCCCCCGCCGAACCGAAAGGGGCTCGGTCCGCTGGTCCCATAGGTGTTCGTGGGCCAGATCAGCCTCCCCGACAAACACGCTTAACGAGATCTTGGTATTTGATCTGAGTCTGGCCATTTGGTCTATAAGCACTAACCAGCTATGCGGGAATAGTTATGGGCACTCGACGTCGTGGTATCAGTCGAAGCACTTCGTGACGTCAGCGACTGAGCGGCGCGCGCCGGATTGGACTGGAACGCCTGCTAGGCTAGGTTTGCTTCCGGCCGCCCTCGCAACATGCAGGTGTGCTATGGGCGATGGGCCCAGACCCCTGTGCGCTTAGGTTTAGACTGGCGTGCTGACCTCTCTGCTGTGCCTAGGTGGGGCTGCGATGTGTTGATCTTCCGCAGCCGGGCATGACCCAGAAAAGTTTGTCCGGCCAAATGGGATCAAGCGTGTTGGGTTATGTGGTGCACCCCTGCAGGGAAGTTAATCTATTCGAATAGCCGTGATCTTGATAATGTGACGACTTGGAGTTGTACCTTGACCTTATGATAACTAGAACCGGATACTTAATAAAACACACTCTTCCAAGTGCCAGATACAACCCGGTGGTCGCTCTCCAACAGGGCTACGAGGAGAGGATCGCCGGGTAGGATTATGCTATGCGATGCTATTTGGAGGACTTGATCTACTCTCTTCTACATCTTTGCAAGGCGGAGGCTGCGAGCGTAGTCTTGACGTGATTAGCTATCCCCCTCTTATTACGGCATTCTGCAGTTCAGTCCAATCGATATGGCCCTTTACACCTATACCCATGCATATGTAGTGTAGCTCCTTGCTTGCGAGTACTTTGGATGAGTACTCACGGTTGCCTTGTTCCCCCTTTTCCCCCTTTCTTTACCCGATTGCTGCAACCAGACGATGGAGCCCAGGAGCCAGACGCCACCTTCGACGATGACTCCTACTACACTGGAGGTGCCTACTACTACGTGCAGCCCACTGACGACGACCAGGAGTAGTTAGGAGGATCCCAGGCAGGAGGCCTGCGCCTCTTTCGATCTGTATCCCGGTTTTTGCTAGCCTTCTTAAGGCAGACTTGTTTAACTTATGTCTGTACTCAGATATTGTTGCTTCCGCTGACTCGTCTATGATCGAGCACTTGTATTCGAGCCCTCGAGGCCCCTGGCTCGTATTATGATGCTTGTATGACTTTTTTATGTTTTAGAGTTGTGTTGTGATATCTTCCCGTGAGTCCCTGATCTTGATCGTACACGTTTGGGTGTATGATTAGTGTACGATTGAATCGGGGGCGTCACAGTCCATTCTGCAATGAACTCTGCCAGGACTCTACTCTGGATTGTTGAAGTACTTTCAATCTTCATCCCAAAGCTTGATAACTCCAAGGCCCACTCCACAATCCTTCCACTTGCGTCTGGGTTGTGCAGTATCCATTGCAATGGGAGGCGGGTGACGATAGTGATCTCGTGGGCTTGGAAGTAATGACGCAGCTTCCTCAAGGCAATAAGGAGGCCGGAGAGCAATTTCTACACGCCGGAATATCTTGACCTACCCCCTGCAAGAGGGAGCTGACAAAGTAAACCGGGTGCTGCATCATGTTCTTCCTCTGCACCACTCCACTTGACTGCGCGGGCTCTGTCCTGATGGTGTCAGACTCTGCCGGGAGCCTTGCCTTGCCGGCACCAGGCCCTGCCGGGGGAGTCTCTAACTTGTTGTCTGCCGGTCATACCATTGCCTCCGCCTCTTCGTCAACCTCCCTCTGCTCCACTAGCGCGGCACTGACCACTTGATTCATCGCCGCCAGATACAGCAGCAACGGCTCTTGTGGTTTAGGCGCAACTAGCATCGGTGTAGAGGAAAGGTATCTCTCACGTCTTGCAACGCCACCTCGGCCTCTGGGGTCCACTCCATTGGGCCTGCCTTCTTCAAGATCTTGAAAAAGGGAAGGGCGCGCTCAACAGACTTGGAGATGTATCGGCTCATGGCGGCAACGCAGCCAATGAGCCGACGCACATCCTTGATCCGCTTGGGCGCCTCAATCTGCTTGATATCCTTGATCTTGTCTGGGTTTGCCTCGATCCCATGCTGCGACACAAAGAACCCGAGAAGTTTGCCGGACGGAACGCCGAAGACACACTTCTCAGGGTTCAGCTTGAGGTTGATCTTGCGCAGGTTGGCAAACGTCTCTTCTAAGTCTTGTACAAGAGTTGCCTTGTCCTTGGTTTTGACCACTATGTCATCCATATAGGCTTCCATATTTCTATGTAGTTGGGGTTCAAAACCAATTTGGACTGCCCTTGCAAATGTTTAACTAGCACTCTTCAACCCGAAAGGCATCCGTAAAAAGCAATACGCACCACATGGGGTGATGAATGTTGTCTTCTCTTTGTCTTCTCTTGTCATGAAGATCTGGTGGTAGCCTGAGTAGGCGTCGAGGAATGATAATAGATCACACCAGGCCGTGGAGTCAACAATCTGGTCGATGCGCGGCAACGGGAATGGGTCCTTAGGACAAGCCTTATTGATATCTGTGTAGTCAATACACAACCTCCACTTCCCGTTTGCCTTGCGCACCACCACCGAATTGGCCAACCACGTCGGATGGAGCACTTCCCTCACCAAGCCTGCTGCTTCTAACTTTCTGATCTCCTCTATGATGAATTCCTGCCATTCCAAATCTTGCTTCCTGACCTTCTTCTTGACGGGTCGCGCATGGGGACAGATAACAAGATGGTGCTCAATCACTTCCCTGGGAACGCCGGGGATGTCAGACGCTTGCCACACAAACACATCGACATTCGCCCGCAGGAAAGTGACGAGCGCGCCTTCCTATTTGCTGTCAAGGGTGGAGCTTACGGTGAAAGCCCCTCCCGTGCCATCCTCCCTGACGGACACCTTCTTGGTCTCTGGTGGCGCAGCTCTGTATTTCTTGCTCTTGCCGGTGGAGCTCTCTGGCACGTCCTCGATGGTAGCACAACACTCCGAAGAGGTGTGCTTGCTGGAGTGGGTGCGAGAGGCCTTGCCGGTCTTCTTCTTCCCTAACGGGGCTTCAGCGGCAGGAGCAAGTGCCTTGGCGACAGCTGCTGCAACTGCTTCCCGGTAGAGTAGGTCGGCACATATCAGCGCGTCCTTGTTGTCGGAGGGGACGGTGATGACGTTCATCGGCCCAGGCATCTTTAGCGTGTTGTAGGCATAGTGCAACGCTGCCATGAACTTGGCTAGTGCCGGGCGGCCGATGATCCCGTTGTAGGGCAAGGGGATCTCGGCTACATCAAAGACAATCCTCACCCTCCTGTAGTTCAATTCGCCTCCAAACGTCATAGGAAATGTGGCCTTCCCCTTTGACTAGCTCCTTCCCGGGTTGACCCCTTGAAACGTGCCCGTTTCCTTGAGGTCTCCATCGGGAATTTGCAGCCTTTTGATCACAACGGGTGGGATCAAGTTCAGACCGGCCCTGCCGTCAACCAGCATCTTGTTCACCTTGAGGTTGCGAATCGTTGGTGAGACCAACAACGAAAAACACCTGACCGCAGTTGTACGGTCAGGGTGGTCCTCGGCGTCAAAGATGAGGGGCGTGTTGGACCACTTCAGCGGCTTCTAAGCATCGAACGAGGGCTCCGCTGCTGTGATCTCACGCGCCCACTCTTTGAGCTGACGGTGAGAAGTATGCAGCGAGGCGCCACCATCGACGCACATGGCCTCTGTAGCCTTCTAAAACTCTTGCTCACCGGACTCATCGTCCTTGTCATGATCGTCGTCTTCTTTCTTCTTGTCGCGGCCCCGAGCGGGCCTCTCTTGTTGGTTGTCCTTGCCGCTGCGGCCTCCTTGGACGCCAGGCTTCTTGCCGGATCCTTCGGCACCATCCTAACCCTTCTCCTTGTACTGCCTCTCATACTCGGCCTTTTGCTTCTCAGCAAGCAGCTCGACTTGTCGGCAGTTCTGGAGGTCGTGGCCCTTGGTGCGATGGATCTTGCAACACTGCTTGTTGGAGCCCCCCGGCTTGTCGGCAGCCGCCAAGGCCCGGCAAGCGGCGCACCCAGCAATTTACTTGTCGGGGTCATCTGCCTTAGCCTTCTTGGCAGTGCCAGTGCTGTAGGATCCCTCGATGGCAAGCACGGTCTTGCCCTTGCGTTTCCTGTTGCGACGCCGGCCCTTTTTCGTCGGGGCGGCGGTGTCTTCCGTGTCGGCGTCCTCGCCGGGGTACTTCCTTCCCTCTTCATCCCGGGCGCACCTATCGGCCAGAACATAAAGTTCGGCCACATCCCTAACCTTGTTCATCGCCAGCTCTTCACGCATCTTTTGGTTGCGCATGTTCTGATGGAACGCACTGATCACGGCGGCGGGATGATCATCGGGGATGTTGTACTGCACCCGGCTGAACCTCTGGATGTACTTGCACAGGGTTTCCCCTTCCTTCTGGGGAATGATATGTAAATCACTGGCCTGGCCATGAGCTTGGTGGCCCCCGGTGAAGGCACCAACGAACTCATGGCACAAATCCGACTAAGAAGAAATGGAATCCGCCGGCAAGTGCATCAACCAAGACATGACGTTGGGCTTAAGTGCCAACGGGTAGTAATTGGCAAGCACCTTGTCGTCGCGAGCTCCAGCAGCTTGCATCGCGATGGTGTAGATGCTGAGGAACTCTGACGGATGGGTATTACCGTTGTACTTCTCGCCGACGTCGGGCTTGAACGTGCGGTGGGACGGCCACTGGAACTGCCGCAGCTCACGGGTAAAGGCCGGGCAACCCACCTCGTAAGGTAGGCCGCCGGAGCCCCCCGGTGCTGGGTGGTCCATAGCGGGTCCCGCCTGTTTATCTGACTGGTGGCGTGTATCGCGCCGGTACTCAATAGTGGTTCGAGCATCTTCGTGGGCTCGTTCTAGAAGAACTTGGCGCCGGTCGCGGTGGGTCCGTGGGTCGGACGGCGCTATGGAAATATTATCACAAGCGTCATCGTGACGGACCGACACCCACGGTGGCTGGCATGGAGGAGGAGAGTGCACCGTGGCCGCAGCACCCCCGGCCCCTCCACCGCTGGCATGCGGTGGTTCGACGGAGCGCCGGCCCGAGGGCCCCGCCGGTCGGGGATCATCTTTATTGTCGACTGCGACGAGGCTCCGGATGGTGGCTCTCCACTCGTCGAGCTTCTCCGCAGCAGGAGGGAAGTCGAGGAGCAGCCACGCGCGCGCCAAAGCTTCTGCTGGCGTGGGTGGTGGCGACAGCTGCGTGGACCGTAGCGTGCTTCGACTTCTAACCAAGTTAGAAGGAGTTCTATCACGACCCAGCGGCTACGTGCCATTTTCGCCAGCACTTTGGCGGGCATGCTGGACTCCTTCGTCCCGCAGATGATGCACATGACTCTTCCCACGGCGGCGGCCGGGGTCTCCAGCGTGGTGGCGCTGCTCGTCGCGCGCACTGTCGGAAGAGCGCGTCGAGGGGCCCGGCGTAGCCGTCTTGGAGGTTGCTGCACCCATGGGTGGCACAGTGATACTCCTGGAGGGCCCCGCACCGCCTGCGTGGGGCCCAGCCCCGTCTTAAGATTTGGCGATGCGCGGCCCGTCGTATGGTGCACGAACAACGCCGCTCGCCAAGCTGTGGCTGCCAGAGTGATGCTGGTCCTCGCGGGCCGCGACTCGGGTTCTGTCTGCGACCGGCCCGCTGCTCGTCCGCACCGGCGTGGGTCATTCGGCTCCCGATGAGCCGATGGCCGTGATCGTCTTCTTCTTGGGGGCCGTGGCGATGAAGAACCGCTAGGCTAACTGCTAGATCAGATTCTCATGACTGCGCCCCCTACCTGGCACGCCAAGGATGTCGGTGGAAACGACACCTATGGGATCACTGGAATCCCTTCTACGGTTGGCGAGCGCGGGGTCATGAGAAGAGCAGGTCCAACAGGAAGCACACAGATCGTTCACCCAGGTTTGGCTGCGAAGATGCGTAATACCCTAGTCCTGCTTTGGTGGATGTATTGAGTGTTCTTGAGCTAGCTACGGGGTGCAACTTGCCCAAAAGAGCCGAATCCCCCTCCAGTATGCCATGGGCCTCCTTTTATAGTTGAAAGGAGCTGCCACAGTGGCACACAGGAGGTGGAAAGGTCTACAGTGATGCGAGCTTATCACCCGTATTACAGGACAAGACGCATTTAATGTGTCGTTTAGGTGTCCCTTAGCTTTATCGGGGAACGAGGCAGGCCCATCACATGCATCGCGCCGCCTTTGCTTGCCCGACATCGTGCCCGGTCAGCGATGCGTGCAGCGCCATGTAGGCAGGCAGGCAGCTGAGGTGGCGCGCTGGTAGGGTCTTCAGGAAGATCTGCATGCCACCACGCAGGGGCTTGCTGAGTTGGCTTGGAAGTCGCCCGTCGCCACGCAGGTGCCTGCCCAACTGGTTGAGCTAGCAGCTGCTTGGGGACGGCGGTGGAGTCTTGGCCTGAACTGGCGGTGGCTCATGGATGCCCCAGCAAGGGTCTTGCCGGGGCCCAGCAAGGATCTTGTCGTGGCGTTGCAGTCGTCCCCGGCAAGGCGATTGTCGGGGATCTTGTGGATTCCCTCGGCTAGGATCCCGCCGAGGGTTGCCGTCTTCTGGTCTTCATCTGATCTCACATGTTTATGATCTTGACAAAGATCTGCATGCCACCGCAGAGGTGCCTCCCAAGCCTTGGTCGCAACGTAGTCGTTGGCGGCGTTTGGAACCTGTGGGCTCAAGGGTGGCCTGCTCTGTTGGTGTTGGGCAAGTCGCCCCGGCAAGGCTCTTGCCGGGGCCGCGGAGGCCGCCACGGCAAGGCTCTTGCCGGGGCTGCGGAGGCCGCCCTGGCAAGGGTCATGTCGGGGGAGGTCGACCTCACCCTCTTGCTCTTTGGGGTTTTTGGTCTTGGCATCGCCTTGACCGTCTTGTGCTCTCGCTTCTCTCCAGCTCCCCTCCTTTGCCCTGCTGAGTGTGGTCGTGGCGCGCGCGGCTCTGACTGCCCGCGCACAAGTAAAGGGGTCAAAAGGAGAGCCCCTACTTTTGTACACCGACAGGCAGCGGGAGTCGGCCCGCGCTCAAGGACGAGGCGAACGGCGCCATGGCTGGGCCGGGCCTGCAAGCTGGGTCGGCCCAGTCGGAGGGAAAAGTTTTTTTAAACAACTTTTGACAGAGAAGAAAATAAATATAAACCAAAATAAAATAAAGTATAATATAGGCATATTATATATCAAAATTTTTAGAAAAAGATTTTCTACAACATGAACATTTTTTTCAGCGTTAAATAAAAATCTACAAAATTCAAATAAATCAAACAATGCTACTGATGCATTAAATCCCAATAAAAATCATTTTAAAAATACCAAAATGATTTCAAATTTATTTCTCTCCCATTTTCTAATGCAGGGAATCATTTTACCCTAATTTCCATATATTTTATTTTTGGAGAAAAATAATTTGAATAAAACCCAAATAACTCCAAATTGAAAATAATTTCAAAGGGGCTTTAAATTTGAATTCTTTTAAACTTCCAATTCATATTTCATATGTTTTGAAGAATTCATTTTAGCTTCTCTCATGAAAATCATTGAGTTGCTTAAAGTTTCTGAATTTGAAATATTTCCATGTGAGATTCAAATATTTTCAAAAACCCTTTTCATTTATTTAAATGGAAGAAGTCATGTCATATTCTCTCTAGGGTTTGGTATTTGAAAAGAATTTGAATTCATGGAGATCTTCAAATACAAAATGAAAGTTTGGGAAAGTCCTTTTATTCCCTCTCATTTAACTTTCAAAAGTTTCAAATTTCACTCACTTTCAGTCAATCAATCACACAACAATCAAACAAACAATCAAAACTATTTATTTAATATAACATTCCAAAATTTAGAATTTTTGGATGTTACAAACCTACCACCCTTAAAATGAATCTCGTCCTCGAGATTCGGAGAGGCTAGAAAGAAATAGGTTAGGTTTGGGGGTCTTATCAAAATCCATCAATCGTCACAGGGGGTCTCGGGTGCTACCACCCTTAGAAGCATTGCTACGGTTCCATCAAAAACTCATATACTCCATCCTTATTGTTGGCAGTGTCGATCTTCTTAGATTCTCAGGAAAATTCCTTCTCTGGGCTCTTCCGGTATTGGCTTAACCTTTTCCTCAATTCTTTTGTCCTTTCATCTTGGTAAGCTTATTTCGAGACTAGGTCTTCTTAGCTGACGGGTCTGGCGCCAATACTAATCAACTATAGATATCTCATGGTGGTCAACCATTTATGGTTTCTCCTGCAGGAAATGGGTCTGGGTTGAACCTCAACGTATAACCTATGGTTGGCAGCAGCTGCCTTGTACAAGGGAAAAAATTGTCATACCATTCTAAGGTTTAAACAAGGTTTTGATCGTCATCTCTCTACTATAGGTAAGTCACTCAGATTTACCATCCCATATAGCAGAGGCGAATAATAAGAGTAAGTCGGTATGGTGATCAATCAATCCCGCACCCAAATCTTACCTTGTATATGGTTTAGCGAATCTCGCATTCTAACACTCGGTCATCCTCACAAGCATTGCAGAATTTCTCTTGTCGACGAACTAAGTTTGGATAAATCCATGGATTCTGCAAGCCAAACAAACATCTATCGTTCCTTCACACTCTCAGGTTTTGCGTGAACTCCTATAAGATTGTCTATTGATAAAGGCCTATCCTCTTCCAGGGGTTTTCCTTCAGCAAGAATGTGCTTGCTTCTTGGCAGATCCTGGGGCCTGTGGGTTTCGGCCCACCTCATCACTTGTCTACCCTGAACTCATCACCAGGGCAACTGCTCGTTATTTCAACATCTAGCTTCCTAGCATACTTAAATCCATCCAATTGTACTGTCTCCCTTCCTTCTATTGGTACCAAACTAAGACGTGATTACTCAGACTCATCATGGAGTTACAATTGCTCCCTATTACCAACATCCTACCTCCTTTATATCCAATAGTACTTCATCCCTTCATACTCTTGGGGTATCCCACATATCGAGATAAAACTCGTACTTATTTTGTGCAAGGTCCACTCCGTGGAATACCATAATCCTTTCCAGAGGTCAAGGGTCCTCACAGCGTACTACCACCCTTAAAATGCACAACTTCATCCATAGACCATATTTCTCATATCCTCGAAAATGGTCAAAATATTTCTTCATAGAGTAACAACTCATAAAATCCAAATCAATACCAGTGGTGCTAACTTTATTGAATCTCAAGTTATTACAATCTCTTGCTTTTCCATTACATGCCTCAACTCAACACCTCAATAAGAAGAATTGTTCCCACTACCACTACTATATTTCTTTGTTGCAAACTCAACTATTTGGCACAAGCCTCCTTCTCTTTGGGACAATCCCTGGCAAAGTGCCCTGCTTCGTTACAACGAAAACATATTACTTATGACAAGTCTTGAGGTTTCCTTTTTGGGTAACCGCTGAAGTAGTACCCTGATTCCTTGCACCTGAAACAGGTGATATGACTCAGGTACTTCCTGGAATCCAATCTATTTCTCTTCCTGGACTTTTCCGTTCCAATCAGGGTTTCTATTTCCTATGGGTCATAATCTACTTCCTCTGTCGGGAATTCTACTAGATCCCCCTTCAGACAATTCTGAGAGATGTGTCCTTCTTCTCCACATGAATAACATGACTTGGTGCAGGGTATAATTGGGTCTTCTTCAGGTGTGTTCTCCACCTCTTCCTTCATCATAGGTTCTTCTAAAATTTCCATGAGGGCTTCTTTCATTGCTTCTCTCTTCTGCTGGATGGTTCTTTGTACCATGGGGTAAATGTGACACTAAGCAGGGTAGTCGGTAGTCCCTTCACACAAGAAACAAGTAATCTGCCTAGTTGGGCATTCTTCAGCTGGGTGACTTTCTTCATAATGAGGGCATTCATCCTTGTATTCTTTATGGTTTTCTCCACAGAGATTGCATGCACAAGGTTTCTTCGTATCATTTCCATAAGACTTCAATTTTTGGGACACAAGCCGAGACTTTAGCAGAGTCAACTTAAATTCTTCCCAAGTGGTTACTCTTTGCCATCCATTGATGGTTTGGGACATCCTCCACCAAGTAGCAGCACCTCTTTCAAAGTACTGAAAAGCATGCTGGGTCATATCATTTCTGGCTATAGAGTTATTCTCCATATGATCCTCCATGTTCTGAATCCATCGGTCCGTCTCCAATTGGTTTATCCGTCCGGAAATGTGAGTTCATCTCCATTCATCCTCTATTGGTTCTAAGGGTTTCGGGGTGAGATAAGAGAGATAGAGAGGGATGCACACAATACAAACAAAAAATTTGAAAAGACAGATTTTATTTGTGGCTGTCGGAAAAAAAACATCAAACAAATGACAGCTCACAAACGTTGCATCTAATGTAGGTATAACAGGGGTTTGTACATCTAAAGGTCAATAAATCTTCAATGTCGTCAAACTCTTCAGGTCTTGTTCATGTCTCCGATGGCTTCTTCTGATTGTGCTTGTCCTTCTCAAGTTCTTTTGCCAGATCATCTCTGTTGACGCGAAGTCTCTCATGACGTCCTTTAATATTCTAGAGTTGTGTTCCAAACTTCTGGGTTTCAACATCCTTGGCATGAATCATGTTCTACTGTCCTTCAGTTCCTGACGAATCTCCGGTATCTCGAGGTTTTGCTCCTCCAGCTTGGCTACTTTCAGCTTATGGGTCCTGAGTTCTTGACGAAATGCTTCCTTGTCAAATATGGCTTCCTGAAGGTCCATCTTAAAATTCTGTTGTAGTTCTACAGATCCTGGTGATACACCAGCTAAGGTTAAATATTCATCTTTTGCTGATACGTGCTCCATTAGGCTTCTACCATCCAATCCTTCCGAAGAAAATGCAGGCTTAACTCAGCACGGTGACAATAGCTTAAGCGGACGATAACATCATGGATAGGCGTGTTTCTGCTCTTGTCATTTCCATGAGCTATCATTCCATAGTTGATATCTTCTGCCTTAGGGTTTTCTCGACAAAACTTTGAGTTCTAATGCTCCATGTTCCGGTCTTTCTCCGACACACCTTGATCGCGGGTATTGACGGCTTCAATAGTTTGACAATTCCATAAGGGTAGCCTTTCTAGGTCATACTAATCTGGAAATTCTTCAGAGCCTTCAAATTCTCCTAGTCTTCGGAGTCTTCAGCTGTTGTAGTTTCTATTATTGTAATGCATGGTAAAATCCTCTTCATTCTGAAGTGGTCTTAGTTGTCTGATATCTTGTACTTCTTGGAGTGGTCTCATCAGTCGAATCTTCGTGGTCAAAAGGGGAAAGGGGTATAGTCTCACTAAAAGGGAATATTTGAATAAGCTCAGAAGAGAAGAGGGGTAAAAGATCTTTTTGAAAATGAAGTTCGTAGAGAAAATCTTTCCTATGGGCTTGCCAGTTTCTAGGGGTCACGTCCTACAGTCAACATGTGCTCTGATACCATCTTTTAGCGACCCAACCTCAGACGGTCAAGTCTCTGTGCTTAAGTGTCATCCCTGGATCGGTATGCTGACACACATAGTACTCGAGGATTTATAATAGAGGTAAATCACATGTATAAAGTAACGTAAATACTATTACCTCAATCCATATAGCGGAAGTAACAACAAGGTTGTGGATTTCCCATCAACACCAACGACAAAGTTGAGTGTAGAAATCGTAACCCTAATGTATCACTTACTCGTCGTAAGAATCCTGCAACATGAGACATTGCAGCCATATAGGTCAGTACATTGAATGTACTGGCAATTTCACACCATAGAGCAATGATGAATATTAGATATCACTACATGCATTTATGGCTGGTGGAGGCTCTACGGTTATTATGTTTTGCAAAAAGCCAATTTTTCCCTACAACAAAGGAATATATTTTATTTGACTACAAAGTTTGTTGAAAAATATTGAGAAGGTTCCTCCAACTCAATCCCAAAATAATATTTATAACCCAACAAATTATTTCAATAAAGTGATGAGATCAACATGATAATCCAAGAACCGGATACTCAAGATGTCCATAACCGGGGACACGGCTACCATGATTAGTTTGTACACTCTGCAGAGGTTTGCGCACATTTCCCCACAAGACTCGATCTCCTCCGTTGGATTTCTCGCACTACATGGTGTTTGAGAAACGGATGACCGAGACATAGTCTTTCAGAAGCATTAACTCTTTACTCTGGGTAGACAGTTACACCTAATTTCCCCTACATCTGCTAGCCTACCACTGAAATAGGTAACACAACATACTCAACTATGCCAGAGCCCATAATGGCTTGTGGCTGCACACGGAAGTTTCTAGCATGAATAATCTTATGATCCCTTTGAGCCTGGGTGGTGAACCATAGGATGATCACACGGTAACCCCAGGATCTCCTAGGACAACACTGGTATATCCCTAGGTGTCCGGGCAAACCACTGGTGTATCCCTAGGGTACCCCAACCAATCCACCCAGATGTGTACTAAAGTAGCCACCTTAAGTTAAACCTTAGTTAACAATAACTCTCACATCTTTCATGAATTCTCTCAAAACCAAACCACGTCTACGAGCATAGCATAGCAGTAAGCATAACGTAGTAGTAACTCCCAAGGTTTGATAATAACAAGGCAATAGGTTCCTACCTCATCAATTACTTCCCAGTACCCACTTGTTATCAAGTCCTAACCATGCAGTGTTTGAGGGTTGAAACTGATGAATAAAAACTGGGTAGTAAAGGGGAATGATCAAAGTGTGAACTTGCCTTGTACTGTTGATGAAGATGATTCGCACTCATAATTCCTGATAGTTCTACTCGTCACACTCCGGTCAATCTATCATAAGCAAGCAATTGCATACATAAGCACTCACTCAAAAGATCGGAAAGAACGAAGAAAACAATTCGAACGCTTCAAAACCAAGTAAATAACTCTTGCAACCGGAAACAATTTCTAACAGTACCAAAATTAAGTGAATTTGGCCTTATCAGAAAGTTTAGGTCAAGAGCTTCAATTTGCAAAAAGAATTAACTCAAACGGAGTTATAAAACTTGAGTTATGATCAAACAAAGTTTAATACAAATCTATTTGAATTCAAATTTTAAAAATTTCAAAATTATGTTTAGGTTGTTTTACTGGATAGAAGGGATCGTAACGAAGAAGTGGGCGTTGGTTTCGTTGGATTTGGATAAACGAGCAAAAAGTAGTGATAATTTGAAGAACAGGGACTAATCTATAAATAAAATATTCACGGATGGGTCCTTGGCTGGAAAATATAAGAAAAAGAAAAAATCTATCGAGCGAACGCTCGCTAACAACACCTAACAAACAAATTTGTTTGTTAAAATAAACTAACGGGTGAACGTTCTTCAAATAACGAACTAAAATAAAAACTGATCTAAACCTAACTAACCGAAAAAGAAAAACCGAACTAACACAATAAACCGGACTGGGGCGGTTTTACCGGTTCGGTCGATGGCGGTGAACGACGGCGGCTCCGGCGGTAGCGGTGTGAAGTGCGGCACGGGTCGGCGACTTCGGCGGTGGTGGCAACAGATCTGAAGGGCGGCGGCTTGGCCAAGGCGGCAGTGCAAGATGCGTATGGCGTGAGATGTGGAGGAGGAGAGGCTGCGGCAATGCTTTTAAAGGGTCGGGATGAGCGGCTTGGAGGAGGGGGTGGGGTAAGCCGGCGGCGAAGCGTGCCGACTCGGCGGGCGGCGGCGGAGTCGCCCCAGCCGGGACGAGGCGACGACGACCGGCCGGGCTCAAGAACTGGGCCGCCCGATCGGAGGGAAAGATTTTAAACAACTTTTGACACAGAATAAAATAAATATAAACCAAAATAAAATAAAGTATAATATAGGCATATTATATATCAAAATTTTCAGAAAAAAGATTTTCTACAACATGAACATTTTTTAAGCGTTAAATAAAAATCTACAAAATTCAAATAAATCAAGCAGTGCTACTGTTGCAATAAATCCCAATAAAAATCATTTTAAAAATACCAAAATGATTTCAAATTTATTTCTCTCCAATTTTCTAAAGTAGGGAATCATTTTACCCTAATTTCCATATATTTTATTTTTGGAGAAAAATAATTTTAATAAAACCCAAATAACTCCAAATTGAAAATAATTTCAAAGGGGCTTTAAATTTGAATTCTTTTAAACTTCCAACTCATATTTCATATGTTTTGAAGAAGTCATTTTATCTTATCTCATGAAAATCATTGAGTTTCTTAAATTTCTGAATTTGAAATATTTCCAAGTGAGATTCAAATATTTTCAAAAACCCTTTTCATTTATTTAAATGGAAGAAGTCATGTCATCTTCTCTCTAGGGTTTTGTATTTGAAAAGAATTTGAATTGACGGAGATCATAAAATGCAAAATAAAATTTTGCGAAGGTCCTTTTATTCCCTCTCATTTAACTTTCAAAATTTTCAATTTTCACTCACTTCCAGTCAATCAATTACAAAATAATCAAACAAACAATCAAAACTATTTATTTAATATAACATTCCAAAATTTAGAATTTTGGGATTTTACAGAGTGCAATTGCACACCAAAAAGGGAAGATAGATTTTGTAAGAAGCATAAATATTTAGAAACGAAAAAGTTGCAAGAGAGGCTAGAAGATTGTGCTGAAAGATGTAAAAAAATTTGCCACCCTTGTGAACTTTGCAATGAACGTTGTCGTTTAAGTCTCTAATGCAAATTATTTGATGATCAAATCGTGTCAAAAAATTGTGATAACTTGATTACCCTTGAGCATCATAAGGAGCTTAGTCTTCTTTTGGGGTATGAAGAAATGAAATGTATAACCAAGGTTTTTCCAAATCCCGAGAGATTTCTTGATTTTGATCTAAAAGAAATTTATATGTTTTGTGCGGTAAATTGCATTGAGAATCCTTATATTGCCAACTATCTAAAGTCAAGAAAACAAATAGAACATGAAGAGAGTACTAATGAAAGGGAAAATATTTCCCAATACCCTCCTAGTGTTTATTATGATGAATCAGGTAACGAGGAGGAGCTTCCTATCCAACCAATCTCATCAATAAGAAGCTAGAAAAAATTAATTAAACCCACACATGGTCTGGTGAATAAGAAGAAAAGAAGAAGAAATAATAAAGGTAAAAATAATAGCTTGATGTTATTTTAGTACGAACTCTAGGATAGATTGATCGGAAATAATAGCTTTGAGGTGGTTTCGTACCCGACAAACAATTTATTCTTATGTTCTCCGCTAGATAGGAACTTTGGAGTGATTCTTCATCGCACTTTGATGGATGGTTATATGATCCAATTATATTAGCATTGTTGAGAGATTGCACTAGCGAAAGTACGGACCCTAGGCCTCATTTTCAAGCGTTGCAATACCGTTTTTGTGCCCGTTTACTATTTGCTACCTTGCTGTTTTTATTTATTCAGATTATAAAAATATATTTCTACCATCAATATTACACTTTTATCACCATCTCTTCGCCGAACTAGTGCACCTATACAATTTACCATTGTATTGGTTGTGTTGGCGACACAAGAGATTTCTTGTATTTGGTCGCAGGATCGTTTGAGAGAGACCATCTTCATCCTACACCTTTCACGGATGGATAAACCTTAAGTCATCCACATGAGGAAAAATTGCTACTGTCCTACAAAACTCTGCGCTTGGAGGCCCAACACGTGTCTACAAGAATAAAGTTGCGTCGTATACATCATGGTATTTTTCGTGTCCATTTTGAGAGAAGGCGCACTCGAATAACAGCCAACAAAGGCATTTTGAAAAAATAGCTGCCACTTTAATAACTCAAACGTTGTATAATTCAAACCGTGTGCGTTCTGTTAACCATTCACGTGACGCCACGTGTCTTGGTTTTAATGGCTATAGGAGGTGACGTGTGGACAGCTGCTTGACCTTGACTGAACGAGAGGCGTGCGAGCGTAGTCTGGTGCGCAGTCTGACCGGGCGGTGTGCAAGCTGTCCTCCAATGCGCAGGCACACAGGGAAGCATGCAAGTTGTACGCTGCGCAGGCTCACTGGGAAGCGAGCCCTTTGAGTTCCATGGCCGCCCGCCTTCCTCTCCATTAATGGCGCCCGAGCCGCTGCTTGATACGGGCAGCCTTACTATTCGCCTCCCATTCCCCTCCCTCCCGCAGACCTTCACCAACGCCACGGCGCAAAAGGATCATCTGCCACTAGTCTTCAAGTTTGGTGAAGTCGACTTTGAGCCGGAGGAGATAGAAAATAAGGAGGAATGGGGCCTCATGGACATGGCCCAGAAAGAGCTGGTCGCGGCGGTTGGTGCCCCAGCTCCCGTTCTAGCTCCCATCTCCGCGCCCGCGCCAGGGACCATCCCTGTAGCATTGGCGGGCTGGTCGCCGAGCTCTATTGCAGAGCTGGCAGCCGCAGGCATCAGCAAGATCTCCGTGGACCAGCGCGAGCTCGTGTACATGCCAGCACTAGCGCCCATGCCCGTGCGCGCCCCTCCACCCACCGCGGCGCTGGTCCCCGTGCGTTTGGCTGCACCCGCCGCGCCCGTGCCAGTGCGCGCGCCCCCCTCAGCGGCATGGGACACCGCCGTTGACCGCTACCTCTCAGCGCCGCTAGCTGCCGTCCTCCCACACCTCGCCCGTCGATCGCGCGACGGCATGATGTTTGATTTACAAGTGAAGAACATTCTATGATGCATTCAAGACTTCAACAACGGTGTCCCAGAGAACGACAACGACAATGACGGTGTGGCACGCCGCCTCCGCCGCTGACGGAAATAGTTTTTTTCTTGGGTTTAATATTGTATCTCGATCATATGAATATAAATTCGCAGTATGAATGGATGAAAGATATGGTTTGAGCGAACTTGCGTTTTTCTCTCTTAATGTACAGACTTATCAAACAATTTTCTTTTGAAAAAAACATCAATAGTTTTTAAATATAAAACACTCATCGCAAACATTTTAGTTAGAACACCCGTATGCAAACCGACAGCTTCCCCAGGAAGCCAAGGGAAAATGTGCCGAGCAGGATTTGTGCAGCACTAGATCGCAAACGTTTTAGATAGAACACCATATGCAAAGTGAGAGCAGGATTTGTGCATCTCTTCAACGCAAACGGTTCTTTTGGATGACCCGTGTGCAACCACTTACAAACAATTTGGTAAGATTTGCATCTTTCATATTGGGTATGTTGCCATTTGTCAAACTGGAAAGATTGACATTTGTTGATCTAGTAACATTACAATATGTCAACCTTGTAACACTGTGTTTTGTCAAAATATGAAGCTAAAAATCACTAGCAGTATCTAATTTTTGCAACTAAAATTCAGTTATTAAGCATAGATTTCATTCATAGATTAAGCCATCGTTCTTAATTTATACAAACAGTTCAACTCGACAGCTAGACCGACCAAACTTTTCCCCAATTGTTGCCAACCACGTATTGAAGCTAGTTCAACTATATGTACTAGCTAATATTAAGTATGTTGTACAGTTCCACCACATCTATAGTCAGATAAACTAAACAAAATAGCCCCTAATTACTACTACTAATACTACGGAGGGGCTTTGTACTACTTCCGGTTGCCTCTCCTCTGCCGAGCGCGCTCAGTAAGAGGTAGAGGAGGAGCCTACCAACGAGCTGGGCAACCGCAATACGGTGCCTGCCGCTACTGCAACTTCAGCGACGCTCACCTCGAACGCCCTCTGCCGCTCCAGACGACCCCTCTCGAAGCGGTGGTTCTCCTTGTAGATATCCGGATTCCTCGCCTCTGAGGCGGTGTGTGCCGCGGCCACGGCGGCGGTAAGGCTGTTTGCATGCTCGATGAGGTGCTCCTCCTCCTCCCGCGGGAACTCGGTGTAGAGCGCAAGGTCGCAGACGCACGTGCGGGAATCCACCTCGGCCTCCCGCCTTCGGGCAGTGGTGTCGGAGCGGGTGATGACCCCGACGGTCGATGGTGGGCTAGCGGCCACGGCACCCGGTGATGGGGTGGTGGCCACGACCACCACCTCCCGCCTTCGGGTCGCGGTGGCGGAGCGGGGGATGGCCATGGTGGCCGATAGTGGGGTGGCGGACACGACGGCCACCTCCCGCCTTCGGGCCGCAGCGGCGAAGCGGGAGATGGCCCTAGCTTTCGACGGTGGTGTGGCGGCAATGGCGGCGGAGTGTGTGGTGGGTGTTCCATGCACACCCAACAGGGACGCCACACACACTACACTATGTCGGGGACTACGCCGCCGCCGCGGTGTAGCCTCCCAGCTGGAGTTGTCCTCTGATGACGGTTGTGTGGCTGGGCGACGACGATGGATCAGTGCCATTGGCGATTGTGGGAGAAGAAAACGAGATAAGCTACAGGGAGGAAAGGGAAAATGCGACGCGGGACTCGCCGACCGTGAGGGTTTATATAGCAGGCCGGTAAGCATTGGGATTTTGGGGGATTTCACCGAGTCAGGCGGGAAGCTTGCTCGGGAACCTGCAAGGTTGCGCGGGAAGGGCTCACCAACGATTCATTGGCGCCACCGTTTGGCCAAAAGAACACCCCCGCACGCTGCGCAAGCTTGCGTTGTAAGCCGTCTATGGTAGCGGGGTGTCAAGACATGCGATAGGAGGACAAAATGCCACGTACACATATGGTTAATAAAAAAATGTTTGCAATTTAATTACCTACTGTACCCCCATCCTGGTTTATAAGTATGATTTAACTAATAAAATACGAATGCATGTCGCCAAAGATTATATAGTTGGATTCATATTTGAACATAGTTTCCAATTACATAATTTTTATAACATGCATTAACATTTGGTTGGTTAAATTTGAGGGCAAAGTATGGCATAGAATATAAAGGGGACTATAGACTAGACGGAGAAAGTAGTGTTGGAATTATGCCCTAGAGGCAATAATAAAATGATTATTATATTTCCTTGTTCATGATAATTGTCTATTGTTCATGCTATAATTGTGTTATCCTTAAATCGTAATACATGTGTGAATACATAGACCACAACATGTCCCTAGTGAGCCTCTAGTTGACTAGCTCGTTGATCAATGCATGGTTACGGTTTCCTGACCATGGACATTGGATGTCATTGATAACAGGATCGCATCATTGGGAGAATGATGTGATGGACAAGATCCAATCCTAAGCATAGGACAAGATCATGTAGTTCGTTTGCTAGAGCTTTTCTAATGTCAAGTATCATTTCCTTAGACCATGAGATCGTGAAACTCCCGGATACCATAGGGGTGCTTTGGGTGTACCAAACGTCACAATGTAACTGGGTGGCTATAAAGGTGCACTACAGGTATCTCCGAAAGTGTCTGTTGGGTTGGCACGGATCGAGATCGGATTCACATCTGCATGACAGAGAGGTATCTCTGTGCCCACTCGGTAATGCATCATCAAAATGAGCTCAATGTGACCAAGTGGTTGATCACGGGATCATGCATTATGGTATGAGTAAAGTGACTTGCCGGTAATGAGATTGAACGAGGTATTGGGATACCGACGATCGAATCTCGGGCAAGTAACGTACCGATTGACAAAGGGAATTGTATACGGGATTACTTCAATCCTCGACATCGTGGTTCATCCGATGTGATCATCGTGGAACATGTGGGAGCCAACATGGGTATCCAGATCCCGCTGTTGGTTATTGGCCGGAGAGCTGTCTCGGTCATGTTTGCGTGATTCCCGAACCCGTAGGGTCTACACACTTAAGGTTCGATGACGCTAGGGTTATAAGGAAGATATGTATGTGATTACCGAATGTTGTTCGGAGTCCTAGATGAGACCACGGACGTCACGAGGAGTTCCGGAATGGTCTAGAGGTGAAGATTTATATATGGGAAGTTATCATACGGTCACCGGAAAAGTTCAGGGGCATACCGGTATTGTACCGGGGCCACCGGAGGGGTTCCGGGCACTACTAGGAAAAGGGCTACTAATGGCGCACCAGTTTTGCCTACTAATGGCGCATCACTGGTGCGCCATTAGTATCACGCCACTAGAATTTTTTTCTAATGGCGCACTGTGCAGGCGCCATTAGTTTTGCCCACTGCGCCACTAGTTATACGCTATACTAATGGCGCACCACACTGTAATGCGCCATTAGTAACAAATTTTTTAATTTTTTTTCTTAATCTCAGGTCACTATTTCACCTATGAGATATCCAACACATATATATACAACAAGCATCCATATAACAATCATAGCCAACACATAAGTTCCATCATATATACATACATAGCCAACACACAAGTTCCATCATATATACATACATAGCCAACACACAAGTTCCATCGTTACATATTACAAAAGTTTCACATTGTTCATCCAACACCGTTATCCATCAATTCACAAAAGTTTCACATTGATACAAAATAAAAACACAAATGGAAAAGAAGCACTCCATCCATGCAAGCTTCCGTGAATTAAATCAAATCTGCAAAATGATAAACAAGAAGTTAGAAGAAGAAAAAGAAGAAGACTAGAAGAATACTAGAAGAAGAAGAACACTAGAAGAAGAATAAGAAGAATTTTGGAAAAGAAATAAGAAGAAGACTATAAGCTTATTATGTAAACTTGAAAATTTTGTGCTAACATAAGTTATTTCGGAGCTAACCTATAGGAAACTAAGCATATAAGCTCTAAGTTAGTATATTAGAGCCAACTTAGGTAAAATGAAGCTAACCTATGTCATTTTGGAAAAGAAGAAGAATAAGAAAAAGACTATAAGCTTATTAAGTAAACTTGATCATTTTGTGCTAACATAAGTTATTTTGGAGCTAACCTATAGGAAACTAAGCATATAAGCTCTAAGTTAGCATATTAGAGCCAACTTAGGTAAAATGAAGCTAACCTATAGGAAACTAAGCATATTAGAGATAACATAGGTAACTAAGTATATATATATATCATTTTGGAGATCCGACATACACGACAAAGTTCAGTTCTCATGCATTGTTCTTCTCCTTCTCCTTCCTCAGTCTGATGCGCCAAGAGCGGCGAGGCGGTGGAGGCGGTGGAGGTAGTGGGATGTAGTCTTCTACCTCAATTGGCGTGGTCATGTCGCCCAGCTGTTGGATCGCCGGCGCCACCACCGGTGCGTGGTCATTGTCAAGCACCACCACCATCGCGAGGCCACCTTCAGGCACGACCATCACTAGGTCATCCTCAGCCACCTCCATCTCTTGCCCATGGTCAGCCACCACCATCTCTTGCCCATGGTCAGCCACCACCATCTCTTGCCCATGGTCACCCACCACCATCTCTTGCCCTTGGTCACCACCACCACCGCTAGGTCATCCTCACCGATGCCCATCGTTATCCTGCAGCTCCTCATCCCCACTCTGCTCCTCTTCTCCCACACTCCAGTCCGGATCATCCTTCTTGTTGTCTATCTGCTGCCAGAATCGTTGTCGCCACATACCATGGTCGTTCTTTGCTTCGCTCTGACCATGGTCGCCGCCGCTTTGGTCTGTAGCCATTGTCGCCGCCGCTGCTCCCATTACTGTCAAAATGCAACAATGACCGTTAACAATCGATGTGAGACAAAGCCAAATGTAGAGGAATAAGAAGAGGCGTAACGCATCGCATCATAATCTTGGCCAGAAGCGCATCACGACACATAGTCGCGTTGAACACCTTCACGATGAGCATGGTGGCGCTGCCGTCAGAATCAAGAGAAGGAAGTACCCCAGCTGCAGGTCGTGAGGCACGGTAGAACTTCTCCCACCCACGAGACAAGTACATGTGGCCCTTCTTGATCACCAACTCCACATCCCACAGCTGCGAAACCCGCTGCCACTGTCGCACCTTCACATTATTTGGCGGATCTTCACCCATCAAGCATGTTCTTAAAACTGCTGGGCAGCCTCTGCAGTTTGGGACAATGAGTGATGTAGGCAAACAACAAATATCATAATGAGATGGGTGAAGCTAGGGAGATCTCTCATTTTATATACTGCGTCATGGATGATAATCAAGTCCCAAGTATGATAGTGAAGAACCTGAAGCATCCAACTCAGATGCTTGGTGTCGCAGAGCGGCGGTGGCTGCTTCCCGCCATCTCTGATAATTAAGCAGCAGAAGAGACCAATTAGTACCCTTACAACCGAACAAGGCAAGGCAAGGTATTAAGACAGATGTGAACACATGAGATAAAATCTAGAGACGTGAACACATGAGAACTACTCGTCATCATCACCAATATTGTGACCAGCAGGATCTTCATCATCACTACCATATTGCATCATAGTTTCATCGTGGTCATCCTCCAATAATTCAAACTGATTGTATGATAAGAGAGCAGAGATACATTCCAAACTGTGAATGTGGTATGGCAATGGACTTGTAATCATATCGTTGTTCATAGCTAAAATAACACCTTGTATATAAGAAGAAATCATGATCCGGCGGACATATAGATTTACCAGCAAACTTGTGTGCCTAACTATCTATATCTAGGAAATCAAAGTTATTTCAACTTTGATGTTTGGAATATACCTAGAGAAACATGATTTATTTATTTTACTTCACACTCACAACTAAACAGCTTGAGCAAAAGGACTCGATAAAAGTTATCACTATGCATAATTATTTGTAGCTACAAACAATACATGTAATGAGCTAGAAAAGCCACCTTACCATCATTAACAGTACTCATAAGTCATAACCCACTTTCCATATTTAATTGGGAACCCTTTCATAACCATCACCTTTTCTAAAAATCCTAGCAGGACAAAGTTGACTGCCTTGAAGAGACGTACTATGTATTATTGCCGAGGTAGAGTGTGAGGTATGCCTTTCAAGTTTGTGTCCGTCGTAGTTGAGGTGACCAACTGTTTTTGTTCACTAGCATATGTGTGCACACCTGACGACTTTGCTGGTTAGTGTCTGGTGTGCAAGCTTAATATCTCTAAGGCTGCGTGCACGCATATGTGATATGCCGTGCCGGTTTTCAAAATAATTCAGTGCCACCGGCAGATTTGAACAGCCAAAAAGTAGTGCGGGTGGAGGCGCTGCCAGGTATGCACAAATAAACAAAGCAAAAGAATGTGGCCGGTAATAAATTTCTCTTAGGTTTTGCAAGTGTCCAACAGAGATAAAAATTCAACGACAATGTGGCGTTCTGACGTGTAACAGGGCACCTCAGCCAGTAACTTATCAGTTCATCACACAAAAGAATTGCACAAAGTGGTGCAACTTGCAATCTTATACCATCGCGGGGTCGAAAGCAACAACATAGATTATCAGATGATATTATCAGGAACAAAAGTGAAGTGGCACACCAAGAATACCAAGAAAGCACCAGCATTCTCAGGTGACATCATAAGGACCGCAAGTGAATTGACATTGCAAGTTTGCAACAAACACACCAGCACTATCCAAAGGAGATTTATATGAGCCCATATGGCATAGCAACTACAGCTTCAGAACTACGGTTCGCCAGATTAACCATCTGCGAATATGCAAGGAGCGAGCATTTAATAATAAATTTGGCGCAATGTCCAAACGCTGGAAAGAGGAAACGAAACCCTGGACCATTAGCCATCAAGAAAACAAGGCAATTCATTTATTTAATGACTTCAAGATCTTGTTAAAGCAGTTTAAAGGAACATTTAGCAAACATATAGGCCTATATCTTTGGATCATCATTCCCTTTAGGCAACAAAGTAATAATGCCATAGTTAAGTCTTCCTACATCCAACTTTCCATTAAAAAATCATGAAACAGAGGCATCAAATCATAGTTAATGTTCCATCCTTTCAAAAATTTTCTCACTACTCTAACTCTATTTTGCCACTTTTTTCTCATAGTTATCCAACTTTCCAAAATTTTCTTCTGTTTTCTATAAAAACTTTCATAGTTGTATCAAAATGAAATGCATTCCAAACTTTGCTGGCCACCTCACTTAGATGCTCTCTAAGAAACCAGAAATACAGGGGCGGCCTCGGTAGCGGACGCCGGGTGGGGGGGGGTGGGGTGGACGGGTCCTGGCCTCAGAGCGGGCAGCTCCGACGGGCGGAAGCGGGCGGAGGAGGAGGAGGGCCATCTTCTTCTGGCCGTCGCCAAGGCAGCCTCTAGGTCTGGACGGCTCCCATGGTCGACAGACGGATATCGGTGGACGGGCGGCGGCGGGGACGGCAGGGGACGGAGGGGACAGATGGGCGTGGGGCTGGGGTCGGGTCAGGCGGCAGGGGACGGAGGGGAAGGAGGGCGTGGGCGGGGTGGGCGGCGGCGGCAGGGGACGGAGGCGTGGGGGCGGGGTCAGGCGCGGCGCTGGGACGGAGGGGGGGAAGGGCGGCGACGGTTGAAGGAGGGGCGTCTTGAGTGGGGAGGAAGGGAGGAGAGGAATAAGTTTTTGCCAAAAAGTAAAGAAAAAATTCTTGGCGCACTCTGTCTCAAAGGCGCCATTAGTAGTTCTAACTACTAATGGCGACTTTGCCTGATGCGCCATTAGAATGTTTGAAAAAATGAAAAAAAAATGGTTTTACTAGTGGCGCACCTTCTGCCTGGTGCGCCATTAGTGTATTCCAAACTAATGGCGTATCTCCACCAGGTGCACCATTAGTATATAGTAGTGGCGCACCACTTCTCTGATGCGCCATTAGTGTCAATCCTATCTTTAGCCCTTTTCCTAGTAGTGGGGGGTCCACCGGGAGGGTCCACCTGCCCTGGAGGGCCTTATGGGCTGTAGGTGTAAGGGAACCAGGCCCTAAGTGGGATGGGCACATCCTCCCTTGGGCCCATGAGCCTAGGGTTGGGGGGAACCCTAGAGGGGGCGCCCCCTTGCTTGGGGGGCAAGCCCCCTCCCCTTGCCCCCCCCTCTAGATCTCATCTAGAGGGGGCCGGCCCCCTTCCCCCTTCCCCTATAAATAGAGGGGCGAGGGGAGGGCTGCACACCACATCCAAGGCGCAGCCCCTCCCCTCCCCAACACCTCTCCTCCTCCGTTAAGAGCTTGGCGAAGCCCTCACCGAGTATCGCCACTCCATCACCACCACGCCGTCGTCCGCTGTTGGAGCTCTCTTCCTCAACCTCTCCCTCCTCCCTGCTGGATCAAGGCACGGGAGACGTCTCCGCTCCGTACGTGTGTTGAACGCGGAGGTGCCGTCTGTTCGGCGCTAGGATCATCGGTGATTTGGATCACAACGAGTACGACTCCATCAGCCCCGTTCTCTTGAATGCTTCCGCTCGCGATCTACAAGGGTATGTAGATGCACTCCTCTCCCTCTCGTTGCTAGATGACTCCATAGATTGATCTTGGTGATGCGTAGAAAATTTTAAATTTCTGCTACGTTCCCCAATAGTGGCATCATGAGCCAGGTTTATGCGTAGTTTCTATACACGAGTAGAACACAAGTTTGTTGTGGGCGTCGATATTGTCAATTTACTTGCCGTTACTAGTTTTATCTTGATTCGGCGGCATCGTGGGATGAAGCGGCCCGGACCGACCTTACACGTACACTTACGTGAGACAGGTTCCACCAACCGACATGCACTACTTGCATAAGGTGGCTAGCGGTGTCATCTCTCCCACTTTAGTCGGATCGGATTTGATGAAAAGGGTCCTTATGAAGGGTAAATAGAAATTGGCATATCACGTTGTGGTTTTGGCGTAGGTAAGAAACGTTCTTGCTAGAAACCTATAGCAGCCACGTAAAAATTTGCAACAACAATTAGAGGACGTCTAACTTGTTTTTGCAGCATATGTCGTGTGATGTGATATGGCCAAAAGGATGTGATGAATGATATATATGTGATGTATGAGATTGATCATGTTCTTGTAATAGGAATCACGACTTGCATGTCGATGAGTATGACAACCGGCAGGAGCCATAGGAGTTGTCTTAATTTATTGTATGACCTGCGTGTCAATGAATAACGCCATGTAATTACTTTACTTTATTGCTAAACCGTTAGCCATAGTAGTAGAAGTAATAGTTGGCGAGACAACTTCATGAAGACACGATGATGGAGATCATGATGATGGAGATCATGGTGTCATGTCGGTGACGATGATGGTCATGGCGCCTCGAAGATGGAGATCAAAGGGAGCAAAATGATATTGGCCATATCATGTCACTATTTGATTGCATGTGATGTTTATCATGTTTTTGCATCTTATTTGCTTAGAACGGCGGTAGCATAAATAAGATGATCCCTCATGATAATTTCAAGAAAGTGTTCCCCCTAACTGTGCACCGTTGCGAAGGTTCGTTGTTTCGAAGCACTACGTGATGATCGGGTGTGATAGATTCTAACGTTCGAATACAACGGGTGTAAGCCAGATTTACACACGCAATACACTTAGGTAGACTTGACGAGCCTAGCATGTACAGACATGGCCTCGGAACACGGAAGACCGAAAGGTCGAACATGAGTCGTATAGAAGATACGATCAACATGAAGATGTTCACCGATGATGACTAGTCCGTCTCACGTGATGATCGGACACGGCCTAGTTGACTCGGATCATGTATCACTTAGATGAATAGAGGGATGTCTGTCTGAGTGGGAGTTCATTAAATAAATTTTTTTGATTAGATGAACTTAATTATCATGAACTTAGTCTAAACACTTTTGCAAAAATGTCTTGTAGATCAAATGGCCAACGCTCATGTCAACCTCAACTTCAACGCGTTCCTAGAGAAAACCAAGCTGAAAGACGATGGTAGCAACTATATGGACTGGGTCCCGAAACTTGAGGATCATCCTCATAGCTGCCAAGAAAGCATATGTCCTTGAAGCACCGTTAGGTGAAGCACCACCCCAGCGAACCAAGACGTTATGAACGCTTGGCAGTCGTGTGTTGATGATTACTCCCTGGTTCAGTGCGGCATGCTTTACAGCTTAGAACCGGGGCTCCAAAAACGTTTCGAGCAGAATGGAGCATATGAGATGTTCCAAGAGCTGAGAATGGTTTTCCAAGCTCATGCCCAGGTCGAGAGATATGAAGTCTCCGACAAGTTCTACAGTTGTAAGATGGAGGAAAATAGTTCCGTCAGCGAGCACATACTCAAAATGTCTTGGTTGCACAACTGCTTGTCTCAACTGGGAGTTAATCTCCCGGATGACGCGGTCGTTGACAGAATCCTTCAGTCGCTTCCACCAAGCTGCAAGAGCTTTGTGATGAACTTCAATATGCAGGGGATGGAGAAAACCATTCCTGAAGTGTTGATGGTGAATAAAACCACTAAGTTCAAGAAGGGCAAGGGTAAAAAGGGTTTCAAGAAAGACGGCAAGGGAGGTGTCGCTCCCGGCAAGCAAGCTGCCAGGAAGAAACCAAAGAATGGACCCAAGCCTGAGACTGAGTGTTTTTATTGCAAGGGAAGTGGTCACTGGAAGCGGAATTGCCCCAAGTACTTAGCGGACAAGAAGGCCGGCAACACCAAAGGTATATGTGATATACATGTAATTGATGTGTACCTTACCAGTACTCGTAGTAGCTCCTGGGTATTTGATACCGATGCGGTTGCTCATATTTGTAACTCAAAACAGGAGATGCGGAATAAGCGGAGACTGGCAAAGGACGAGGTGATGATGCGCGTCGGGAATGGTTCCAAGGTCGATGTGATCACCGTCGGCACGCTACCTCTACATTTACCTACGGGATTAGTTTTAAACCTCAATAATTGTTATTTAGTGTCAGCTTTGAGCATGAACATTGTATCTGGATCTCGTTTAATATGAGATGGCTATTCATTTAAATCTGAGAATAATGGTTCTTCTATTTATATGAGAGATATGTTTTATGGTCATGCCCCGCTGGTCAATGGTTTATTCTTAATGAATCTCGAACATGATGTTACACATATTCATAGTGTGAATACCAAAAGATGTAAGGTTCATAATGATAGTCCCACATACTTGTGGCACTGCCGCCTTGGTCACATTGGTGTCAAACGCATGAAGAAGCTCCATGCAGATGGTGTAACATCCCAAATTTTCAATTTGGAATGTTATACATAGGTCATCCATGCATATCATATTTTATCGCATCTTCATTCCGCAATCCTCGAAATCCTAAGCAACTCAAGGACCCTCAGAGAGAGTTGGGGATTTTCCGGTTTTCATATTTGATTTTTATCAAATACTGATAACGAGGATTTTTTATTTTAATTATTTTGCTCTCTGAAAAATATTTCATAATAAAAATAAATGAGAGGAGATAATATGACTTCTCCAAAATAATTGAAATATTGGAGGAAAAATGTTAAAATCATTATTTGGATTTTATTTGAGTTTATTGGATTTTATTTGCATTAGAAAAATTGCACGTTTTAAAAACTGCATTTTTAGGGCCAAGCAAATGTTCATCTCGTTCTAAATATTTCATTTAGACGGTGAAAATTTGTTTTGGCATTTTTAGATTTTTATTTTATTTTATAGGAATTTTTACGTCATGGAACTATTTAAAAACTTCCTGCTCGACCGGGTCAAGCTCACCGAGCCAGGCCGGCCCACCTCAGCGCTGTCGCCATGCCGACTCGGAGGAGTCCGAGCCGACTCCACCGCCGCCCGCCTTGGCCCCTCCTCCAAGCCGCCGCCCCGCCTTTATATACGCCGCCACCTCGAGCCCCAACACTACCACCACGCCGCCCGCTCACGCCGCTTGCAGCGCGTCGCCAAGCCCGCCGCCCGTGAGCCGGCGCCAAGACCCGCCGCCAGAGCCCTCGCCAGAGGTAGCCACCGGATCTGAGACCGCCGGTTTTTTAAAACCGTTCGGTTTATTTCCCGAAACCCTAGTTTCCGTTTTTTTAAATAGATCGTTTTTTCTCCGGTTTATTTATTTAGCGAGCGTTCGCTCGTTCATTCGTTTTAACGAACGCATTTTTCACTTAGGTTAAGATAAAGAACGTTTGTTCGTTAAGCTGTTCGTCGTTTTCTTTTTATCGGATTTATTCCGCGATTTTTCCGATCGCGATTTCTGATCCGAAGTTCAATCTAGTATAACTTTTCACTCGTTTATCGGAATCAGGCGATTCAAGCGCCTAGAGTTTCGTCTTGAAACCCTTTTTCTGAATAATCAATCAAACAAGTTTTTGCCTCTGAAAAATATGACCCTAGTTCAGATTAGTAAACGGATCTTATTTCTTTCGCTATTTGAGTTTTGTTGCTTCGTTTGGTTTGATTCTTTTTGCAAACCGGAGTTCTTAATTTGAACTTTCTGGTCAACCTCTTTTAGTTGAGTTTTACCTGTGCATCTTTGCTTGTTGCTTATGTATGTTATTGTTTGCTTGCGATAGAATTCCCGGAGCGCGAAGCGTGGTATTACGAGTCTCTAGGATTCAGGATCGTCAGCAAGGCAAGTAACACATTGATCATACTCTTTTCATACCCAGTTTTTATGCATTATCTCAATCCTCAAACATAGCATGATTAGGATATCATTAATTTGTGGGTTGGGAAGTAGTTGTTGAGGTAGAACCTATTGACCTGTTACTATCAAACCCTTGGGAGTTACTTCTACGTTTGCTTATACTGCTATGCTATGCTCGTAGACGTGGTTTGGGTTTGAGTGTATCCATGACAGATGTGAGATTGTTAATTAATGGTTTACTTTAAGGTGGCAACTTAAATACACATCTGGGTGGATTGAGGTACATGGGTATTCCAGGATTGCCTGTTTTTTTTGGACCGCCACCCAGGCTCAAAGGGAACTGGGATTATTCATGCTAGAAACTTCCGTGTGCAGCCACAAGCTATTATGGGCTCTAGCATAGTTGAGTAAGTTACGTGAAGCTCTTGAACAGGTAGATCAGCAGGTAGTGGGTTTTGTAGGTTTGGTATGGTCTACCCGGAGTAGAGAGTTAATGTTTCTGAAAGACTGTGTCTCGGTCATCCGTTTCTCAAACACCCTGTAGTGCGAGAAATCAACGGAGGCGATCGAGTCTTGTGGGGAAAAGTGCACAAACCTCTGCAGAGTGTACAATCTAATCATGGTTAGCCGTGTCCCGGTTATGGACAATTTTGAGTATCTAGTACTTGAGTATTCACATGTATCTCATCACTCTAAAATTAATATTGTTGGGATGTTAACTACTTTAATTGGGATTGAGAATGCTGTCAACCATTCTCAATGATGTTTCAACCACCATGATAGTTAAATTAAAATCTATTCCTTTGTTGTAGGGAAAATTTGGCTTTTCGCAAAAACTATAACCATAGAGCTTTCCTCCAGCCAAATATGCATGTAGTGATAGCCTTATTTTTGTTCTTGCTCTACTGTATTATATTGCCAGCATATTCCATGTGCTGACCCGTTCTCGGGCTGCAACGTATTATGTTGCAGACTTTTCAGACGAGGAGTAAGGTTCGATAGGTCGTTGCCGTGCAGCTCAGCCATGCCGTTGGAGTTAATGGACTCACTTTATTTTCCAGGCCTTCCGTTGTTATCACATTAGATGGCCTTAAGCCATATTATTGTAATAAGTTCTCTTTTGAGACATCGATGTAATAAGTGTGTGGTTGCTACTCTGTTATAAATCCTTCGAGTACTGTGTGTGTCAGCATTACCGATCCAGGGATGACACTGAAACACATAGACTTGACCATCTGATGTCGGGTCGCTACAAGATGGTATCAGAGCACACGCTGAGTGTAGAACACGACCATTAAGATAAACCATAGGTCACTCTCCTCTACTCATTTCTGACTCCTCTCCATTTTTCCACTCTTTAGGATGACGGAGATGAAGAACAAGTTTGCACAACCGGATGAAGACACACCTTTTGGACGCCACTTGAAGGAAGTCACTAGGTACTTGAACATTGGAATACCAAGTTTCACCGGGACGTACAACGCCACCTTACCAGAAGAGGAGCGCTGGATGATTCAAGTACAAGTTCCAGGAAGGACGTTCTCGCCAACTTCTAAACCCATAGAATTTTCTTTCGAAGCACCCACCTGGAGTCTAGGCAAGAGCATGGCAGCCCACATTACCATGTGACGCATTGGAGAAGTATACAACAGGGAGCTTAAGGATACCATCTATCAAATATGTGGGCGCCGAGACGAGCAATGGGAAGTAATCAGCACCAAGAAGGATAGGTCAATTGCAGCTTTCATCCAGGAGCTAAACCAGCACATTCGACGTCAGGAGAACCAGATGTGTGCAGACATGATGGAGTTGAAGAAGGCGAAGACCAGGATCATCGAAATGGAGGAAGAACTCAAGTTTACACGCGATGGATACGAGGAAGAAATCAAGACACTACTGGAGAAGAACGACGACCTAGTTAAGAAGATCGGAGTATTCATGGGAGGATCAGCACCGGAAGAAGAGGAGGAAGATCCCACTTGCCCGGACAACTACATCATCATCGACGACACCGATTCCGATCCAAGTGATCATGACTACGAATACGAAGCTGGAGCAGACATCATGGAGTCTTCCACCGATCAAAATTTCTAGATGACCACCATATAGTAGTAGTATTTCCCCCATGTATCTAATAGTAGTTGAGCACTTTTGCGATAGTTCTAGACCGTTTATATGCCCTTGCTTGATTGATTGAGTGAAATGATTATGTTTGCCTCATATGCATATGGGTAGTGTTCTCTCATTAGACCTCTTTCTATTCTAATCTCTTCCATCTAAACCCATCAGATGCCTCCGAGACGTGACCCCGGTTTTGTTTTCCCACCGGAGCTCACCCAGTTGATTCAACAGCAGAATACCTTGATGCAATTGCTAGTTCAGAACCAGGGCAACAATAACAATAACAACCCTCCGCCAGTGGATAATTTAGCCCGTTTTCTGAGGTTACAGCCGCCGGTGTTTTCAAAGAAGACCGAGCCAATAGTTCTTGATGATCGGCTACGCCGTATTGGAAGGGAGTTAACCACCGCAGGATGCACGGATCTTGAGAAGGTGCGCTTTCCGCACATCAATTGGATGGACCAAGAGCCGCATGGTGGGAGAATTACACGGCTACTTTTCCTATAGCCAATGTTACTTGGGACCAGTTCCAAAGAAGCCTTTTGGCATGACCTATGTCTCAACTGGAGCCATGCAGATGAAGAAGCGTGAGTTTCGCAACTTACGCCAGGGGAACCGTACTGTGGCTCAGTACGTGGATGATTTTAGTAATCTATCACGCTATGCCCCTGATGATGTAGCCACAGATGCCGCGAAGCAGGAGAAGTTCATGGAAGGGCTGAACGATGAAATGAGCATGCAGTTGATGGTGGCAACTTTCAACAACTACCAGGAGTTGGTAGATAAGGTCCTTATGATAGAAGGAAAGCAGCAGCAGATTGAGAGCCGTAAGAGGAAGTATGGACAAGGAAAGTATAATTCAGGAGCTCAACGGAAGCCCCGTTTAACCCCGAACTCGGGAGGACTTGTTCATAACCATGGAGGTCACAACCATACTGGAGGAGGATCGCATAACCACAATGGTGCGAACAATAGCAATGGGAACAGAGTGAATAACAATCAGAACCGCTCCAACCCATCTACACCCGCCAAAAGAGACCTAAGTCAAGTTACTTGCTATAAGTGCGGGAAGACTGGGCATTATGCTAATGAATGCCCTGAAGGAAGGAATGGAAATGGAAATGGGAGCGCTGGGAAGAAGCCCAATCCATTCAACAAAGGACAAGTGAACCACGTTAACGTGGAGGAGGTTGAAGAGCAGCCGGATGCGTTAATAGGTAAGTTTTTGGTTAAGTCATTTACCGCTCTTGTTCTTTTCGATACTGGTGCATCGCATTCATACATATCAAGGGGATTTGTAGATAAGTTTAAGTTACCAACCCAAACCCTTAGGACCCTCTTTTAGTGAGCTCACCTGGAGCAGAGTACATGGCTAGCCAATGGTGCACCCAGATACCCCTAACCATTGGCACACATGTTTTTCCGTCTGACCTAATTATCTTGGAGTCGCAAGGATTAGATGTGATATTAGGTATGGACTGGATGTCGAAGTATGGAGGAAGCATTGACTGTGCTAGCAAATCAATTTATCTTACCACCCCGGAGGGAAAAAGGATTAAGTATGTATCTAGGCATGTGCCTAGGAGGAGCCAAGTGAATGCCCTCACGGGAGTTGTGTAGGAGGAAGTGCCCGTAGTAAAGGATTACCCGGATCTTTTCCCAGAGGAGTTACCAGGCATGCCCCCGGATCGAGACATCGAGTTTTTGATAGAGCTATTGCCAGGTACAGGGCCAATATCCAAGATACCCTATCGGATGCCCGCAAATGATCTGGAGGAAATTAAGAAACAGATCAAGGAGTTGTTGGAGAAAGTTTATATTCGCAGGAGTTCATCACCTTGGGGAGCACCAGTACTTTTGGTCGAGAAAAAGGATAAATCCCTGAGGATGGTAGTTGATTACCGAGCCTTGAATGAAGTAACGATTAAGAATAAGTATCCATTACCGATGATCAATGATCTGTTTGATCAGTTGCAAGGATCTAAGGTGTTTTCGAAGATTGATCTATGGTCGGGATACCATCAGTTGAAGATCGGAGAGAAGGATATACCAAAGACATCATTCACCATGCGGTATGGATTATATGAGTATACGGTCATGTCGTTTGGACTGACTAACGCCCCTGCCTATTTCATGAGCATGATGAACAAGGTGTTCATGGAGTATTTGGACAAGTTTGTTGTGGTGTTTATTGATGATATTATGGTATACTCGAAGAACGAAGAGGAGCACAAGGAGCATTGGCGTTTAGTTCTCGAGAAACTCAGGGAACACCAGTTATACGCCAAATTCAGCAAGTGCGAGTTTTGGTTGAAGGAAGTTGGATTTCTTGGGCATGTTATATCAGGAGAGGGTATAGCAGTGGACCCCAGTAAGGTTCAGTCAATCACTGCATGGTTGGCACCCACTTGAGTTAGCGAGATCCGCAGTTTCCTTGGACTCGCAGGATATTATCGGAGATTCATTGATATTTTTTCCAAGATTGCCAAACCAATGACTGAATTACTGAAGAAGGATACTAAGTTTAAATGGACAGCTGACTGCGAGGCAAGTTTTCAGGAGTTGAAGAAACGTTTGACTACAGCCCCAGTGCTAACACTGCCAGATATACATAAGGAGTTCCAAGTTTATTGCGACGCCTCTCGCTTGGTACTTGGATGTGTGCTTATGCAAGACAGAAAGCTTGTTTCGTATGCCTCACGACAACTGAAGCCCCGGGAATTAAACTATGCCACGCACGATTTGGAGCTAGCAGCCGTAGTGCATGCATTGAAAACTTGGAGACACTATCTTATTGGAAATCGTTGTGATGTGTACACGGATCATAAGAGTTTGAAGTACATTTTCACCCAGAAGGAGTTGAACCTTAGACAAAGGAGATGGTTGGAGCTTATAAAGGATTACGATATGAAGCTACACTATCATCCAGGAAAGGCCAATGTCGTAGCAGACGCTTTGAGTCAGAAAAGTTACGCTAATATCCTTGAAAGTAAGGATTGCCCAAGGAGTTAGCTGAAGATATCATGGAACTTCAATTGGAGATTGTTCCAAGAGGTTTCATTGCAACAATGGAGGTTCAGTCTACATTGTTGGATAAGATTCGAGAAGCTCAGAAGAATGACAAGGAGATTGCTGAGATAAGGGAGAAGATGAGCAAAGGAAAAGCCAAAGGTTTTCGAGAGGATGAGCACGATACCTTATGGTTTGAGGACCGATTTTATGTGCCTAATAACTCAGAGATCAGGAAGTTAATACTTCAGAGGGCTCATGAGTCACCATACTCGATACACCCCGGAAACACCAAGATGTATTTGGATTTGAAGGAACGCTTCGGTGGACTGGTATGAAAAAGGATATTGCCGAGTATGTAGCTGTATGTGATGTATGTCGAGGGTGAAGGCAGAGCATCGAAGCCGCGGGACTACTACTGACCTATGCCGAAACCCGAATGGAAGTGGGATAAGCTTGGCATGGACTTTATCACCGGGTTGCCCAGAACCAAGGCAGGATATGACTCAATATGGGTAGTAGTGGATCGCTTGACCAAAGTAGCTCATTTCATCCCAGTCAAAACAACATACACCCTTGCGAGGAGTGAAACGTTTTGGAGTTAAGGGAAAGTTAGCTCCAAGAGTAGGACTGTATCGTATTTTGGAACGGATAGGAGAAGTTGCCTACAAGCTGGAATTACCTGAAGGGTTGTCAGGAGTTCACGATGTGTTTCACGTATCACAGTTGAAGAAGTGTCATGCTGAGATGGCCGAAATACCGTTAAGAGATACAAAGGCCCTAGAGGCGATACAGCTTGGACAAGAATTTGACTTATGAGGAGAAGCCAATAAAGATTCTTGACTTTGACAGCCGAGTCACCCGCAGCAAGGTAATCAAGTTTTGTAAAGTTCAGTGGAGCCACCATACCGAGGAGGAAGACACCTGGGAACGAGAAGATGATATTCGCAAGGACCACCCGCACCTATTTTCTAGCCAACCCGAATCTCGAGGGCGAGATTCATCTTAAGGGGGGGTAGGTTTGTAACATCCCAAATTTTCAATTTGGAATGTTATACATAGGTCATCCATGCATATCATATTTTATCGCATCTTCGTTCCGCAATCCTCGAAATCCTAAGCAACTCAAGGACCCTCGAGAGAGTTGGGGATTTTCCGGTTTTCATATTTGATTTTTATCAAACCGATAACGAGGATTTTTATTTTAATTATTTTGCTCTCAAAAAAATATTTCATAATAAAAATAAATGAGAGGAGATAATATGACTTCTCCAAAATAATTGAAATATTGGAGGAAAAATGTTAAAATCATTATTTGGATTTTATTTGAGTTTATTGGATTTTATTTGCATTAGAAAAATTGCATGTTTTAAAAATTGCATTTTTAGGGCTAAGAAAATGTTCATCTCGTTATAAATATTTCATTTAGACGGTGAAAATTTGTTTTGGCATTTTTAGATTTTTATTTTATTTTATAGGAATTTTTCTGTCGGCGGAACTATTTAAAAAGTTCGCTACTCGACCGGGTCAAGCCCACCGAGCCAGGCCAGCCCACCCCACGCTGCCGCCATGGCCGACTCGGAGGAGTCCGAGCCGGACTCCACCGCCACGCCTTGGCCCCTCCTCCAAGCCGCCGCCTCGCCTTTATATACGCCGCCACCCCGAGCCAACACCACCACACTGCCCGCCTCAAGGCAGCCGCCGCCGCTGCCGCCGCTTGTTGCCGCCAAGCCCCGCCGCCCCGTGAGCCGCCGCCCCGTACCCCGCCTCGCCGGAGCCCTCGCCGGAGGTAGCCGCCGGATCCGAGACCGCCGTTTTTTTTAAAACCGTTCGGTTTATTTTCTGAAACCCTAGTTTTCGTTTTTTAATAGATCGGTTTTTCTCCGGGTTATTTATTTAGCGAGCGTTATTGCTCGCTCGCTTTAACGAACGCGTTTTTCGCTTAGGTTCAGATAACGAACGCTTGTTCGTTAAGCTGTTCGTCGTTTTCTTTTTATCGGATTTATTCCGCGATTTTTCCGATCGTGATTTCTGATCCGAAGTTCAATCTAGTATAACTTTTCGCTCGTTTATCGGAATCAGGTGATTCAAGCGCCTAGAGTTTCGTCTCGAAACCCTCGTTCCGAATAATCAACTCATACAAGTTTTTGCCTCTGAAAAATATGACCCTAGTTCAGATTAGTAAACGGATCTTATTTCTTTCGCTATTTGAGTTTTGTTGCTTCGTTTGGTTTGATTCTTTTGGCAAACCGGAGTTCTTAATTTGAACTTTCTGGTCAACCTCTTTTAGTTGAGTTTTACCTATGCATCTTTGCTTGTTGCTTATGTATGTTATTGTTTGCTTACGATAGAATTCCCGGAGCGTGAAGCGTGTTACTACGAGTCTCTAGGATTCACGGATCGTCAGCAAGGCAAGTAACACATTGATCATACTCTTTTCATACCCAGTTTTTATGCATTAGCTCAATCCTCAAACATAGCATGATTAGGATATCATTAATTTGTGGGTTGGGAAGTAGTTGTTGAGGTAGAACCTATTGACCTGTTACTATCAAACCCTTGGGAGTTACTTCTATGTTTGCTTATACTGCTATGCTATGCTCGTAGACGTGGTTTGGGTTTGAGTGTATCCATGACAGATGTGAGATTGTTAATTAATGGTTTACTTTAAGGTGGCAACTTAAATACACATCTGGGTGGATTGAGGTACATGGGTATTCCAGGATTGCCTATTTTTTTTTTGGACCGCCACCCAGGCTCAAAGGGAACTGGGATTATTCATGCTAGAAACTTCCGTGTGCAGCCACAAGCTATTATGGGCTCTAGCATAGTTGAGTAAGTTACGCGAAGCTCTTGAACAGGTAGATCAGCAGGTAGTGGGTTTTGTAGGTTTGGTAAGGTCTACCCGGAGTAGAGAGTTAATGTTTCTGAAAGACTATGTCTCGGTCGTCCGTTTCTCAAACACCATGTAGTGCGAGAAATCAACGGAGGCGATCGAGTCTTGTGGGGAAAAGTGCGCAAACCTCTGCAGAGTGTACAATCTAATCATGGTTAGCTGTGTCCCCGGTTATGGACAATTTTGAGTATCTAGTACTTGAGTATTCACATGTATCTCATCACTCTAAAATTAATATTGTTGGGATGTTAAATACTTTAATTGGAATTGAGAATGCTGTCAACCATTCTCAATGATGTTTCAACCACCATGATAGTTAAATTAAAATATATTCCTTTGTTGTAGGGAAAAATTGGCTTTTCACAAAAACTATAACCATAGAGATTTCCACCAGCCAAATATGCATGTAGTGATAGCCTTATTTTTGTTTTTGCTCTACTGTGTTATATTGCCAGCATATTCCATGTGTTGACCCATTCTCGGGCTGCAACGTATTATGTTGCAGACTTTTCAAACGAGGAGTAAGGTTCGATAGGTCGTTGTCGTGCAGCTCAGCCATGCCGTTGGAGTTGATGGACTCACTTTATCTTCCAAGCCTTCCGTTGTTATCACATTAGATGGCCTTAAGCCATATTATTGTAATAAGTTATCTTTTGAGAAATCAATGTAATAAGTGTGTGGTTGCTACTCTGTTATAAATCCTTCTAGTACTGTGTGTGTCAGCATTACCGATCCAGGGATGACACTGAAACACAGAGACTTGACCATCTGAGGTCGGGTCGCTACAGATGGACTTTTGGAGTCTCTTGATTACGAATCATTTGACACGTGTGAACCATGCCTCATGGGTAAAAGGACCAAGACTCCGTTCTCCGGAACAATGGATTGAGCAACCAACTTATTGGAAATCATACATACTGATGTGTGCGGTCCAATGAGCGTTGAGGCACGCGGTGGCTATCGTTATGTTCTCACCCTCACTAATGACTTGAGTAGATATGGGTATGTCTACTTAATGAAACACAAGTCTGAGACCTTTGAAAGGTTCAAGGAATTTCAGAGTGAGGTTGAAAATCAACATGACAGAAAATAAAGTTCTTACGATCGATCGTGGAGGGAATATTTAAGTCACGAATTTGGCACACACTTAAGGAAATGTGGAATCGTTTCACAACTCACGCCGCTGGAACACCTCAGTAATGTCTTTGTCATGAACGTCAGAATCGCACTCTATTGGATATGGTGCGATCTATGATGTCTCTTACCGATCTACCGCTCTAATTTTGGGGCTATGCTTTAGAGACTGCCGCATTAAATTTAAATAGGGCTCCGTTGAAATCCGTTGAGACGACACTGTATGAATTATGGTTTGGGAAGAAACCTAAGCTGTCGTTTCTAAAAGTTTGGGGATGCGATGCTTATGTCAAGAATCTGCAACCTGGAAAGCTCGAACCCAAGTCAGAAAAATGCGTCTTCATAGGATAACCTAAGGAAACCATTGGGTATACCTTCTACCTCAGATCCGAAGGCAAGATCTTTGTAGCCAAAAACGGGTCCTTTTTGGAGAAAGAGTTTCTCTCAAAAGAAGTAAGTGGGAGGAAAGTAGAAATTGATGAAGTACTGCCTCTTGAAGCGGAAAGTAGCACAGTTCAGGAAGATGTTCCTGTGGTGCCTACACTGGCTAGATAGGAGATTAATGATGATGATCAAGGTACTTCGGATCAATTTGCTACTGAACTTCGTAGGTCCACGAGGACACGTTCCACACCAGAATGGTATGGCAACCCCGTCCTGGAAATCATGTTGTTAGACAATAGTGAACCTTCGAACTATGAAGAAGCGATGGCAGGCCCAGATTCCAACAAATGTCTTGAAGCCATGCAATCCAAGATAGGATCCATGTATGAAAACAAAGTATGGACTTTGACAGACTTTCCCGATGATCGGCGAGCAATAGAAAATAAATGGGTCTTTAAGAAGAAGACGGACGCGGATGGTAATGTTACCGTCTACAAAGATCGACTTGTCGCTAAGGGTTATCGACAAGTGCAAGGGGTTGACTACGATGAGACCTTCTCACCTGTAGCAAAGCTTAAGTCCGTCCGGATCATGTTAGCAATTGCCGCATTCTACGATTATGAAATATGGCAAATGGACGTCAAAACGGCATTCCTTAACGGCTTTCTTATGGAAGAATTGTATATGATGCAGCCGGAAGGTTTTGTCGATCCTAAGAATGCTAACAAGGTATGCAAGCTCCAGCGCTCCATCTATGGGCTGGTGCAAGCATCTCGGAGTTGGAACATTCGCTTTGATGAAATGATCAAAGCGTTTGGGTTTATGCAGACTTATGGAGAAGCCTGCGTTTACAAGAAAGTGAGTGGGAGCTCTATAGCATTTCTCATATTATATGCCGATGACATACTGTTGATGGGAAATGATATAGAACTCTTGGAGAGCATAAAGGCTTACTTGAATAAGTGTTTTTCAATGAAGGACCTTGGAGAAGCTGCTTACATATTAGGCACCAAGATCTATAGACATAGATCGAGACGCCTCATAGGTCTTTCACAAAGCACATACCTTGATTAGGTATTGAAGAAGTTCAATATGGATTAGTCCAAGAAGGGGTTCTTGCCTGTGTTGCAAGGTGTGAAATTGAGCTCGTCTCAATGTCCGACCACGGCAGAAGATAGAGAAAAGATGAGTGTCATCCCCTATGCCTCGGCCATAGGGTCTATTATGTATGCCATGCTGTGTACTGCACTGATGTAAACCTTGCCGTAAGTTTGGTAGGAAGGTACCAAAGTAATCCCGGCATGGAACACCGGACAGCGATCAAGAATATCTGAAGTACACGAAAAGGACTAAGGATATGTTTCTCGTTTATGGAGGTGACAAAGAGCTCGTCGTAAAGGGTTACATCGACGCTAGCTTTGACACAGATCTGGATGACTCTAAGTCACAGACCGGATACGTGTATATTATGAATGGTGGGGCGATGGTAGTGCGATTGCAAGCAAAGCATCGTGGCGGGATCTACATGTGAAGCGGAATACATGGCAGCCTCGGAGGCAGACATGAAGCAATCAGGATGAAGGAGTTCATTACCGACCTAGGAGTTATTCCCAATGCGTCGGGGCCGATGACTCTCTTACTGTGACAACACTGGAGCCATCGCCCTTGCCAAGGAGCCCATGTTTCACAAGAAGACCAGGCACATCAAGCGTCGCTTCAACTCCATTCGTGAAAATGTTCAATATGGAGACATAGATATTTGCAAAGTGCATACGGATCTGAATGTAGCAGATCCGTTGACTAAACCTCTTCCGCGAGCAAAACATGATCAACACCAGAACTCTATGGGTGTTTGATTCATCACAATGTAACTAGATTATTGACTCTAGTGCAAGTGGGAGACTGTTGGAAATATGCCCTAGAGGCAACAATAAAATGATTATTACATTTCCTTGTTCATGATAATTGTCTATTGTTCATGCTATAATTGTGTTATCCGGAAATCGTAATACATGTGTGAATACATAGACCACAACATGTCCCTAGTAAGCCTCTAGTTGACTAGCTCGTTGATCAATGGATGGTTACAGTTTCCTGACCATGGACATTGGATGTCATTGATAACAGGATCACATCATTGGGAGAATGATGTGATGGACAAGACCCAATCCTAAGCATAGCACAAGATCGTGTAGTTCGTTTGCTAGAGCTTTTCTAATGTCAAGTATCATTTCCTTAGACCATGAGATCATGCAACTCCCAGATACCGTAGGGGTGCTTGGTGTACCAAACGTCACAACAATCGGGTGGCTATAAAGGTGCACTACGGTATCTCAAAAGTGTACATTGGGTTGGCACGGATCGAGGCGGGATTTGTCACTCCGTATGACGGAGAGGTATCTCTGGGCCCACTCGGTAATGCATCATCATAATGAGCTCAATGTGACAAAGTGGTTGGTCACGGGATCATGCATTACGGTACGAGTAAAGTGACTTGCCGGTAATGAGATTGAACGAGGTATTGGGATACCGACGATCGAATCTCGGGCAAGTAATGTACCGATTGACAAAGGGAATTGTATACAGGATTACTTGAATCCTCGACATCGTGGTTCATCCAATGTGATCATCGTGGAACATGTGGGAGCCAACATGGGTATCCAGATCCCGCTGTTGGTTATTGGCCGCAGAGCTGTCTCGGTCATGTCTGTGTGATTCCCGAACCCGTAGGGTCTACACACTTAAGGTTCGATGATGCTAGGGTTATAAGGAAGATATGTATGTTATTACCGAATGTTGTTCGGAGTCCCGGACGTCACGAGGAGTTTCGGAATGGTCCAGAGGTGAAGATTTATATATGGGAAGTTATCATACAGTCACCGGAAAAGTTCGGGGGCATACCGGTATTGTACCGGGGCCACCGGAGGGGTTCCGGGGGTCCACCGGGAGGGTCCACCTGCCCCGGAGGGCCTGATGGGCTGTAGGTGGAAGGGAACCAGCCCCTAAGTGGGCTGGGCGCATCCCGCCTTGGGCCCATGCGCCTAGGGGTTGGGAAACCCAGAGGGGCGCCTGCTTGGGGGCAAGCCCCTCCCTTGCCCCCTCTAGATCTTATCTAGGGGCGGCCCCTTCCCCTTCCCCTATAAATAGAGGGCGGGGAGGGCTGCACACCACATCCAAGGCGCAGCCCTCCCTCCCAACACCTCTCCTCCTCCGTAAAGAGCTTGGCGAAGCCCTGCCAGAGTACTGCCACTCCATCACCACCACGCCGTCGTGTTGCTGTTGGAGCTCTCTTCCTCAATCTCTCCCTCCTCCTTGCCGGATCAAGGCGCGGGAGACGTCTCTGCTCCGTACATGTGTTGAATGCGGAGGTGCCGCCCGTTCGGTGCTAGGATCATCGGTGATTTGGATCACGACGAGTACGACTCCATCAACCCCGTTCTCTTGAACGCTTCCGCTCGCGATCTACAAGGGTATGTAGATGCACTCCTCTCCCTCTCGTTGCTAGATGACTCCATAGATTGATCTTGGTGATGCGTAGAAAATTTTAAATTTCTGCTACGATCCCCAACAAGTAGCACACGGCCGCTCTCTACGTAGCGAGACAACTGTCAGCCGCCTTATAGGCGACCATTTCCTGCGTGTTCAACTGCTCTATGCGTGTGGTTGCTTGCGGTTCGGTGACGCGGCGCGCTCGCCGCTTCGCCGCTTGGCTCGCTCTTGCGTCCCTCTGGGTGCTCTACCCTCGTCCCTCCATGCGCGCTGCCAGTGTTTGGGGCCGGTGCACGATCACGCACGTTCGTGTGCATGCAGTTGCGCGTGGCGCGACGCGACAATGCAGTTACCCACTGCAAAAACTACCATGCAGACTCACACAGAATCCAGGCCGCCCGGCCCCAATTTATTCTTGCGGCCATTTACCTTCATCTCTCGCGTCACACAACACAATTAGCACACCCACGACGACACATACAGTCACCACGCATCACGTAGTGGACACCCACATGAGGGGGAAGCCCCTCTCGGTGGTGTACATGAACCATCCGGTCTCGGCGGAGAGCTCCATCCAAACTATGGAGCAGTTCCTTGCCGAGGACAAGTACCGAGTGGTCGGCTCCGACCTCGAGTACACCATCGGTCGTATGTGTTAGTATTTTTACCTGAGAGAGAGAAGCAGTAGTGATTAGCAAGCTAGAATTAGTTTGAAGATGATGATGTGCTACACTATGACTATGATGATTAAATAGGTAGTGTTGGTGGTAATGACATGATGATTAAATAGCTAGTGTTGCCGACAACAAGTACCGAGTGGTCGGCTTCGAGCTCGAGTAAACCATCGGTCGTGCCGGGCACGATCAGAAGGTTGTCGTCGCCTCGTCTACCACTACCACCTTGCCACAAGGCCTTGCGAGCGTTTCTCCAGGTTTATCAATAGCTCTGACTACAATTTCGCTACGATGGACACCACCAACGATCTAAAAGCGCTCAAGGTTTCGGACTTGAAATGCCCGAATCTTGTCAACATCCAGCACCACTACAAGGTCTGGGGCAGCGACAAAAACAAACTAAACTCCCTGGTTGACCGTGCCTTGGCCATCATCGACCCCTACTACATGAAGAGGAAGAATGAGAGCAAGAAGGACAAGAATGCCTGGCACAGTGTGTGGCATGAGAGACTGGATGAACAACATGTCAAGTACGCGGCCATGGACACGTACACAAGCTACGAGATGTACAGGCGGATCGTTGACATGAGGAAGTGTCTTCTTCCTGCCCCAGACGAGGGATCGAGCCACAGAGTAGTAGTGGGAGCGTCACAAGAAGTAGATGACTCGACGATCGTTTCTCCTACTTTAGAATGCATCCAATTGTTTATTGAGGTGTGTGCTAATGATCTATATAGACACTTATGTAATTGGATGTTTATTTCAGTTATATATATACATGTTATTCTTCTGTAGACAGAGCAAATCACACGGTTTATTAGCAGCAATCTTCTGTGTTATTATTGGTCTTCGCACACATTTCTGATTATGGACTTGTTTGCCACGTATCACACATCTTGTTCAGTTGAACCGTTTCCATTGTGTTGCCTAATCACACACAGTTCATCCTATTGAACTGTATGATGTATATCGCACACACCTTCATCTGGCTGCCTGTTTCTTTTGTTCCTCCTCATCCCAAACAGTTAATTGAACTGAACCGTATGCCCTGCATCACAAACGCAACTAAAATTTGAACCGTGTCTGATGCATCCATCATCTCAAACGTTTTGCACCTTTTTTGACGGTTTTTTTACACCACCGTTTGCGATTATGGCATCGCACACAGTTTCGTCAAAGGGTCTCTGATCGTAGTGTCGCGTTTGGACCATCCTGCAGTAGTGCGTGCAAGCAGCCTATGTCGATTCTTGATTTAGACCCTTGCATCTAGGGTGAGGACGTGTAAACAACCAATTGGTATGCCGGATCTCGGCCGTTATCCACTCATCGGATAGTATCAACACCGGTTCAGCCATCCTGATGTTCGAAAAGAATTGCCAATTCCTTCCTCTTAAGCAGAAGCTGGGGCGGCTTAAGCGCCACTACAATGATATGGGAGAGATCATGATGGCTCTTGTCAAATACGCAGACTCTGATAGTACTAAGGACCCTGAGTCTGATGAGGAGAAAGCTGGCAAGGGAAATAAGAATGGCAATGCCAAGGGGCAGCAGCATAGTACGGCGGGTCAAGGTAACAACGATAAGTGCAAAGCCGACAGCAGTTCAGATTTTGTGGCTAAGAAATATTATGCTCATGGTCTTCACTTATATCTTTTTGGAGTAGCTTTTCATTTACTCATGTGCTTCACTTATATCCTATGAGTAAATTGTTGAATAAACTAAATGTCATGAAGTTGTAATCATATCGTGCCTAGTGGTTGCTTCACATTGGGTTTAGAAAGTGAAATCTGTTGAGGCTTGAAAATCACAATATTGGTCATACAAGCAATTCACGAATAATTAGTATAAGGAAGAGGACTTTCACATGCAAATACACTATCTTGGAAATCTTTTGTCATTGTGATCGCCCATCAAAATATTATATGCCAAAATTGTTGACGTTGGACAAGGAAGACAACGTAATGATTTATGTTTGTTCATATTCACATAGAAGTTATATTTTCATAGATCCTTCAACATGTGGTGCTTGCCCCCCATCTTTGCTAGGCAAAAATTCTGCACCAAGAAGAGATACTACTTGTGCATCCAAAAACCGTTAAACCCAAATCTTATTTTCAAGAGTCCACCATACCTAGCTAGGGATTGAATAAGATTCTTCAAATAAGTTGTCATTGGTGCAATTAGGCAATAAAAATTGCTTCTAAAATGGTTAGATCATTTAGTGTAAGAGAAAATTGAGCGGTGTACGAACTTGTGATGGCAAAGAATAAAAGCGACAGACTACATAATAAAGGTTCCTATCATAAGGGGCAATATAAAGTGACGTTCTTTTGCACTAAGGGGTTGAGCATACAAACAAATAAGCGCATGGCAACCTCTGCTTCCCTCTACGAAGGGCCTATCTTTTACTTTTATGTATTTACTTTTATGCAAAGAGTCAATGTTTTTCTCTCTATTCCTTTTTATTTTTCTCTTTTGGCAAGCATCATGTGGTGAGGAAACATCTAGGCACATATATCCAGTTGGATATGGGTAGCATGAGTTATTATTGTTGACATCACCCTTGAGGTGAATATGTTGGGAGCAAAACAATAAGCCCGTATCTTTCTATGTGTCCGGTTGAAACGTTTTGCTCATGTGTACGCGGTGAGTGTTAGCAATCACAGAAGATTATATGATGGTTGAGTATCTGCAGCTCTTACTTAAACTCTGTTGAATAAGTTGAATTGCAATTGCTTGGTGACTGAGAACATAGGTTGTTGAGTTTCAAGAGAATTCATTGTTTGAACCTTAACATGTGAATTGGTTGCTACTATAACATGAGAAATGTTATGAGAAAGAATTGCTGTTATGATGCTAGGAAAAGTGATTGAAATTATCATTGATCAAACTTATGCACTTTGCTAGCATTCACACTTCATAAATTATTTCTTTTATCATTTACCTACTCGAGGACGAGTAGGAATTATGCTTGGGGATGCTGATACGTATCTATAATTTATGAAGTACTCATGCTGTTATTTTATTAATCTTGGATGTTTTACAATCATTTTATAGCAACTTTGTATCATTTTTGGGACTAACACAGCGAAATTTGCTATTTTTTCTTGTTTTTTACACCGCAGGAAATCAATATCAAACGGACTCCAAACACCGCGAAACTTTTTGGAGATTTTTATGGACGAGAACACCTGTGATGGGCGAGCAGCACTGGGGTGTCCTGTGGGGGCACAACCCACCAGCGCATCGATAACCCACAAGTGTAGGGGATCGCAATAGCTTTTCGAGGGTAGAGTATTCAACCCAAATTTATTGATTCGACACAAGGGGAGCCAAAGAATATTCTCAAGTATTAGCAGTTGAGTTGTCAATTCAACCACACCGGATAACTTAATATCTGCAGCAAAGTATTTAGTAGCAAAGTAATATGATAGTAGTGGTATGATAATGAAAGAGTAATGAAAGCAAAAGTAATATTTTTGGTGTTTTGTAGTGATTGTAACAAGAGTAACGGGAAAGTAAATAAGCGTAAACCAAAGATATGGAAAACTTCGTAGGTATTGGATAGGTGATGGATAATTATGCGGATGCGGTTCATCATGTAACGATCATAACCTAGGGTGACATGAACTAGCTCCAATTCATCAAGGTAATGTAGGCATGTATTGCGAATATAGTCATACGTGCTTATGGAAAAGAACTTGCATGACATCTTTTGTCCTACCCTCCCGTGGCAGCGGGGTCCTATTGGAAACTAAGGGATATTAAGGCCTCCTTTTAATAGAGAACCGGAACAAATCATTAGCACATAGTGAATACATGAACTCCTCAAATTATGGTCATCACCGGGAGTGGTCCCGATTATTGTCACTTCGGAGTTGCCGGATCATAACACATAGTAGCTGACTATAGACTTGCAAGATAGGATCAAGAACACACATATATTCATGAAAACATAATAGGTTCAGATCTGAAATCATGGCACTCTGGCCCTAGTGACAAGCATTAAGCATAGCAAAGTCATAGCAACATCAATCTCAGAACATAGTGGATACTAGGGATCAAACCCTAACAAAACTAACTCGATTACATGATAGATCTCATCCAACCCATCACCATCCAAGAAGCCTATGATGGAATTACTCACGCACGGCGGTGAGCATCATGAAATTGGTGATGGAGGATGGTTGATGATGACGACAGCGACGAATCCACCTCTCCGGAGCCCCGAACGGACTCCAGATGAGCCCTCCCGAGAGGTTTTAGGGCTTGGCGGCGGCTCCATATCGTAAAACGCGATGATTTCTTCTCCTTTATTTTTTTGTCCTCGAAAGCAAATATATAGAGTCGGAATTGGCGTCGGAGGAGCTCCAGGGGGCCCGCGAGGTAGGGGACGCGCCCCCCACCCTCGTGGACAGGGTGTGGGCCCCCCGGTCTTCATCTTTGGCAAGGATTTTTTATTATTTTTAACTAGATGTTCCGTGGAGTTTCAGGTCATTCCGAGAACTTTTGTTTGCTGCACATAAAACAACATCATGGCAATTCTGCTGAAAACAGCGTCAGTCCGGGTTAGTTCCATTCAAATCATGCAAGTTAGAGTCCAAAACAAGGGCAAAAGTGTTTGGAAAAGTAGATCTGACAGACGTATCAACTCCCCAAGCTTAAACCTTTGCTTGTCCTCAAGCAATTCAGTTGATAAACTGAAAGTGATAAAGAAAAACTTTTACAAACTCTATTTGCTCTTGTTGTTGTAAATATGTAGAGCCAGCATTCAAGTTTTCAGCAAAGATTATAACTAACCACATTTGCAATAATTCTCAGGTCTCATGTTTACTCATATCAATAGCATAATCAACTAGCGAGCGATAATAATAAATCTCGGATGACAACACTTTCTCAAAACAATCATAATATGATATAATAAGATGTATCTCGCTAGCCCTTTCTGAGACCACAAAACATAAATGCAGAGCACCTTTAAAGATCAAGGACTAACTAGACATTGTAATTGATGGTAAAAGAGATCCAATCACAGTCATACCCAATATAGATTAACAATAATGAATGCAAATGACAGCTGTGCTCTCCAACTAGTGCTTTTTAATAAGAGGGTAATGACTCAACATAAAAGTAAATAGATAGGCCCTTCGCAGAGGGAAGCAGGGATTTGTAGAGGTGCCAGAGCTCGGTTTTGAAATAGAGATAAATAATATTTTGAGCGGCATACTTCATTGTCAACATAACAACTAAGAGATGGCGATATATTCCATGCTACACACATTATAGGCGGTTCCCAAACAGAATGGTAATGTTTATACTCCCCCTCCACCAACAAGCATCAATCTATGGCTTGCTCGAAACAACGAGTGCCTCCACCTAACATCAGGTCCCAGGGGGAGTTTTGTTTGCAATTAATTTTGATTTAGTTTGCATAAATCATGGGACTGGGCATACCGGTGACCAGCCATTTTCTCGTGAGTGAGGAGCGGAGTCCACTTCTCTTGAGAATAACCCGCCTAACATGGAAGATAAGGGCAGCCCTAGTTGATACATGAGCTATTCGAGCATACAAAAAAGAATGTTTATTTGAAGGTTTAGAGTTTGGCACATACAAATTTACTTGGAATGGCAGGTAGATACCGCATATAGGAAGGTATAGTGGACTCACCTGGAATAACTTTGGAGTTTTAAGGGATTGGATGCACAAGCAGTATTCCCGCTTAGTACAAGTGAAGGCTAGCAAAGACTGGGAAGCGACCAACTAGAGAGCGACAACAGTCATTTACATGCATTAAAACTAATAAACACTGGATGCAAGCATGAGTAGGATATAATCCACCATGAACATAAATATCGTGAAGGCTATGTTGATTTGTTTCAACTACATGTGTGAACATGTGCCAAGTCAAGTCACTTAAATCATTCAAAGGAGGATACCACTCCATCATACCACATCACAACCATTTCGATAGCATGTTGGCACGCAAGGTAAACTATTATAACTCATAGCTAATCAAGCATGGAACGAGCAACTATGATCTCTAATTGTCATTGCAAACATGTTTATTCATAATAAGCTGAATCAAGAATGATGAACTCATCATATTTACAAAAACAAAAGAGGTCGAGTTCATACCAGCTTTTCTCATCTCGATCGATCCATCGTATATCATCATAATTGCCTTTCACTTGCACGACCGAACGATGTGAATAATAATAAGAGTGCACGTGCATTGGACTAAAATTTGGATTCTGCGAGCATTGAATAAACAGGAGAAGACAAGGCAATATGGGCTCTTGGTTAAATCAACAATAATGCATATAAGAGCCACTTCAACAATTTAATCATGGTCTTCTCCTATCGACCCCCAAATAAAAGAAAAGAAATAAAAACTATTTACACAGGAAAGCTCCCAACAAGCAAAAGAAGAACGGGAAATATTTTTGGGTTTTCTTTTTAATTATTACTACTACAGCAAGAAAACTAAACTAGCTAAAAGCTACTACTATTTTTTTTTGTTTTTCTTAAGGTTTATCAAACACACAAGAAGAGAGCAGGAAAAAGAAAATAAACTAGCATGGATATTATAGAGAAGGAGTATGAGCACCGACATCTAGCAATGAGTGTGTGTGAACATAAATGTAATGTCGGTGGGAAATACGTACTCCCCCAAGCTTAGGCTTTTGGCCTAAGTTGGTTTATATTGATGATGGCCTGGCGGATACCCGTAGGTGTAGCTGGGGTCGTACTGAGATGCAGCGACTATCGCCGCCTGAGCTGCAGCATGGCGTCGGGATGCCTCTACTCTCCTCTCGTACTCATCTGCCTCCTCTCTGGTAATGGTATATCTTCGTTTTGTCTGAGAATCAAAGTAGGTAGGTGCAGGGAGAGTAATACGGACAACATGCCATTTGTTAAAGATTAGTTGATATAAGAGAGGTGATTCATTCCTCTCGACAAACTGGTGAGAGGCCATAGAGTAAAAATCTAAATAAGCAGGAGGCAACTCCATATCACCCTCACGAACATCCACCTCAAGAAAATTAGCTAAGCGGGTTGCATAAATTCCTCCAAAGAAATCTCCATTATATCTATTATGATGCAATCTACGAGCTACAATGGCTCCCATATGATAAGATTGGTCTCCTAACACAGCACTCCACGAGAATGCTAAGGTCAGGGACACACATGTGACATGCTTCATCCTTAGCATTTATGCACCTACCTATGAAGAGAGCAAAATAATGTATAGCAGGAAAGTGAATGCTCCCTATGGTAGCTTGTGTTATATCTCTAGATTCCCCTACAGTTATACCAGCAAGAAAGTTTCTAAATTCCGATTTACGGGGATCATTAGTACTACCCCATTGTGGAAGTTTGCAGGCAAATGTAAAATCCTCTAAGTCCATGGTATAAGATTTGTCATAAAGATCAAACATGACAGAAGGAGAATTACACGAACATGAAAATTCAAACCTCCTCACAAATGAGCTAGTGAGTTTATGGTACTAGGGGCATTTGTCTGCCTCAAAGTCCACAAGATCGGCGTTACGCAAATATGCGTTAAATTCTTCTTTGATTCCCGCTCGATCCATAGAATTTTCCGAAGGCCATTCACAGGGCCTCACAGGAGCATCCCTTGGGTGCTCCTCATCAGCATCACGCATTAAAAGCATGGGGCCTTGCTTCCTTGACGAACCACCTTGGAACATCTTCCTAAGCATATTGTTTTCTTTGAAAAATTTCTGAACTTTTTAGTAACTTCAAACAAAAGTGAACCTACTTCAATAAAATTGATAGCAACTACTCCTACAAGTGCCTAGAGCCTATATCAAGCATTAGAGCTACTTGGAACCATATAAATTTGACATGCAAACTCAAGAACATGGTCACCTATGCAGTACAAATTTGCAATGAATAAAGCACTAGAACAAAAACTAATTGGACCAATGGAGGAGTCACATACCAAGGAACAATCTCCCCAAGCAGTTTTGTGAGAGGTGCTTTGAGCAAGGAGATCGAAAATCACAGCAAAGTGAGCTAGAACTCGTGCTTGAACCAGATATTCGTGTTTGTGGGAGGAAGAAGAAGAGGATGGGTGCAGGAATAAGTGGAGGAGGGCCACCGTGGGCCCATGAGGCATGGGGCGTGCCCTGGGGGGTAGGGCGCGCCCTCCACCCTTGTGGCCCGGTGGCAGCTCCCCCTGCGGTGTTTTCAGTACCATAAATCCTCAAATATTCCCAAAAAAATCATATTAAATTGGCATGGCATTTGGAGGACTTTTATTTTCGGGATATTTTTATATTGCACGGATAAATCAGGAAACAGACAGAAAAATACTATTTTTACTTTATTTCAACTAAATAATGAAAGTATAAAGAGGGTACAGAAGGTTGTGCTTCTAGTTTCATCCATCTCATGCTTATCAAAAGGACTCCACTAACAAGGTTGATCAGGTCTTGTTAACAAACTCATTCCGATTAACATGGAACCGGAGAAATTTCGAATAACACTATGTTACCTCAACGGGGATATGCACATCCCCAATAATAAGAATATCATATTTCTTCTTGACAGTAGGAAGAGGAAATTCAAAACCTCCAAATATAATAGATGGAACTTTTCCAATAGAGTTGATATTGTGAACTTGAGGTTGTTTCCTCGGAAAGTGTACCGTATGCTCATTACCATTAACATGAAAAGTGACATTGCCTTTGTTGCAATCAATAACAGCCCCTGCAGTATTCAGAAAAGGTCTTCCAAGAATAATAGACATACTATCGTCCTCAGGAATATAAAGAATGACAAAGTCCATTAAAATAGTAACGTTTGCAACCACAACAGGCACATCCTCACAAATACCGATAGGTATAGCAGTTGATTTATCAGCCATTTGTAAAGATATTTCAGTAGGTTTCAACTTATTCAAATCAAGTCTATGATATAAAGAAAGAGGCATAACACTAACACCGGCTCCAAGATCACATAAAGCAGTTTGAACATAATTTATTTTAATGGAGCATGGTATAGTGGGTACTCCTAGATCTCCAAGTTTCTTTGGTATTCCACCTTTAAAAGTATAATTAGCAAGCATGGTGGAAATTTCAGCTTCTGGTATCTTTATTTTATTTGTAACAATATCTTTCATATATTTAGCATAGGGATTCATTTTGAGCATATCAGTCAATCGCATACGTAAAAAGATAGGTCTAATCATTTTAGCAAAGCGCTCAAAATCCTCATCATCTTTTTTCTTGGATGGTTTGGGAGGAAAAGGCATGGGTTTCTGAACCCATGGTTCTCTTTCTTTACCATGTTTCCTAGCAACAAAATCTCTCTTATCATAACGTTGGTTCTTTGATTGTGGGTTATCAAGATCAACAGCAGGTTCAATTTCTACATCATTATCATTGCTAGGTTGAGCATCATCATGAACATCATCATTAACATTTTCACTAGGTTCATGTTCATTACCAGATTGTGTTTCAGCATCAGAAATAGAAATATCATTTGGATTCTCAGGTGGTTCGCCAATAGGTTCACTAGAAGTTTGCAAAGTCCTATCATTTTTCTTTTCTTCCTTTTAGAAGAACTAGGTGCATCAATATTATTTCTCCGAGAATCTTGCTCAATTCTCTTAGGGTGGCCTTCAGGATACAAAGGTTCTGAGTCATTCTACCAGTTCTAGTAGCCACTCTAACAAAGATAATCATTTTTCTTACTATTCATTTCATTGAGCAATTCTTTTTTAGCCTTAAGTACTTGTTCTACTTGAGTGGTAACCATAGAAGCATGTTTGCTAACAAGTTTAAGTTCACCTCTAATATTAGCCATATAGTCACCCAAGTGTTTAATCATATAAGCATTTTGTTTTAATTGTCTACCAAGATAAGCATTGAAATCTTCTTGCTTAAACATAAAGTTATCAAACTCATCCAAGCACTGAATAGCAATTTTAGTAGGAGGGATTTCAGCTTTATAATATCTATAGAGAGAGTTTACCTTTACTACCTGTGTCGGGTTATCGGGATCAGGAGGTTCTTCAATAGGTAATCAAAGATCATATGTTTCTTCAACAGGCGGTAGATTAAGACCATGTATTTCTTCAATAGGAGGTAAATTCTTAACATCTTCAGCTTTAATACCTTTTTCTTTCATAGATTTCTTTGCCTCTTGCATATCTTTCAGATCGAGAAATAGAACACCTCTCTTCTTGAGTTGGTTTAGGAATAGGCTCAGTAATTGGCTCTGAAGCTGGCTCAGGAGGTGCCCAATTATTTTCATTTGTCAACATATTATTCAATAGAATTTCAGCTTCGTCCGGTGTTCTTTCCCTGAAAAGAGAACCAGCACAACTATCCAGGTAATATCTGGAAGCATCGGTTAGTCCATTATAAAAGATATCAAGTATTTCATTTTTCTTGAGAGGATGGTCAAGCAAAGTATTAAGTAACTTGAGAAGCCTCCCCCAAGCTTGTGGGAGACTCTCTTCTTCAATTTGCACAAAGTTGTATATTTCCCTCAAAGCAGCTTGTTTCTTATGAGCAGGGAAATATTTAGCAGAGAAGTAATAAATCATATCCTAAGGACTACGCACACAACCAGGATTAAGAGAATTAAACCATATCTTAGCATCACCCTTTAATGAGAACAGAAATATTTTAAGTATATAAAAGTAATGAGATCTCTCATCATTAGTGAACCGGGTGGCTATATCATTTAATTTAGTAAGATGTGCCACAACAGTTTCAGATTCATAGCCATGGAAAGGATCAGATTCAACCAAAGTAATTATATGAGGATCAACAGAGAATTCATAATCCTTATCAGGAACACAAATAGGTGAAGTAGCAAAAGCAGGGTCAGGCCTCATTCTATCTCTAAGGGATTCCTTGTTCCATTTAATTAATAGCCTCTTAAGTTCACGACTATCTTTGCAAGCTAAAATAGTTGCAGAAGCTTCTTTATCAAAAATATAACCCTCAGGAATAACAGGCCTATCTTCATCATCACTTTCATCAACAGTATCGGTTTCAATAATTTCTTTCTCTCTAGCCCTAGCAATTTGTTCATCAAGAAATTCACTAAGGGCATGAGTATCAAGCATAGAAGTAGTTTCATCATAAGTATCATGCATAGCAGAAGTGGCATCATCAATAACATGCGACATATCGAGCGAATAGCAGAAGCAGGTTTAGGTGTCGCAAGCTTACTCAAAACAGAAGGTGAATCAAGTGCAGAGCTAGATGGCAGTTCCTTACCTCCCCTCGTAGTTGAGGGATAAATTGTTGTCTCAGCGTCTTTCAAGTTCTTCATAGTGTCCAGCAGATATAAATCCCTAGTGACTCAAAGAATAGAGATATGCTCCCCGGCAACGGCGCCAGAAATTCGTCTTGATAACCCACAAGTGTAGGGGATCGCAACAGCTTTCGAGGGTAGAGTATTCAACCCAAATTTATTGATTCGACACAAGGGGAGCCAAAGAATATTCTCAAGTATTAGCAGTTGAGTTGTCAATTCAACCACACCTGGATAACTTAATATCTGCAGCAAAGTATTTAGTAGCAAAGTAATATGATAGTAGTGGTAACGGTAATAAAAGAGTAATGAAAGCAAAAGTAATATTTTTGGTGTTTTGTAGTGATTGTAACAGTAGCAACGGGAAAGTAAATAAGCGTAAACCAGTATATGGAAAACTCGTAGGCATTGGATCGGCAATGGATAATTATGATGGATGCGGTTCATCATGTAACAGTCGTAACCTAGGGTGACACAGAACTAGCTCCAATTCATCAATGTAATGTAGGCATGTATTCTGAATATAGTCATACATGCTTATGGAAAAGAACTTGCATGACATCTTTTGTCCTACCCTCCTGTGGCAGCGCGGTCCTATTGGAAACTAAGGGATATTAAGGCCTCCTTTTAATAGAGAACCAGAACAAAGCATTATCACATAGTGAATACATGAGCTCCTCAAACTATGGTCATCACCGGGAGTGCTCCCCGATTATTGTCACTTCGGGGTTGCCGGATCATAACACATAGTAGGTGACTATAGACTTGCAAGATAGGATCAAGAACAGACATATATTCATGAAAACATAATAGGTTCAGATTTGAAATCATGGCACTCGGGCCCTAGTGACAAGCATTAAGCATAGTAAAGTCATAGCAACATCAATCTCAGAACATAGTGGATACTAGGGATCAAACCCTAACAAAACTAGCTCGATTACTTGATAGATCTCATCCAACCCATCACCGTCCAGCAAGCCTATGATGGAATTACTCACGCACGGCGGTGAGCATCATGAAATTGGTGATGGAGGATGGTTGATGATGACGACGGCGACGAATCCCCCTCTCCGGAGCCCCGAACGGACTCCAAATCAGCCCTCCCGAGAGGTTTTAGGGCTTGGCGGCGGCTCCGTATCGTAAAACGCGATGATTTCTTCTCCTTTATTTTTACTCCCCGAAAGCAAATATATAGAGTCGGAATTGGCGCCGGAGGAGTTTAGGGGCCCACGAGGTAGGGGCACGCCCTAGGGGCGCGCCCACCCTCGTGACAGGGTGTGGGCCCCTGCTTCATCTTTGGCAAGGATTTTTATTATTTTTAACTAGATGTTCCGTGGAGTTTGTGTCATTCCGAGAACTTTTGTTTTCTGCACATAAAACAACATCATGGCAATTCTGCTGAAAACAGTGTCAGTCCGGGTTAGTTCCATTCAAATCATGCAAGTTAGAGTCCAAAACAAGGGCAAAAGTGTTTGGAAAAGTAGATACGACGGAGATGTATCACGCACCTCGGGGCCCAGGCGCGCCCAGGTGGGTTGTGCCCACCTCGGTGGCCTCCCGCACCCCCTCTTTACCCTATAAATTCAAAAATATACAAAAAACCCTCGGGGTTAACCTAGATCAGAAGTTCTGCCGCTGCAGGCCTCTGTAGCCACCGTAAACCAATCTAGATCCTGTTCCAGCACCCCGTCGGAGGGGGGAATCATCACCGGTGGCCATATTCATCATCCCGGCGGCCACCATGATGAAGAGGGAGTAGTCCACTCTCGGGGCTGAGGGTTTGTACCAGTAGCTATGTGTTTAATCTCTCTCTCTCTCTCGTGTTCTTGAGATGTCACAATCTTGATGTATCGCGGGCATTGTTAATATAGTCGGATCATATGGCGTTTTCCCCTCTCTATCTTGTTGTGATGAATTGATTTTTTCCCTTTGAGATTTCGTTGTTATCGGATTGAATACTTTTGTGGATTTGAGAACACTTCATATATGTCTTGCAATTGAATACTCGTGGTGACAATGGGGTATCATATTGATTCACTTGATATATGTTTTGGCACTCAACTCGCGGATTCCCGAGCTGACATTGGGGTAATATATGCATAGGGGTTGATGCACATTCTTGTCTTTGTTTCTCCGGCAGAAATCTTGGGGCACTCTTTGAAGTTCTTTGTGTTGGATTGAGTATTATGAATATGAATTTGCTTTGGTGTTATTTTAGTACGAATTCTAGGATAGATCGAACGGAAAGGATAGCTTTATGTTATTTTAGTACGAACTCTTGAATAGACCGAACGGAAAGAATAGCTTTGAGGTGGTTCCGTACCCTACAAACAATTTATTCTTATGTTCCCCGCTAGGTAGGAACTTTGGACTGATTCTTCATTGCACTTTGAGGGATGGTTATATGATCCAATTATATTAGTATTGTTGAGAGATTGCACTAGCGAAAGTACGGACCCTAGGCCTTATTTTCAAGCATTGCAATACCATTTGCGTGCCCGTTCACTATTTGCTACCTTGCTGTTTTTATTTATTCAGATTATAAAAATATATTTCTACCATCAATATTACACTTTTATCACCATCTCTCTAGTGCACCTGTACAATTTGCCATTGTATTGGGTGTGTTGGGGACACAAGAGATTTCTTGTATTTGGTTGTAGGGTTGTTTGAGAGAGACCATCTTCATCCTACACCTTTCACGGATTGATAAACCTTAGGTCCTCCACTTGAGGGAAAATTGTTACCGTCCTACAAAACTCTGCGCTTGGGGGCCCAACACGTGTCTACGAGAATAAAGTTGCATAGTAGACATCAAGCTCTTTTCTGGCACCATTGTCGGGGAGGTGAGTGCTTGAAGGTATATCTTTAGATCTTGCAACTGAATCTTTTAGTTTGTTATTTTATCACTAGTTTGGTTTTATAAAATAAAACTACAAAAAAATGGAATTGAGGTTGCATCATACAGTTGGTCATCTTTATAACATCTTTCTTGAAAATGATGGTTTGGAAAATTGTGCTCAATGTTAGAAGAAGAAGTCAATAAAATGCTTGGCACAAAATATTTGAATGATGAGCATGATTGCAATGTTGTTAGTATGAATTCTTTGAATATACAAAATGTTAATGATGATTGCACAAGTCATGACAAAAATGTTTCTTATAAGCATGTCAATTTTTGCGGAGATTATTGGGAGTGAAATTGCACACCAAAAAGGGAAGATAGATTTTGTAAGAAGCATAAATATTTAGAGACGAAAAAGTTGCAAGAGAGGCTCGATGATTGTGCTAAAAGATGTAATTTTTTTCGCCATCCTTGTGAACTTTGCAATGAACGTGGTCATTTAAATCTCCAATGCAAATTATTTCATGATCAAATCGTGTCCAAAAATTGTGATAACTTGATTACCCTTGAGCATCATAAGGAGCTTAGTCTTATTTTGGGGTATGAAGAGATGAAACGTATAACCAAGGGTTTTCCAAATCCCGAGAGATTTGTTGATTTTGATCTCGAAGAAATTTGTATGTTTTGTGCGGTAAATTGCATTGAGAATCCTTACATTGCCAACTATCTAAAGTCAAGAAAACAAATAGAACATGAAGAGAGTACTAATGAAAGGGAAAATATTTCCCAATACCCTCCAGGTGTTTATTATGATGAATGAGGCAACGAGGAGGATCTTCCTATCCAACCAATCTCATCAATAAGAAGCTTGAAAAAATTAATTAAACCCACACATGGTGTGGTGAAGAAGAAGAAAAGAAGAAGAAAGAATAAAGGTAAAAATAATAGCTTGGTGTTATTTTAGTACGAACTCTAGGATAGATTGATCGGAAATAATAGCTTTGAGGTGGTTTTGTACCCTACAAACAATTTATTCTTATGTTCTCCGCTAGATAGGAACTTTGGAGTGATTCTTCATCGCACTTTGAGGGATGGTTATATGATCCAATTATATTAGCATTGTTAAGAGATTGCACTAGCGAAAGTACGGACCCTAGGCCTCATTTTCAAGCATTGCAATACCGTTTTTGTGCCCGTTTACTATTTGCTACCTTGCTGTTTTTATTTATTCAGATTATAAAATATATTTCTACCATCAATATTACACTTTTATCACCATCTCTTCGCCGAACTGGTGCACCTATACGATTTGCCATTGTATTGGTTGTGTTGGCGACACAAGAGATTTCTTGTATTTGGTTGCAGGGTTGTTTGAGAGAGACCATCTTCATCCTACACCTCTCACGGATTGATAAACCTTAGGTCATCCACTTGAGGGAAAATTGCTACTGTCCTACAAAACTCTGCGCTTGGAGGCCCAACATGTATCTACAAGAATAAAGTTGCATCGTAGACATCATAGTATTTTTCGTGTCCATTTTGAGAGAAGGCGCACTCGAATAACAGCCAACAAAGGCATTTTGAAAAAATAGCTGCCACTTTAATATCTCAAACATTGTGTAATTCAAACCGTGTGTGTTCTGTTAACCATTCATGTGACGCCATGTGTCTTGGTTTTAATGGCTATAGGAGGTGCCGTGTGGACAGCTGTTTGACCTTGACTGAACGGGAGGCGCGCGAGCGCAGTCCGGTGTGCAGGCTGACCGGGAGGTGTGCAAGCTATCCTCCAATGTGCAGGCACACCGGGAAGCATGCGAGTTGTACGCTGTGCAGGCTTACTGGGAAGCGAGCCCTTTGACTTCCATGGCCGCCCGCCTTCCTGTCCATTAATGGCGCCCGAGACGCTGCTTAATACGGGCGGCCTTACCGTTTGCCTCCCATTCCCCTCCCTCCCATAGACCTCCACCAACGCCATGGCGCAGAAGGATCATCTGCCACTAGTCTTCAAGTTTGGTGAAGTCAACTCTGAGCCGGAGGAGATAGTAAATAAGGAGGAATGGGGCCTCATGGACATGGCCCAGAACGAGCTGGCCGCGGCGGTTGCTGTCGCCGCTCCCGTCCCATCTCCCATCCCCGCGCCCGCGCCAGCGACCATCCCCGTAGCATTGACGGGCTGGTCGCCGAGCACTATCACAGAGCTGGAAGCCACGGGTGTCGGCAAGGACTTCGTGGACCCGTGCGAGCTCGTGTACATGCCAGCACCAGCGCCTGTGCCCGTGCGCGCCCCTCCACCCACCGTGGCTCCGGTCCCCGTCCGTTTGGCTGGACCCGCCGCGCTCGCGCCCGCGCCCCCTCAGCGGCATGGGACTCCGCAATCGACCGCTACCTATCAGCGCCGCCAGCTGCCGTCCTCCCACACCCCGCCCGTCGGTCGCGCGATGACATGATGTTTGATCTACAAGTGAAGAACATTCTATGATGCATTGAAGACTTAAACAATGGCGTCCCAGAGGACGACAGCGACAACGACGGCGTGGCACGCCGCCTCCACCGCCGCCGGAAATAGTTTATTCTTGGGTTTAATACTGTATCTCGATCATATGAATATAAATTCGCAGTTGGATGAAAGATATGGTTTGAGCGAACTTGCGTTTTTCTCTCTTAATGTACAGACTTATCTAACGATTTTATTTTGAAAAAACATCAATGGTTTTTAAATATAAAACACTCATCGGAAACATTTTAGTTAGAACACCCGTATGCAAACCGATAGCTTCCCCAGGAAGCCAAGGGAAAATGTGCCGAGCAGGATTTGTGCAACACTTGATCACAAACATTTTAGATAGAACACCGTATGCAAAGTTAGAGCAGGATTTGTGCATCTCTTCAACGCAAACGGTTATTTTGGATGACCCGTGTGCAACCACTTACAAACAATTTGGTAAGATTTGCATCTGTCATATTGGGTATGTTGCCATTTATCAAATTGGAAAGATTGACATTTGTTGATCTAGTAACATTGCCATTTGTCAACCTTGTAACACTACGATTTGTCAAAATATGAAGCTAAAAGTCACTAGCAGTATCTAATTTTAGCAACTAAAATTCAGTAGTTATGCATAGATTTCATTCATAGATTAATCAGTCGTTCTTAATTTATACAAACAATTCAACTCGACGGCTAAACTGACCAAACTTTTCCCCAATTATTGCCAACCACGTACTGAAATAGCTAGTTTAACTATATGTACTAGCTAATATTAAGTATGTTGTACAGTTCCACCACATCTATAGTCAGATGAACTGAACAAAATAGCCCCTGGAGGGGCTTTGTACTACTTCCGGCTGCCTCTCCTCTACCGAGCGTGCTCAGTAAGAGGCAGAGGAGGAGGAACCTACCGATGAGCTGGGCAACCGCAATGCGGTGCCTGCCGCTTCTGCAGCTTCAGTGACGCTCACCTCGAACGCCCTCTGCCGCTCCAGACGACCCCTCTCGAAGCGGTGGTTCTCCTCGTAGATCTCCTGATTCCTCGCCTCTGAGGCGGCGTGTGCCGCGGCCACGGCGGCGCTAAGGCTCTTTGCATGCTCGACGAGGCGCTTCTCCTCCTCCCGCGGGAACTCGGTGTAGCACTCAAGGTCACAGACGCACGTGCGGGAATCCACCTCCGCCTCCCGTCTTCGGGCGGCGGTGGTGGAGCGGGTGATGACCCCGACGGTCGATGGTGGGCTGGCGGCCACGCCAGCTGACGATGGGGTGGTGGCCACGACCACCACCTCACGCCTTCAGGTCGCGGTAGTGGAGCGGGTGATGGCCATGGTGGCCGGCAGTGGGGTGGCGGACATGACGGCCACCTCTCACCTTCGGGTCACGGTGGCAAAGCGGGCGATGGCCCTAGCTTTCGACGATGGTGTGGCGGCAACAACGGCCGGCAACAGCTGCCGACGGGCAGCGGCGGCGGAGCGTGTGGTGGGTGTTTCATGCACACCCAACAGGGACGCCACGTGCACTACACTATGTTGGGGACTACGCCGCCGCCGCGGTGTAGCCTCCTAGCTGGAGCTGTCCTCTGATGACGGCGGAGTGGCTGGGCGATGATGATGGACCGGTGCCATTGGCGATTGTGGGAGAAGCAAACGAGATAAGCTACACGGAGGGAGGGGAAAATGTGACGCAGGACTCGCCGGCCGTGAGGGTTTATATAGCAGGCCGGTAAGCATTGGGATTTTGCGGGATTTCACCGAGTCGGGCGGGAAGCTTGCGCGGGAACCTGCGAGGTTGCGCGGGAACGGGCTCATCGATGATTCATTGGCGCCAACGTTTGGCCAAAAGAACGCCCCCGCACGCTGCGCAAGCTTGCATTGTAAGATGTCTGCGACAGCGGGGTGACAAGACGTGCGAGAGGAGAACGAAATGCCACGTACACATACAGTTAATACAAAAAATGTTTGTGATCTAATTACCTACTATACCCCCATCCTGGTTTATAAGTATGATTTAACTAATAAAATACGAATGCATGTCGCCAAAGATTATATAGTTGGATTCAAATTTGAACATTAGCAGCAGGAGTGATTGGCTAGCTAGAATGAGTTTGAAGATGATGATGTGCTACACTATGACTATGATGATTAAATAGCTAGTGTTGGTGGTAATGACATGATGATTAAATAGCTAGTGTTGCCGACAACAAGTACCGAGTGGTCGGCTTCGAGCTCGAGTACACCATCGGTCGTGCCGGGCACGATCAGAAGGCCTTGCGAGTGACATGACGTCCTCGTCTACCACTACCACCTTGCCACAAGGCTTGCGAGCATTTCTCCAGGTTTATCAACAGCTCCGACTACAGTTTCGCTACGGTGGACACCACGAACGATCTAAAAGCGCTCAAGGTTTCGGACTTGAAATGCACGAATCTTGTCAACATCCATCACCACTACAAGGTCTGGGGCAGCGACAAAACAAACTGAACTCCCTGGTTGACCTTGCCTTGGCCATCATCGACCCCTACTACATGAAGATGAAGAATGAGAGCAAGAAGGACAAGAACGCCTAGCACAGTGTGTGACATGAGAGACTGGATGAACAACATGTCAAGTACGCGGCCATGGACACGTACACAAGCTACGAGATGTACAGGTGGATCGTTGACATGAGGAAGTGTCTTCTTCCTGCCCCAGACGAGGGATCGAGCCGCAGAGCAGTGGCGGGAGCGTCACAAGAAGTAGATGACTCGACGATCGTTTCTCCTACTTTAGAATGCATCCAATTGTTTATTGAGGTGTGTGTGAATGATCTGTATAGTCACTTATGTAATTGGATGTTTATTTCAGTTATATATATACATGTTTTTCTTTTATAAATAGAGCAAATAACATGGCTTATTAGCAGCAATCGTCTGTGTTATTATTGGTCTTCGCACACATTTCTGATTACGGAATTGTTTGCAGCGTATCACACACATCTTGTTCAGTTGAACCGTTTACATTGTGTTTCCTAATCACACACAGTTCATCCTAGAGAACCGTATGCTTTATATCGCACACACCTTCATCTGGTTGCCCGTTTCTTTTGTTCCTCCTCATCCAAAATAGTTAACTGACACACGCAACTAAAATCTGAACCGTGTTTGATGCATCCATCATTGCAAAAGTTTTGCACCTTTTTTGGCGGGTTTTTTACACCACCATTTGTGATTATGGCATCGCACACAGTTTCATCAAAGGGTCTCTGATCGTAGTGTCGCGTTTGGACCATCCTGCAGTAGTGTGTGCAAGCAGCCTATGTCCATTCTTGATTTAGACTCTTGCATCCAGGGTGAGGGCATGTAAACAACCAATTGGTGCGCCGGATGGAGGGCGTTATCCACTCATCGGACAGTATCAATGCCGGTTCAGCCGTCATGATGTTCGAAAAGAATTGCCGATTCCTTCCTCTTAAGCAGAAGCTGGGGTAGCTTTAGCGCTGCTGCAATGATATGGGAGAGCTCATGGCGGCTCTTGTCAAATACGCTGACTCTGATAGTACTAAGGACCCTGAGTCTGATGAGGAGAAAGGTGGCAAGGGAAAGAAGAATGGCAATGCCAAGGGGCAGCAGCACAGTACGTCGGGTAAAGGTAACAACGGTAAGTGCAAAGCTGACAGCAGTTCAGATTTTGTGGCTAACACCAATACGCAGAATAATAATCAGCATCGCAAGGGGAAGTCATCAGTGCCCCGGTTTGGAGGGCCAAAGTTCAACCTTGAGGCGATGATGAATCAACCTTGCCCAAAGTACGGTACGCAAGAGAAGCTGGCCAGTCATTTGTGAAAGATTGCTTCATCATGAGGGAGTATAGAAATTCCATTTTTTTCAGAACAATCATGGCCCGCATGGCGGGTTAGAATCTGGCTCTCACGGACCTGGTTTTGGAGGTGGCGGCTCAAGCTCCGGTTTTCAGGGCCAAGGCAGTCAAGGTGGTTTTAATCAGCAACCTAGTCAAGGGAATCAACAACAACAGTCTGGTTATCAAAGTAATCCGAAGCAGCTGAATAGTGGTTAATATCATGTCTTTACCATGAGCTTATGGAAACGAGACCAGAAAATTCATAAGCGGGCAGTAAACGCGGTTGAGGCGGCAGTTCCTCGGTACTTGTGATGGTCTGACCATCCTATTGTATGGAGCAGTGAGGATCACCCGCCCCGGGTTGACAATCCGGGTCAATTGGCTTTGGTGGTTGCACCTCAAGTTGGAGGGTACAAGTTTACTAAGGTGCTCATGGATGGAGGCAGTAGCATCAATATCCTTTACTATGATACTTTTCACCGTATGAATTTGGCTGACAAAGATCTTAAGCTGTCTTCTACTATTTTTCATGGGGTGGTACCGGGTAAGTCGGCGTACCTAGTGGGTAAGATAGCTTTGGAAGTGGCCTTTGGTGTGATCATGATTACAGAGCTAAGACATTGACTTTTGAAGTAGTCAAGATCAAGAGCCCTTATCACGCCCTATTTGGGCGGCCGGCTTATGCTAAATTTATGGCAAGGCCTTGTTATGTTTATCTATAGCTTAAAATGTCGGTTCGTAAGGGTACCATGACAGTGCATGGAAACAGGAAGATAGACTTGGAGTGTGAAGAGGGTGATGCTACTTATGTTGAGTCTGTTTGTGCAACAGAGGAGTTGAAGTTTTACAAAGATAATGTTGACCCGACAGATATGACACCTTTGAAGAAGCCAACCACAGAGCATGACCCCTTATTAAAGTTTAAGTCGGCAGATGACACTAAGCTGATTGACTTTGTTCCTGGTGATTCATCCAAGCAGTTCAGCATCAGTGCTAATATGGATCCAAAATAGGAAAGCGCGCTCATCAGGTTCATCGGTGAGAACCGGGACATCTTTGCATGGAAACCTTCAGGCATGCCAGGTGTACCGAGGGAACTCGCTCAGCACACTCTCAATATTGATCCAAAGTTTAAGTCGGTCAGGCAATTGCTTCATCGTTTTAATGAAGAGAGGTGTAAGGCCATTGGTGAAGAAGTGGCCCGGCTCTTGGCGGCTAGGTTCATCATTGAAGTTTTTCATCCTAAGTGGTTGGCTAACCCGGTGCTGGTACTTAAGAAGAATGGCACTTGGCGTATGTGTGTGGATTACACAGACCTTAACAAGGCCTGTCCGGCTGACCCTTTTGCTCTCCCTCATATTGATCAGATCATCGATGCTACGGTGGGTTGTGAGCGTTTGAGTTTTCTAGATGCTTATTCTGGTTATCATGAGATCAAGATGGCAGTTAAGGACCAGGAGAAGACAGCTTTCATCACTCCCTTTGGAGCCTTCTGTTATGTGTCTATGCCTTTTGGGCTCAAGAGTGCCCAGGCGAGTTATCAGCGATGTGTTCATAATTGCCTTCATGACCAGATTCGGCGCAATGTTCATGCTTATGTGGATGATATTGTTGTGAAATCCAGGAAGAAGGTAACCTTGATAGATGATATGAAAGAGACCTTTGATAATCTCCGGGTCTATAAGATGATGCTTAACCCAGACAAGTGTGTCTTTGGCGTGCCAGCAGGTAAGCTCTTGGGTTTTTGGTTTCTGAAAGAGGAATTGAAGCTAACCCTGAGAAAATCAAGACTATCACTTCTTTGGCTAAACTGGCGTGTATTAATGACATCCAGCGTCTGGCGGGTCATATTGCGGCTTTAAGCCGGTTTATCAACCGTTTGGGCGAAAAGGCTATCCATCTATATCAGATGATGAAGAAAACAGATCACTTTGTCTTGAGTGATGTAGCCAATCAAGCATTTGAGGCGTTGAAAAAGCAGTTGGCTGAGCCGCCAATCCTTGCAGCTCCTATTGATAAGAAGCCCTTGTTGTTATATGTGGCTACTAATAGCACAGCCGTCAGTGTAGCGGTTGTTGTGGAAAGGAAGGAGCCAGGCAAGGAATATCCGGTTCAGCGGCCGGTTTACTATGTCAGTGAGGTACTCGTTGAATCTAAGTAGAGATACCCACATTGGCAGAAGTTGGTTTATGGAGTGTTCATGGCTAGTTGTGACTTAAAGCAGTATTTCCTTGGTCATCCCATCACTATGGTCAGTTCTGCTCCCTTAGGGGATATTATTCAAAACAGAGAAGCCACAGGCCGGGTGGCCAAGTGGGCCATTGAGCTTGGACCCCATGGTTTGAAGTACATGCCTCAGACAGCAATCAAGTCTCAAGCACTTGTGGATTTTATCAATGATTGGACAGAGCTGCAGATGCCTGAGGAGAAGCCGGATAACACATATTGGACTATTCATTTTGATGGGTCCAGGCAATTACAAGGCCTGGGGGCTGGAGTTATTTTGACTTCCCCATGAGGTGATAAATTTTGTTATGTCTTAAGGTTGATGTTCCCTTGTACTAATAATGAAGCTGAGTATGAAGCCTTGCTCCATGGTCTTCGTATGGCTAAAGAGATGAATCTAAGCTGGGTGAGGTGTTTTGGCGACTTAGATTTGGTGGCTCAACAAGTTTCAGGAACTTGGGATTCCAAGGATCCACTCATGTCGGCTTATGGCCAAGAGGTTGATACTATCGTTGGTCATTTCAAAGGCTATCAAGTGGAACATGTTGATCGCAGGAAAAATGAGGCGGCTGATGCTTTAAGCCGGATGGGGTCCCAGCGTAAGCCGGTACCACCTAATATTTTCCTTGATATTTTGCATAACCCTTCAGTTAAATTGCCTATGGAGGAAGATCTTGTTGTTCCTGACCCCTGAAGCACAATTGGTGGCGGCTCTTCATGCTATTCCTGATTCGACAGTTCCATATTTGGCTTATATGACCTCGGGTGAGTTACCTGAAGATGAAACTTTAGCCAGGCAGATAGCCAGGCGGTCTAAGTCAATGACTATTTTCAACTGAGAGTTGTACCGATGCAGTGTCACAAGGGTGTTTCAGCATTGTGTTTCTCCTGAGGAGGGCCGTGAGATTCTATGAGAGATTCATGAAGGAGATTGTGGCTTATGTTGCTTGAAGCTACATCGGTATTTACCCAAAGAGGAAGGGATGATGCAGCACAGCGGCGGTAGGTATTTCCCTCAGATATGAAACCAAGTTTTTTGGAACCAGTAGGAGAACCAAGCAACACAACGTAAATAGCCCCTGCACACAAATAACAACACCTCGCAACCCGGCGTGGTAAAGGCGTTGTCAATCCCTTTTGGGTAACGGCGCCAGAAACGGTGCACAGACGGGAAAAAGTTGTAATATATTGAATAAATAGATCACAAATAAAATAAAGTTCAGCAAAGTATTTTTGTATTTTTGGTTTAATAGATCTGAAAATAAACGCAAAAAAAGTAGATCGCAAAGGCAAATATATGACAAAGAGACCCGGGGCCGTAGGTTTCACTAGTGGCTTCTCTCAAGAAAAATAGCAAATGGTGGGTGAACAATTTACTATTGGGAAATTGATAGAACTTCAAATAATCATGACGATGTCTAGGCAATGATCATTACATAGGCATCACGTCCAAGATTAGTAGACCAACTCCTGCCTGCATCTACTACTATTACTCCACACGTCGACCGCTATCTAGCATGCATCTAATGTATTAAGTTCATGGAAAAACGGAGTAATGCAATAAGAACGATGACTTGATGTAGACAAGATCTACCTATGTAGAGACAGACCCCATCGTTTTATCCTTAGTAGCAACGATACATACGTGTCGGTTCCCCTTCTGTCACTGGGATCAAGCACCGTAAGATCGAACCCAATACAAAGCACTACTTCCCATTGCAAGATAAATAGATCAAGTTGGCCAAACAAAACCCAAATATCGGAGAAGAAATACGAGGCTATAAGAAATCATGTATATAAGAGATCAAAGAAACTCAAATAACTTTCATGGATATAAAAAGATATAACTGATCATAAGCTCACAATTCATCAGATCCCAACAAACACACCGCAAAAGAGTTACATCATATGGATCTCCAAGAGACCATTGTATTGAGAATTCAGCGAGAGAGGAAGCCATCTAGCTACTATCTACGGACCCGAAGGTCTACAAAGAACTACTCACGCATCATCGGAGAGGCACCAATGGATGTGGTGAACCCCATCCGAGATGGTGTCTAGATTGGATCTGGTGGTTCTGGACTCTGCGGCGGCTGGATCAATATTTCGTCGACTCCCCTAGGGTTTTGGGAATATTGGGGTATTTATAGAGCAAAGAGGCGGTCCGGGGGGCACATGAGGTGGGCACAACCCTCCAGGGCGCGCTTTGGCCTCCTAGCGCACCCTGGTGGGTTGTGCCCCCATCGGGGCTCCCCACAGGCGCAGCCAGGGCCCATTATGTTCCTTCTGGTCCGAAAAAATCTCCGTGAAGTTTTGTTGCATTTGGACTCCGTCTGATATTGATTTCCTGCGATGTAAAAAACATGCAGAAAACATCAACTGGCACTTGGCACTATGTCAATAGGTTAGTACCAAAAATGATATAAAATGACTATAAGATGATTATAAAACTTCAAAGATTGATAATATAACAACATGGAACAATCAAAAATTATAGATACGTTGGAGACGTATCATCATCCCCAAGCTTAACTCCTACTCATCCTCGAGTAGGTAAGTGACAAGAACATAATTTTTTATGTGGAATGCTGCCTAACATGTCATATCATATTCTTTTCTTTATAGCATGGCCATTTGGACTTTTATGTGATTCCAAGCAATAGTCTAGTTTTGACATGATAATTTAAATACTCAAGCATATCAACAAGCAACCATGTCTTTCAAAATATCAACGTAAAATATGTTATCCCTAGCCCATCATGCTCAACCATTGATCCATTCGTGAAACACACTCGCATATTAGCTACACCCAATACTCAAGTACGATCATATTGCCTCCTAGTTGGTGCTTTTATAAGAGAAGACGGAGACTCAAATTCAAAAATAAAAATTGCATAAAGTAAAAAGAAAGGCCCTTCGCACAGGGAAGTAGGGATTTGTAGAGGTGCCAGAGCTAAAAACGAAAAACCTAGAGATAAAAACATTTTGGGAGGTGTATCCATCCCACCAACGAAAACGACTAGAGTTCCCAACACTTTCCATGCTAGATATATCATAGGCGGTTCCCAAACATAAAATAAAGTTTATTCCTTTTTCCACCATACTTTCACTTTCCATGGCCGGTGTGTCAGCGCCTATTACTGCCCAAAACTATAAGAGCATCTCCAGCCGCGCCCCCAACAGCCCCCTAGGCCCTTTTTTAGCGTCAGTGCTGAAAAAACGGCCCAGTCACGCCCCCAGAAGCCAAAATTTTGCCGGTTAGGCCCGAAACTGGCGTCGGCGGACCCAGGCCGAACTCGGCATGCTGGGGGACGCCGAGGGAATCATATTTGGCACGAAAGAACGGTGAGCCCGCCGCGTCAGTGACCCCGGCGCATCGTCGTCCTCATCGCCTCGGTTTCGGCGGGGAATCAATGCCAAGGCTGCCGCGCTGTCGCGCCGGTCAGCCTTCATTGATGCCTCACGGGCGGCGCGGCGACGCGAGTCCCGCCCGAGCCAGCCACGCGTACACACGTTGGCCGCCCTCCCACCGCCCAAGCCCGACTATAAAAAGCGCCCCTCCCTTGCCCGGGAGCGCACACACTCTCGACCAAGCTCCTCCTCTCACAGCCGATGGCGCTCTCGACCGAGCTCGCCTCTCCTCTCCATTTCTCCCGCCGACGAGCATGGCCAAGCGTTACCTAGGCGAGGTCGCGGCGACTAATGGCTTCGGCCATCGTCACCTGCACGAGGACGAGGCACGGCTCCTCTACGAGGCCGACTACCTGGCACCGCCGGCAATGCGGGTGCCGGGCACGTGGAAGCTGAGCGCCGGCAAAGTCCCAGTGCCACCAGGGCCCAACGACGCTGTTCGGCGCGTCGAGATCGTGCACATTCGGTCCTTGCTGACGGAGGAGGTGCGTAACCAGCCGAGGTACGCCACGTCGACCAGCTCGCCTCCTCGAACGGCGTCGAGCCCCGCGACCGCCACAATTCCAAGGGGCGGCGCCAATGGTGGGGCTTCCCCGGTCACACCCTCTAAGTCGTCCTCGAGCACATCGAGGCCAGCAACACGCCGCGCCTGGAGTACCCGGCGCCCCCACCTTCTCGCGCTGTCGCGACAGCTCCTGGACGCTGCGGCGGATGGAGACAGAGACCTCCTCGTCGTCGGGCTTTGGCTCCCTCTCCTCCGGTTCGCTGGTGCTCCACCCCGTCAAGGCAGAGCCATAGGAGACGCTGCTCGGGCGCCGCACCCGCAGCGGCGCCCTCGTCATCCATGAGGGCGGCCACCCCTCACCTTCTTCTTCCCGGCTAGTCGGGCCGAAGACCGAGCCGGGGTTGCTCCCCGTGAAGGAGCACGCGGACATGACCGACGACGATCAGACCGCCCTCAAATCGGCAAAGACGGACTACGTCTGCGAGCAGGTGGAGCGCCAGCGTCGCGCCCTCGAGAAGATCGCCACTCGGCGCCGCGGACGCGAGGAGGGCGGCGTCGTCATCCTCGACAGCGACGACGAGGAGGCGCCCGTGCCGTCCAACCCCACTTCGCATCGGCAAAGCTGGTCAGGTGCAAGAGGACGGCAAGAAAGACGCACGACGGCGGCGGCGACTACACCCAGTTCTACAGGCTCCTCGGCATGTAGAAGGCGGGCGGTGGCGGCGGCATAGTAGTGCTAGGTGTACTGGTCGTTTTTAGTTAGTTTTAAATTCATGTTTTTAAGTTTATGTACAAATAACAATGAAAATCGGCTAGTTTGGACGAATCTGCGTCCTGTTTGGATGAAATTTGATCGAGTTTATTTTTCAAAACGGGGGGGGGGGGGTCGTGGGGCGGCGGTTCGGAAACCGACCGCTCCTACACCAATATTATTGCCAGCACGCCTTGAGACGGCGATATTTCAAGCCCCTGTAGGACCGAACGGCTCGAGATGCTCCAAGCACGGCCAGGAGCCAGCAAACTCACTTCAGAAGATAAGCCTATCCTGCTTTGCCATTTGGTGCGACAGGGACCTCCCACGTCAGACTAATGTGCTAACATGGAACCTGATATCCACATCCATCCCTCTCCGGCTCTCCATAGTCCATGCCCCTATCTTTCTCACGGTAAGAAGCTCTTGTAGGCAGGCAGGCACACACCGGCGCACGTAACACAAACCACTACACGCGCACCTAGAGCTAAACATCCATGACCGCCACATTCGCGACCACCGTCGCGGCCTCTCTGTCCGTCGTAGGTGGCCTTGGGAGGCTGCTCGGCCTCGGCGTCGGCGCTTCGCTGCGACCCTGCTCGCCGCGGGCGAGGACGTGCGTCGTCCATGCGTCGGGGCAGCAGCCGGTGAAAGAGAAGGCCGCGTCCGGAGCTGACCGCCGCGCCATGGCGGCCGCGCGCTTGTGCTGCCGGAGGTCGCGGAGGCCGCTGGCCCCGGGCTTCCGCCGTCGCTCAAGAACTTCCTGCTCAGCATCGGTTCCGGCGGGGTCGGGCTCCTCGGCATCATCGGCGCCGTCGTCGCCGTCTCCAACTTTGACCCCGTCAAGCGAGGCTGATCCCTGCTGTTTGTGTACCACGCGCATGCAAAACTCCTCCATCTCTTTGATTATTATTACAAAAATAACAACGGTTATCACTGCATGTAACTTTTGCCGTTCAGATTTATTTCACGGGTTTGTGCTCAAATCTCTACTCCTAGTATAGCAGTTGGTGAATAGTCCGCCGGTTATTTTTTGCTGGTTTTATTTCGCCTCACCACTTTCGTTGGTTTTATTTCGTTGGTTTTATTTCGTCTCTCTCCCACCTGCCTTTTCGCTTCACCACCCACATAAATCCATCAGATTAGTTACCATATAAAAATAAATCATAATCAATCAAGTATTGATGATCAGATTAGTTACCATATAAAAAATAAATTGCTATAAATCAAGTATTGATGGGATATTTCCTTATATTGATGTGATTTTCCCTTTCTTATCATCAATCATCTCATCGCCTAAAAAATGCGTAGCTTTCCTTTTCCGCCAACCGACCGCCACGCCTCCCTACATCCGCCTCGTTGCTCTGCCTCCCACACGAAAAAACCCTCTCGTTTGACCTCCCCAAACCCCGCAGACGATGGAAAAACCCAGCCGTCTGCTTCTCCTCTCGACCGCTCCATACGCCCAGATCGCGGCCCCATCCGTCTTCCTCTCACGCCACGGGCGGCCGATGGACTGCCGCCACCACCCTCCTACTCTCGCCGCCGCCGTCCTCCGCTCGCTTCGCCGCCGCCGTCGCCACCAATCCCGGCGAAGGCGCCGTTGCTATGTCGCCTCCCTCCCACCTGCCTTTTCGCCACCACCCACATAAACCCATCGATTAGTTACCATATAAAAATAAATCACAATCAATCAAGTATTGATGATCAGATTAGTTACCATATAAAAAATAAATCGCAATCAATCAAGTATTGATGGGATATTTCCTTATATTGATGTGATTTTCCCTTTCTTATCATCAATCATCTCTACTGCCTAAAAAATGCGTAGCTTTCCTTTTCCTGCCAACCGACCGCGTCCCGTCTCCCTACATCCGCCCTCGTTGCACTGCCTCCCGCACGAAAAAAACCCTCTCGTTTAACCTCCCCCAAACCCCGCATGATGGAAAAACTCAGCCGTCTGCTTCCCCTCCTCTCGACCGCTCCATACGTCCAGATCGCGGCCCCATCCCCATCCTCCTCTCACGTCACGGCGGCGATGGACTGCCGCCACCACCCTCCTACTCTCTCGCCGCCGTCCTCCCGCTCGCTCGCCGCCGCCGTCGCCACCAATCCCGGCGAAGGCGCCGTTGCTGCTATGTCGCCTCCTTTCCCCATCCAAGCCTGACCATGGCAACATCGCCCTCTCATGTGTCCGGCGGTGAGGTTTGGGGAGGCGCGACCACAATCCAGTAGGGATCTCACCGCGGACCCGTCCGCTGGGATGGGTGTTGCCTCCGTTGCGAATGTGATCGAAGGGAGGGACTACTTCATCGTCAAGGTCGGCGAGGCAGCGGCCGATTGGGAGCCTGGTTGTGAACATGGGAGTTCGTCCCCATGGAGGCGGCGGCCGTGGAGATTGGATGTGAAGCAACCACACTTGCCGGTGGTGGAGGCTTGCCGTCCATGTGATCCTTTCTTCTCCCGGTATCCCCATTCCTTGCCTCCCATTACAAACGCGAGCATGAATGAGAGCAGGGGCTGATTTTCATCAATTCATTTCTCATATTTTTAGTTGCTTTTTGAGATTATACAAGATGCTCCCGATCTGTTTTGTCAAATTACTTGGATCGTCTTATGGAATTGACAGCCATCGTATTTTTCACCTCATGTTATTTCTTAATCCTTGTCCCACTAGGCATCCACTATATGTTTGGTAATGACGTGATGTTGAGGCGGCTAGGAGAAGCTCAGCAGCATCAAGGGCTATCGAGATGGATCCGGGAGCCAAGCAGTAGTTCTTCCGTTAAATTTTGGTTATTATCTTTTCTATTGTTACGATTGTGGGATGGTTGATTTTGACTCGGTGTAACATTTGCATTTGTTTCCAGCTTGTTGGCGTAGATGCGCAGTAATCGCGGCAACTAATCAAGAGCGAGGGCAATGCACATCGAGCTACGCTGAATGTAGTGCACATAGGTAGGTCAACATATTTTGTAGCTCTTTCAGATGTAAAAGCATATGTTGCATAAGAAATTATTATCTTCCAAGCATACTCACATTTCACTAACAAATAGGGGAGGTTCAGACTTGAGCAATGATAAAAATGTATGTTCCTCACTCTTTTGTTGGAATTTTAGTTCCAAGTTAACATGATTTCTTATCCGCTTCATAAGTCATGCATTTTCTTAATTAGGTGATAAGTAGAGCAAAAAAAAATTGATCGTGTTATTGCGGGGTTTGTTTAAACTCCAGCATAAGGAATTCTGGTTTAAGAAAAAAGACTTTTGATTTCTTTAATTACAAATTGATTGCAACATCGTGTTAGTATGTGATTTCTCACATCTTGTTATAATATTTGTGAAGACGTGCATTGCACGTGCACTTGAAAGCGGGCCCGTGGCCCGCGCCGGACGGCGCCGATGCTGACCCGGGCCACCTCCTCCGTGTATTCTTGGAGCTGTGGCTGGCTGATTTACATGAAATTAATTCCCTCAGTTCTGGTGGCAAATATAATACACATAATCCATATTGTTATGCACTAGCGCGTGTGTGTGAAATAGATGGATTATGGTCCCGTATCCAATAAGATGGATATGTGTGTGTGTTAGAGAGAGGGAGAGGGGGAGAGAGAGTGAGGAAGAGGGAGGGAGAGTGTGTGTGAGAGGATTTGATGGTAAAAAAGGTCGCCAATGTCATAATATTGAACTCTTAAAGTTAATATGGCCCCGTTGCAACGCACGAGCGTTCTTCTAGTCGTTGTTAACTATCCTGCTCGATCGCTTGATAGCAAAGCATAGCTACCGATCCCAAGCTACAAAAAAGTGGCCTTCGCCAGATCGTAAGCATGCTCTTCGGACTTGCACACTGTCTTTTTAACCATCTGATATCCATTGGCTACATACGGACAATTATGAGCATCTAACGGCGGTTTTCACGATAACTAACCCCTCCCACCCACCAACCCAACAAAATTCAGGGGGTGGGCTCGTCTCCTCCTTAATCTCCAACTAAAAATGCCAGCTAATCACAATCCATGGAATTCGTAATTATAAATCCGTCTGTCTAGCATCTCTATTTCTAATAGCAGTTGTTAGCCTCGCTTTCAGGGGTTTTTTTCGTCCCACCTTCCATGGTTTTTTTGTACCTCCTCCCACCTTCGCTGGGTTTTTTCATAGATTTTTTTCTGTCCCCTCCCCTCACTTGATCGGTTTATTTTCGCGTCACCCTCTCACACAACAAAAGAAATCTAAACAGATCAAAACTTTTCATACTGGCGCAAGTTATTTAGTAATGTACAATCAATCACGAACAATCTGTAAAGATCAAACCTAAATTAATTAACCTTACCTTAAATCACTCAATCACATTAATTAGAAAACAAATAATTGATTTTCAGAAAAATCGCTCAAACACATTAACCTTACCTTAACTCACGGATGGTAATCAATCCCCAAACAAAGGAAACAATACATCAAGGGAGCAGTAAATAAACTCTTTCTTATGACATGTATATGATCTTCCCATCACTCTCCGTTGTCGAGCGTTCTTGATTCTCAAGGCTGATGCTTGGGCTGCATCACTGGGTCGCGACGGTGCCGGGGGATGACGACGGTGAGGTCGGGTGCCGCGGCACCGCGTTGGCCGCGGTGAAGGGGGCGAAGAAGGATGGCTTCCCTGGCCGTGGCCGTGGCCGTGGCCCTGGAAGTTGATGCGGTGAAAGCGGCACTTGAAGGACCCGGTGTGGGTGGCCGACGGGCAGACGCACTTGGAAGTGGGCCCGTGGCCCGCGCCGGATGGCGCCGACACCGACCCGGGCCACCTCCTCCGCGTTTTCTTGAAGCTGTGGCTGGCCGATTTACATGAAAATAATTTCCTTAGTTGTGGTGGCAAATATAATACACATAATCCATATTATTATGCACTAGTGTGTGTGTGTGAAATAGATGGATTATGGTCCCGTACCCAATAAGATGGATGTGTGTGTGTGTTAGAGAGAGAGAGGGAGAGGGGGAGAGAGAGTGAGGAAGAGGGAGGGAGAGAGTGTGTGTGTGAGAGGGTTTGATGGTAAAAAGGTCGCCAATGTCACTTGATATGTATGAGAATATTAATATTGAACTCTTAAAGTTAATGTGGCCCCATTGCAACGCACGGGCGTTCTTCTAGTTACTCTAAGGGTTATCCCTTGCAAAGGTCACATTCACATTCGGCTAGTTATCGTGAGAGTAACTTAGCTAGTAACATAACACATCTCAATGCAAGTTTGCTTATACGGCAAGTATTTAATGAATATTGATGTGTTGTTGTAATATAATAACACTTTCCAGGAAAAAATGTGTCTACAAGGTAATAAATGAAGCCATCTATGACACTATTACTATGATACTTTGCACTATGAAAGTAGTAACTTAGACTAGTGTCATATGCATGACGCTAGTATAAGTTACTCCCTACTATGACCAGCCTTCTAAGGCAGTGGAGAAGCCAGTTATACCTGTGTAGTCGCTTGAATATACATGATTTTCATACCCGGCTGCCCCCCTCCCCCCCCCCCCCCCCCCCCCCCGCCGGTCCGAATAACAGGCCAGTGAACGAATTTTTGAGTCTAACCACACTCTTTATTATTGATCTTAAACAAGGTTCACAGGGATACAATTTATGTCTGGAGGATTAAGGAGCCACATATGAAGCGTGCTTCGCGAGGCTATGTGCCTCAATATTGCTATCACGTCCTTCGAAGATGAAGGAGTGTCTTTCATATTGCCTTGATGTTGTTGTAATCTTCTTGATGAGGCTTTGCATATTTGCCTCCCATGCCTTCCTTCAAGTCATCCACCACACACTTTGTAATCCGAAGCTATGATCACATGTGAAAGGGAGAGATCCAGGGCAAGCGATAAGGCTTCACAGCAAGCGAAAGCTTCAAGAATTGTCGGGTCTGAGATCCCCGAACATTTGAAAGCGGAGGCTCTTAAGTATGTGCCTGAATCATCCCTGCAAACTGTGACAAAAAATCCTTCATTAATATTCCGATCCACAGCCCCATCAACCATTATCTTGGCAAAACCTTGCTCAGGAGGAATCCATTGTCGCCTATCAACTGCAATAGGTGCGGCGGGCATGGCAGTAACCTTCTTGGGTCTACATGATTGTGCAATGTTCCAATTTTTTATTTGAAATTTTGTGACAATATACATTAATGTTATGTCAATGTGCTAGATTTTTCCAGATTTTTGAATATCTTAAAATTCGCTACGGCGTCCGCTGCACCAGTAGCACCACAAGCACCCGTGCACTAGATATATCTCCCTCCACATATACTAGAGGTATATGCGCGCTTTGCTGTCCTAAGAATTCTTGTGGTGATCTATCAGTTACATCTTCTATTATGATACACGTAGTTGAAATCCACTCATAATATGTTATTCAATATATAGCACGATAATGCTCAGAAATAAACCATGCTAAGGAAAAATATCACATATATAAATAAAGCATGACCACCCAAGAATACTGTACATAGATAGCACATCCTAGAGAAAACAAGTTTAAATTTCCAAAACAAAAATATTTACGTACCTAGCTAGTGCAACAGTGTATATATACCCTAAGGAGAAAGCTATATATATGGGAGAGGAATAAAATCACTCTCAAGAAAGATTCAGATTAAATATGATGAGATGCTGAAATTTAGAAAATAAATAACACATGTAAAATTTTGGCTCTTTCCTATGCAGACACATATCTATACAAAAAGCAAATAGCACCTACAAAAAAAGACACGTTTTTTGCTTTAAGCACTAAAATATGCAAGCTCAGACATCTACATGTCTAAGACAAAGGGAAAATCATGTACCAATTTTCAATTGCCCTATCCATGCAGATAACCTTTATTTTCTATGTGCATTACATTCACCCACTTATGAGGTTCATGAACAGTTTTGGCACCTGAATTGTTTTCCAATATTGCAAAAGTAAGAATGCACATTCAGCCAAGATAACAGCCATATCAAAAAAATCATACACTGCACCAAACCACCTTTCTTATCTGCGCAGGCATTTCTTTCCACAAATTGGGTACAATCACAACCCAATATCATGTTCATAATAAAGCGAAGGAAGTTATTTAATAATGAAATGGACAAAAAATTAACTTCCGGGGTGGGACACCATGCAAAGCACATCATTTATTTTAATTTTTTGTCACATGATGAACTTTAAATATAGTGAATCACGTGCTTGTTTTTCCGGTGCGGTCAGTTACTCTCCATGGCCGAGCTGGTGGCGGCACGTCCGACCCAGATGCTCGGAGCGAGCAGCCTATATCAGCAAAGGATAAGCGCACGATGTACCAGCGACCCAGTCACTTACATATGGGCCCACCGGCGCCCTCCAAAGCCCCAACGCACCAGAAAGCATCATTTCTAGGGAGCTTGGAGTTTTAGTAGAAATATAATAATTACAATCATTCCACAGATAGGGGATGTATCTGGTGCACCAGTGCTTGTGGTGCTACCGATTGCCCATTGCGCGTTCATTAATGTTTGATTTTTTCCTACAATATTCACACAACATCGGTCTATGTTGTCACGAAATTTCAAATCAAAGCTCGAAACACTGCTTGAGGTACAAAATAACAAATTTGAAATAGTACATAACATAGCTGGGCTATAGATTTGGCTCATTATCACATTGATGTCAAAATTTTCATTTCTGTGTATTGTGCAATGTTTCAATTTTTTATTTAAAATTTTGTGATAGTATACATTGATGTTGTGTCAATGTGCTAGATTTTTCTCTCTAGATTTTTGAATATTTTAACATGTGCTACGGCGTCCGGTGCATCGTTAGCACCACAAGCACCCGTGCACTAGATATATTTTCCTCCACATCTACCATTCTTAAGAAGTTGCTCCCCACTATAGCAATTCTGTCTACATGCGCATTGTCCACATCAGCATGATGCCACGTCAATGTTCTTTTAACATGCAACCTCCACGTCACCGGTCCAGTCAAATAAGCAATTCTGCACATGCATAACGCCTTGCATGTCCACATTATCAGTCCTAGAGCGCACTACTATGATCATAATGAATGTTAGTGGTCTGTTGTTTACTATCGCTTTAATTCCCAGCCATTTCGTCCTGCCATAAGCATGTAGGATGTAGCCATGCAGTCAACGCGGCAGTCCCCGACCATTCCAGTCCCGTCCCATCCCCTCCCACCTGCCTGAGTCGCTTGCTTCGTGCAGTTACGATCTACCGACCAAACAGTCCCTTTGAATCTCACGGCTTCATAGCACAAGTACTGGGAAATCAAGAGTCCATCCATGGCACAACTCATCTTCTGATTGTCTCCCGGTTAGGATATATATACGTCTACCAAAGCCGTCCCTAAAATCAAAGCGTTCGATCTCTTCTCATTATCCCTATTTTGTTTGCGAGTGCGCTTGAACCCTCTCCGTCTCTACTGTAAATCTTGCAGAAAATAAGGCGACTTGAGATGGGCGCTTCGGGCGGCCAAACCTGTCGGCCGGTCTCCCTCGGCTGTTTTCGGCAGCCGGAATTGGGGGAGATGATGGCGGCAATGTAATGGTGGAGAGTATCGTGTAAAGTTGTCCTAGCGAGTAGCGACTAGGGTGTCTCCTGGTGGCACATCTCGGTGGAGGAGGGTGCCCTGTACAGAAATAAAGCCATGTGATTGCATCCCTGTGGTTGTCGCGCGAGCTCCGGCGAGGCCTGCAGGTGCTGCCAGTGCCAGGTATGTGGGGGAGTAGGAGTACTCTGTACAGTAGTCCCTATCTGCCTGACGTGGGGGCGGCTGTAGGGATTGTGGTGAAGCGGTGGGTGGCTCCTCATCTATTTTCCAATGATGTTTTCTGATGATCAATGGAGCAGGGCCAAGGTCAGAGGAGCATGGGGCAGGTTGTTCTTTGTGAGAATGGCTTTGGACAGTTGTTCTTCGTACTTATACTACGCATGGGTACTGTTCGGATAATTTGGTGTATGCTAGCTCAGGGTGCTATGATAAATTGGAAATGAAATCATGGAGTACTACTTTTCTCAAAGAAAAACAATTCTATTGTTGTTGTTTGGGATGGTGACGATGCCTCTCTTGGTTTGGCTGCAGGTCAATTCAGCAGCTGTTTCTCTTAGCTACACCGCATGCGATTAATTTTCCTTGGCTCCATGGTCAACGGTCTCATTGCTGCTGCACTAAGTACGCAACACAGGTAAGAATGCTTCGATCGACTCATTCCGATGGTGTACATCTATCCGTCTTTTGTGTCCCGAGATATTCAAACAAGTAGTTTGCTTCCTTTCTGAGATTCATACGAATTTTGGTCCATGGATTCTATCAAATTAGCTCACACACCAACAATGATTTTCTTCTCATATTTAGTTACACCCTATAATTCATATGTAATTAGGACTGTAATAGGTAATGCATTATATAACTTTTGACAACAGAAAAATAGAAAATCTCACTTTCTTTATTCACGTTCCTCGGTCCTATTTTTCACATTCTTTTCTCTTATTATAGAGGATTGGTCTTATAGACTTAATTTCTCATATGCAGCTCCATGTAGAAGACGCAATGTCCTATGTTATTTCCTTATGCAGAAGACACTTTCAATGACGACTTCCCATGCTACATCGTCAACCATGCATGCAAGCTTCTCATAAACTACACATGGTTTCTACCTAAAATTAGTAACAATTTTACTTAAATTTAGGATTTGTTATCTGTGGAGTGATCATGTCCATTTGTGAGTAGAACTTTCATTAGTACTCTTTCGGACAGTTCTTGTTCCATACCGAATCATTAATATTGTGTACATTAATATCTCGCTTTGCCTATTACATACTATCGATTGATCAACTTTCTATCGATTTTTTTTAAATAATCGTGTGATATAGCCATTTTGTTCAAAAGTATATATTCTTTGGAAGCTAATTCTATATATTTATTCTAACTAAGCAGATGATTGCACTAATCTATTTTTCTCTTAACATGTAACCATGCCACCTTAACATACAACCATGGATGTGTAAAACCTCTACATGCAACAATGGACGGAAAATAATACTTATATTCATTAAATATTATATAACTATGAAATATTCGGATAAATTCTATGTAATTTGTAGTTTTGGTTCTCATATTATTAATCCAAATACTCTTGTTCCATCTAGTGAAATTTCAAATATGTTGCAACCGATTCCCGCAGCAACGCGCGGGGTATCATCTACTATACTAGAGGTATACGCGCGCTTTGCTCGCTGAGAATTCTTGTGGTGATCTGCAGTTACATCTTCTTCTATCCTGATACACGTAACTGAAATCCACTCATAATATGTTATTCAATGTATAGCACAATAATGCTCAGAAATAAACCATGATAAGGAAAAAAAATGTCACATATATATAAATAAAGCACAACCATCCAAAAATACTGGAAAGAGTTAATTATACTATGGAATATACGTTTTGCATCTATACAAGGCCACTATGGAATATACGTTTTGCATCTATATACAAGGCCACCAGCAGTAATCGAGAAAAGAGTTAATGATACTACCGCGTACTAGCAACCTATTTAATACTTGCATGTTTGTAGTCATAATAACACTAGCTACTTTCTTCACTCAGTTTTCTTGCATGTATGTTATGTATTAATGATCCCAGTAAATGAAACGAAGTTACTATGCGGCCGACAGTATTCTGGCCGAACGGTGGACGATGTTGGATTGAACGGCGTTGTTTAGTTTAGCAGTACTTGTGAACGGCTAGATATGTTACATCGTCTGAAAATCGTCCAGCGTTGTCGTCTGTGTAGAAAAGCTATAAATGAAAAGAAAAGCAGACTTGTAAAGTATGCATTAGTTTTTACCTTGGTATTTATATTTTGAGTTTGTGGCTTTGTATATAAAAATAGAGGGAGTACATAGATAGCACATCCTAGAGAAATCAAGTTTAAATTTCCAAAACAAAAATATTTACCTTGCTAGTGCAACAGTATATACATACACTAAATAAAGGGAAAATCCATCCTACCACCTGGTGGTAGTTACCCCAATGTCTCATATATTATCATGAAGTAGTATATATATTATTTATCATTGTAAATATGTTCATATAATATATTTAAGATATTTCAAAACAAGTATCATGAAAAAAAATCATATGAGCCCATAGTCTTTTTATATTCATGAAATACGTACATATTTGTACGTAAAAAAGAGTATACTCAATATGATACATACTACCTAAAAGGTAGTATATATACTGCCTAAATATTGTTATATATTATATACTACGCGTACATAGTCTCGGTTTTGACAGATACTACATACAACATACAAAACGCAAGTGGTGGTAACTACCACTGCTTGTAGGAAACATTTGTCCCTAAAGTAATAGCTATATACTCCCTCCGTCCCAGAATTCTTGTCTTAGATTAGTCTAGATACGGATGTATCTAATACTAAAACGTGACTTGATGCATCCGTATTTAGAAAAATTTAAGACAAGAATTTTAGGACGGAGGAAGTATATGGGAGAGAAATAAAATCACTCCCGAGAAAGATTCAAATTAAATACTGCTGAAATTTAGAAAATAAATAACACATGTAATTTTTTGGCTCTTTCCTATGCAGACACATATCTATACAAAAAACAAATACCACCTAAAAAACACGTTTTTGCTTTAAGCGCTAAAATATGCAAGCTCGGAGATCTACATGTCTAAGACAAAGGGAAAATCATCTACCAATTTTCAATTGCCCTGCTCTATGGAGATAACCTTTATTTTCTATGTGCATTACATTTACCAACTCATTAGGTTCATTAACAGTTTTGGTACCGGAACGGTTCTCAATTATTACAAAAGTAAAAATGCACATTCAGCCAAGCAAACAACCATATCAAAAAAAGAACTTTTACGGTCATTGGAGAGTTACGACTCGTAATTTCATGTAACTCCACCTCTGAATTTTTCTAGCCGTTAGATCTAGGAAAATCATTTAAAGATTTACTTTTTTATAGAAAGGGTACAATAGTCTCTGTAATTTTTGGGTCGACGTCATTCTCTCCTTTTCCCTTTTTTCTTCTCCCGAGAGGAGAGATCACCGCCTAGGGTTGTGCCTGCAGCCGGCTCCCGCATCCCCGGCGGTCGGGACTGGGATCCAGTGGTCTCTGAACGGCGAGAGGGCAGGGATTGTGACTTCGACGTAGACATGTTCTAGCCGGAGGCCGACTGGTCGCACAAGCATCGTCGTATCTTGCCGCCCCTGTGACGACAACGACGGCGGCGTTCCGGCGGCGGCGGCTGATGGCTTCAGCTGGGGAGGAGGAGGACGAGGACCTGGCCCACGTTCGCATTATTCGGGAGAACCTCCACCTGAACAAGGCCTCGTCGTTCTGCACTGCCGTCCTCACACGCTCGATCTTGCGTCTGCCCCCCATATCACACGGAGGATGATGATTAAGGATGAGGATACAACGCTATTTCTCGCACTACTGTTAGAATATATAACTGTATTGTTTTGTATAGTTATATGATTGTATATGTGTAGTCCTTGTATAGGTGTCCGTATATTATACGATACGAACTCTGCCTTGTAACCTATATATATAGATTAATACAAGGCACCACAACGTGTGGTTTCCCCAATCTTACAACTACCACTCTGGTGAGTCAACTCCTGATCTGGTTTCGTCGGATTCCGATTTGGAAACGCTGATTACAATCATGCGGTTATAATTTGAAAAGTAGAACAAGGCAACAGCATGACCTCCTCTTTTTTTCAATCACGTACTTGAATGGGTTATCAATATGTTATTGAATTGTGAGTACAGAGGCTCCAAAATTGTCATTTTAGTGCAGCTATTTCCAGATCTGATTGTTCTGAACTAGTGCCTGCAAGCCTCGCGCCATGCTGTAATGTTCATGAATATGCTTACAAGTTCACTTTGACATGAAGAGAAAATGTATGTCCAGTCCATTCTTGCCCTATCTGAGTGTTGCTTCTCGACAGAAACCATTAAACTTCTGTGAGCAGTTTGCAGATTCTTCTTCATTGATGGTATACTATCAAACATTTAAACTTCAGAGATGAAGGAAAATGTGTGGTTTCAGGCTTGTTCTCGCTGCACAAAATTGAAGTCAAAGACTACCCCTTCACAAAATTGCAAGCAGGTTGATTGATAGCTGAATTATGTTGGAATGGAGGCAAAATAATCGTCTAATGCACTTTGAGAAAGGTGGATGTTCAAGTGTTGGCATTTATGCTTGCAGGTCTTGTTCTGTACCATAAACAGCAGACGTGGTATACAAGCTAGTAAGCACCAAAGAAGCTTCTTGATATGTTAAAATATTTGTTATCTAGACTAAATTTCAGTTTTTTGACGTGGATAAAATAATAGTAATATCGCCGCATGAATATGATTTCACCACAAAGAATTGAGATTACAAAAGGTGGAACTATCAGGAGCAATGAAGAAACCAATATTGCTTTGCAAGCAGATGGAGCTTTTAGAGTAATTATATTTCTTTGTTGTGTAGGACATGATGGCAGCAAACTTGATGTTAAATGCATTTTGTTGAGAAGAAAAATCCTGTAGTTTCTTTGTCGCGACATCAGTTACTTTGTGTGTAATACAGTACATTTTAATTTGAATTGCATGCATGATTGTTTTAGACTGTTTCCGGGATTACTTGCGTTGCATCTTTCACCTGCGAGTCAATTTTTTTGTATTTCTTACCAACCATCGAGGCGCAACTACATCATGTTGTGAATGTGGCAGCGAACTCCTCAAACACTACCACCGTCGATGTATTGCTTCGTCATCAAATAGTAGCATGATGTGGCGAGTAACAAAAATGGAGAACTTCGGAGCATGTACTCAGGATCTACATGGGACAGAAGAACCGAAGGACGATAATCGATATGGCCATATAGGTTGTGTATCTGGTACTGTATTAGAGAGAATCAACGGATTAATTTTCTCATGTACTCAAAATATATATATATATATATATATATATATATATATATATATATATATATTGATGTAGTTTTTAGTGACCAACATGTTTAGCTTCTTGCATAATTAACGATGTCATACAAATCACTAACGTACTTAAATACACATGGATTTTATGCAATATATGAGAAACTCTGATGTCGTACAACTCAATAACTATCAGATCTTAGTGGCAATGGCGGAGCTACAGCAAGGCCGGATGGGCCATGGCCCGCCCAATATTTTGAAATTTATACACAACTTTATTTACTGTTGGGCCTTAGAACTCCGACCCACAGGCTATTTCTTCCATTTTGGCCCGCCCAGCCCGCCCAGAGTTGGCCTTCAAGCTCCACCACTGCTTAGTGGTCACAACATGCCGGAATGATCCATAGTGCTGGAAGGGATCAGGCGAACGATAGTGATAGTAGTAGGATAGGAGTAGGACGACTCATGCTAGTAGATATTTGACCGCATGACGCGTGGACCAGATGACCCCCAGTGGTGTTATATGTCGGGACTACCTATAAAGATAGTTGTGGGTCCAGATGACCTATAGTGCAGTTATGGATCTGGACAACCCATACTATTAGTTCTGGGTTACTGCTAGTTGTGGGTCCGGACAACCCATACTGTTAGTTCTGGGTTTGGATGACCAGTAGTGCTAGTTGTGGGTACGGACTATCCATTGTGCATGCTAGTTGCTTGGCCGGGTGACCCATGGTGGTGCTTTTGGACCCAAACACCCCTCCTAGTGCCAATCATGTACCCGGTCTACCCATACTAGTAGTTATGGGTTTGGACGACCAATAGTGCTAGTTGTGGGTACAGACTATCCATTGTGCATGCTAGTTGCTGGGCCGCGTGACCCATAGTGGTGCTTTTGGACCCAAACACCCCTCCTAGTGCCAATCATGTGCCCGGTCTACCCATACTGGTAGTTATGGGTTTGGACGACCAGTAGTGCTAGTTGTGGGTCCAGACTCCAGACTATTCATTGTGCATGCTAGTTACCAGACCGGGTGACTCATAGTGGTGCTTTGTGTTGGAAATATTACCACTTTCCAATTAGACTAGTAAATAGTAAGCATGGCAAATATGGTATGCATCTCATACTATACCTAAGCATACTGGCACGTACAGAGCATAGAAGCAAATCATCTATGAGCAGCATATATACGGCTAGCATAAGTATGAGTAAACGAGGGATGAACAGATCATACCCTCCGGTTGGCTAGGCTAATGCAGATGCGGGGGTTAGCTTTAATATCTTTGTTTCGTCAGTCTAAATAACAAAAAATTGTTCTGACACACATCCATTGATCGTGAGATGGAAACATGCTCAACTCAAGCAGGTGTACCTCATTTCAAATTTAGTATCACTCAGGGTCAATCTTGAACTTGCTACAAGGTCGTAAGATGTAGGCAAAACTCGTTTCTGTAGATAACCTGTTTCAGAAATTGACCTTGTTTCTGTCAAACAGTAAAACCAAGATTGATGGTGAAAGTAACTCAAGAAAAGCTTCTAAAATTGATGTTGACATAAAATGGCGGAAAGGCCCACGCGGAGGTGTGAAAACTTCATCGACTTTATTTGGGTTTTCTTAAATCCTTCATATTTCTGCTGCTTGACAAATTTTCTGTTATAATTGTGCAGGCAAAGCTTAAAAGTACTTTGCAGCTGCAAGATCTGTTAGATGCAAAAAGAATACTTGTACCGCGTGCTAGCTAGGTGAGCACCTAAGCATGCTGCAGGACGATTTCATCAACCCGGGGAGCCTGGAGTGCGTCCAGAGGCAAACAAGTACTAGGGCATCTCCTAACCTACCCATTTGCCGTCCTTATATCAGCACATAGAGCAGCAAAAAAAATCTGCAATTGCATAGTTGCAGTCTCTGCGATGGTAGATGCTGCTTCTATCTAGATATGGATGCGCACTTTCAGCATAGTAAGCTTATTTTGTATTGATGGTTCTGTTCTTACTGTATGAGATGCAAATATGTAACAATATCCTTGACAAATCGTTTATTATTTGGTTGTTCTTGTCATGGACATGTATGTATAACCAACCAGAAATCTACTTGACGAGAGAAGGATGGAACTTGACAAATAGTGGAATTAATCTGATGACATGAAAAATAGATAAAAATAACTCTCATCTTTGGGAGAACAAAACCTCAGTAAGGGATACCCCTAAGTAATGACCCGAGCAAGACACAAGACAAAACTCTTGTAGAACTCATTTCTAGTGCAGTTGGTGGTGTACTTTCCTCCCTTTTAATTTTGAAAGGGGCATTAAGCACCAGCATTCATTACCCATCTTCAAATTAGCATTTTCAAGAAACCATGTACTTGGATAGAGACATTCGAAGTCAGATGCCTGCACCTAGTTTCAGCAACTTAATAATAAGGTTTCGATGAATACATTGGACTCTACCACAAGCAGCACAAACTGGACTAGCAGACCAAGCTAGAGGCATTCATGTGGACTGACCACGGCACACAGCAGGTGGCAGGTGAGAAAACTCTAGAGTTGCTCCTTGGCAGCACGCCCTGCTGCTCTAGCTCGTTTATGACGCCTTGTACGATCTAACCAACCAAGGGAACCCAACGTCAAAATGAGGTCGCTTCCAGGTGCACCTAAAGGCATCTCCAGCCACGCCCCCAACAGGCCCCCCCCAGGCCACTTTTTCAGCGTCGGCGCCGAAAAAACGGCCCAGTCGCGCCCCCAGGACGCCGAAAATCGCCGGTTCGGACCTTTTTTCCGCCCGGCGGTCACAGGCCAAACCGGCCTACTGGGAGCCGTTAGGCTCCGACGCTTAGGGAAAAGCACGCCCGGCCCACACCGACAGAGGAAAAGTCAAGGTTTTCTTCCCCGACCGCCTCAGACCCCCGCCCTCGGCCACCACTAGCTATATCCGGCGACGGCCGCCGCCTACTCCGCTAGATAGCCATTCCCACGGAAAATAGCGGCCGCCGCGGCAGCCCCTCCCGCAGCAGCTGGGTGTTTCCGGCCGCGGAGGCGCGGTTTAACGGCGGGTACACGCCCACCGAGCGCAAGGTGTTCGGCGTTTTGCTTGTGTCAGCGATGGACTCGGATGAGGACGAAGAGCTCGCCGCGTTCTTTGGAGGAGGAAGCCGCGCCGACGCCCGGAAGAAGAGCATCCGATGGTGCTCGCCGCCCTCGCCTACCTTGGCGAGCAATGAAAAGCCACGTCGAGGTGGCTCGGCCGGCGGGTGAAAGCAAAGAACCGCATCGTCTGCAAGGCTCTTGCATGCTCTACTCCGACTACTTCGCCGATGCTCCACTTCATGGCGAGAGAACATTTCGGCGCCCGTTATCGGATGAGCCGAAAGCTCTTCCTCAGATTGTGAATTCCATCAGGAGTTCGACAACTACTTCAAGTGCAAGATGGATTGCCTGGCGCTCTTGGATTCACCTCCATCCGTAAGTGCACGGCAATGGCGAGGATGCTTGCATATGGAGCTCCGGTGATTCACTCGACGACTATGGGCGCATGGCCGAGTCCACCACCTTAGAGTGTTTCTACAAGTTACGCCGGGCGGTGGTGGCGGTGTTTGGGCCACAATACTTGAGAACACTCAATGCGAAAGACACCGCCGGATCCCAGCCTGCACGCAAAGAAGAGGATTTCTGGGATGCTTGGAAGCATCGATCGCATGCATTGAAATGGAAGAACCGCCCATTTGGTTGGCGGGGATGTACAAAGGCGCCAAAGGCGGTTGCAGTGTGGTGCTTGAGGCGGTAGCCACACAGACCTCTGGATTTGGCACTCCTTCTTTGGTATGCCAGAACTCACAATGACATCAACGTGCAAAGGTGCTCTCTGCTTTTTGCCAAGCTCGTTGAGGGCCATTCTCCTCCGGTGAACTTCGAGATCAATGGGCACCAATACAACAAGGGTACTATCTAGCCGACGGCATCTATCCGAGATGCTCGACATTTGTGAAGACGATCTCAAACCACGTGGCGGAGGCAAGAACGCTGGTTTGCGAAGCTTCAGGAGGCTTGCGGGAAGGATGTCGAGCGGGCATTTGGTGTTCTCCAATCTCGATTCATTTGTTGTTCGGTACCGCTTCGGACCTGGTCGAAAGATCAAATGTGGGAGATCATGACTTGTCGTGTCATCTTGCACAACATGATCATCGAGAGCGCAGCAAGAAAACCAGTGTTTGAAATCTGAACCATACTACAGCGGGGTCCTCTGGCGAAGTTGATCACCACTACCGCAACTTGGACCGCTTATCTCAAGATATCGTCAGAGATCCGAGACCCACAGGTGCATCATCAAGCTGCAGAAGATCCGATTCGGCACCTATGGAGGCTCAAGGGGACGCCGCTTGATGAAATACGAGTTTTTATTTGTTGAACTATATAATTTGTATTGAACTATTTGTTGTTGTAGTATTTTGTTGAAGTATTTGATTTTTATGTGATGAAATATGTGATAAGGAATAATTGTGTTGATAATTGAGCCGAGATACGGCGAAACCACGCCGAATATGGGCCTATTCTCGCCCATATGGGCGTTTATTCGCCAAAATTGGGCTGCAAAGTGGGCCAATTCGGCGCCTGGGCGACGATTTGGCAAAACCGCCCCAGCCGAGTGTATCATGGCTCGCCTCGGAGAGGGCGATTTATATGCGTCCTGGGGGGGGGCCAACGGCTGGAGATGCCCTAACTATCAGCAAAGCTAAGCAAATCTGCAAAATCCAAGCTTGCGGAACTCCTTCGATTGCGTGGAATCAAAGATCAGCCACACCTTGTCGAAGTCCTGCGCAACAGAGAATCACAATCAAAAATCTATAACTCAGCTATTACATATTAGCCATATTATTCCGATGCAAAGCTCTTGACATTAGGTCATCAGCTACGGCCATGAAGAAAATAAAATTAATAAAACAATAAAAGCTCTAACTGCTAGAATCTGAAGCTATTTTCCTGCCTGCCAACCAACTGCCATCGACATTATTAAACTAGTCATCTGGACATTTTGGGACATGTAATATCGGAGATAAATATTTCTGAATATCCATGTTAAATAACCAAAAGCTTACCACAGATCTAGTGTTAACTCAGGAGAATTATGTCCTAAAGAAGCAAGGTTCATTCCCTTCACTGACTTTATACAGACGCACATCAGGGCAAAGACCTTCAAAGGTCACTGCATGTTCTATGAATTTCTGAGGAAAACAATTATTGATATATGTCGAACAGTAATAATATACTCCCTCCGTCCCAAAATAAGTGTCTCAATCTTAGCACAACTTTATACTAAAGTTAGTAAGGAGTACATGAAAGCAGCAAGGTTAATACTTCACTCCATACCTCGTCAGTTTAAAATGCCACCTGGTTCTCTTTCGTGTCCACGCACTTACCCATGCAAACAAAGACTTCAGCATTTGTGTCAAGTATCATCACATCTTCGGTCAACAGACCATCTTGTAAAAAATTGATTAGTTACTTTGCTAACCTGCAGGTAAAAGGGCCTGTTAGAAATTTGAAATCCAGATGTCCTGGAACATTAAAAAAAATAGTTCAAAGAATAAGACAGCAAACCTCCAGCTTTCCTGATAAGTGGTGATCCGTGATCATGTTATGACATAAGAAACGAAGCAGTGAAAGATGATTAGGGTTCTTGTAGAATTTAAATTTAGAGTAACAATAAGATGAAATTATGTAATTAAGTTTTGACTACAACTGACCATTCATAAATGAGAAAGTATACAGATGAGGTTCTCTTACTACATGTGTGGAATTTTTACTTGTGTAATTCTGTTTTCCACCAACAGCAGACCAGAAATTTAGAGCAATAAAATTCAGTGCTCACACAACACACTATGTGCAAGAATGTTGACAGTATATTACTGCCAATTCAGTACCCTTGTTTTACTTGTCGTACACCAGGTGGAGTCCATTCCGGCGTGTATCACCGAAGCGGTCGAGGGTGGCATGGTAACACCGCCTAACCCCATCAACATTACCCAGTGGAAAACCACATGCTATACTAATATATAAGGCAAAGAAGAAATGCGATACCATATCCATACCCTCTGAAAGACAGTTATGATCAAAGTCATCCATGAACACTTTATGGCAATCATCATCATGAGATTCCTACAGAGAATAACAATTATGATGCTATATTAACTATGAATCGCATGCAAAATTAAACAGGGAAAAAGGGTACCTTTCGACCAATACAGCAAGTAAAAGCATTGCTCCTACAAAGGGAAACATTGACTACATTTGTGCGCTCAATACTTAGTGGCTCAGTACCAGAGTGATCATTACAACTAGCAAGTGAAATTCCAATGAATTGTAGCATGTTCAGTATTACCTACTGAATGAGATATGTAATTGAAATCACCGGGACAAGCTCCTTAATGAGAAGGGGGGAAGATACCTTTTTACTTCGGCGAGCTTCAGGTGAGCTCCTCCACTGGTCCTAATCCATTTTCCTGATCCACACAAGCAAATAAAAAGAATGTCAACAACTCCTCCACTGCATTATAGGATATTAAGTTGTACATAGTAACAACAATGAGAAGTTTGTGAATAAATATACCAAATTTTATAAGGTTGTTAACAAAGCACATTTTCCATCTGTGTGAACATCATAATTATACTAAATCTCATAGTAATTAAATATCTGAATGTATTTTAACAAATTCTATAGTTGTCAACAAATTCCAAGAGAACTTGAAATTTCTGAACCTTCCACTTTCAGTCGATGATGGGCTGGCTCGTTGAAACAAAAAAAAGTGCAAGTATAACCTTGACTAGACTGGATCCTGAATATCTTGTACAACTATGAGTAAAAGCAAACTAAACATCACCAGTTTCCTACTGAAAGTTTAAACTTATGTACGTCAGAGTGGCTGGTGAGTGGTGACTATGTATTTTCGGGTTATACAGAAAATAAGGGCAAGATCAGAAGACAGCATGTTGTAAGACATTGAACAAAACAAATAGATTCAGATAAAGAGCAGAGCAAATACACGAAGATTCAGATTGAGCCACATGCTGGTGGGTGGGAGGGGGGAGTGGACGATGCCTACCCACGGACTGGTGGCCGGTGTTGGGCGTCACCGGTCCCTGGAAACCCTCCGCTGCAGGGGGCGGTGGGGCAGGGAGGCATCTGGCAGGACCGGCACACCGCAGCGGAGGGTTTCCAGGGAGGCGGCACACCGCTGCAGGGGGCGCCGGGCTGGAACCCTCGCGGCAGGAGCGAATCCAGGGAGGCGGGCCGGTGGTTGTTTCCTGATTGGGGCCGCCACGGGATACAGGGAGACGAGTGGATCAGACGATATTGCGATGGGCAATTTACCAAATTAGTGACAGATCTACCCTTCGAAAAATGAAGTGGTCCCATCAAAAAATTGTACCGGTCCCACCGTTAAATGTAATTTTTCGTAATTTTTGTTTTGTAACTCCTCGTAACTCCTATTTTCTCACCGTTGGATTAAGGTGGATGAACGGCTTGTAAAATCGCCAATCACCGTAACAGTTGTATATCAAAAAAATCATACACTGCACCAAATCACCTTTCTTATTTGCGCACAGGCATTTCTTTCCGCAAATTGGGTACAATCACAACCCAATATCATGTTCATATTAAAGCAAAGGAAGTTATTTTAAAGTGAAATGGATAAAAATAATAATTTCCGGGGTGGGACATCATGCAAAGCACATCATTTATATGATTTTTTATCACATGATGAACTTTAAATATAGTGAGTCAGGTGCGTGTTTTTCCAGTGCAGTCAGCTACTCCCCATGGCTGAGATGGTGGCGGCACGTCCGGCCCAGATGCTCGAAGCAAGTTGCCTGTATCAGCAAAGGGTAAGTGCACTACGTACTAGCGATCCAGCCACTTACATATGGGCCCACCAGCGCTAAAATATGCAAGCTCAGACATCTATATGTCTAAGACAAAGGGAAAATCATGTACACCAATTTTCAATTGCCCTATCTATACAGATTAACCTTTATCTTCTATGTGCATCACATTTACCCACTCATGAGGTTCATTAACAGGTTTGGGACCCGAACTATTTTCCATTATTACAAAAGTAAGAATGCACATTTAGCCAAGTAAACGGCCATATAGAAAAATCATACACTACACCAAACCACGTTTCTTATATGCGCAGGCATTTCTTTCCCATAATTGGGTACACTCACAACCCAATATCATGTTCATAAGAAAGCAAAGGAAGTTATTGATGGAAATATGCCCTAAAGGCAATAATAAAATGGTTATTATTATATTTCCTTAATCATGATAAAGGTTTATTATTCATGCTAGAAATGTATTAACCGAAAATTTAAATACATGTGTGGATACATAAACAAATACCATGAACCTAGTGACCATGATAAAAGTTTATTATTCATGCTCATTGATCAAAGATGGTTAAGATTTCCTAGACATGAGTTTCATTTGATAACGGGATCACATCATTAGGAGAATGATGTGATGGAGAAGACCCAACCGTTAGCATAGCATATGATCGTTCAGTTTGTTGCTACTGCTTTCTTAAATGTCAAATACATATTCTTTCGACCATGAGATCATGCAACTCCCGGATACAGGAGGAATACCTTTGCTATCAAACGTCACAACGTAATTGGGTGATCATAAAGATGCTCTAGAGGTATCTCCGACGGTGTATGTTGACTTGGCATGAATTGAGATTGGGATTTGTCACTCCGTATGATGGAGAGGTATCTCTGGGCCCTCTCGGTAATACAGTGATGACCCACAAGTATAGGGGATCAATCGTAGTCCTTTCGATAAGTAAGAGTCTCGAACCCAACGAGGAGCAGAAGGAAATGACAAGTGGTTTTCAGCATGGTAATGTCTGCAAGCGCTGAAATTGTAAGTAACAGATAATTTGGTAGCAGGATAATTTGTAACGAGCACGTAACGGTAACGGCAAATAATATGCAGCAAGATAGCCCAATACTTTTTTGGCAAAGGACAGGCCAAAACGGTTTCTTATAATAAGCAAAGTGTTCTTGCGGGCACACGGGAATTTCATCTAGTCACTTTCACCATGTTGGCTTGATTTGTGTTCACTACTTTGATAATTTGATATGTGGGTGGATCGGTGCTTAGGTGTTGTTCTTACTTGAACAAAACTCCTACTTATGATTAACCCCCTCGCAAGCATCTACAACTACGAGAAAAGTATTAAGATAGAATCTAACCATAGGATTAAACTTTTGGATCCAAATCCACTAGTAGAAAACAGGGCTTTGGTTCGGCCAGGAAAGAACATTAGTATAGGTTGCATTACGAACCGGGACTAATGTGAGCATTAGTCCCGGTTCGAGCGGCTAGGGCACCGTACAGGCATTACTCCCGGTTCAAATGGGACCATTAGTCCTGGTTGGTGCCATGAACCGGGACTAAAGGGTGCGGTGCCCATTTGTACCGATTTGTGGCACGAACCGGTACTAAAGGTCTAACCTTTAGTACCGGTTCGTGCCTGAACCGGTACTAATGGGAATTGAGCATTAATCGGTTCATGGCGCGAACAGCTACTAAGGGTGCAATTTTCCAATCCTACCCCCCCCCCCCGTGTATCGCCTTTTCAGTTTTGTAAAAGGCAAAAGAAAATGATAAAAACTTCAAAAGTTAAAATCCTTCGAGATGTAGTTATGTTACTACATCTACTAGTTAGGAAATTTTAAAAACTTAAATTTGGACATGTTTTGCAAAAAGTGTAGGGAAAATGTAAAACGGCTATAACTTTTGCATACGATGTCAGAAAAAAGGTATAATATATCAAAATGTTCAGCACGAAAATCCGCATCCGATTTTGACGGCCTATGGCCTGTTTACAAATTTTTAGAATCCTCAAATTCTAAAAGGAAAAAAATATGGTCAAATTTCAGTTTTTTTTTGAATTTTTGTTAAATCTGGTCAAACTATGGTCAAACTACTTATTCAAGAAGTATTAGTGTTATTAAATAATTATTCAAGAATATAGTGTTACTAAATAATTATTTCAATTTTTTTGAATTTTGGTCAAATCTGGTCAAACTGTGGTCAAGCAATGGTCAAGCTACTTATTCAAGAAATATTACTGTTACTAAATAATTATTGTTTTTTAGAATGATAGTTTCAAACTCAAACAATGAAATGTGTGTGACTTCATGCTCAAGCTAAACTCCTGTGACGCCCCCGTTTCAATCGTACACTAATCATGCACGCAAATGTGTACGATCAAGATCAGGGACTCACGGGAAGATATCACAACACAACTCTAAAACATAAATAAGTCATACAAGCATCATAATACAAGCCAGGGGCCTCGAGGGCTCGAATACAAGTGCTCGATCATACACGAGTCGTGGAAGCAACAATATCTCGAGTCTGAGACATAAGTTAAACAAGTTGCCATAAGATGGCTAGCACAAATCGGGATACATATCGAAGAGGCACAAGCCTCCTGCACAGGATCCTCCTAACTACTCCTGGTCGTCGTCAGCGGGCTGCACGTAGTAGTAGGCACCTCCGGTGTAGTAGTCGTCATCGACGGTGGCGTCTGGCTCCTGGGCTCCATCGTCTGGTCGCAGCAATCGGGTAGAGATAGGGGGAAAAGGGGGGAACAAGGCAACCATGAGTACTCATCCAAAGTACTCGCAAGCAAGGAGCTACACTACATATGCATGGATAAATGTGTAAAGGGCCATATCGGGACCGAATCGCAGAATGCCAGAATAAGTGGGGATAGCTAGTCTTATCGAAGACTACGCTTACAGTCGCCTCCGTCTTGCAGCGGTAGAAGAGAGTAGATCAAGTCCTCCAAGTAGCATCGCATAGCATAATCCTACTGGCGATCCCTCCTCGTAGCCACGATAGAGAGCGACCACCGGGTTGTATCCGGCACTTGGAAGGGTGTGTTTTATTAAGTATCCAGTTCTAGTTGTCATAAGGTCAAGGTACAACTCCAAGTCGCCTGTTATCAAGATCACGGCTATTCGAATAGATTAACTTCCCCAGGGGTGCACCACATAACCCAACACGCTTGATCCCATTTGGCCGGACACACTTTTCTGGGTCATGCCCGGCCGCGGAAGATCAACACGTCGCAGCCCCACCTAGGCCAACAAAGAGGTCAGCACGCCGGTCTAAACCTAAGTGCACAGGGGTCTGGGCCCATCGCCCTTAGCACACCTGCATGTTACGAACACGACCGGAAGCAGACCTAGCAAGCAGGCGTTCCAATCCAATCCGGCGCGCGCCGCTCAGTTGCTGACGTCACGAAGGCTTCGGCTGATACCACGATGTCGAGTGCCCATAACTGTTCCCACGTAGTTGGTTAGTGCGTATAGACCAAATGGCCAGACTCAGATCAAACACCAAGATCTCGTTAAGTGTGTTAAGTATCCGCGAATGCCGACCAGGGCCAGGCCCACCTCTCTCCTAGGTGGTCACAACCTGCCCTGTCGCTCAACCACAAAGTAACAGTCGGGGGCCGTCAGGAACCCAGGCCCACCTCTACCGGGATGGAGCCACCTGTCCTTTCAAATTTCCCCATCTCCTAACAAGATATCACAGGTAATGTAATAGTGTAAAGTATATAGTATATGCCCGTGATCACCTCAAAGTGATCACAGCCCAATAGTATAGCATGGCATGCAGACAAGAGTGTAGGGCCACCGATGGAACACTAGCATCCTATACTAAGCGGTAGGATAGCGGTAAAGGTAACAACAATAGTGGCAAGGACAGGCTATGCAAAGAAGATAGGATTAACTGAAAGTAGTAACATGCTACACTACTCTAATGCAAGCAGTATAGAGAAGAATAGGCGATATCTGGTGATCAAGGGGGGGCTTGCCTGGTTGCTCTGGCAAGAGAGAGGGGTCGTCAACTTCGTAGTCGTACTGAGTAGCAGCGGCGTCGGTCTCGGTGTCTAGCGGAAGAAGAGGGGGAAGAAACAATGAATAAAATGCAAACAGACGCATGACGATGCATGACAAAGCAAAGCGTGATGATAGGCGTGCCCTAACGCGGTATGAGGTGATGCCGGTGAAGGGGGGGGAACATCCGGGAAAGTACCCCCGGTGTTTCGTGTTTTCGGGCAGAGGAGCCGGAGGGGAAAAGTTGCGAGTTCGATAGGTTAGGGATGCGTGGCGGATGAACGGGCTGTGTTTCCGGGTTCGTCTCGTCGTTCTGAGCAACTTTCATGTAGAAAGTATTTTCATCTGAGCTACGCTTTATTTTCTATTAATTTTAAAAGATTTAAATCATTTTCAGGATTTATTTAATTATTTTAATGCAACATTATCGAGCAGTGATTGCCGACGCCAAGATGATGTCAAGATCGATAGAGGTCGATCGGGTCAATCGATGGTGGGTCGCATGTCATACCTTCGTTTAGTTAGCGAGGTTAATTAAACAGAGTTAATTAGTTTACCTAATGATTAGGTTACTTAATCATAATTAGTTAATTTAATCAGAGTTAGTTAATTAGTTAATTAATTAATTATTTTTATTATTAATTCTTTATTTATATATTTTTGTAATTATTAATTCTTTTTTTAAACGTTCTAGGGGCTGGGCCCACTTGTCATTAATGCAGGGGGTTAACGAGCCTTTGGCGAATTCTGACGTGGCGCAATGCCCAGCAACCATTCGCTGGCGCACGCCTTAAATCGCCGATGAGGCGACGGCTGACAACATCTTGCGCCGTAGTGGTATGACGAGAGGTGGTCGGGCCATGGAGGGTGTGTGGCAATGGTATTTATGTGATATGGCAACCCGCAGCGGAAGCGGTAAACAGAGGAAGGCGGGTGCGGTGACTAGCAAGTCGGCTGAGGTGGCGGTCGGTTGGCGGCGGGACTAGCGAATGCGAGGTAGAGCACGGCGCGAGCAGCGGGCACGGCGCAGGCGAAGCGGCAGCGTGGGTGGCCCGATGGTGCGTGACCGGTGACGGAGACGTCAGAGCGGGAGCGCAAGAAGAGGAAAGAGGAGGCCAAAGGCCTCACAGTCTGCGAGGTTGATCGCCGAGGCTTGGGGAAGCCGGCGTGGGGAAGACGAGGAGGCGTCCGGCGACGGCTGTGATGGGGTCGGGCGGTCCCATGAGCGACGAGGGTCGATGAAGGCCGTTGGGGAGGAGGACGGGGACGCGGCGGCGCCGGCGAGGTGGTCTTGGTCGACGGCGAGGTGGCGATCCAGTCGGTGGCGCGGTCGGCGCGAGGCGACAGCAAATATATATGACATATATAGATATATTTCAAAGGGCTATTTAATAGCAAACATATCACATATCCAGCACATAATTAAGTTTCATCCATTCATACATAAGCAAGTTCCATCCATACACATTGTTCCATCCATATACATATTACAATGCAAAGTTTCATCAAGATAGCAAGTTCCATCATAGCAAGCTAGATACAATGCAAAGTTTCATCAAAGAAAAAACAAGCACTCCATCATAGCAAGCTAGCTTCCATGAAGTGAATGAAATCTGCAAAATGGCAAATAAGAAAGTTAGAAATAGGTGACTAGAAGAAGAAGACTATAACAAGAAGTATATGTCATTTATGAGCTAACTTAGGTGAAATGGATCATATATGAGCTAACTAAGTTGAAATGGGTCGTTTATGAGCTAACTAAGGTGAAATGGATCATTTATGAGCTAACTTAGTTGAAATGGGTCGTTTATGAGCTAACTAAGGTGAAATGGATCGTTTTGTAGCTAACTAAGTTGAAATGGATCGTTTTTTAGCTAACTTAGGTGAAATGGATCATTTATGAGCTAACTTAGTTGAAATGGGTCGTTTATGAGCTAAGTAAGGTGAAATGGATCGTTTTTTAGCTAACTAAGGTGAAATGGATCGTTTTTGAGCTAACTAAGGTGAAATGGATCATTTTTAGCTAACTTAGGTGAAATGGATCATTTATGAGCTAACTTAGTTGAAATGGGTCGTTTATGAGCTAACTAAGGTGAAATGGATCGTTTTTGAGCTAACTAAGGTGAAATGGATCGTTTTTTAGCTAACTTAGGTGAAATGGATCATTTAAGAGCTAATTTAGGTGAAATGGATCGTTTTTTAGCTAACTTAGGTGAAATGGATCGTTTATGAGCTAACTTAGTTGAAATGGATCGTTTATGAGCTAACTTAGTAAAAAGCATCATTTTAGAGCTAACCTAGGTGTGATGGGTCATTTTAGAGCTAACCTAGGTAAGATGGGTCATTTTGGAGCTAACCTAGGTGAAATGGGTCATTTTAAAGCTAACATAGGTAAAATGGATCATTTAGGAGCTAATCTAGGTAAAATGGGTCATTTTAGAGCTAACTTGGATAAAGCTGGATCATTTATAAGCTAACTAAGGTAAAATGGGTCATTTTAGAGCTAACTTAGGTAAAATGGATGGTTTATGAGCTAACTAAGCTAATTATGCAATTTTTGACATAAGTAAGCTAAGTACAAATCGTTTTAGAGCTAACTTAGGTAAAATGGATGGTTTTGGAGGTCAAGAAGCTTATTAAGTCATTTTGGAGGAAAAGAAGCTAACTCTAGGTCATTATGGTAAGCATATTGGAGGAAATAAAGCTAAGTTTAGGTCTTTATGCATTTGTTAAGCAAAACACTAGAGAAACTTACCGTGATCATGGAGGTGTAGGAGCCGGCTGGCTCGTGCCGGTAGCTAGAGAAGGATCGTGCGATGCTTGTCTGGAGTTATGCTGCACCAATGATCATTACCAATGTCTCGTTACCATGATGACACTCAAATGTTAAGACTAGCAAGTAATGTCCATTCAAATTAAACTCACCGTGGTCCTGTGGAGCAATCACGGCATCGGCATGAGCGATCTGACCGGACTTCTCACACACAGACTGCACATTTGGTTTTGACAAACACAGTCATACTAGTTAGTAATGAGACAAACACTACATGAATGTTTTAGCTAATCTGCAGAAGAAACTTACCACAAGGAGCTCATACATGGCCCTTGCCTACATGTCATTCCGTGCCCTCTCCTCCTCCAACATCTTTGTCGCCCTCTCCTCCAACTCCCGCTGCCTCTCCGCGCCTCACTTGAAGTTTCTCCATTCTATCTCTCACTCTGTATAGCAGCCTACAACACCACTCACATGACCATTTGTAATCATTGATGGAAGCGCACACAATGTAATGGAGAAAGATAGTGAAAAGCGTATAACTAACCTTGAAGGCGAGTTGGACTGGTCGCTCACGAGGCCTTATCTCAGAGCGGAGCTCGATCGGGCGCCTTGATCTCCTGGAGAGTGCTAGGACAATGATAAGTCCATCTCCCATGGCTATGGAGCCATGGGACCTCCCGCCACCAGAGATATCATCGTGACTCTGTATCAATGGGACCACAGCTCGGTTAAAGTCCTCCCTTTCCTCGCCTTCCCTGATCTCTATATTGCACGAGCTTGTCGTGGGAGGAGATGTTGGTGAAGTTCTTTGGATCATCGAGGTCGACGTAGAGAATGCCTTGACTTTCTTGTAAGGGCGGTGTGGGCCATGGCATCTGGTCGTACACCTCGGCACCTTATCTCGCCTTTATTGTAGCGTGCACGAAAGAGAGAAACAAAGTTAATTAGTAATTAAAGGGCTAAAGCTAGCATGATGAATGAATTGCATGAATCATGAAGCAAACCACATACCAGTTCACCAACTGAAATAAGTTGGAGCTACCTTGATGGTGTGGCACACCTTCCATTTGGGCGCGTTTGTCCTTGGCCTCGTTGTGGAGGGCTAGCCATTCATTTGAGCACCACTCATTGACCAACACCTCCCAACAATCCATCCGATCCGCACACCATCTCGGAGGGGCCTAAGTTAGCAAATAGAAACTTGAGCGCTACGGCTATGAATTACTAAATGAAGGAAGTAAGTACAAGGCCTTAAGAATTACCTATATGTACTGCTCCTTACTCAAGAACTTCTCGCGGCACGCCGGCTTGGTCTTCTTGATACCACGCGAGGCGTAGTAGTCTCGAACAGCCTGCACCCGAGCCTCGTGCCGTAAGTTCTGTAGTAGCCGCTTGCAGACGTTATCGATAACATTTGCCGCTTCCTCCTCGTATCCCTCCTCACATCTGTAGAATGTCTGCAATCAAATGAGACAGTATTGATTAGTACAATTAATAACTAGCTAGTTGAAGATTTTTAATTGTGTAAATGAGAAATTACCCAGAACATTCTGATCACCACGCCCGCCTCGTCTTGCACAAGACACCGTCGATAATCTCACCCGGGCGGGCCGAGGCAGCCAAGTAGTGCTCCCAACTCAATCCAAGCTCGAGGCCGACCCTCACCGTGCAACGTGACAAACCCTGGGAAGTTTTGCCGACAAAGAACTCCAAGGACGGAGTTGGGCCGGCGGACACTATGATGGCGGTCCCAACCCCTGCAGCATGACAAGGCCAACACATTAGTTATTTGAAGAAACGTGAATGCAGAAGGTACAAAAATATTAAATGCACTTACCTCTCCCCATCAGGGAAAATCAACCACCTCTACTCATGGGTCGAAAGACGGACGGGAGCCGTGTACAACCACGCCGGTAGACGCGTTGTCCCCTCCTCCTCAATATCGGTCGGCTCCCCGCCATCGTCGGCATGGCCACTCGGCTCCTCAGTGATCGGCCAGGTACCCCATCCAGACGTGTGCTCCTCCGGGGTCTCGTGGGCCGAAGGCCCGTCGACCCGAGGCTCGTGGGCCGAAGACCCGTGGACCGGAGGACCGTGGACCGGAGTCCGTGTAGCCTCCTCCTCGGACGAGTCCACCCTAGCAGTCACGTGCTCGGGTGAAACACCAGGGGTGGCGGCGAGGAAGGCGCCAGTGTGATCCTCTACCTCCTCTCCCGCGACCACGTGCTCCACCTCCTCTCTTCTTCTTACCTCGTCCCTATTTGGGCACCGCGGTCGACGAAGAAGGCCCGACGGTGTCGCCATACTTGTCCAAAGAACGCCGGCGGAGAGGTGCATGTGGAATGGAAGACCTCACACCACGCGCCGATGAAGAAGGGGCCTCGGCACGCTCCCGACCAGCGCCCACCATCTTTCAACACCTGCCATGACAAAGAATAAACGAAATTAGTACAACATAAAAACATACCGACATGAATAATAATATGTATATCACTTAAGTGTATCATCATCAAGTACAACATAAAAAATTGGATACCTGACACTACTAATAATCTCGATCAGTATCATCAATAAATGCATAATCATCATCATCACTATAATCAATGATGGGCTCATAGGGTTCAGTGACATCAACACTATGCTCTGGAAGGCCAAAGAACACCTTTTCGGGAGGTGTCGGGGTCGGGTGTCGTGGTGCCGTGTCGGGTCGGGTGCTGCTTTGGGTCGGGGTCGGGTCGGGCCTGGGGTGTCGGTCAGTCGGGGTCGGGTGTGTCGGGTGTCGTGTCGGGTCGGGTGTCGGGGTGTGGTGTCGGGTCGGGGTCGTGGGGTCAGGGGTCGGTTGTCGGTGTCGTGGTCGGGTCGGGTGTGGTGTCGGGGTCAGGGGTCAAGGGGTCGGGGTGTCGGGGTTGGGGTGTCGGGGTCAGGGGGGTCAGGGGGTCGGGGTGTCGGGGTGTGGTGTCGGGTCAGAGGGTCAGGGTGTTTCCTTCTATCCTTCCTCTTCTTTCTTTCTCTTCTTCTTCTTTCCTTTCTTCTTCTTCTTCTTTCATCTTTTTTCTACTTTTTTACTTCTTTTTGTTTCTTCTTTTCTTCTTCTTCTACTTCTTCTACTTCTTTTCTTCTTCTTCTTCTTTCATCTTTTTCTACTTCTTTTCTTTTCTTCCTTTCTTCTTCTTCTACTTCTTTTCTTCTTTTTCTTTTTTCATCTATTTTCTACTTCTTTTCTTTTCTTCCTGTTCTACTACTTCTACTTCTTCTACTTCTTCTAATTCTTTTCTAACACTAACACTAACAATCTAGCACTAACAATTAAACAGCAAAAAAAATGAAAAAACTGAAGAAAAAAAGTAGTCCCTCACCGGAGCAATGGGACGGTCGGCGGTGGTGGCGGGGGCAGAGGCGGCGAGGCGGTGTGAGGCGGCCGAGGCGTGAGTGGTGGAGGGTGGTGAGGCGGCAGGCGTCGTGGTGGGGTGGGGCCGAGGTCGGGGTGGTGGGGCGACAGGCGTCGTGGGTGGGGTGGGGCCGAGGTCGGGGTGGTGAACTGACAGACCAAGCGGGTCTGGTGGCGGCCGTGGTCGTGATGGGTGGGGATCTGGTGGTGGGGCGTCGGGTAGTGAGAGGATGGGTGACCGTTCGGGAAGTTAGATGATTTGGAATGATGAGGGGTGATTAGAGATTAGAGTTTAAATTGAGCAGTGATGAGGGGTGATTAGAGATTAGAGGTTAAAATAATTCAGAAATTTGAAAATTCGGGAAAAAATACTCAAAAAAATCATAAAATTTCCTTTAGTACCGGTTTGTGTTACCAACCGGGACTAAAGGTGGACCTCCATGCAGAGGCCACGTGGAGGGCCTTTAGTCCCGGTTCGTATAAGAACCGGGACTAAAGGGGGGGGGGGGCTTTAGTAACGACCCTTTAGTCCTGGTTCCAAAACCGGGACTAAAGGCCCTTTATGAACCGGGACAAATGGCCCTTTTTCTACTAGTGATCGGTCCCTTACGAAGTAGCGCATAAACTAGGGTTTAAGATTCTGTCACTTTAGCAACCCATCATCTAATTACTACTCCACAATGCATTCCCTTAGGCCCAAATATGGTGAAGTGTCACGTAGTCGACGTTCACATGACACCACTAAGGGAATCACAACATACATATTATCAAAATATCGAACACATATCAAGTTCACATGATTACTTGCAACATGATTTCTCCCGTGACCTCAAGAAAAAAAGTAACTACTCACAAGTGATAAGCATGTTCATGATCAGAAGGGTATTAAATAGCATAATGGATCTGAACATATAATCTTCCACCAAATAAACCATATAGTGATCAAGTACATATGTAATCAACACGACTAGTCACCCACAGGTACCAATCTGAGGTTCCGGTACAAAGATTGAACACAATATATGAACTAGGGCTTGAGAGGAGATGGTGCTGGTGAAGGTGTTGATGAAGATTGGCCTCCCCAAGATGAGAGGGTTGTTGGTGATGATGATGATGATGATTTCCCCCTCCGAGAGGGATGTTCCCCCAGCAGAATCGCTCTGCCAGAGGGCAAAAGTGCTCCTGCCCAAGTTTTGCCTCGAGACGGCGGCGCTCCGTCCCGAAAGTCCTCTCTTATTTTTTCTAGGTCAAAATGACTTATATACAAGAACATGGGCACCGGAGGTGGGCCGAGGAGGGCACAACCCACCAGGGCGCGCCTGGGCTCCCTAGCGCACCCAGGTGGGTTGTGCCCACCTGGTGGACCCCCTTGCTACCTCTTGAGCATGCGTTGGTTTTCCCTTGAAGAGAAAAGGATGATGCAGCAAAGTAGCGTAAGTATTTCCCTCAGTTTTTGAGAACCAAGGTATCAATCCGGTAGGAGATGACACGCAAGTCACCTAGTACCTGCACAAACAATCAAGAACCTTGCAACTAGCGCGATAAAGTGGTTGTCAATCCCTTCACGGCCACTCGCAAAAGTGAGATCTAGTAAAGATAATAAGATAATTTTTTTTGGTATTTTTGTTGTATAGATTGGAAAGTAAAGATTGCAGAATGGTAAAACGAGATGTGATGTGAATAAAAGAGATGCAATATAATAAGAAAGAGACCCGGGGGCCATAGGTTTCACTAGTGGCTTCTCTCAAGATAGCATATATTACGGTGGGTGAACAAATTACTGCCGAGCAATTGATAGAAAAGTGCATAGTTATGAGAATATCTAGGCATGATCATGAATATAGGCATGACGTCCGTGTCAAGTAGACCGGAACGA